>JAJQQW010000019.1:5208219-5882119 GCA_025583905.1 Ia io
CACAGGGTACTATGTTCAGAAATCTGCATCTTGATTGCTAGTGAGCTCTTTCACAATTTGCATATTTACATTTCAGAATAATCTAGTCCTACTCATATTTCATAGCCAGCCTGGAGACAAGTCACAATGAAAGGTGCTTTTTGAGGATTCTCGCCTCACCCTCTCCTTTCTCCCCGCGGCAGACCTGAGTTTACCATTCCTGGCAGATAATGGGGCTCCCGTCGACACCACTTCAGTGGTGTTATCCATTCTTCGGCATCTGGCTTTCTCATGCCAGATGGATTGAGGAAGCGTTTTCAGCTAACTGGTGTGGTCACAAACCCTCTGCTGTTGTAGCTTTTCATTTATTTCTAGGTTTTTGCTGTTTTCCCCCTAAAAACCTTGTTGTGACAATTTTCCTAGTACATTCTTCTGATCTGTACCAGGACTTTAATTTGTGAGATGGCATTCCAGGGGTGGTGGGCCTGGGGTGGCAGCTGCATGTGTTTTTAATCTCAGCAGCAACGTCCCTTCCTAGAGACCGCCGTTAATCTTACTTCCACCAGCACATTCCCCCCTCCCGCCCCTGTCCCGTTAGCTAGGGACGGGAGCTTTCCAGATATTCCAGTATCGACGGGAAAGTCCACCTCATAGTCACTTCAGTTTGCATTTCACCAGTTACTGCGGAATCTGCCTTTTCCTTCTCTGGGAAGCTCCTCAGCGTTCTTGCCTGACCCAGGGTCTGTGTCCCGCACTGCTAGGCCTCTGCGTGTGATAGACACAGACCCATCGTTCTGAGATTTAAACACTTCCCCAATCATCACTCTCCTAATGTCCTCTTAATGGTTGTTTTGCCATATGGAAAACTTCTTCCATGCAGTCAGACATGTCTTATCCTTCACAGCCTCTGTGTTTGCTTCAAAAGTTTCCTTGATCTTCACTCATCCATCACGCTTAACGGGCACTGATTGCAAAGAAGGCCTCTCTTCTCTGAGAAGCTCTGCGGTAAGCGAACAAGTCGGCAGCATCTCATCGCTGGGTTCCTGTTTGAATATTTATGAGGCTCTCAGGGTAGGAAGATGAGCAGATAAAAGGCGAATCAGATAAAAATCAAAGCTTTGCCTTTTGTCAGTAATGGTGGCAATATTAACACACAACAAAACAAAACAAATTATTTGCAAGAGCAAATAAATTCTAACAATTTTTAATGCATATTCTTGCTGAGTAGCTAGAATTTCTGGGGTAACCTCACCAACTAAGATGGTGAACAGGGTCAAGTTGACGGCCTTCGCGTTTTGGGGAAAGGATCACTGGACGGGACCGAGATGGATGGGGCCGAGAAAGGCCAACGTTCCTAGGGAATGGCTCCCGGGGACGCTCACTCTCCTGTGAATGAGCTCCCGCCGGGGCAGACGCCACGTGAAGTTAGCTCCCAAATACACGTAATTGACCGGGATGTCTGTTTTAATGGCAGTCGGAAGCTGTGCTTATTTTGACACAACCCATCCCCGGGCCCTGGAGTCGAGGGACTGAGGAAAGGGCTCGTCAGGGATGCGTGCTGAGTGTTCGGAGGGTGCTTTGGTCCTCGTGGGCTCCCACCAGGCATTATGTGCATCAATTTGGAGCAGATGTTCTGTGGCCACCTGTCCTCCGGTGCCAGGGGCTCTGGCGCCTTCCTGGGGTTCTCCTGCTGGGGTTGGCAGAGACTGGGCCAGGCCGCCTGGTTAATTTCCCAGACAAAACGTTGCCTCCCTCCTCACTGTGGCTGGAGCGGTTCTGGGTTCTGTCCTCGCGGTGTGGGTAAGCACTGTTCCCGGGCCAGGTAAGGGTCCAGTGAGGGAGTAGGCACATCCACGACCAACACACGGAGGCAGTAAGCTAGAGTCTCACATTCAGCAGCACTCGGTCCCACTGAGTTTCCAGTGTCTCCTGGGAACCACGTGGGCCACGGGGCAGTGACTTCTGACCTGAGGACCCCTCTGTTCTAAGGATGTGGGACTTGCGTATCAGCAGGTCCCAGTGTGGAGAGCGGTGTCCCGGGGCAGGGCTCCCAGAAGGCTGTCCCTGAGGAATCGCGCCGAGGCTCGCCCAGTTGCTAGAGATTCTGAGCTGGAAGTGGGGGGCGGTTCCCATTTCTGTGATCCTTTAGAGGAGCATTTCTTAAAGAGGACGAGTCTTAGGCCTGTGGGAGAGTCTGGAATGCCTGCCCCGCTCCTACCCCAGTGGGCGCAGCTGCATGTGGCTCCCTCCCACCTGTCTTCCCGGAGCCCAGGTGTCTGTGTCTGTGCTGTCCCCTCCCTTGTTAGGAGGGGCACTGGGCAGCGGAGGGCTGTGCCTGCCCCAAAGAGAGAGTGGAGGTGAGAGTGGACCGCAAGCTGCCTGCCTGCACCGGGGAACAGGTGTGAGTGCCATGGCGTGGGCTGTGGGCACCGGGGGGTGTCCTGGGAGAAGGCGAGGGCAGGTTCCGGGGACCCTGATGATGGTGTGGGATGGGCTATGTCTGCCAATGACTGTGTCTATGTTTCAGAGGTGGTGGCTGAGTCAATGGGAGGAGGGGAAGGTTTTTTGGAGAACCCCCACCTCAAACCCGAATCAGCCCCACGGGAGAGCTTCATACAGGAGGCGGGTGGGGAGTCAGGTGCCTGGATCCCAGGTGGGGACAAGGAAAAAAGAAAAAAAGGGACGAATATTACAAAGTTTTGTCGCCAAATTCTGTCACCCTGGTCAGAATCTGTGAGAACTTTCTCAGTTCCCCCAAAGTCCCATTATTATCGAGTTCCCGCGTTCCTGCCAAATAGCTTCTACTCCTTGAGAATCAAGTTTCAAGGAAAACGACACCATGACTGTTGGGTGTGTTGTTAATACATATTTTTATCAATGAGCTCCTGGCGAGGGGAGTGCTATTGGGAAAACGCCAGCCAAACACGAGCGAGTCCAGGCGGGAGGACAGGCCTGGCAGCGGTGATGGCGCCCTCCTCGCAGCTGGCTGTGCTGCAGGACCCTCTGCTGAGTATGACTGCAATGCTGTGCTTGTGCTTAGTCACCAAAACTATTCTGTAACGTGATCTCAAGCCTTACATGTACACAACTCAAAGAAAATCAAACTCGGTTTTACCCATCCAGGTTCAAAGATGGGAACAAATTTGTCACTATTATTATATCGTATATGACACTTGATTAAAATCACTTAATTCAGTAGTATTTTAATTCAATTGGTGTGGGGTGAAAATAATTCTGTTGTTAGGAAAATTACTCCAAACTAAATGTTGACAGGGACAGAGGTGCCAGTTAATGTCAGTCTCATGTAGAGGTCACTTAATTTCTAATAAAATGTCGATTGATTGCTAAAACCAGTTCATCCTCTGAGCAGAAAGGTTAGGTCTTAGTAGAAGGGCTCCTGCTTGCCAGGGGGCTGTGAGACCTGGAGGTGGTTAAAATGCTCGTCTGCAGCATCTGCACAGGGCAGAGGGTGGGTCTGCACAGACAATCCTTGTCAGAAGCCGGCTCCGAAGTCAGACACAGACTCTGCCCTTAACCACTGCTGACCTGCAGGCAGACTCTCCATGTGGTGAGTGTGTATGTGTGTGTCTGTGTGTGTGGGGGTGTGGTGAGTGTGTGTGAGTGTGTGTGACTGTGTGTGAATGTGTGGTGAGTGTGTGTGTGAATGTGTGGTGAGTGTGTGTGTGTGTGTGTGAGTGTGTGTGAATGTGTATGAATGTGTGTGAACGTGTGGTGAGTGTGTGTGTGTGTGTGTGTGAATGTGTGTGAATGTGTGGTGAGTGTGTGTGTGAATGTGTGTGAATGTGTGGTGAGTGAGTATGAGTGAGTGTGTGTGTGGTGTGTGAGTGTGTGTGAGTGTGAGTGAATGTGTGGTGTGTGTGTGAGTGTGTGTGAATGTGTGTGAATGAGTGGTGAATGTGTGTGTGTGTGTGGAATGTGTGGTGAATGTGTGGTGTGTGTGTGAGTGTGTGTGAATGTGTGGTGAGTGAGTGTGTGTGTGAATGTGTGGTGAATGTGTGTGAGTGTGTGTGGAATGTGTGGTGAATGTGTGTGAGTGTGTGTGGAATGTGTGGTGAGTGTGTGTGAGTGTGTGTGGAATGTGTGGTGAGTTGTGTGGCATGTGTGGTGAGTGTGTGGTGAGTGTGGAATGTGTGGTGAGTGTGTGTGAGTGTGTGTGGAATGTGTGGTGAGTGTGTGTGTGTGTGGAATGTGTGGTGATTGTGTGTGGAATGTGTGGTGAGTGTGTGTGGAATGTGTGGTGAGTGTGTGAGTGTGTGTGGAATGTGTGGTGAGTGTGTGAGTGTGTGTGGAATGTATGGTGAGTGTGTGTGAGTGTGTGTGGAATGTGTGGTGAGTGTGTGTGAGTGTGTGTGGAATGTGTGGTGAGTGAGTGAGTGTGTGTGTGAATGTGTGGTGAATGTGTGTGTGTGTGTGGAATGTGTGGTGTGTGAGTGTGTGTGGAATGTGTGGTGTGTGGTGAGTGTGTGTGGAATGTGTGGTGAGTGTGTGTGGCATGTGTGGTGAGTGTGTGGTGAGTGTGGAATGTGTGGTGAGTGTGTGTGTGTGTGGAATGTGTGGTGAGTGTGTGTGAGTGTGTGTGGAATGTGTGTTGAGTGTGTGTGGAATGTGTGGTGAGTGTGTGTGAGTGTGTGTGGAATGTGTGGTGAGTGTGTGGTGAGTGTGTGTGGAATGTGTGGTGAGTGTGTGGCGTCTGTGCGGCAAGGAGGGTGAGGAGCTCAGTTCTGTGAGCCCAGTGCACACAGGCTCCTGGCACCAGCCGTGAGAACAACTTCTGAGTCTCTCCCCTGAGGCCCAGGCAGCTCTGGCCTGGGAAAGGCAGCCACTCCTCACACTGGTTGAGCCTGACAAGGAGCAGCTGGGAGGTGCACCAGAGCTGCCCTGGCCATGTCCACAGTCCCAGGGGCAGTGGCCCGGGGCCACCCTGGCTCAGGACCTGCACAGGCATGAGCATGCGTGTCCCTGGTCTGGCCCTGGGGCCTGTGTGCTCACCCTTCTGCTGCCTGGACACAGAGCTCAGGCCTGAGCCTGGCCCTGGGGAAGCCCCTGGAGACTAAGGGTGTAGCTAGGCTGCCCCTCAGGTCAGACCAGAGCTCCTCGCTGAGAAGGAAGGTCTTGTTCTCACAGAGCGGGGGAGAAGCAGCTGCCCCCAGCTGGACCCTGGAGATGGGGGAGACAGCAGCGAGGGCCCCCATAGAGGACCCCCATCCCCCAAGCACTGATGGCCCCCAGGGAGGCTCCCCCGGTGCCCAAACAGCCCACAGCTGCCTCCAGGACCACTGAATTGGAAGGGAAGCTCTGCTATCACACCCAGAAGTTGTCCTATTTGCTAACGTAAATGGAAGTCTTGCCACATTTTGGGTAGAAAAGACCCTTCTTAGGACCCGTTTGGAGGCCCTTGGGGGATGGATTGGGGGGGGAGGGGGGACTCTCCTGTGCACAGGCCCACAGCTTCCTCACTTGGCTTCCTCACGTTGTCCTGCCCCTTTGCTTTGACCACAAACAGGTGAAGCCCAGCCATTGTGGCTGCAAGTCAGCCCTGCCCTGTGAAACTCTTCCATGTGGACATAATTGCTAAGCTCCTTGACATGTCTGTATTTTCTGGCATATAAGACGACGTTTTAACCCAGGAAAATCTTCTCAAAAGTTGGGGGTCATCTTATACGCTGGGTGTCATCTTATAGGGCGGGTATATCCCAAACTTTATATTTTAACTGGAAAAGTTGGGGGTCATCTTATATGCCCAGTCGTCTTATACGCCGGAAAATATGGTATTTGCAAGTGCAGTTGACATTCCATATCCACACTTATAATAGGGTAATATGCAAATTAGTCAGGAGGCTGTCACATAACAACCCAACAGTAGGAGGGCAGGGCAGTGAGCTATGAGTGGCAGAGAGCTACAGAAGGGCGGGGCAGCGAGCTATGTGCAGTGGAGAGCTATGAGTGGTGGTGGTCAGGGTGGCCAGCTGAGGCAATGGATTCGTGTATGGATGCGTGCGCAGGGCCACTAGTTATTTTATATTAGTTTCATGTGCACAGCCTGGTGGTCAGACAGAAGGGCACGAGGAAAGAGAACAGCAGGGGGAGGGGAAGGAGGATGGAGAAGAAAGGCAGGGGAGCAGGTGGAGGAGGACGAGGGGTCTGAGCAGTATCAGCCGTGTTCCTCAATGATAGTTTCTCTAGATGGAAGCGTTCTTGGCTCAGAGGCCGCGGTGACGCCACCCAGGACCTGTGCCCTGCAGACTTGGTAGACCATCCTTTTCCTCCTCTTCCCATCAGGCTTTGGGGCAGCCCCTCTGTTGGTGGTTGATGGTGCCCAGCCCTGCCTGTAGCCCTGGTGGAAACCTGGAGCCCTCCCTGGTTTCACCCCCATTTTCCCAGCAGCCCTTGAAGTCACGGGCAGAAGCCTGGGCCCTGGGAAGCGACTTGACCCACCACTTCCTTGGTGCCCGTGGTCCTGTTGGCCAGTTTGATGGACGTGACTTCAGGTGCAGAGGAGGCAGAAGGTGGGTCCTGCACCCGGAGCTGTGCCCACAGGTGGGGGGCGGGCTCTGAAGGGGACCCCAGGCTTCCTGTGGGAGGCTGGGCTATTCTTGCCACTTCCTCGGAGGTGGAGTCTGGTTTGTGCTCAGGTGAGAAGTAGTGACTGAGTGTCTCCTGTGGGGTCCATGGTCTGGCCTCAGCGTTCATTTTACCGCCTGAAGGCAAAGCGGCCACGCCTTGCCCCCTTCCCAAGTCCCCTCCCTGCCTGTGGGGCAGAAGGCTGCTCTGTGGGACCAGGCCAACAGCGGGCTGCGTTTGGACTGATGGGCCTCTTTCCTGCCCGCGTTCAGCCACCACGGGGTGTGGATCTAGATGCACGTTTTTGTAATTCAGTCTTTTTTCATCATACAGTGTATTTACTCTTAGAAAACAAACACTTCAATGGGGAAACGCAGCAGCAGGAGACTGACCCACATGGCCACATTGGGTTTTTGTTGTCTTTATCTTTTATTTGATAAAATTATATGCTAACACTCAGTGTCAAGTTACTCCTTACCTGTCTGCTCTTCCTGTCTCTCTCCCTCTCTGTTAAGTCTTGTTTCCTGAAACGTAGGCCTCATGTTTGTTTGAGGCCCACGTGCCAGGTGTGTCTGGAAATGCAGGTGTGCACACATCCCGAGTCACGTGTGCTTCTGCACGGACAGCTGTGTTCTCTAGGGTCACAGACACTGTGTGGGCGGCAAAGCCATCTCCATCACCTAAGTCACTGCTGCAATTAACTCGGCATCTAGAAAGGAGGCCTTGTATTTGTCTGCACAATTTCAGTTGCAGGTGACACATTTAAATCAGAGGAGAGGGCAGGGCAGGTGGACTCTGGCCACCGTCCAGCTCTGAAGCTCTGCAACCGGGCTCTCCCCTCAGTGAATGGACATCTCACTGCAGCTCCGCAGGGAGATACCCTAGGCCAGCTCCCACGGAGACACCCCAGGCTAGCTCCCACGGAGACACCCCAGGCCAGCTCCCACAGAGACACCCCCAGGCCAACTCCCACGGAGACACCCCAGGCCAGCTCCCTCGGAGACACCCCCAGGCCAGTTCCCACAGAGACACCCCAGGCCAGCTCCCACGGAGACACCCCCAGGCCAGCTCCCACAGAGACACCCCCAGGCCAACTCCCACGGAGACACCCCAGGCCAGCTCCCTCGGAGACACCCCCATGCCAGTTCCCACAGAGACACCCCAGGCCAGCTCCCACGGAGACACCCCCAGGCCAGCTCCCACGGAGACACCCCCAAGCCAGCTCCCACGGAGACACCCCCAGGCCAGCTCCCACGGAGACACCCCCAGGCCAGCTCCCACGGAGACACACCCAGGCCAGTTCCCATGGAGACACACCCAGGCCAGCTCCCACAGAGACACCCCCAGGCCAGCTCCCATGGAAACACCCCTAGTCCAGCTCCCACTGAGACACCCAAGGGCAGTTCCCAGGGAGACACCCCCAGGGCAGCTCCTATGGAGACACCCTCAGGCCAGCTCCCCATGAAGACACCCGCAGGCCAGCTCTAGAGCGGGAGGACACAGACCTTCTTAAAGACCACAGGTGGTCCTAGGCTTCCCCCTCCCCTCTCATGGGCTCACGTGCCGTTTCCGACCCATCACAGTGTGCAGGCCTGGGACACAGGTGCCCTCTTGGAGCTGGGGGTCAGAACTGCTTGCCATCCCAGGAAGGTTAGGGTTCTCTACGAGAGAGAGGTTGGACCCAATGCCTTCAGCTCCCTGAACAGTGCGAGGCCCCGTCCGCAGGTACCGTTCCTTCCTTCGGGGTCTGTGCCCACTGTGTCCATCTTGCCCTTGTCCCGGGAGGAGGAGTGGGTGCACAGGGAGTGTGTGTCCCAGGGCGAGTCCTGGCTACCGCGCCCACAGCAGACACTGCACAGACTCTCCAGCTGACAGAGGCAGGCCCTGTGCTCCCTCAGACATGCTCATCGGCTCACGTGCCACCAATGCACACGACACAGGGATCCTCCACCATCTCATGGGGATGCGGATGCCATGGCCACGGACCTCAGGGCTGGTTTCCAGGCCCCCGAGGCACTCCTCTTCTCTGATGTCTGAGAAGTGCCCAGCTTTTGAGTAGGGCTTGAGAGCCCACTGGTGAGCTTTGGGTGCTGGTGAGCCTCGGGTGCTGGTGAGCCTCAGGTGCTGGTGAGCCTCGGGTGCTGGTGGGTGCTGGTGAGCTTTGGGTGCTGGTAAGCCTCAGGTGCTGGTGAGCCTCAGGTGCTGGTGGGTGCTGGTGAGCTTCGGGTGCTGGTGAGCCTCAGGTGCTGGTGAGCCTCGGGTGCTGGTGGGTGCTGGTGAGCTTTGGGTGCTGGTGAGCCTCAGGTGCTGGTGAGCCTCAGGTGCTGGTGGGTGCTGGTGAGCTTTGGGTGCTGGTGAGTCTCAGGTGCTGGTGAGCCTCGGGTGCTGGTGGGTGCTGGTGAGCTTCGGGTGCTGGTGAGCCTCAGGTGCTGGTGGGTGCTGGTGAGCTTTGCGTGCTGGTGAGCCTCAGGTGCTGGTGAGCCTTGGGTGCTGGTGAGCCTCAGGGGCTGGTGAGCTTTGGGTGCTGGTGAGCCTCAGGTGCTGGTGAGCCTCAGGGGCTGGTGAGCCTTGGGTGCTGGTGAGCCTCAGGGGCTGGTGAGTTTTGGGTGCTGGTGAGCCTTGGGTGCTGGTGAACCTTGGGTGCTGGTGAGCTTTGGTTGGTGGTGAGCTTTGGTTGCTGGTGAGCCTTGGGCTCCTGGGCATCCCTCCCGCCTCCTCCCCTGTCCCCGGAACAGATCCTGCTCCCGCTCGGTCCGAGACCTGGAGCCTGAGGGATTCACTTTGGGGACAACTTAAGGATCAAGGAGAAGAGCTCAATGGAATCACAGAACAACTTTCCCACTTGCTTTCTATCCAACGTGAACCTGACAGACTTCAATGGAGCATATACATCAGGCTGTGAGGGGATGCCCAGGGCGGCCTTGCCGGAGGGCAGGCGGCTCGGAGCCGTAAAAACATGTTTACATGAGACTTTAAAACCCCTTTCTCTCCTGGCTCCTCTTCCTGTCAGTATTTTATGAATCAGCTTTTCAAGTATTAATTCACAATGCTTGATGGTCTTAAATTAGCTTACATAAGTGATATTTGATTTACAAAACAAAAAATTATTGAAAAATATTATTTGAAAATTCCTGAGGAGCTGAAGGTAAGTCACGATTATTGGTTTAGAAACTGCCATCATTAGAAACATAAATGCTATTTAGTGCTTTATTAAAATTTTTGAGTTAGATCCTCAATAACCACATGTTGAATATATAAAATGCATATGATTACCTCAAATAGAAACAAATTTCTTATTGCTTTTCACCTAAATTTTGACTCACTATTGGAAAATATATTCACCATAGATCACATGACTAGATTGCTGGAGAGCTCATTATTTTATTTATTTGGCAAAAGAAGTAGAAGCTGTTGCTAAATTTTTCAGATGATTTAATCGACCTTAGCAGAAGCTATTGTTAAAACAAATAAATTTGTCAAACTGCAGAGCTTGGCAGTTCAGGTGCTCAGAATCTGAGAATCCCTCAGAAAAACCTTCAAATTTCCCGAAGCCCTGGTTTGCAGTGAAAATCGACTCAAAGGTACCAAAACGTTGCATTCACGTCCAATTGCCAGGTCGGCTCAGTCCCAGCATCTAGGCAGCTGCCTGTCGGAATCCGAGGAAACACGCTGCAGCCTCGGCGTGGAGCAGAAGGGCTCACCTCCGAGTCCTGTCCTCAGCGCGGGTGCAGGTGCGTGAGGGTCCTGAGGCCCTGGCGCTCAGATGGAGACATGTCCTTTGCTCACTCCTCTGCTCCCAGTAGTGCTGGGGTCCCTGAGGAGGTGCCTGTGGAGGCCCTTCTAACGTGCAGCTGTCCCAGCTCAAAGCCCCTGCGCCCCAGATGCCGCCTCTGAGTGATCTTCACTGGTACCGCAGAGGGGCGGGCGCGGCCGAGCTGACACCACAGGCTTTGTCTCCATTGCCTGGCTTCTGCCCGTGTAGCTCCGGGGGCTGCTGGGTGCTCACTCCCCCTCGTGTGGTCCTGGTGGGTGCAGGCTGTGCCCTGAGAGCTTTCGGGATTCTCCCAGGAGGAACTGTCGCCACCGATGGGCATGGGGCTCCCGCAACGCAAAGCCTAAGAAATACTCTAACCTGCTCATTGGAAACGGTCTGCAGCTCACCTGTTCTCTCCTACGACAGGACAGGGGGCCACAGGGCCGCCTGGGCGCTGCCCCTTCGTGACAGGCGTCTGCGGAGCGGGTGGGCTCTGTGCACATTAAGCCCAGTGTCCGCTCTGCTTGGTGTGAGTGGCGCACGTCCTGCGTGTAGCTGCTGGCCCGCCTCCCACTGAGACACCGGCAGGACCTGCTGGCCACTGCGGAGCATGGCTGCGGAGCATGGTCCGTTTCATGCGGACCGTGCTGTCCGGTTGTAGGCCGCGGCTGTGAAAACAAAGTGACAAGACAAGGTGAGCTGCAATGTCCCTGTGTCTTCCTTTGGGCAAGTCCTCCGCTGCAGGGCCCGCAGGACTGCGGCCCGAGGCGGGCGGGGGAGGGGGGGAGCTGGGGCACAGGACGGGGCCTCGCTGGCCTGCGCTGGGCGCGGGAACCTGTGGGCTCTCCACGATGAGGCGTGGGGCTGCAGGCTTTCCTCTGCGACAGATGGGCTTTCCACGCCCCCGGGGGCAGAAGCCATGTGGGAAGGACAAGGCCTTGACTACTAACCAGCGCTCTGGAAGGGTTGAACATGTTATTCTGTCACACCTTGGCGATCAGCAGGAACGAAGGCAGTGCCTTTTGGAGCTGCGTGGACCCTTCCCCAGGGCTCAGGCGTTTCTGCACGTCTCAGGGCGCCTTCCACCAGGTGCCAGCAGCACCCGTGCGCAGGGCACCGCTCCGCAGCGGGTTCCAGCCGCTGTGCTTCTGTGGGACCTGTGACCTGCATCCCGGAAGCCCCGCTGGGGGAGGAGCTTGGCGGTGGCCCTGTTCCCAGGGGAGAACGCAGTCTGAACAGGTGTGGGTCTCCGCCCTCGCTCGGTTCATTTCCTTTGCTTTTCTGACCTTTCAGTGACACTTGACACACAATATTATCTTAGCTTCGGGTGTACAGCCCAGTGATTAGACATCACATAGCTCACTAAGTGATCACAGCATCACGGACTGCTCCCTGTGCTATTCTTACAACTGCCATTTGTCCTTCTCAATCCCCTCAACTTAACCCCGTAACCCAGCCCCAAAGCGCCTCCCTGGCAACCGTCGTTTGTTGTCTGTATTACTAGTTGTTCCTGGTTTGTTTTGTTTTTCAGAGTCAGCAAACACTAGTAAGTGAAGCCATATGGTATTTGTCTTCCTCTCCAGTCATTTATCCACTTCAGTTTCAATAGTTACATTGTAATCTCTCCAAACCCATATTAACATAACATTTTGTCAATTTTTAAAATGTGCTTGATTTTTATTTGAGGGTGTTTTCACATGAAAGGCTTACATTTATACACCACTTCTTAATTCTATAACAAATTTTAGGCATTGAGAACCCTTCAGGAATACACTCAATATTCCTCTTTTACTTGGTACGGTCCTATTTGCTGATTTTAGCTCTAAAATCTCTGGCATTTGTCTTGTATGAGGTGACGATCTTTCTGTGAAATTGTAATTAATTGCAGCTCAGTGAAGAGTCGGATCTGCACAGCCCTCCTGACTCCGTCCCAAATGCCAGCAAAGGGGTAAGATAACATAAACCCATGATGACAAGGAGAGGGAAGAAGATGTTTGGAACCCAGAAACCACAGCCACCAGCTAATTAAATGAACAGATTTGAAAAGCTGGAGCCCAGATATGCAACTGAGGAAGCTGAGATGTGACCTCACCCCTGTTCCAGGCCCAAGGAGCACTGTGGCCAGAGCTGGGTCGGCATGCACAGAGCAGGGATGCCCACATGGAGCGCCCCCCTGGGAGATGCACTATGTACCCTGTGGCTGTGTACCTGAAACTAACACAAAATAGTGTTGAATGAAACTGTAATAAAAAATAAAACAACGAAACAAAAATAAGAATCTATAGATATAAAAGCCTTAGAAAACCCTTATGACGAAATGACTGGAACGACCGATTGCTATGACATGCACTCACCACCAGGGGGAAGATGCTCAATGCAGGAGCTGCCCCCGATGGTCAGTACACTCCCACAGCTGGACAGCCGCTCAGCCAGAAGCCAGGCCCACAGCTGGCGAGCACAGTGACGGTGGCGGGAGCGTCTCCCACCTCCTCGGCAGTGCTAAGGAGCTAAGAAGCAAGCGGTTAGGAGCTCCGAGTGCCGAGCCGGCTCGGGCTCCTCCCAGCCACCTGCCGTCTCACGCATTGCTGCGTCCCTTGGTGGGTGTCGGACTGCTGGTTTTGTCCTGACCCTCACAAGCCTGATGGGGCCGAAACCAGGAGCCGACATCCCCCAAGGGGTCCCAGACTGGGAGAGGGCGCAGTCCGGGCTGAAGGACCCCAACCAGTGCACAGATCCATGCACTGGGCCTTTAGTGATTTAAATAACTGAAAGATGATCATATTTTACTCAGGGTTTTTATTAGAAAAAAATTTGTGATACATTTACATAAAATACGTTTATAGTTCTGTACCTGTAGATATAATTTTTGAATTGTTACTATAATAATTATTATTTTTGAAAAGTGAAAGAAGTAGAAGCTCTATCTAAGAAGTAATTGGAATTCCCGAACCTTGACTAACGGTGTTCCCTGGGACAGCATTTTCCTTGGCTGCAGGGTCGGAGGAATCTGTCCTGGGCTCAGGGGCAGAGCTGGGGACAGACATGACCCTCATGAGAACACGGAGCTCATTCATCAGATCCCCAGAGAAATGGAGCCCACAGCAGGTGTGTCTGTGAACCTCACCCAGGAGATTACAGTAGCCCCCCTCGCCCCCCACCCAATTACAAAGACGGAGCTCGAGTCCTGAGATCTGGTCAATAAGGCAGGGACCCAGGAGAGATGGCGGGTTAGCTCCAGGCCCAGTCGAGTGCAGGAGGGACCAAGCCCCGGCGGGCAGGGGGCATGCGGTCTCCCCTCCCATCGCTAGGGCTTCAGGGCTCCCCTCCACCCACAACTCAAATGAGAACCCCCCAGAGCACCCTAGAGGCCCAGCCAGAGCGACGGGGAAGCAGCGTCTGGGCACCTGCTGGCCAGGCCAGGAGACACACGGACACACCGCCCTTCCTAAACGGGGCAGAGCCCGCGGCCCCCCGCAGGGCACACTCCTTGCACCTGTGGCTGGAGCAGCCCAGACAGAGGCGCTCGGAAGCCTCCAGGCACAGAGGAGACAACAAAGAGGGATCGGAAGACACTGAGCTGAACTTCAGCAGGTTGCTTAGCCTCATTGAAGCGGATCTGGTGACCAGTAACTCTGTTCCAATGACGCTGAGCCTGGCGGGAGGTAGTGTTGACAACATGACCACGGAATGCAGCGCAAACCCACCCAGATCCGCCGGGAGGCAGGCGAGTGGTGAGGAGTCCCCACAGGCAGTATTTAATTTAATAATTAATACTAGAGGAATTGGGGACCATGGGGTCTGTGAACTGCAGAAATGGGTTCAAAAACAAGAACATGGAGTGCCAGGGGCTGGAGGTGAGGGGGTCGGGGTGGGAGGGAGACCTGGGGGAGGCCTCAGGGTGTAGAGGGGGCGGGAGAAGCAGGAGGCGGGTTGGATGGGGCTGTTGATTGACAGGCACAGGGCCCGAGGCTCAGGGGCCGCCCTCCCTAAGGGGGAGCTGGAGGCCCAGCCTGCTCCCAGGAGGGTGAGAGGCTCCCTCAGCATAGATGTGTGTCCTGCGGCCCCGTCGCTCCCCGCACTACCTACCGAGCAGCGGTGGGACTGTTTGAGATGGAAACACTTCTGTTATCCAGGGGGGCCTGCCCTAAGTTTGTCATTTTATGTCGGGTTGAAGAATCAAAACATAAGCCTATGGACACTAGTGATTAGAAGCCTGATGCCGCGTTTACTGGGCGCTTCAGGGTGAACACTTTGGTCCCGCATTGCTTACCTTTCTGCACGCCTGGAAGGGGGAACAGCACAGTCCGTGACACAGGAGGAGAGAAAACGGCCTTTCCGTTTTGGTTCAGTCATCGCACCTGCTCGGAGTGAAAACCGTCCGTTCAGGCACTGGGCCCCCAGCCCGTCTCTAAGGTCCGCGTGGTGAGCCGCCCAGATCCTGCCTTCACAGCGAACCGCACAGCTTCGGCGATGGAACTAGGCCATCTCGCCACCCTTCGTGTGCATATTCAAGTCAGAAAAGTTAAAATACAAGACACGCACCTTTGAATTGTTGGTGAGTGGACTGGAGGGCGGCGCCCTGCGGGGCTGGCGGGAGCACTGTGGCGGGAGCACCGTGGCAGGGCCTGGGCAGCCGATGGAGGTCATGCCCTCTGGGGGCCTCAAATCCTTTCAAAGTCAGCCTGCATGTTCCTTCTCTGAAGTGAGGTTTCAAATGAAAGTCACGTACTTTAAAATCACAGCTGTATCTTCAATTTCCTCTTTGGTGTCTTGTCTATTTGAAGGAAGATTTCTTTCCAGTTTTATAAAAGCTGATTTTAAAACGAAGAGCCAGGCTTTTGTTTGGATACTGTTTCGAGACTGCCCTTGAACTAACACTTGCCCTGTCCTTCAACATCAAGTCAGATTTAACAATCATAATTTCCTCCGAAATAAGAAGTGTGGGGAACTTGTGACTATGTAAGAATTACTCAAATACAAGCTTTCATCTTTTCAAAATACCCTGTCCCTCCACCCTGATGGTTTCCATTCTTCAAAGATCCCAGCTCACCCTGCCCGCTTCCCTCCTGCTGAGGGCAGGACCCGGCTGATCCATGCCTCCTTCCTGTGCAGGCCCTGGGCGCCCTGGGCCCCTCATCACCATCCTGCTCAGCCAGCGCATCATGGGAATGTGTGCCCATCGTCACAGCTCCACCGCCCTCTCTGAAAGACCAACACCCGCTGTGCCTGTCCCTGAGGGGAAGCGGTCAGATTCCCTCCCTCCCGCTCCTGAGTCACCTGCGGTGCCCCCGCCCTCGCTGCACCTTGGACTCTGCAGGCACTGGCTGAGCGCCAGGGCGGTGAGGTGGTGGCTACAAACAAGACCACACGGGAACCCTGCACAAAGCGCGCCACCTGGAAAAGGTAAATGGAAGACTTCCTACCTAATGCGGTCTCTCACCTGTAGCGTCCGGTCAGGGCCCGGGGCCAGGCCACCCAGGGGCCTCGGGGAGGGACTGGTGACCAGAGGCTTCCGAGGTGAGTGGGCATTCGCCAGAAACGCAGCTGGTGCAGGGCGGAGGCGGGCGCAGGGCGGAGGTGGGCGCAGGGGGGAGGCAGGCGCAGGGGTGAGGCGGGCACAGGGCGGAGGTGGGCGCAGGGCAGAGGTGGGCACAGGGGGAGGCGGGCGCAGGGGGGAGGCGGGCGCAGGGCGGAGGTGGGCACAGGGGGGAGGCGGGCGCAGGGCGGAGGTGGGTGCAGGGCAGAGGCGGGCGCAGGGCAGAGGTGGGCACAGGGGGGAGGTGGGCGCAGGGTGGAGGTGGGCACAGGGGGGAGGCGGGCGCAGGGCAGAGGTGGGCGCAGGGCAGAGGTGGGCACAGGAGGGAGGCAGGCGCAGGGCAGAGGTGGTGCAGGGCAGAGGTGGGCACAGGGGGTAGGCGGGCGCAGGGCAGAGGTGGGCGCAGGGCAGAGGTGGGCACAGAGCAGAGGCGGGCACAAGGCAGAGGCGGGCGCAGGGGGGAGGCGGGCGCAGGGGGGAGGTGGGCGCAGGGCAGAGGCGGGCGCAAGGCAGAGGCGGGCGCAGGGTGGTCCAGGTGGAGTCGAAACCTGTTCAGAGACCTGGCAGGACAGGCCTGGCCCCGGTGTGGAGAAGGGGTGGCACGTGCTGGGGCCGTGGGAGAAGGAGGGGAGCAACTGGCCATGGGCCTCTCAGGCGTTTGTGCTACGACCCTGAAGGGCGTTGTGCAGACTTGCAATTCCATCTGGAGGAAGAGCCATCTGGAGGAGAATTTGGGGTGAGGCCAGTCAGGACGTTATTCGGTGGAACCAGGGAGTGAGGTGTGAGCTGCAGCCCTGCGCAGGGGTGGATGGGAGGTGAGGCGGGAGCAAAGGAGGCTGGGGCTGTGCAGGTACGTGTGTGAGGGAGAGCCCTTCTGTCTGCGTGTCTGTGTGGAAGGCAGAGGCAAGGGAGAGAGGCGCCCAGGTCACGGGTCCAAGGAGAAGCTGCCGACAGGCCTGGGCTAGACACGCACAGCACGGATTTCTCTGGACGGTCCCCGTGGGTGGCAGCCACGCGGGCTCGGGGCAGTGCTGCCCTGGACGCTCGCAGGGCAGGGCGGCCGGCGGGAGCACAGGCGGCGCCTCAGCCCCCGGGAAGCCTCCCGGTGTGGGAACGGGAGCTGTGGCTGAGGGCTGGACAGCTGCCTTCCAGGCTCTGCAGGCACCAGGTGGGACACTGAGAACCCGGCACGGCCCCTGCCTGAGGCTGTGGTGTAACGCACTAGGATAAGGTGACCAGATTTTAACGTTGGTAAAGCGGGACACCATTGACCGGGGCGGGGGGGGGGGGGGGGGGGGGGGGGGGAAGGGGGGCGGGGGGGGGGGGGGGGGGGGGCGGGGGAAGGGGGGGCGGGTTCTTTTTTTTTTTCTTTTTTTCTTTTTTTCAATATATTTTATTGATTTTTTACAGAGAGGAAGAGAGAGGGATAGAGAGTCAGAAACATTGATGAGAGAGAAACATCGATCAGCTGCCTCCTGCACACCCCCCACTGGGGATGTGCCCGCAACCAAGGTACATGCCCTTGACTGGAATCGAACCTGGGACCCTTGAGTCCGCAGGCCGACACTCTATCCACTGAGCCAAACCGGTTTCGGCCCGGGGGGCGGGGGGGTTCTTGATTAAAAATTTGGTCTATATTGTAATCGCTTTTGGGTTTTTTAATAAGAGGAAATTCACTTCTTAGATCATTGTTGAATTTGCATCCTCTTTTCTTACTCATTATGTTAAAAATCTAAAAAAAATAATTTAAAATTATAAATTATTATATACTTATTGCTTAAAAGCACAGTAAGTAGGTACATAATTACATGAACATATTTTATTGTTAGTTTATAAATTAAATTAATTTGATTGTTATAAAGTAACTATATTTTAAAAATTATTTTAATCCTATATTTCTTTCTAAATAATAACAATACTAACTTGTATTATTTTTCCTCTGAATTTGCCGTAACGTAAGTCATAAGTGTCACTTTCAAGGCCGGCGCTAGACTTTTTGCCGCCACTATAAAATATAAATAATACGAATACTGTCTGCTAAATTCAAGAAAATTTATGTATTTATGAAATAAATAAATAAATTACTTACCTAAATTATCTGAATAGCTGATTTGTAATGACATCACTTGTTTAACTAGCTTACTAGCACGCAGTACGATGTGTATCGTCTGAGAGACAGTTACAAAATGTTTTTGTCGTTGCCAACCCCAAAAAATGCCATTGTTCATTAAGTCCAAATAATGGTGGTCGAATTCTAACAACTGATCAACAATGCGAACTTTGATAAGCAGTTCTCGATAATCAGTTCTCAACAATTATTTGTTATTATTAAAGTTTAACATTATAAAATTAACAAAAATAATATAAAACTCATATCTTGGCTAAATAGCCACATGGCCGCCGAAAACCGTATATTCCCTTCCCGTTCTCCCGCCGTTCCCTAGCTTGTCGTGCATTCTTTCCAAAAATCGGGACTTTTTTAAAACGCCGCGGGACGCGGGACAAATAGTTAAAAATCGGGACTGTCCCGCCAAAAGCGGGACGTCTGGTCACCTTACACTAGGAGTGTCATGGAAACGCCAAGGACTGCATCTGAATTTTACAATCCAAGGTCTCAGGAAAATTACCACTTTGCATAATGCACACATATCCAACCAGCTCAAAATGTGCCTTCCGAAACCTCTTCTATTATTGTCTGTAATCTTAAAATAACCTCAGGGACTATGGCATGAGAAAGCTCTTAATTGTTTTGATAATTTGCATTTTGACTCTGAGAAACTCTAACTAAAATATAAAATACAAAACCAAACCCGTTCCCTGGGATCTGAGAGCACAGGGAGAGGGTGCGTTTGGGGTGCTCTCCCTAAGCCCTGGGACACGGGTGGAAGTCAGGAGGTGTTTGTAAAGCAGAGACGCTCTGACCAGGAGGCGGACGCTCTGCGGGGCTCACGATGCTATTCGTGCGATGACTCAGCGGGACGTCAGGGAGCAAGTTCACGAGGAGGACCTGCAGGCGGCCCTCTCACCCCGATCTCCGCTAGACTCGCTCCTCACCGCGGCACCTCCCTACCAGATCACCTTGAAGGACAGAGGGAACCTCACAACCACCTTACCTGTCCCCTGTTCCTCCACGACCCAACATGACGCTCTCGTGTTCGCCCGGGGCCCCCAGGGGTGAGGGCTGCACGGTGCGCAGGGAGAAGCAGGCCGGCAGCCTTGGAGGAGGCCCGTCCCTCCCGACCCTCCAGACACACACAGGGCCCTGGTCCGCTGTGTGGGCGGAGCGCATTGCGGGGGGGGGGGGGGGGGGGGAGGGGACGTGCTCGGTGATGTGGGGAGATGTGGGGGGCGGAGGTGTCTTTCCCGTTGTGGAAAAATCGTCACTTTGCAGCGTGGCTTTCAGAGGCGTGGAAACAAGTTTCCACGGCTTGAATGAGCTCACTTCCTGTCTCTTCCACCTGCTCAACACAGGATTCTATCACATGAGGTCAGAACTAACACAAAAACATGCGTGAATGTACTATTAAATGCCCGCTGTACATACATTTGCGTATTTATAAATAAACACATTTGAAGGGCAATGAGGGATGAGGCTGGTGTGGGGCCGTGGGAAGCCCGTGGGAGCAGAAGGGCGGGGTGCCCTGCAGGAGCTGCTCCAAGACGTCCCTGCCGGCCTTGGGGCTGACCTTGGGCAGTAGATCCCTTCCCTGCCTCCGCTCACTCCTCTGACACCCGGACTTAGACTCTGCGACGCCCTCTCTCTGCCAGGTCTGCACCAGCGTTGGGATGAGCCACGTGCCAGCCGGCGGACACACGGGCCGGGTGGCGAAGCCTTGGGTCTGGGTGTCCATCGTGGCACCAGGACCTGCTGCCTGACAGGATGGAGCCCACAGTGGCTTCAGACGTTGGTTCCACGCTGGGGACACGTGTGAAGGTGCTCGGGCATTTAACAATGTCTTCTTCATTAAAGCGCAACTGAGCCAGAGTGGATTTTAAAGTTTAATTTTATTCGGTTTAATAGCAACACATTTGATATCGTGGCCAAATGATGCATAAAAGTAAGAAAACTTCTCACAAACGTATTCCCCGCCGCCAGGAGAGGCCCGCCTGGGCCACCACGGGCCTGCCTGCCCTCCCTGGGCCGCCACGGGCCTGCCCGCCCTCCCTGGGCCGCCACGGGCCTGCCCGCCCTCCCTGGGCTGCCACGGGCCTGCCTGCCCTCCCTGGGCCGGAGCCAGAGCCTGAAGCAGCAGGTGGCACAGGGGAGCTCCCTGTCGCTGCAGCTCGGAGAGCCATCTCCCAAGCCACACCCTTGAGTGCAGGGCAATGCAAAGGGCGCTCGGCGCACTGACCCGACAGCGTTCCGACCAGCACAAGGCGACGCCCACAGCACAGCCCCGCATGGGAGCCCTGGGCAGGGAGCCGCCTGCAATGGCCAGTGACCTGTCAGATACACCTCTGGGGAACCGCGTGAACATGGACACTTCAGCGGTCAGTGCTCAACGCTCTCCCCCTAAAAGGACCCCATCCCCGCATTTGAGACAGGAAGTCTGTGCCACCCGGTACAAGGGTGGGTGTCACCAACCTTCCATCCTTGTTAATGTGAACCAGTAGGTCTAGTTGTGGAACTTATGTTTTAACAATTAGGAGGCTAACGGAGTATCAACTGCTGGGTAACAAATTACTCCCAAAGTCAGTAGCTTAGAGCAGCAAGATTTATATTCTTTCCATTTCATGGAAACAGGTAGAGGAGAGCAGGGCTGTGGTCATGGGGGCTGTGATCATAGGGACCGTGGTCATGGGGGGCTGTGGTCATGGGGACTGTGATCATGGGGGGCTGTGGCCATGGGGGACTGCGGTCCTGGGGGCTGCAGTCATGGGGGCTGTATCATGGGGACTGTGGTCATGGGGGACTGTGGTCATGGGGGCTGTGGTCATGGGGGGTCTGTGATCATGGGGGCCTGTGGTCATGGGGGGCTGTGGTCATGGGGACTGTGGTCATGGGGACTGCGGTAATAGGGGGGCTGTGGTCATGGGGACTGCGGTAATGGGGGGGCTGTGGTCATGGGGGGTTGTGGTTATGGGGGGCTGTGGTCTTGAGGACTGTGGTCATCACAAGGGCTTTCTAGGGGGCTGCCCCTTCCAAGCACCCGCAGTGGTGGCTGGCAGCTCATGTTTCTGCCCCTGGGCCTCCCTGCAGTCTGACCTAACCATGGAAATACCCATCGTTCCTGCCATTTCTGTCAGAACCAAGGCCCCAGGCCCCAGGCCTGAGGAAGGGAGAGAAGGACGAGGGTGAGCAGTCAAGAGCTCTTGCTCCTGAGCAGAGAGCAGCTTTCCCTGCACCCGGCTCCGTGTGTGTGTGTGTGTGTGTGTGTGTGTGTGTGTGTGTGTGTCCCAGACTTACCCCTTACAATGCTTATATTTTCAAGTTTATCTTTTATGTCTTCTGAATTTAATGCCATATGCAGACCTTCCCCATTCTCAGAAAGCTTTAAAAAAATTTAACCCTAGCAATGATTCATACATTTTTATGGATTGTTTCCATATTTTACCCACTTGAGCAATTGGACAGTACAGAGAATGAGGTCAGGCTTTGTTTTATTCATCTAGCCCATGACCAAGCCAGTTGTCTCAAACTATTTGCTGAATAAATCTGCTTCCGTGCCCATAGTGCAAGCATCACCCTGCTCTGCTGCTTCTTAGGAAACAGGTATGACACAGCTGGTTTTGGAAGAGCCTCTAACTCTGCACATGACCAGGTCATCACTCTAAACCTTCCCAAGGACCCGGGCTCAGGCCTCGTGGCTGCTCCTGAGCTACACTTCCCAACCACGAATGCCCTGGAGCTGGGCAGTGTGCAGGCCTCCATGGTCAGATGAGAAGCTCTTGTTAAGAAAATTAAGGTGACTTGACTGTCTGGATTCTCGCCGCTGCCCACCCCCCTCCCCTTAGCCAGCGCTGCTCTGACGCCAATCACAGTGACTGCAAAAGCAACCCCCTTCCTCCCGACCCCCAGAACCCTCCCACATCCAACCTCTCTTCCTGCAGAAACTGTCATTCACAGCTTGTATTGTGTCTGCAGGGATGGGATGGGCGGAGGCGGCACAATTGGTCTCATAGTTTCTTGGTGTGTCTGGGTCTCCCGCCTGCTCTCAGAGGCAAAGACTACTTGGTACTGACCGTATTGTTTTCAGCTTCTCCTGAAATCTGAGACTTAAAGAAATCTCTTTGTTGTCCAAGTAAACTAGTTTGTCTGTATGTTTCTTACTAGAGGCCTGGTGTACGAATTCATGCACCAGTGGGGTCCCTCGGCTTGGCCATTGGGGATCAGGCTGAAACTGGCTCTCTGACATCCCCCGAGGGGTCCTGGATTGTGAGAGGGCACAGTCCAGGCTGAAGGACCCCACCGGTGCATGATTGGGGCTAGGGAGAGACATGGGAGATGGTCAGCTGGGGAGGGAGCACTGGAGGGCTCCAGGGAATGTCTGGCCCGTCTCGCTCAGTCCCAATCAGCCAGACCCCAGCAGCAAGCTCACCTTCCCGTTGGAGCCTCTGCCCTTTGGTGGTCAGTGCACGTCACAGTGAGTGGCTGAGCAGCCTTAGCATATCATTAGGACACTAGAGCCCTGGTGAACAAAATTCATGCATGGGGGTGGGGGGTCCCCTCAGCCCAGCCTGCACCCTCTCCAATCTGGGAACCCTCGGGGGATGTCCGACTGCCAGTTTAGGCCCGATCCCAGGGATCAGGCCTAAATTGGCAGTCAGACATCCCTCTCACAATCCTGGACTGCTGACTCCTAATTGCTCACCTGCCTAGCTGCCTGGTTGTCCCTAACTGCCCCCCCTGCTGGCCTGGTTGCCCCCAACTGTCCCCCCACCAACCTAGTCACCCCTCACTGCCCCCCGCCAGCCTAATCTCCCCCAACTGCCCTCTCCTGCCAGCCCAATCACCCCAACTACCCTCCCCTGCTGCCTGGTCACCCCTAACTGCTCTTCCCTGCCAGCCTGGTCATCCCCAACTGCCCTCCATTGCAGACCTGATCGCCCCCAACTGCCCTCCCCTGCAGGCCTGGTCACTCTCAACTGCCCTCCCCTGCTGGCCATCTTGTGGCAGCCATCTTGTGGTGGCCATCTTGTGATGATGTGGGGGCAGCCATCTGTGATGACATGGAGGTGGCCATCTTGTACAATGTGGGGGCAGCCATCTGTAATGACGTGAGGGCTTTTATTAGTATAGATTGGTTGAATGGCTGACCGGTCTATCAGACACTTAGCATATTAGGCTTTTATTATATAGGACTAGAGGCCCAGTGCACGAAATTTGTGCACGGTCGGGGGGTGTCCCTCAGCCCAGCCTGAACCCTCTCCAATCTGGGACCCCTCGAGGGATGTCCGACTGCCTGTTTAGGCACGATCCTACTGGTGGGATTGGGCCTAAATGGGCAGTCGGCCATCCCTCTCACAATCCAGGATGCTGGCTCCCAACTGCTCGCCTGTCTGCTTTCCTGATTGCCCCTAACCGCTTCTGCCTGCCAGCCTGATCACCCCCTAACCACTCTCCTGCCAGCCTGATTTATCTAACTGCTCCCCTGCCAGCCTGATTGCCCCTAACTGCCCTCCCCTGCCAGCCTGGTCACCCCTAACTGCCCTCCTCTACAGGCCTGGTCCCCCCAACTGCTCTCCCCTGCAGGCCTGGGTCCCCCCCAACTGCCCTCCTCTGCCGGCCTGGTCACCCCTAACTGCCCTCCCCTACAGGCTTGATCACTTCTAACTGCCCTCCCCTGCTGGCCTGATAGCCCACAACTGCCCTCCCTTGCACACTTGGTCCCTCCCAACAAGCCCTCCCTTGCTGGCCATCTTGTGGTGTCCACATGGGGGCAGCCATCTTGTGTGTTGTAGTGATGGTCAATTTGCATATTACTCTTTTATTAGATAGGATACCTGCATTGTCACATGGACCTGCTTTCTGGTGTGAACATTCATTTCACCTGTTTGACTGCCACCTGCTGAGCTCCGGGCCTCACGGAGGTGCGGTCAGAGGCTGCGCAGGGCTGCGCATGCCAGATCCATGAGAAGCACTTTCTGAAATAAATCATGATGCCTTAGTGGCCTGTATTGTCTGTTACTGAAAGTGATCTTTGTTTGTTTGTTAATCCTCACCTGACGATACTTTTCCATTGATTTTTAAAGAGAGTGGAAGGGAGGAGGAAGGGGGAGAAAGAGAGAGAGAGAAGCATTGATGTGAGAGACACCTGGATTGGGTACCTCCTGCACTCGCCCCAATTGTGGCCTGGTATTGAACCTGTAACCCAGGTACATGCCCTTGACTGGGAATCACACCTGAGACCCTTCAGTAGCTGGTTGACACTCTAACCACTGAACCATGCTGGCCAGGGTGGAAAGCCATCTTTTTATACTGAGCAAACGTGTTTGTCTGGTGCTTAAGTCATGTCCATTTCAGCTAGAAATGCTTTGTGTTAGAATAACAGGGGGTTTAGGTCATATTTGGAGACACTCATCTCTTTGTGGCTAAAACCATCATGGTTTGCTGATTTTAGATGCTACTGGCAACGTGGTGGGGTCCCCAGAGGCTGTACAGTGCAGCAGACACAGCATGTGAATGATATGTAGTCGCCTGAGATGACGTTTCCGTGTTCCTCCAGGCATATGTCTGTGTGTGGCAGGACTGTCAACTGGGTGTGCATCCTCACTTCATGTGAATGCTATGTTGTCACTAAATATATATCTTAGCAATCCAATCCAATGGCTTCACAAAGCTGACTGTAGCACCAGTCCCTGATTCTTAACAATTTAAGCTTTTTCCAAACCTTTGTTGTTGTAAAAATCTTACCTGGAAGATCTGCGCCCAGGTCTGTGTATGTGTGTGTGTGTGTGCGCGCGCGCGCGCGCGCACACACACACAGACTGATATGCCGCAGCACAGTGGGGCTGTAGGTACTTCACTGCTCTATCCTAATAATAAAAGCCCAGGGTTGTAATTTGTAACAATTGACCACGACCAAAGGCTGACCAACCGGAAGTCAGTGCTGGGTTGCCGTGGTGACCTTCACAACCATTGCCACATGATGTGGGCTCCACTGGTCGGCTCCCCCAACCCATAGGAGACTGGCGAGCTGCAGCTGGTGGAAAGCAATGAGCCCAGGCTGAGCCACCCCGTGATCCCGGGGCGAAGAGCCCAGGCCGAGCCGCCCCGCGATCACAGGGCAAACAGGCCAGGCCGAGCCGCCCCGCAATTACAGGGTGAACAAGCCAAGCCGAGCTGACCCGTGATCATGTGGCGAACAGGCCAGGCCCAGCCACTCCGCGATCATGGGGCAAACAGGCCAGGCCGAGCCTGGCCAAGCTGCCCCACAATCCCAGGTGAAGAAGCCGCTCTACTGACCAACCTGCGCTAGGGACCTGTTCAGGCACGTGGTGCGGAGTCCGTGGCCTCTACCCTGCAGCCACGGGAAATCTCCCTCTCCCCAGAGTTAGGAGCACCAGCCCAGGTCTACCCAGCGGCCTGGTCCGGACTGCGGGGGTGAGTTCCTGCAGGCTGGGTTTGATCCCCACGCATTAGCAGTAGGAGACCAGTGCCTTTGTTATTGCTGTGTGTGCGGGTTTTAATTGGACAAATGCCTGGTGGTCCCGGGCGCCAGCTTAGCAAAATCTTTTAGGAGGAGCATTATGTCTGGGTTTCCTCAAATTCCCTCAGCCCCTACTCACCCCTCTGTAAAAGTGCAGAACAAGTGAGGCCCTTAAATAAAAATCAGAGGTCTCCAGCAATGGTGGGCCTCTCTCATCACAGTCATTTGGACTGGATGGCATTTGAGTATTTATCTAGGCACCATGACAGAGAAACACAAGCTCAAGTCATGATCTCTGCCCTTAAAAAAATCACAATCTTATTAGAGCGAGTGGATGATAAAAGCACAGTAATAACATCAGAATGAAAGGCAACAATACAGAGAGGAACAGAGGCAATTGCTAGGATGATTTTCCAATAATTAGTACAAAAAATATGTGCTGTGAATTAAATAAAAAATATGTGTGGAAGTAGCTGCTTCATGAGTATGGCATCCCTTCCTATTTCAAAGGAAGCTGAGTTCCATGTGAACTGTGTACTATGCTATGACACCTGATGCACAGGACAAGGGAGGCCCTAAGTGTACTATGCTTTGATATTTGAGCCATTCTTTATTGTTCAATGTGATTTATTTCTATACGCCTCAGTTTTATAATGTTAAATTACTAGGATAATACATCTTGCTATAAAATATTACTAGAAGATCAAATGATCAGGTGACATTTATTGTTATTTTCTATAAATGAACACAATCTCTGGTATGCTAAAGTGATAGGTATTATAGAAATATCCAGATAGGGAGACCTACAGGCTTGATTACAAGTGAGGTTTACTATCACAACCCAAATTTATTGCTTAAAAAAAAAAGCAGGGAGCCAACTAGAAACTGAACCAAATATAAGCCCTTGAAGGGCAAATATAAATTGGATAAGCTTTGCTATTACAAGAGCAAGAAGAAAAAATTCAGATGCAAAAATGAAAACCACATTGCATCCACTCTAAGTAGCTGTTAAAGAAAAAGAATGGCATACTATGAAAATACTTAATACAGATTGTAAAGAGATTTGTTCAAAGAGGATTTTCTAGAGTAGGTGATATTTTAGTTAATTTTTTAAAATGTGAAGAGGTTAGCTAGATAAGAAAAAGGTGTAGGGATCTCGGATTGCAGAGGGTGCAGGGGGGGCTGAGGGACCCCCCCTCCATGCACGAATTCTGTGCACCGGGCCTCTGGTTTGTTTATATGAAGCCCACCCCTTCTTCTGGCCCCACCATCGATCTCTCTTCACCCCACATCTGATGCTCTTTGTCTGACGCCACCGCGTGGCCTTGTTTAACCCTCCTCGCTGGTCCCCTGTTGCCTGTGGAAGTGTCAGAGCGTGGCTCCCCTGTGTTGCCCCCCTCCCACTAGGGCCTCTGGACCTCAATTGCCGGCCTGATCTTTCTCCAAATGCCAGAGCGCACCTAAGGCTTTCATGCCTGACCGTGGGCGTCCTCCATCTATGCTCCACCACCCCACTTCCCCACACACAGGGGGATGTGGCCACTTCCTGGGGAAGCTGAGTCATGCTTCACCGTCACTTCAGCATTTCATTTCAATGGACATGGCTCGGCGAGGGATGAGCGATGGGAGTGGGTGGTGCCTACGGAGGCTGGTGCTGGAGGGCGCCTGCTGCATCTGGGCCATGGCCACAGGAATGTGTGCCCACGGTGCACTGCGCCTGCTGAGCTTTGCAGTCTCCTCTGGAAAGCAGTAACTATTGATTATAGGTTAAAGGCAATTAAAATAATGGACCTGCTGCTGGCAGCCACGCCAGGCAGTTCTTGGCAAGGGCGGCACTCACTGCATAAGCGATGACTGTCCAGTTGAAGGAGCAAACCCGTTTTCCAGGAAAAGCATTTCATGTGCCCTTGCCAAAACAGGCCGTGTTCAATCCGTGGGTTAGCACTTACAAATAAGACCCGAGGCGGAAGATGTAGTATGTAAAGCAAGAAGATGGCGAGGAGCTGCAGGCAGAGGGCAGCTGAGGTATTACTAGGCGGAGATTGTGAGGAAAATGATGAGACTGTAGCACAGACACCCTAGAAACACTTGCCAACACAATAGAGAATGACTCAGAATGCCAAATGAAATTGTGAAAACATGAACGTACAGCCCGGCTGGTGTGGCTCAGTGGTTGAGTGTCGACATATGAACCAGGAGATCAATGTTTGATTCCCTGTCAGGGCACATGCCCAGGTTGCGAGCTCAATTCCTAGTGAGGGGCGTGCAGGAGGCAGCCCATCGATGATTCTCTCTCATCATTGATCTTTCTATCTCTCTCTCCCTGTCCCTTCCTCTCCGAAATCATTAAAATATGTTTAATACAACAGCATGAAGATACATGAGTTCATAATGGCATGAAAAAAGAGAACGTCCCACGTCACTTTGGAGGGTTTCGGGACTCTGGTCAACAGAAAGCCCCACACTTACCCGCAGCAGCTCACACCTCGGAGCTGACCGCTCACTGACACGTCAACAGTCCTCTCCAGGGTGAAGGCCGACTAGGAAGTGAAGGAAGAATAGAATCAAAGGCTCTTTGAAAACCTAGGGTGCAGTGACTGTAACAGTCACCGGTGACGCTGACCGACGCTGACCTGTCTGTAAGTGGGTGACACGATCCCAATGACTCGCCCAGCAGCCGACTTCACAAAGGGGCCACCCACACACACTGGGGGGCTCCTGACATGCACAATTGGAAATGCACAGCACCCCTTACAAGCTGTGCCTGCCCCAGACAGCCAGCGCCTCTGGGTTCAACTACAAGTTTATAGGAAACACGGGAGAGGAACCTTTTAAATCCCATCCTGGGGTGCACACGACAAAATGAGAGGGGATTTACATGGAAAGGCACCCGGTCTGTTCAGTAGATGGGAAATCAAACTGTGAAGGAAAAGGGGGTGGGTCTATGTCATAACAGCCAGGAGGACATGCCCACTAGACACAGTGCCTGGGCCATGTCTCACCGTGCTTAGCAGACACTGAGAAATGGTAGTTTTCAATGAGAGTCACAGCAGTAAGCTATTTCCCTAGTACTTTTAATTGATTGAATAATAATGTTTAATATTCTTTACATTGCCTTGTGGAGAAAGGTGTGCATTGCCTTGTAGAGAAAGGTATACTGCAGGCACATGGCAGCTAGGTAAATGTCATAACCTGGACCTCACATTTCTCATGTCTAAAATGAAGGTTTGGGGCAGGTTATTCATAGCAGTGTTTTGCAAACTTTGTTTTTTGATGGCAGCCTAGAGTAGAAAATAATTCTCCTTCTGCACACACAAATGCACACACACATACTCATACAATACCCACATTAATACCAAGTAACCAGTGTAGCATTTATAGTTGTCATAGATATTATAAGTCAATTTCTCTCTTTTATTCTTCTTTATAAAAGTGATTTCTGTGATGCCGTGAATTGCTTCCTTTTGCCCTAATGCATTCAATCCCCTCTTAAAATTTACCACACATTCAGAATAGTGTCAATAATTCTTGTATTTTTTAGTCAAATCAGTTTAGGAATATTTACAAATAGCAGAATATGTGCTTATCAAAAGAATAAAGTAAACATAAATACAATAAATTAGTTTTGCTATAGAGTTTAATCCATCAAGGAGATGTAAAAGAAATTACTCAGAAAGGGAAAAATACCTGGATTACAAAATCAGGGGGAAAATTTAAACAATATGCAAATCTAATCATCTATTTAGCAAACATTAAGATAATCAATTCACCATTGACACAATAAACATGTGAAGGTTACATAAAATGAAACATTTAGAAGTAAAAAGTAACCATAGCAATCAATACAAATCTATTTTGCAATTATTTTGAAAAACAGTGTAGCTTTATAACAACTGAAATGGGTGTGTTAGAGAAATATAAACTCTATACTGAAATTTTTTTATGTTTATAAGCTCATTCCACTTAACTATATATTGAACTTTTTATGTCAATTAATGTTAATGTTTATTATTTAAAAACTAGAGGCCTGGTGCATGAAATTCGTGCATGAAGTGGGGGGTGTCCCTCAGCCTGGCCTGCACCCTCTCCAATCAGGGACCCCTCAGGGGATGTCTGACTGCCAGGGATTGGGCCTAAACCAGCAGTCGGACATCCCTCTCACCATCCGGGACTGCTGGCTCCTAACTACTCTCCTGCCTGCCTGATTGTCCCCTAACTGCCCCCCTGCCGGCCAGCCTGATCGCCTCCTAACTGCCCCCCTGTCAGCCTGGTCGCCCCCTAACTGTATGGAAGGAAGTTGATGTCTAGAAGATGTCCAGTCACCAGGTCTAATTGTCTAATTAGCATATTGCCCTTTTATTAGTATAGACTAGAGGCCTGTGCATGGATTCATGCATTGGTGTGGTCCCTCTGCCTGGCCTGTGGGGATCTGGCCAAAACTGAAACTGGCTCTCTGATATCCCCCGAGGGGTCCCGGATTGCAAGAGGATGATTCTTGGGTGATGCACCCTGCAATCAGGCTTCTTCCTCTCTGGTTCTGGGTGCATCACCCAAGAACCACAGCTGCCAAGTCACCACAGCTCAGCAGCTCCTGCGTTGAGCGTCTGTCCTCTGGTGGTCAGTGTGCATCATAGCTACTGGTCAGACAGTTGAACAGTTGGCCAGTTGGCTGGTCGCTTAGACTTTTATATATAGAGATAGGATGATATTACATTTCACAGATGGTCAAGTATCTATTTAATCAATTTCTTCTGTTGGAAATTTAATTTGGTCCCAGATCTTTGCTTTTATGTTATAACAGTGAAACATTTCTGTGGGAAATATGGACATGAACTCCTAGGTCAGAGGGCACATGCTTTTAAGGCTAATTGTGTATAGAACCAGATCCACTCTGAAGAAAGGCTTTCTAATATCAATTGCCCCAAGCCGGACATGAGGATGGTAGTTTTTTGACACCTTCATGGTATTGCAGAGCATTTTAAAAATGTTTTACCAATTTCATGTCTAATCCCCATCCTGTATTTTACCTTTGTATTTGATTTTATATTTATAAATTTTTTCTGTGCTATTCAAACCAGCCAGATGCCAGGCCCCTTCTTATCGCATGGACCCTGGTGGTCTGCCTTCAAGCATCCCCAGTCCCAAATGGGCTCTGAATTGTCTCCTGGCGGTTACGCTGTGTCTTGGGTGATATGCTACCTCATGGTTGCTGATTTCCTCTACTAGTCTGTAAGCTCACCGAGAGTGAAGGAGTTTCTTTAATCTGTTATTTTAAACTGTTAATGTGCTGTAAAATCTTTTGAGTGAATAAATTTCAGATGAGTTTTGAGACTAAAATTTAGTCACAAAAAATTCTGAAACAAAATTCTCTATTTTAAGGATAAAATTCAGCAGCTAAAAAAGAATTGAAATACTTATTACATAAGAAATCCAGAAAATCCACATCCAAATCCTCTCCTTCTGCGGCCCTAGGTAGAGGAACAGGCAACATGAGGCTTTCCCACACGGGCCGCACAGTGGGGTCCGTCCGCTGAGCACCTGTGTCAGTCGAATGAGCCATGGTTTAAGTTTCTCTCATGGCCTCGGAACAAGAGAACCTGTGGGGAATGTTTTAAAATACTGGCTTGTTTCCTTTATGGTACTTATTTTTCTCAGAGCATCTTGCCTTGTTCATTTATCTCGGTGCTGCTGGCTAAGACACAGTGATGCAAAAACACATTTAATGTTTATTAACATACAGTCTGCACTTACAGTATTCTTTGCAAAAGTGAGTGAATGGAGGAAATGACGGATGCGGACTGATTTCATTTTTAAAGGGGTGTGGCTTTCTGAGTCTTTGCAAGGACAGTACCCATCGGATATCCTTCCTCCAAAAACACCCTTGTAGGCCGCTCGGAGACCAGGAAGGGTTCCTGCGATGCTGCTGCGCTGGGATCTGAGGGTGATGGTGGGGTGGAGAGGAAGGTAATGCACCATATTTTCTGCAAGGACGGAAACCTGATTTGTGTTTCTCCTCTGTGTCCGTCACTTGCTGCTTTCCCTCCGGTGTATCTTCCAAGCGGATTCTAACCACAAGCCACAGAGATACCCCTTTGCAAATTGCTGTCACAGAGCAGCCGTCACATTGGCGGTAGCGCAGCTGCTGGAAGTGCAGGTTGCCACAGAGTTATCACTGTGTTAATTACATTTAGATACTTATAAATATGCAAACAACACACCTATAGCTATGTAATAATTAATATGCGCAATTAGCTCTTAAGTGTTAATTTCCTAACAGAGCTCAGCTAGAATCCAGAACCTGGGGGTGGTGTAAAAACCCATGACTTAAATGTACTTTATTAAATACTTGATGAAAGAAAATGCTACTGAATTTTCTCTTTTGCTCCTTTGGGGGGCGTTCCTAACGTGTGCGGAGCTCGAGCCGTGGGCACATTTCATGTTCGTGAGAGGCCTGAGTGGAGAGAAGGCGAGTGGTTTTGCCTCGGAACCCGTGGGTGAGGCAGCTCTCTGCCCTGGGAAGCGTACTGGCTGGTCCATCCCCCTTCACAACATGGGAACTGTCACCCCAAGGGTTTGCCCTGATCAAGTGACCTTACGATGTAATGTGTAATGGAGGCAGTGGTGCAGCGCTCACATACGTGAACACGTAACAGCAGTGGACGGGGTAAGCCAGAGACCACTGACCGGCAGCCACAAGACCACAGTGGCCAAGAGACCAACCACAGTTGACCAATCACCTCTCTGGCTTTGGGGCCAGTTCCACAAAGGAGAGTGTCCTCAGAACAGGCGAGTGATGGCGCTCTTGTCACCCCTCCCAGGAAGCGCTGGTCACGGAGGAACATGTGTCTTGCAGCATATGGTTTGGTTGGAGGTGAGATGGGTCAGCTCTCGAAATCCATGTGACTTGGCATGTCCCATAAGCGATAGGTGACATGGGCCTGCAGTTGAGGATCAGAGCAGAACGGGACACTTTGCGATAAAGGCTCGTATCTTATTATGAATCCCTGGAGCCATGTCATCTCCAGCCAAATCATAAAATAACGCACGTCTCCTGTGGAGAAACTGAAAACCGAACACGCAGTAACATACAGCTGGGACTAACGTCTGTTACAAAGTCGTACTGTAGCCACGACTGCAGGACTCGAGAACACACCCCATCACTTCATAATTCCTTGTCGTTCAGTTCAATGGGACGTTCATAAAAGTGTGTAGACTATTTGTTAGCATAATTTCAGGTGCTAATTTCTTACTTCTAAATATTAACTAATTTTCAACTCTAAGAGAACATCTTCCTTTAATATATATTTAGCAGAAATCACCTCATCCCAACCTTCCCATCCCAGCGGCCCTTCTGCCAGAACAGCTTAAACACAGTTATTTCACTACCGAGTGAGGCACCCCGAGTGCGGGAGGTGTGGTTTGTTTCTGGGCATCTTTGGGGAAAGGCGCTGCCTCCTGTCGGGATAGTGTCAGGATCTCAGCTTATAGTCTATTGAATGCCTTCTTAAAGGGGACAGTGCTCAGCCCAGATTTCAAAATCAAGTGACCAGGATGCCAAACCTTGATGGAACTCTAGCCCTCCATTGGCCGGGCACCCGTAGAGTAATTCCCACTCCCTACTTACTCTCTTTTTCAACATTTCTGGCTGATGTAGCTGAGTGTCTCCTATGAATCTGCACAGTGATGATGCTAACACTTGGAGGTGGCACAGAAATAAAGCCAACAGGTCAGTGTGAGCATCGGATCCGTGTGCATCTCCTGAATGAGATGCTCATACCAGGCCAAGCAGTACGTGCAGACCCCCCGCCCGGAGGACCAATGGTCAGTCCTGGGGCTGCGATCCCACACATTCCATCACATCAGGACGCACAATGAAGAAAATCATGGGATCTTTTTGATAATCTCTAATGAAAATTTAGCCTAAGTCATCATTATTTCATTTTTAAAATATGTATTAAAATTGATTTTAAAGAGAGAGCGAGAAGGGAGAGAGAGGAAAACATTGATTATCTGCCTCCTGCATTTACCCACTGAGGATGGAGCCTGCAGCCTGGGCCTGTGCCCTGATCAGGAGCAAGCCTGCACTCTTTGGTGCATGGGCCAGAGCTTCTTTCACGTTTAAAACCTGAAATTATAGTTAAATGTGCAAAGTGGGGATAATCTCACTAATGCGTGACTAAAACAATGATGTCTTTTAATACTACTATCCTATACAATGAAAGAGTAATATGTAAATTGACCACCACTCCAACACATAAGATGGCCGCCCCCATGTGGTCAAAGATGGCTGCCCCCATGTGGACACAAGATGGCTGCCACAAGATGGCCAGCAGGGGAGGGCAGTTGTGGGTGATCAGGCCAGCAGGGGAGGGCAGTTGGGAGGGACCAGGCCTGCAAGGGAGGGCAGTTGTGGGTGATCAGGCCTGCAGGGGAGGGCAGTTGTGGGCAACTAGGCCTGCAGGGGAGGGCAGTTGGGGGTGATCAAGCCTGCAGGGGAGGGCAGTTAGGGGTGACCAAACTGGCAGAGGAGGGAAGTTGGGGGCGACCAGGCCAGCAGGGAAGGGCAGTTGGGAGGGACCCAGGCCAGAGGGGAGAGAAGTTGGGGGGGGGGAGAACAGGCCTGCAAGGGAGGGCAGTTAGGGGCAAAGAGGCTGGCGGGGAAGCAGTTAGGCATCAATCAGGCTGGCAGGGAAGTGGTTAGGGGGTGATCAGGCTGGCAGGCAGAAGCGGTTAGGGGCAATCAGGAAGGCAGGCAGGCGAGCAGTTGGGAGCCAGCAGTCCTGGATTGTGAGAGGGATCCCAGATTGGAGAGGGTGCAGGCTGGGCTAAGGGACACTCCCCCCCCACCCGCCATGCACGAATTTCATGCACTGGGCCTCTAGTCATATAATAATTTAGGGGAAGATACAGTCAGTGACATAGGATGAAATAAATGAGATATATGAACTGTTTTTTATAAATTAATAAAAGACTAGAGGCCCAGTGCATGAAATTCATGCACGGGGGGCTGGTGTTCCTCAGCCCTGCCTGCACCCTCTCCAATCTGGGACCCCTTGAAGGATATCCTACTGCCGGTTTACAGGGATTGGGCCTAAACCAGCAGTCGGACATCCCTCTCGCAATCCGGGACTGCTGGCTCCTAACTGCTCACCTGCCTGCCTGCCTGCCTGATTGCCCCTAACCACTCTGCATGCTGGCCTGCTCACCCCCAACTGCTCCCTGCCACTGGCCTGCTCCTCCCCAAATGCCCCCCTGCCAGCCTGATCACCCCCAACTACCCCCTATGCCTGTGTGCTTGCCCCTAACTGCCTCATCTCCTGGCCTGCTCACCCCCAACTGCCTCTCCTGCTGGCCTGCTCACCCACACACCCCCTCCTCATTGGCCTGCTCACCCCCAACTGCCCCCCTGCTGGTCTTCTCACTCCAAACTGCCCCCCCCACTGTTCTTATCACCTCCAACTGACCCCCACTGATGGCCTGCTTGCCCCCAATGGCCCCGAACCCCACCAGCCTGATCACCCATAACTGCCGTCCCATCCTGGCCTGATCACCCACAACTGCCCTCCCCTCTTGGCCTCTAACTGCCTCTGCCTCAGCCTCGCCACCATGGCTTTGTCCAGAAGAACATCCGGAAGGTCTCCTGGAAGGTCTCCCAGTCTAATTAGCATATTACCCTTTTATTAGTATAGATAGAGGCCTGGTGTACGGGTAGAGGTCGGCTGGTTTGCGCTGAAGGGTGTCCCGGATCAGGGTGGGGTTCCTGCTGGGGTGCCTGGCCAGCCTGGGTGAGGGGCTGATGGCTGTTTGCAGGCTGGCCACGGTCCCTGGTGATCCAAGCTCCCAGCCCTTCCTCTTTTGCTTTTTTTTTTCCCCAGCACCTCCTTAATTGGAGGCCAGGCTGGCTGGAAGCAGGTATCTGGGATTTACTTATCTTCTATAATTGAGACTTTGTAGCCTTGAGTGGAGGCCAGGGCTGGCCAGGGAGGGCAGGAAGCTTGGCTTCCTCCATCACTGCGGGCAACCCAAGCCTCCTGCTCATTCCAGCTCCATGGCCGCTGCCATCTTTGTTGGGTTAATTTGCATACTCACTCATGATTGGCTGGTGGGCGTGGCTTGTGGGCATAACAGAGGTACAGTCAATTTGCATGTTTCTCTTTTACTAGATAGGACTAGAGGCCCGGTGCATGAAATTCGTGCATGGAGGGGGGATGTCCCTCAGCCCAGCCTGCACCCTCTCCAATATGTGACCCCTCGAGAGATGTCCGAATGCCCGTTTAGGCCCGATCCCAGTAGGGGATTGCCTGCCTGCCTGCCTTCCTAATTGCCCCTAACCACTTCTGCATGCCAGCCTGATCACCCCCTAACCACTCCCCTGCCAGCCTGGTTGCCCCTAACTGCCCTCCCCTTCAGGCCTGGTCCCCCCCAACTGCTCTCTCCTGCAGGCCTGGGTCCCCCCAAACTGCCCTTCCCTGCAGGCCCAGTCGCCTCCAACTTCCCTCCTCTGCTGGCCTGGTCACTCCTAACTGCCCTCCCCTGCAGACTTGATTGCCCCCAACTGCCCTCCCTGGCAGGCCGGGTGCCTCCCAACTGCCCTTCCCTGCTGGCCATCTTGTGGTGGGCATCTTGTGTCAACATGGGGGGAACCATCTTTGACCACATGGGGGCAGCCATCTTGTGTGTTGGAGTGATGGTCAATTTGCATATTCCTCTTTTATTAGATATGATAGTTTTTAACTTTACAAAGGTCATTTTTATATGTAAAGGAGAAGGCATATATAATAAATTGACCTACTCTGCTTTAATAAAATAAAAATATGTTCATCAAAAATACTATGAACAACATTTAAATTTAAAAACATATTTAAAACATTTACAATGAAGAAGACATTAATATCCCTTCATATAGAAAGAACTTTACCAAGAGAAAAGGGGGAAAGAGCAATCCATCAATTCAAAAAGCAACATGTTCAGCAAACACTTTGGCAAGACTCCCGGGAAGCCACACAGGCTCCCAGCTCCGCTCCTGGGGCGGGGATGCTTGAATACCAGCTTAGCTAAAGAAGTGATCCAATGACCTTTGAGGTAGTTTTCAGAAACACAATCATCCCGCTTTCCCTGAGCACAGGGGTCTGTTTTTCCTGGCATTCTCTTTAACCCCTTGGCCTGGCACAGGTGCGTCCCTGATGGTGGGAGGGAGCCCCCTGCAGGGACAGCGCTGTTGGGGAGTGGTGGCTCCTCTCACCACAGGCTGCCTGTAACTAGCCCCCGGGCCTTGCTTTGCTCCCTCAGCTTTGGTGTCCGTCCCTAATAGGCCCTTTGACCCGTCGTCGTCTGAGCTGTTTTGTCCCCTGGCCACGGCATGTCCTGTGTGCCCAGGAAGGCGAGTGGGAGGGAGCCTGCGAGCAGCCATGGCCTGCGCTCAGGCCTCCACCCCACCCGCCAGGCTCTGGGGCGCTGGCGTGCACTCAGGGAGCCTCATGCCTGGCATAGGTGCCCATCAAATTACTAATCATTCGCCTTCCAGCCATTGCTGCGCACTTTATAGGGCGTGATCGCCTCTCCCACCACCCCGGTGACCATGGTGCCACCACACACATGACTGCACCCCTCCATTCCAAGGGCTCTGGGAGAGCAGACAGAGCCTCCTGTGTGCACCGCGGCTGTGACAGCGGCTGTATCTGTGGCTGCTCAGCTGCTCCAGGACCTAGCTCTTCACAGCCCCTGCCCTCCCCTGTCCCTGCCCCTGTGCTCCCCTGCCCTCCCCTGTGCCTGCCCTCCCCTGCCCCTGTCCTCCCCTGCCCTCCCCTGCCCCTGCCCTCCCCAGCCCCTGTCCCTGCTAGATCAAGTGGGGCCTTTATGACTAACAGCAGGTCTGCAGCCGCTGGGGCCGGAAGGAGGGACACTGGGCCTGGTGCCCACGGTTTTAAGTGAAGAGGCACAGTGTGCAGGCCCCGCACAGGCTCCCTGGGCCCCTAACAAGTACCCTCACACATTCCTGGTTCCCCAAGTCGGAGCTGGCAGGTCCTCACAAGGCAGAGCAAGGTGACCTCGGCACCTCTTAGCCTGGGTCACTCAGGCTGCTGCAGAGTCCATTTCCCTGTCCATATAGGACTAGAGTCCCAAGTCCTGCTATCTGCCTGCCACGGTCACTCTCAGCTTGTAGACGCCACCCCATCCCAGGATCAAGGTCTCCTCCATCTTCACAGTCAGTGTGGGTGGGACTCCTGCTCTGCCCTGAGCCCTGACCTCCATCTGCCCAGCTCCCCTCCCCATCCTCCCCCTCCTTCCCTCTTTCTCTCCGTGTGTCTCTCCCCTTCTCTCCCTTTCCCTGTCCTTTTCTCCCCCTCTCTCTCCCCCTCCCTCTCCCCTCTCCCCCTTTCCCTTCCTCTCCTTTTCCCTCTCTTTCTCCTTCTTCTTCTCCCTCTCCCCCTCCCTCTCTCTCCTCCCCCCTCTTCCTCTCCCTGCCCCCCACTATAATCAGTCAGGCACTGCCTTACTGTGGGGCTACATCCATACAACATTTAGACAAATTTCCATCCTTGAGAAGTCTTTTTATTTAATACTAGAGGCCCGGTGCATGAAATTCGTGCACAGAGGGGGGGTGTCCCTCAGCCCAGCCTGTACCCTCTCCAATCTGGGACCCCTCGAGGGATGTCTGACTGCCTGATCCCACCGTGATCGGGCCTAAACGGGCAGTCGGACATCCCTCTCACAATCCAGGACTGCTGGCTCCCAACTGCTTGCCTGCCTGCCTTCCTGATTGCCCCTAACCACTTCTGCCTGCCAGCCTGATCATCCCCTAACCACTCCGCGGCCAGCCTGTTTGCCCCCAACTTCCCTCCTCTGCCAGCCTGGTCACCCCTAACTGCGCCCTCCTGCAGGGTTGATCACCTCCAACTGCCCTCTCCTGCTAGCCATCTTGTGGTGGCCATCTTGTGTCCACATGGGGGCAGGATCTTTGACCACATGGGGGCAGCTATATTGTGTGTTGCAGTGATGATCAATCTGCATATTACTCTTTTATTAGATAGGATAGAGGCCTGGTGCATGGGTGGGGGCCAGCTGGTTTGCCCTGAAGGGTGTCCCTGATCAGGGTGGGGTTCCCTTGGAGTATGGGGCAGCCTGAGCGAGGGGCCTGTGGTGGTTTGCAGGCCAGCCACACCCCCTGGCAACCCAAGCAGAGGTCCTGGTATCTGGAGTTTATTTTCCTTCTACAATTGAAACTTTGTAGCCTGGAGCGGAGCCAAGCCTGGGGCTCCCTCCGCGGCTGGCAGCCATTTCTGTTGGGGTTATAATTGAAACTTAGTTGCCTTAAGCGGGTGGGCCCGGCCAGGGTGTGCGGAAAGCTTTGCTTCCCCTGTTGCTGGGGACAACCCTGGCCTGCTCTCTCAAGCTCTGTTCTGCCGCCATTTGTTTGAATTTGTTTACCTTCTATAATTGAAACTTTGTAGTTTGAGTGGAGGCTTAGGCCTGGCAAGGGCAGATGGGAAGCTTGGCTTCCTCTGTTACCTAGGAAACCTTGCTCTCTGTGGCTGTAGCCATCTTGGTTGTGTTAATTTGCCTACTCGCTCTGATTGGGTGGTGGGCGTGGCTTGTGGGTGTGTCGGAGGTATGGTCAATTTGCATACTTGTCTATTATAGGTAGGATTGGAGACACTCAATGAAGAAGCAAACAGATAGGATACGTGGGGAAAAGGTACGGGTTGTGAACTGCTCCCTTGAAGCACAGTGACTGGATGGTGGAGAGTGAGGGGGCATCGGCAGCTCTGTGAGTGCTGGGTGCTGAGGGAGCATCCCCGCTGGTAGAGGGGTCACTCCTGCTCCGGATCCCCCACAGCATGAGGCCTTACCCCAGGGAGACTGTCCTGGGCCATTTCAACAGAACTAGTAACAGCAGGAGTGCAGCTTGTGTAGGAATAGCTTTCTATTTTTATAAAACGTTAACATTTCAGAAAAAGAAATAAAATCCCTTACAAGTCCAAGGAAGTGAGAGGATGTGGCCTCCTGGGCGGTGGTAGGGCTGCCCGTGTCCCCCCACCCCGGGAGGAAGTAGCTCTAAGTTGCTCAGGGTCTGGAGGGAGGGGACAAGTCAGAGTTCCTGCCAGCTCCTTGGGGGCATGCGGAGGGGGGCAGGCAGGGGTTCTGCTTTGGAAAAGCACTGCCAAGCCCGGATGTGTGGTGGAGGGGCCACAGGCCCCTGTGGGGGGAACCCCGAGTGTGGGAGTTGCGGGGTCTGGGAACATGGGAGGGGTGTGGAGGTGTCCTGGGGCCCACGGAAGGCTGGCCCTTCCTCTGGCAGAGGGAGGGGGAAGGGAGCAGGGCTCGCAGATGGTGGGGTCCGGGCTCACACTCAGCGCCGAGGGCCCTGCTCTGACTTATGTCCCTGTCTCAGCGCCCTCCGCATGCGGCTCTGGGAGACCAGGAACCACTGTCCTGTCCGGCGCCGCCTCCGTCCGATGGGTCCACCTTCATGCTCCAGAGACAATGATTTCTTAGATGTGTTTTGTGTAATGTCCTCTGTTAATCCTGCTGTCACAGCCCTACTGCTGCCTAAGGCTGGTCAATGCTCTCAATTATTCTTCATTCCGAGTAACTGATAAAGGTGGGTGTGATCCCCAAAACGTCCATTTGCATTGTTTTCTTTCCCAACCTTCTCTCTCCCGCACAGGTCAGGTAAACACCGCATTTTAAGGAGATGATATATGCTATGAGACAATTAGATGCAGACACTTAAGTTCTGAAAAGATGGCATCAACAAGGTCATGTGAATTATAACCCTTCTGTGGCAAAGTTTTTGTTAATGACGGTAAATATCGTACATTTGAGAACGAGTGGTTTCTTATGAAGTTTCCCTAAACAGGAATTGCCTATTGATTTTTCTCCTCTATGGCAGGAAATCCTGAATATGGGCATCGTTCCACTGTGAGGAGAGGACACATTCTGGGCTTACTGAGCTCTGTCAGAGGGACCAGGAGCTCATAGACTTGAAGTCACAACCTAAATTGTTTAAGTACCAAGAGCTACAGGGGGGAGGATCTCAGTGGATCATATGAATTCTGTGTGTGTATTTTTTCACATAAATTGTGAGGAGTGTAGATCTTGTTTTTAGGAAAATACAAAATCTAAACCCGAAGTGACAGCTTATCCTCAGGAAGGGTCTCATCAGGCACGGTGTCTGGTCACTACTTTCTTTGTCTCTACATATGAAAAGGACATCGTAGTATTTTGTAAAACCTTCTTCAGTCTGGAAGGAATTTGATAGAGCCTTTGGCTCAACCTCGTTTCATTGATGAGGAAACAGATTCCACAGGTGAAAGGGAGAGGAGGGCTCAGGGTCGCAGGTCTGCCTGCGTTCTTCCTATACCAGGAACTTGAGAGGTGCTCAATGTGGTTCCATAACCATGTCTGGCCTTTGTCGGTGAGTCCTTCCAGCACAGGCCCGGCCGGCAGCAGTTGGCTGGGTTGGCTGGAGTGCTGTGCAGAGTAAGGGCCAATGAGTCAGTGCAATGAGCTTCACAAGGCTGGCTGACACCCCCTCACTAGTCAGTCTCTCCCCAAATGTGAGCATCCAAAGTGCCCTCCCTCACGCAGGCCCTCAGTCACATCCCAGCCCCTCTTTTTGCTTAGTGGTCTTCCGAGCACTTGTCACTACAGCTCTCTGTGTTTCCTTCTTTGCCTGGTGGACCACGGGCTCTGGTGGAGCATGGGCCCTGGTGGACCACGGGCTCTGGTGGACATGGGCTCTGGTGGACCATGGGCTCTGGTGGAGCACAGGCTCTGGTGGACCATGGGCTCTGGTGGACCATGGGCTCTGGTGGAGCACCATGGCTCTGGTGGACCACAGGCTCTGGTGGACCATGTGCTCTGGTGGACCATGGGCTCTGGTGGACCATGGTTTCTGGTGGACCATGGGCTCTGTTGGACCATGTGCTCTGGTGGACCATGGTTTCTGGTGGACCATGGTCTCTGGTGGACCACGGGCTCTGATGGACCATGGGCTCTGGTGGACCACGGGCTTTGGTGGACCATGGTCTCTGGTGGACATGAGCTCCAGTGGACCATGGGCTCTGGTGGACCTCGGTCTCTTGTGGACCACGGGCTCTGGTAGAGCATGGGCTCTGGTGGACCATGGATTCTGATGGACCATGGTCTCTTGTGGACCACGGGCTCTGGTGGACCATGGGCTCTGGTGGACATGGGCTCTGGTGGACCATGGGCTCTGGTGGACCACGGGCTCTGGTGGACCATGGGCTCTGGTGGACATGGGCTCTGGTGGACCATGGGCTCTGGTGGACCATGGGCTCTGGTGGACCTCGGGCTCTTGTGGACCATGGGCTCTGGTGGACCATGGGCTCTGGTGGACCATGGTTTCTGGTGGTCTATAAGCTCTGATGGACTATGGACATGAAGGTGAAGACTTTGTTTATCTGCTCACTATTATGTCTATAGGGTTTGAGAGTTGGCACATAGGGAAAGCTGAATAAATATTTGTGGAATAAATAAAAATTACATGTACTATGTTGCATATATGCTACATATGTTTCTAAACTCCTATTTACTAGTTAACACTTGTTAATTGAATATCTTGTAAATTTCCATCAAAAGTTCAGTATTTAAAAATTCCTGCTACAGAGAGCGTTTTTGTCAATCACATTATACTGTGATTGCTGGATCAGGCTGGCTTTTCTAAACACAGGATGTATCCACACACAGCCGTGTGCACTTGGATAGAAGTTATGCTTGTTATTACTGTTCCCTTACCACGGCCAGTGAGTACCACTGATGGGTGAAGATGGGAAGCAGCACTTGGTGGGTAGACTTTGCTCTTTTGTTCTGAGGCCTTAGGAGAAACGGTGGGAACTCTTAACTCTGATGAAAATGGAAGCTCTGTCATGCACACTGAATCCCACGAAATGAGAGCCAGTTCCATGGAGCACATCTGACCGCGCACTCAGGAGGGATATGTCTTAGACGAAATACAGAAGCAAAGTCAGTCTTTTTAGAGTGGAATGCCACTCCCTTTACTTATGGAAAGGAAGTTATTTTAGAGATGATAGTTTGTGATCTCTTTGTTCTGTATTCATTGTTTTAGCAACACCAGCTGTACTGACAATTCCAGGTGCAATGATACTGAGTGCTTTATCAACAAAGTTAGACTTGTATTTGCTTGGATTAAGTCCTCACGTAGATCCAGGGGTCAGTAACCTTCATCCAACAGTAAAAGGCTCAAAGGCCACTACAAAGTGGACTTATTATGTTCCTGTGGAGCAAGTCTGTTAATTTCCATAGGACGTAATTTATGTGTGGATTGTCCGGCTCAGGCTACTGCGTAACTACTGGTCTTCACGGGGGGACAGAGGTGGCTGCCTTGTCTCCTTGAATAGGGCCCATGCCTCGTTCAGAATGCAAAGGAACATCATTCTTTATGTGTGGTAGTGCATTAAATCAATGGAAAATAATGGCCTGGGATTGATTCTTTTCTTTATTCCTCAAATCTAGGCTTTCTCATTATTTCAAATTCTCTTTTAGAATAAAATGATTTTCTTTTGTCATTGTAACTTGCCTAGCTTTGGTTCCTAGCTAACCCTTTGTGTCTATTTCTTTTTTTTTTTTCCAATTTTTTTATTAAGGTATTATATGTGTACATATCTTACCATTGCCCCCCCCCACCCCACTCCCATATATGCCCTCGCCCCCCAGAGTTTTGCGTCCATTGGTTATGCTTATATGCATGCATACAAGTCCTTTGATTGATCTCTTATCTTCCCCACCTCTCCCTAACCTTCCTGCTGTAATTTGACAGGCTGTTTGATGCTTTACTGCCTCTGTATCTATCTTTTTGTTCAAGTTTTTAATGTTCTTTATTATCCATAAATGAGTGAGATCATGTGGTATTTTTCTTTCATTGACTTGCTTATTTCACTTAACATAATGTTCTCCAATTCCATCCAGGTTGCTGCAAATGGTAAGAATTCCTTCTTTTTTATGGCAGCATAATATTCCATTGTGTAGATGTACCATAGTTTTCTGATCCAGTCATCTGCTGATGGGCACCTAGGCTGTTTCCAGATCTTAGCTATTGTAAATTGTGCTGCTATGAACATAGGGGTGCATATTTCCTTTCTTATTGGTGTTCCCAGTTTCTTAGGATATATTCCCAGGAGTGGGATTACTGGGTCAAATGGGAGTTCCATTTTCAGTTTTTTGAGGAAACTCCATACTGTTCTCCACAGTGGCTGCACCAGTCTGCATTCCCACCAGCAGTGCACAAGGGTTCCTTTTTCTCCGCATCCTCGCCAACACTTGTCGTTTGTTGATTTGTTGATGATAGCCATTCTGACAGGTGTGAGATGATAGCGCATTGTTGTTTTGATTTGCATCTCTCGGATAATTAGTGACCTTGAGCATGTTTTCATGTGTCTCTTGGCCTTCCTTCTGTCTTCTTTGGAAAAGATTCTATTTAGGTCCGTTGCCCATTTTTTTATTGGATCATTTATCTTCCTTTTATTAAGTTGTATAAGCTGCCTGTAGATGTTGGAGATTAAACCTTTATCAGTGATGCCATTTGCAAATATGTTCTCCCATGCAGTGGGCTTTCTTGTCGTTTTGTTGATAGTTTCTTTTGCTGTACAAAAGCTTTTTATTTTGATGTAGTCCCATTTGTTTATTTTCTCTTTAGCTTCCATTGCCCTAGGGGCAGTATCGGTGAAGAAGTTCTTTTGACATATGTCTGAGATTTTGCTGCCTGTGGATTCCTCTAGTATTTTTATGGTTTCCCGTCTTATGTTTAAGTCCTGTATCCATTTTGAGTTTATTTTTGTGTATGGTGTAAGTTGGTGATCTAGCTTCATTTTTTTGCATGTGTCTGTCCAATTTTCCCAACACCATTTATTGAAGAGACTGTCTTTATTCCATTGTATGTTCATGCCTCCTTTGTCAAATATTAATTGAGCATAGTGGTTTGGATCAATATCTGGATTCTCTATTCTGTTCCATTGATCTATATGTCTGTTCTTGTGCCAGTACCAGGCTGTTTTGAGAATAGTGGCTTTGTAATACAGCTTGAAATCTGGTATTGAGATCCCTCCTACTTTATTCTTCTTTCTCAGGATTGCTGTGGCTATTCGGGGTCTTTTTTTATTCCAGATGAATTTTTGGAGAGTTCTTTCAAGGTCTGTGAAATATGCCATTGGTATTTTAATGGGGAGTGCATTGAATCTATAGATTGCTTTGGGTAGTATGGACATTTTAATGATGTTGATTCTACCAATCCATGAACATGGTATGTTCTTCCATCTGTTTACGTCTTCCTCTATCTCTTTTTTCAGTGTCCTGTAGTTTTCCGTGTATAGGTCTTTTACCTCCTTAGTTAAGTTTATTCCTAGGTATCTTAATTTTTTTGGTGCGATGGTAAATGGGATTGCCTTTTTAGTCTCTCTGTCTGTAAGTTCACTATTGGTGTATAGAAAGGCCATAGATTTCTTGGCGTTAATTTTGTATCCTGCTACATTGCCGAATTCATTTATTAAGTCTATTAGTTTTTTGACGGAGTCTTTCGGGTTTTTTATGTACAATATCATGTCGTCTGCAAATAAAGACAGCTTTACTTGTTCTTTTCCAATTTGGATGCCTTTTATTTCTTCTTCTTGTCTAATTGCATTAGCTAATACTTCCAGTACTATGTCAAACAGGAGTGGTGAGAGTGGGCATCCCTGTCTTGTTCGTGTTCTTAGGGGAAATGTTTTTAGCTTTTGTCCATTGAGTATGATGTTTGCTGTGGGTTTATCATATATAGCTTTTATTATGTTGAGGTATGAGCCTTCCATTCCCACCTTGTTGAGAGTTTTTATCAAGAAAGGGTGTTGGATTTTGTCAAATGCTTTTTCTGCATCAATTGATATGACTATGTGATTTTTATCTCTCCATTTGTTTATGTGATGTATCACGTTTATTGATTTGCGGATATTGTACCATCCTTGCATTCCCGGGATAAATCCTACTTGGTCATGGTGTATGATCTTTCTGATGTACTGCTGGAGCCGATTTGCTAGAATTTTGTTGAGGATTTTGGCATCTATGTTCATGAGGGATATTGGTCTGTAATTCTCTTTCATTGTGTTGTCTTTATCTGGTTTTGGTATTAGGGTGATGCTGGCTTCATAGAAGGAGCTTGGAAGTGTTCCTTCCTCTTGAATTTTTTGGAATAGTCTGAGGAGGATAGGTTTTAGTTCTTCCTTGAATGTTTGGTAGAACTCTCCTGTGAAGCCGTCAGGCCCCGGGCTTTTGTTTGCCGGAAGCTTTTTGATGACTTCTTCAATTTCGTCCATAGTTATTGGCCTATTGAGCTGTTGAGATTCTTCTTGATTGATTTTTGGAAGGTTGTATTTTTCTAGGAATATGTCCATTTCCTCCAGGTTGTCCAGTTTGTTGGAATAGAGCTGTTCGTAGTATTTTGTAACAATCCTTTGTATCTCAGCGGGGTCTGTTGTTATTTCACCTCTTTCATTTCTGATTTTGTTTATTTGGGTCCTCTCTCTTTGCTTCTTGGTGAGCCTGGCTAGAGGTCCATCAATCTTGTTTATCTTTTCAAAGAACCAGCTCTTGGTTTTGTTGATCTTTTGTATTGTTTCTTTGGTCTCTATGTCATTTATCTCCGCTCTGATCTTTGTTATTTCCTTCCTTCTGGTTACACTGGGTTTTTCTTGCTGCTCTTTTTCTAGCTCTGAGTTGTAGGGTTAGGTAATTTATTACCATTGTTTCTTGTTTTTTTTGCAATAGGCTTGTAGAGCTATGAACTTCCCTCTCAAGACTGCTTTCGCTGTGTCCCATAGATTTTGGATTGTTGTGTTTTCATTGTCATTTGTTGCCATGATGTTTTTTATTTCTTCTTTGATCTCTCTGGTGACCCAGTCCTTGTTTAATAGCATGCTGTTTAGTCTCCATGTGTTTGATTTCTTTGGATTGTATTTATTGTAGTTGATTTCCAGTTTTATGCCCCTGTGATCTGAGAAGATGCTTGATATAATTTCTATCTTCTTGAATTTGAAGAGACTTTGCCTGTGACCCAGCATATGGTCTATCTTTGAAAATGACCCATGTGCACTTGAGAAGAATGTATATTCTGTGGCTTTGGGGTGAAATGTTCTGAAGATGTCAATTAATTCCATCTGGTCTAGTGATTCATTTAGGATTGCTGTTTCTTTGATGATTTTTTGTTTAGAGGATTTGTCCAATGGTGATAGTGGGGTATTAAAGTCTCCTACTATGATTGTATTGCTATTAATCTCTCCCTTGATATCTTCCAGGAGTTTTTTTATGTATTTGGGTGCTCCTATATTGGGAGCGTATATGTTTACCAGAATTATTTCTTCTTGTTGGATTTCTCCCTTTAGTATTATGAAGTGGCCTTCCTTATCTCTTGTGATGGCATTTACTTTGAGGTCTAATTTGTCAGATATAAGTATTGCTACCCCAGCTTTTTTTTTCATTTCCATTTGCCTGGAAGATATTTTTCCATCCCTTCACTTTCAATCTGTGTGAGTCTCTTGTTCTGAGGTGGGTCTCTTGTAGACAGCATATATATGGGTCATGCTTTTTTATCCATTCAGCCACTCGATGTCTTTTGATTGGAGCATTTAGTCCGTTTACATTTAAAGTTATTACTGAAAGGTATTTGTTTGTAGTCATATCTATTTTTGTGTCTGTATTCCTTCTTACCTGTTTATTTCTTCTTTTTACAGTATTCCCTTTAGCAATTCTTGCATTGCTGGTTTGGTGGTGATAAACTCCCTGAGTCTTTTTTTTGTCTGCGAAGCTCCTGATTTCCCCTTCAATTTTGATTGATAGTCTTGCTGGATATAGTATTCTTGGATTCAGTCCTTTGCTTTGCAACACTTTGTATACCTCCTTCCATTCTCTTGTAGCTTGTTGTGTTTCTGTTGAGTAATCATTTGACAATCTGATGGGTGTTCCTTTGTAGGTAACTCTCTGTCTCTCTCTTGCTGCCTTTAAGATTCTCTCTTTATCATTTATATTTGCCATTGAGATTATGACATGTCTTGGTGTGGGTCTTTTGGGGTTGATCCTGCTTGGGACTCTCTGTACTTGCGTAACTTTTATCTTTCCCATATCCGGGAAGTTTTCTGTCATTATTTCTTCAAATAGATTTTCTAGTCCCTGCTGCTCTTCTTGTCCTTCTGGCAGCCCTATTATACGCATGTTACTTCGCTTCATGTTGTCCCGAAGCTCCCTTAGGCTTTCCTCCTGCTTTTTAATTTTTTTCTCCAATTGCTGTTCAGATTGAGCTTGTTTCTGTACCTGATCTTCTAACTCACTAATTCGGTCCTCTGCTTCTTGTAGTCTACTGTTGAAACTTTCCATGGTGTTTTTGATTGTAGCTATATCACTTTTCATTTCTTCCTGATTCTTGCATAAGTTGTTGATTTTCTCATCCATCCGATGTATAAATTCCACGACCATTGCTCTGAACTCCTTTTCGGTCATGTTGCAAGCTTCAGTTTCACTAATTTCCTTTCTTGGCGACTCCACATTTTCTTTCCTCTGTGAGTTATTTCGTTTCCCCATTCTGGCTATCACCAGAAAGCTCAAGCTTCCGTTTGTGTGGACCTCGGTCGTGCGCTGTGGGGACTTCGCTCCACCCGAGTTTCACTGAAGTGCTCTGACACTAGGACGTGTGGCTGCCTTTGGTTGGTGGGAACCAGACTTGCCCAGGGTCAGTGTCCCCAGTGTTCTGTGTGGTCTCGTGTGCACACTTAGAATTAGGGGCCCTGTCAGCACCACACTGTTGGTATGTGCCGAAAATGAGATCCTTAGCATGTGCCAGGAGTCAGAGTTTCCCTGTATCTGCACCAAGAATCAAGTGTCAGAGTCTCTGTTGCCTTGTGCAGTTTCTCGTTGAGAATCAGGGTCCCTGTGTGTGCATGCACCAACAATTGGAGTCGTTGGCTCTTAGTGTGAATGCGCTGTGAGTCAGGGATCCCAGGCAGCTGTGTCTGGCGTGCCAAATTCCCTGAAGTGGAGCTGCGTCCTGTGTGTGCTCTCTCTACTGAGCCAAACCGGCTAGGGTGCACACTCTCAAATCCCTGAAGGTGAGCTGCCTTTGTGCACTCTCCCAGAATCCCCGAAGAGGGGCGGAGTCCATCCTGCGCGCCAAATTCCCCAAAGGGAAGCCCCTTTGTGCATGCTCTAAGATTCCCCGAAGGGAGGCTGTGATCCGCAAGCCAAATTCCCCCCAATTCCCCAGAGGGGAGCCCTCTGTGCGCACTGACAGATTTCCCCGAAGGTGAGCTGCTTCTGTCCTGCGCGCCAAATTCCCTAAGGCAGAGCGTGTCCCTGCACAAAGCCCTGCAGCTTGGGCGAGGGGCGTGTCTATCAGTTACTCTGGCGCTATCCGCACGCGCCTGCGGGGAGGGGGATAGGCTCTTTGACTCACGGGAATCTGCTGGGAAGTCTGGATTCTTGTTGTTTCTTCCACTGAAGCTGTGATAGCAGTTCTCTGTCCCCAGTGGCTGCAGGGTCCTGGTTTGTGTCAGAAGCCAGGATCCGAGTCTCAGGCAGCTCTGTTTCTCAAGATGGCGTGGTTTCCGCGTCCGCACCAGCCGCCGAGAAGTGTCCGCTTTGTGCGCGGGGCTCCGCCGTCTAGGACTGCCCGGTTAGGCAGCCCCTTGGAAGCCCTGCAGAATCTATCTGACCCTAGCTCATACAGACACACACACCACACACGTCTACACGTCTATGCTCTCCTCTATGGGTTCCTCACTCACACTCTCTCTCTCCCTACCTTCTTGCCGGTCGCCATCTTTTCTGTGTCTATTTCTTAATCATCAATCATTGTTTGACTTAATCTCAAATTGCTGGCCTAACATGAATACATTCAAAAAGTGGCCTAGCAAACTTCCTATGGTGGTTGTCTATGCAACACTAAATATGCAATTAGTTTATTCAGTTACTAGTTCATTCAGTATAGTTAAAATCAGCTGAAATGAATTGGTTACTGGTCATTTTATTCTATGCATTCATTCCTTAAACAATCTTTTCTGTGGTAGTTATTCTTTAAATGTTGAAAGTATTAAACTTTGTATTTTAGCATATTGTTAGTCATATAGCATCTATGACTAACAATATATATTAGTTTAATGTATCATTTTATAATCAATGAAAACAACACCAATTGCACTGACAATTCCAGATGCAACGATACTGAGTGTTTTATCAACAAAGTTAGAATTTCATTTGCTAGGTCAGTGGTCGGCAAACCGCAGCTTGCAAGCCACATGTGGCTCTTTGGCCCCTTAAGTGTGGCTCTTCCACAAAATACTACGTGCGCGTGCGTACACACAGTGTGATTGAAACTTCGTGGCCCATGTGCAGCAGTCGGTTTTTGGCCTGGGTGAGTCTCTTTTGAAGAAGTGGTGTTAGAACACTCAAGGGCCAAAAAGCCGCATGTGGCTCGTGAGCCGCGGTTTGCCGACCACTGTGCTAGGTAGATGAGCAGCTGAGATAGATGAGTAAGGTAAGAATGAAAAGGTAGCGTTCCATCCAAAGACAGAAGATGGTAGATAAATAGTGAATAGACAATTTATAAAGAGCTTTATATGTTATACAGAAGGGCTTGCGTGCATGCACACACACACACACACACACACACACACACACACACACACACACACAAACTCCCAGCTCTCACGTCCATGCTGAACTCACCATTCAGGGAAGCCCACTAGGTAAGTCCCGCAGACAGTGTAACACAATAGCTCTAACGCCTGACTGCTTAGCGCAGGAAGGCTCTTTCAGTAAACCGCATCTTCAGGAGCCTGTTCTTGGACCACAGGGCTGCGAGGAGGCTGCCTCTCCCGCCCCCTCCCTGCTCTGCTGCGCGGCAGGCAGGACACAGGCGGCGGCTGCCCCTCTGAGCGGGCTCTGCAGGCCTGCAGGGGCCCCGTGTGGGAGACGCCACGCTGGAACCCAGGTATCAGGGTTCATCACCAGTGACTAGGAGGCCACAGGCTGTGTGTTGTTATCATATCCAAACATCCTGGCTGCTACTTTGTATCAGATTCCCATAAAGGTACAGAAAACTAAATCATAGATAAATGTGGGGCTTATTTTATTTCCAACAGAAAAATTCAATTTCTGAAAAATACATTTGAGGAAGTTGGCCTTGACAAATATACAAATTCAAGATAGAAAATAAGCAATATATGTGCTCATTTAACGTATCCCCTTGCAGGGTGCTCTGATACCTCCCAAGGCGAGGAAATTATCTTCTGTGACGTCAGCTGGCCCGGCAGCCTGGTAAGACAGAGGCCGGGGCCATGGGCTGGCTCCTGTGGTTAGGAGCAGGCTGCAGAAGGAATTAAGGCTTGGTGGCATATCTGATCACAACTCCATTTGGTTTTCTCTATCCATTGTTGGCTATATTTTTAATTCAAATTACTTAAATTTTGTTTCTAAGGAGTCATGATTTCAGTTTCTCTCAAAGTAACTTTTTCCTTTTCTGTTAAGTAGCTTGAATAAATCTACGTACAAAAATGTTTTAAATCACAAGGATATATATTGGCACCGATTTCTACTCTGCAGGAGCCTGGGCGTGCAGGAGCCTGGGCTTCAGGAGGGGCTGCCTGGAGATCCCGAGGCTTCAGGCCTGCGAGCTGTGGGTCTCAGTGACACCATGAGGTCCCCACAGTGAGCAGGTGTCCGGTCAGCTCCTGGAGCCCTGGGCGGGCTCAGTTGGCCAATGGAATGAGTCTGAGGCTGGTCTTCATACCCAGCATGGGAAGGAAGACAGGGATCCAGAATGCAAGCACGAGACCATGTGAAAGGAATATGACCTTTTAAGTGAAAGTGTCCTAGAGAATTGGTCTGGTTCTGTTTGGAATTGTTAATTCTCAGAACAACATATGGCACACAGAGAGCGACTGACAATGTTCCAGGAGTGAATTACAACCGGTGACTTAGTGAGTGAGTGAGTGAGTGAGTGAACGGACTGACTGATGAGCCAGGCGATGGCCCAACACCGGGAAGTGAAGTGTTGCCTGGGTCCAGGCTTCCCGATCAGCATTTTCTTAGCCTTGTGTTTCCCGAGACCCTCCCTGAACTTCATGCATTTACTCAGTTGTCACTGCTCACCTTGTATAAATGGGGATATTCCATAGTCTCCTCACTGCCCCTCCTGCCTTGAAACTTCATGCCTCTTCAATGAATACATTGTGTAGCTTTACATATAACATATGAACATATATGAATGGGTATATATATCCATTTCATAGGCATGTAAGCATATACATGGTTGTACAGGTACATACATTCTTTTGCCTTCTTGCAGGTGAGAGCCATATGTTTTAATAAATATTAATAAACTTTGGTATTAAAAACCCTACTTTTACTGAATTTATTGGGGTGACATTAATAACATTACATAGGTTTCAGGGGCACATGGCTTGTGTATTGATTGTGTTTCCCCGCCGTCAGGTCTCTCCATCGCCGCTCACCCCTTGCCCTCTGCCCTCTCCCAGCAGTGCTGGGAGAGAGGCCGGGCTCTGGGGCAGAGACCCCTCGCCCGCCCCAAATGTCGCCAGCCCTGGTGCCCATGCCCTCCGCTCTGCCTTATCACCAGCTCAGTGACCCCGCAAGCGTCGTGTGTGGAAACACGTGGCCTCTGAGAGGTCCCGGGATGGACACTTGCTGACGGCACAGTCACTGGGCAGCAGGAGGTGGCTCCATGGGCCAGGACGACAATGCCGAGCTGGTCGGGCGTGTGGACCCTCAGCGGCTCCTGGACACGTGGGACTAGGGTTTTAATGTTGATCCTCACAATGTTTTGTAACGAAGGTGGGGTTCCAGCCGCGGGCCAGGCGGCAGCACCGGCACCCGCACAGGGAGGAGAGTGTGGTCCCGGCCTGGGTCCCGCTGGACCTGTCTGTCCTCATGCCCTTCGGTGGTGTGGGCATAGCAGGGTTAGGGCCAGGGTCAGGCAGGGTCAGGGTCAGGGTCAGGGTCAGGCAGGGGTATGTAAAGTGGCCTCTTCCCCCCGGAGGAGTGAGGGGGGAATCCAGGAGAGTCCGAAAGAACCAGAGATGGAGAAAGCGAGGTGCTCAGTGGACAGAGCCAGGCCACTCATTGCCGTGCTCGCTGGGCGCCTGCTCCAGGGAGAGATGTGGGCTGGAGCAGGAACCGTGTGGCTGAGAGCCACCGCCGGGTCGCCTCCCAGCACCGCAGCATACGGGTGCGCAGGAGGAGCCATAGAGGAACCTTGAGAGTGGACTGGTCAGGGCGGCTGGTTAGACGAGTGGCCAGAACCCATGGGTCTCAATCACCTGCCAACAACAACAACAACAAAAACAAAAACACCATCCATAGAGTTTAAACCAGAACAGGGGCTCAGAACAGCATCTTCAGAATATCCAGAAACAATGGGAAGTCCCGGCCCATGAAGATCAGGAAATCTCATCTTGCATGGAAGACAAACCTAGTCTGCAGCATTTCCAATCTGATGGAGACCAGGGAGAGACCTACTTGGTGGCAGGTTCTTCCACCTTCAGTCACAACACACTGATTTAGAGCAGATTGTAGAAAGCTAAATATTGTAGAAAGCTAAATAGCTTATATATACATGTGACCTAGAGCAACCCCTAAAAATGTACAGAGATACAGTCAAGCTAAAAATCCTACCTTATAATAGAGAAACATGCAAACTGACCTCACCTCCGCTACGCCCACAGCCAATCAGAGCAAACAAGATGGCGGTTAATTTGCATATGCGGGCACTGAGCGGCCTGGGTCCAGGAAACATCCTCCAGACCCAGGCCACTCCTAGCCTGTAGGCCCGTGCTTAGGTCCTGAGCGGCAGGGGTCCCAGAACGCCCCCTGGCCACTCAGAGCCTATGGGTGTAGGCGTCAAGCAACCTGGCAGGCGGGGCGATGTGGGGATGTTCCACCCCGCCCCCAGCGGCTTGCAAAGGCTCCTGCACAAAGCAGCGGTTTGGGGCCATGCCCCCAGCCAGGCGCCCAGGACCGGGGGCTGCTGCTGGCCTCTGGGGTGTGCCGAGACCCTGGCGGCCACCGCTGCGTGCTGCCCAGGGTACTTGCAAGCCTCGAGCCTGGGGCCCATGGTGAGGCTGGCTGCTGGCCTTGGGGCATTTGGAGACGGGGATGCTCCCGCCCCACCCCAGAGGCTTTCCAAGCTCCAGCACCAAGTGGCGGTTCGTGTCCATGCCCCCAGCCTAGCACCCTCCACAGGGGGATGGCTGCTGGCCTCTGGGGTGTGTGGAGACCCTGGCAGCCACCACCGGGTGGCAGGGACACGCCCCTAGGCCAGTGGACACAACCCAGGGGCTGCATGAGCTGCAGAGGATACACCTTTTTAAAAAAATTTTTTATTGATTTTTTTTTTTTTTTTTTTTTTTTACAGAGAAGAGGGGAGAGGGATAGACAGTCGGAAATATCAATGAGAGAGAAACATCCATTAGCTGCCTCCTGCACACTCCCCACTGGGGATATGCCTCCAACCAAGGTACATGCCCTTAACAGGAATCAAACCTGGGACCCTTCAAGTCTGCAGGCCCACGGTCTATACACTGAGCCAAACCATTTTGAGAGTAAATACCTTTTCTGACAACTCATTGGCTAAGCTCCCTGTAGGCCACCAATTGCAGTGTTCTTGGTAATTTGGGTTATAAGAATTGAAGAAGGTAATCTAGGGTTTTTCCACCACACTCTTGAAGGAAAAAATGAAGGTCCGTTGAGGGGTCCCAGATTGGAGAGATTGCAGGCTGGGCTGAGGGACAACACCCCCCAATACCCCCCTCCCCGCCGTGCATGAATTTCGTGCACCGGGCCTCTAGTGTACAAATAAGCCAAGAGAATGTGGGAAAGGAGAAAGGAAAATGAAAAACAGAGGTTATAAAAATAACAAAAGTGTAGGCCTGTATCCAAATATATCAATGATCATATTAAATGTAAATGGTTTGAACAGATCAATTAAATCAAAGAAACAGTCAGAATGCATAAAACACGTATAAAGAGAGAAATCATGACCCTACTGTGTTCTGTATATAAGAAACTTAATTCCAGTGCACCTGGACGGATAATTTAGACATATGAGGATGGAGTGGTGTACAGCACAGGGAGGGGCTCAAAAGTACAGGAGGAAACAGGGACCCGGAGGAGGAACTAAACAGATGCAGCCCCCACGGCGGGCATGGCACTGCCCCTGCTGTAACAGATGCGGGAGTTCAGAACTGGCACCCAGCACCTCGCCACCTCGTCTCTCAGATGCGGGCAGACCAGCACCCATGCCCACGCCCTGGAACATGCCTTCGCGCCCCGCGCCCGGGGAGGCCTGTCCTGGGAGGACGCCCACTGCCCCGTGCCCGGGGAGGCCTGTGCTGGGAGGACGCCTTCGGCCCTGCGCCCCGGGGAGGCCTGTGCTGGGAGGACGCCCGCTGCCCCGCGCCCGGGGAGGCCTGAGCTGGGAGGACACTTGCTGCCCCGCGCCCGGGGAGGCCTGTGCTGGGAGGACACCCACTGCCCTGCCAGTGCGAGCAGCAGAGAAGCTCCTGAGTGAAACGGAACTAAATGGACATCAGCAACCGGACGGCTGCCAGGCATGTGGAGAGTGAACATCACACTCATTAACAATCCGGGATACAAAGATGACATTTCAGGAGAAATTAGAAAATATTTTTAACCAATTGAAAATGAAAAATGTGTGGTGCAGCTCATGGAATATTTAGAAAGAAATGCATGTTAAATGCTCATATTACGAAAGAAGAAAGATCTCAAATCAATGGCCTACGCTTTCATCTTATGGACCTATAAATCAAGCCAATAAAAGGAATAATAAAGGCAGCAGAAATAAATTGCAAATAAAGAAATCCATAGAGAAATCAATAATAACAAAAGCTAGTTACTTGAAAAGATCAATAAATCTGATAAAACTTTAGTGGGATTGACAAGGAACAAAAGAGAGAAAACATAAATGACCCATGTCCGAATAAGAGTGGCTGTTACGACGGGCCCCGTAGACGTGAAAGGACTCCACATATAGTCAACAACTTCAAGAAATGGACCAATTCCTTGAAAACCTCAAACTCCTAAAAGTCCCCAAAGATGAAATAGTTAACCAGAAGAGTCCTATAATTATAACATGAACTGAGTTTATTCTAAAAATTTATCCCGAAAAAGAAATCTCCAGTTCTGAATGGTTTTACTGGCACTTTCTACCAAGTATTTGAAAAATATGAATTTCTCCCAAGTTGTCCTGACTACAGAAGAGAGGGAGACACACCCCAACCTGTTTCATGAAACCAGTGCCACCTGAGGATAAACCAGGGAGCGATACTTTAAGGTAACAGGCAATGTCATTCCTGAACCTCGATGTAAAAATCCTCTACAAAACAGCACATTGAATCCAACGAGAGGTGAAAAGCACATATGTCATGCCCCAATGGCATTTAAAAGCTGGTCCCGTGTTCATGGGTGTCATTGCTTTCATTTTCTGAGGTCACTGCTCTTAGCAAAAGAGGTCAAATTTGGTCTTATCCACATGCGTCCTTGGCATCCAAGGTCACGTCCTTGCCCCTGGTAGCTCTGCCAGAGGCCTTGGGTCATTGAGGCCTGTGTCTAACAGGACAGCTCAGCTGTACTAATGCATGAACTTTATGCATATTCACCAGCAACAGTCTGCCCTTCATTTTAAAATAAACAAATTGACATTTCGGTCTCAGGGGAGGTTATTTTAAGCTGTTAGCAAAAATCACATGAGAAAAATCTCAGTGTCTAATATGTGAGCACACTTTCCACATAGAAAAAGAAGAGTGACTTGCATGGTTTTTATGCTGAAGATCCCAATACATTTAACTTTCTTATCTACCTTACTTCATCTGGAGTGACAGTTTGACAAGTACCTACGACCAGACAATGCTGTAGACGTGGGCATTTCACTCAAAGCACCAAGCTAAGCTTCACGTTCCAGGCTTTTGATGGCAAGGCGAATGCGGTTGGGTATAAACACAGGAAGCTGGCAGCCGCTCAGACGTGAGGGATGGATTACGGCCGGGATGTGGCTTACGTGTGGTAAGAGTGCGGGCAGGTTCTCCCACACCAGGCTCATCATGACCTCACGCTGTCCATGTTCACATGTCAGAAAGTGCGGACCTAGATGCCACCTACCTGTCTCCCTGATGCAGGCGTCTGGTCCACACGAGGCAGCGCCCCCACCCGTCGCCATGGAGCGGGGACTGCCACAGTGGGAGCTTCCAGGGGTCCCTGACTGGAAGGTCAAGGAAAGGGTGGGCTCCTTCAAAGCCGGATTGAGTGGTCAAGCGTCTACATGTGTCTGGAAAATCTGCTTTGGGCTTTAGAATCCTGATTGAATATTCTGGAAACCCCGCTCAGACGTCCAGGCCAGATCTGTGCACGTTAGCATTGGCTCTGTGCGGCATCGTGAATTCCAAACCGCTTCGTCAGCCTCCGTGAAAAACGCGCTTTCTGTTGCTGGGAAGGTTATGAAATATGTCCACTTACTTTTCACTCTGCTGCAATTAGGTAAAGTAAGGCCCGTGGTGCCAGACACAGTGAGGCGGGCAGCAGGGGGCAGTGGGGGGCAGCGGGGCAGGAAGGTAGGGACAGGGGCCCCCCCTCCCAGGAATTTCTCCTGTAGGTCCTTCTGGAAGTTGGTGGCGTTATAGGAGCCCATGCATGGACTATCTGAGGTGGGAGTCATTGCATTTTCAAGTCAACAGAGAGCTGTCCAGCTCCACAGGCACCCCACCCCCCGCAGGGCTCGCAGCCCCCCCGCCCAGGCTCTTCATGCTCCTGAGGCTTGTTTCTCGCTGCTTTGCCCGGCGCTCCCCTCTGTCGTCGTCATCATAGTCCAGGACCAGCGTGCTCCCCTCCCTTCCCCGTCCGCAGGTCAGCCGCAAAGTCAAACGCAGAAGGGAGAGGCAGCAGGGGCCATAGGTCAGCCAGGAGGCCAAGAGCAGAGGGAAACACAGCAGGGGCCATAGGTCAGCCAGGAGGCCAAGAGCAGAGGGAAACACAGCAGGTGGCCATCCCAGGGCCTGATTTTGGACCAGCTGTTTGGAGATTGAATATTACAATAACCAAGCCAATCACAGGAATGAGAATGAACCTTAGTAAATATGTCTAGCTGTTTCAATTATAAACTTCGTATATGTGGTTAAGTAGTCACATATAAACAGATTTAGAGGGTAAAATATTAACATTCATTTTTACTTATGCAGTTAAAACATGTTACTTAAAATAGAATCCTTTCAAGAAGTGAGAAGGGATTGGCAATAGTAACTGAGGTTGCTTACTGCGACTCTAGTTAAATGTCAGTTTCATCAAGCAGTGATTGCTCAATATCTTGTGTTAATTTAAAATTAATGGTCAGTGACTAAGAGCTAAATATCTTCAAAATTCTTCTTTATGCAGTATTTTTAAAAAAGTGTTTTTATTGATTTTAGAGAGAGGGCGGGAGAGGGAGAGAAACATTGACGAGAGAGAAGCATGATTGGCTGCCTCCTGCCTCCTGAGGCTTGAGCCCCAAACCCAGGCACAAGCCCTCACCTGGAATCGAACCAGTGACCTCCTGGTGCTTAGGACAACGTTCAATCCCTGCGCTGCACCGGCTGGCTGTCCAGTGTCTTATGCCTTAGTCACACAGTGAAAGTCTGGGAGAACCCTGCCTCACAGCGGAGTCTGAGTCACTCAGAGAGGCCGTGCCGACCACACAGAGCAGAGGCCCCGTCCTCCACCGAGTGTCCTCAGCGCCGTCCACTCACATTTATAAAACAACGTATTTGTGTAAAATTTCCCATTATACGTGGGAGACACAGAGATAAATAAAATAAGTCCCCTGATTTTAAGACACATGCGATATACATGGATAAACAGGCTTAAGCTGATTCTAATACAAACCCAATTTCATACTAGTAAGTAGATGGCAAGATCTATACAAGTTGAACATGAGGTCCGAGGACAGCATTTATTGTTCAGAGAGCTGACAGGAGCAAAGATTTTGCCATTGTCATCACAACCCAGAAATAAAAATGGTCACAGCTGTAACCATAATTACAATATATGTTGCACTTTAAAATATAGAAAACACATCATATTTTACGGTGTCGCTGTTTCTTTAAAAGACTCCCATGATCTGTACAGAACAGGTAACTATCATCACCAGTTTGTAGGTGGAATTAGTAACAAATATTGACAGCAACCCAGACATGATATATAAATCTGGTTTTTGTTTTGTTTTTAGATTAAAAAGTTCTTGAAACAAAAACGTTCTGCATCCCTAAGGTGCTCACAAGAAACAGTTTGTCACCGTAGCCCTGCACCGCTCCCCGATGTGTTTGAAGGTGTTGTTTCTCTATTAGAAAAAGAACTGATCTGAGTTATGCATGATGGTGGGTGGTCAAAGACTTGGTTGTGTGGCTTTGAGAGGGACAGCGCCCTCCGCACTGTCGCATTGAGTGTCAACGGGAACGCGTTCTCCTGGGCGACCAGCCGCAGCACGCCCTCTCGTCACCCTTAAGGCATTCTGCGGGCACGGTAACCGCGGTCGCAGCACGCAGTGTGCTCCAGTGTTCTGTCCCGGAAAGGGTGCGGTCAGCGCCCCTCCATGTCCAGCGCCCAGAGGGCGGATCTCCTGAGGATGGTGGGGGTTCTTGTTACAGGAGAAACAGGGGCTTGGCAGTTTCTATTCCTGGTGGTGGAGCTTCTAATATTCCCAGAGTAACCTCGCCGAAGCATGTCTCTGTGCCGCTGCAGGCCCTGACGCACCACCTGGGCGTGTGGTGGCCTTGCCTTCAGAAATGGAGACTGATTTGGCCCAAAGCTGTGCGAAACCCTCTCCATCATCACCTGTGCTGCTGGTGTCACAGCCAGAAATCACTGCCAAAGCCACGGTGGGCGCTGCGGCCTGTGTGTTCTCCTCAGTTTTACAGGATTCGGTGCCCACGTAGGTCCTGGGTCCGTCCTGAGAGGGTTCTCAGAAAAGGTGTCAGGAAAGGGCCGCCGTGCTTCTGCTGTGGACAGCCCGTTCTCCCAGCACCCAGTGCTGAAAAGACCCCCCCGACCCACCCCCCCCCCTCCGCCCAGTAAAGGCTCATGGCTCCCTTTGCCAAAAGCAATTAGGCCGCTTAGTGAGGGGGTAAGGCTTACGTCTGGACTCTGTCCATTGCCTGTGCGGTCACTGTAGCTTTGTAGTGAGCTGTGGAATCAGAAGTGTGAGCCCTCCAGCTTTGCTCTTATTTTATTAGTTTTTAATTGATTTTAGAGAGAGGTGAAGGGAGAAGGAGAGAGAGAAAGAGAAACATCGACGTGAGAGAGAACCATGGATCTGTTGCCTCCCACATGGGCCCTGACCGGGAATCAAACTGTGACCTCCTCAGCGGTTCGGGTTCACAGGTGGAACCTGAACCTCCGAGCCACCGCCCGGCTCTGCCCTGCCCCTTTGCGGCCTCTGTCTGACTCAGACTCACTGGTTATGCCTTTGACAAGCGCCCGGACTGTGGCGTGTCCTGAAAGGAAAGGGCTTTATGCAGAGACCTGGTTGCGGGGCTCCGAGGGCCGGGGCTGGAGGTGCGGGCCCAGGCCTGCGAGGAGGCCCCTGAGCCGGCACGGGGGTCTGGGCAACTTGCGTCTCATTTTGCAGGCGCGTCCCCGCGGCCTGGAAGCAGCAGACAGCACTTCGCTGGGGCGACGGTTCGGACGTCAGCGCACAGCGGGCCACCCGGCTCTTCCCCCGGTTCCACACGGAGCTTTCTCTTTCCCTTAGGACTTGGGGTAGACGTGAGACCGTGAGACCCTTTGCCGTTCCTGTCACTAAGCTGGGTGGTCTGAGGACGAGGCCATTTAGGTGATAAAGGCTCATTAAACATCCAGCGTCAGAATTCATGTCCACAGGTGGTGGCTGCGCCCTCCAGGCGGTGCGCCTCGCGGGAAGCAGGAACCCCAAGTTCGGGTTCCCCTTCTTCACCAGAACAACTTTCAAACCCAGAGCCACTTCTCGGCTGCGCTCCCTCAGCCTTTCGTGGGTCAGACACCACGGCACTGAGGACCAGCCCATGCTGCCCGGCACTGTTGGCTTACGGGTGGCTCCACAGGGAAGCCGCAGCCCGCCCAGCCGCACGGCGCTCATCCTTCCGGTTTGTGATGCGGAAATGAGCGCGAGGCCGGCTCCTGGGAGCCTGTCGTGCGGGTCTCCCGGGCCAGGGCGGGTCTCCCGGGCCCAGCCCAGCCTGTGGTCTCTTTATCACGCAAAGGCCAGACAGACATTATTCAAAACGTGGGTGCAGGCAACACTGTCTACAGATGACTTCACTTAATTTATGTTTTTGAAAAAATGTAAGAAAATTCATATGAGCACCAGCAGCGGGTGCCAAGAAAGCTTTTGGTGGAATGATGCCTGGCGTCCGAGGCGCCGTGCCCTGGCAGCTTTGCTAAGTGGATGGAAATGCACCGTCTGGGGAATGTGCATCCACGCACGCACTTTATAGCCGCTTTGCTTTCTAATGAACAAGAACAAATGCGTGTTCTCTGGTTTTTGTTCTGTTCAAAATTATGGGTAATTTTCTTGAAAATTAAATACACTATCCATCACTATTTTTAAAAAGTATCACAAAACACCCTATTTTAAGCACACAGTTTCATGAGTTCTGGCGAATGTGTTCACCGGGGTAGCCTCGCATTGCAGATAGGAACTATTTTCCACATCTGAGTCTCATTAACAGCCCACCCCCAGGTGCACACAGGGCGACTTTCAGCTGCACAGATGGGATTCCTCTTTTTTGGGTTGCTATGGGCCTCTGTTGTCCAGCATATTGTGTTTGAGATTCATCCATGTTGTGGCATGTATGATGTTGTTTGGTTACTAACATAACTTTTTCAATGTAAGGTTTTTAGTTTCCTTCACAATAAAATACTGTATTCAGAAGGAGGTGACAGAGTGTAATAGGAAAATGAATGAAACCTCTTCATTTTGGTTAGGTGAAAACTAAGATGGTCAGATTCTGTTATTAGAACGGCTAGCGGAAGGCGACAGGAGCCTGCTCGGGGGACTTTGGATATTGATGTGAACAGGGAAGCCGTGGTGCCTACGAGGGGCCCTCTCTGGGTCACTGAGGAGGGAGAGCTGTGCTCTGAGTGGAGGAACTGGAGTCTCAGGAATGTGGCCTCGGAGGGCGCTCCCGGGTCCCCATCCTGGCCGCGTCACTCCTGAGCCAAGCGGGTGTTCTCAAGTCACTCAGCCACCCAAGCCTGCAAAACGGAAAAACACACCTCATTTCTTTGAGGTGTCAGTAAGGATTAAAGGATAAAATGCACGCCAGGCACCTGGCACACAGCACACAGTAGACACTCAATAAAGTATGACATTTTATGAACAGCTATTTCACTGGAGCCCATAAACTCCTCCACAGCCCTGTATCATTCTACCTCACTACAACCAAATGTGTAATTCCTCACCTAGAAGTTTTTTAAACTAAGTTTTAATGAACATAGACTACTGCCCTCTCTGTAGTAAAAACAAGCCTCTAATGTGTATTCATTTAAAATCAGTATTACACCTCCAGCTACTGCTCTTTGCAACTCCAACAGCAGTCATATCCCCCTATCCATCCACCCAACACTCTCTGTCTGTCCATCCATCCCCCACCCATCCCCCTCCACCTGTCTGTCAATCCATCTGTCCGTCCCGCCCACATGCCCCCCCCATCTACCTTCTGGATACTCATTTCACTCAGGTCTCTGCTGGGTTTTACTTAATCGGATGGGCTTCTGGGAACCCATCAGATATAGTCCTGCCTCGCTTCCTCTTCCTCACCTGCCTGCTTTATTTCCTTTGTGACCTTGTACACACACACATGCATGTGCAGACATACACACATGTACACACCCTCTCTCCCCTAACAGAATGTGTGCTGCCTGGGGACGGGGTTTTGTTCTGTACTCCACCGAATTCTAAGCAACTGGAAACATGCCAGCTGCCAGGGAGAAGCTCAACGCGTGCTTGCCAATCAAACCAACGGGGAAGCAACGGCTTCCTGGGAATGCACATTTATGGATTTAAGGGGGAAATAAGAAAATGCATTAGTATATTATTTCCAAAACAGTATCCACTTCACACACGGCTCCATCTCCCTTTGGACATGAGAGAAAGTACAACTTCTGTTTGAGAAGATCATGGGAAAAATAGGATCTTAGGGAAATTGACAGCAATTAACTATCCAGTTTCAGAAAGAATCTTAGCCACAGTGGAAACATGTGCTGAAAATGGAAATGCGAGTGCAATGCAGTGTCTGGGTTAGTCCGGACGGCGGCCCAGGGCAGAGGTCGGAGGTTGGAGAGGAACACAGTGTCCATTGCCTGTTGAGTGTTTCACAGGCAACTATGCCCTTGATTCTCATTGTTTTTGTCATGAAAGATGCTAGCTTTTTTCAGATGTGTGTGTGTGTGTGTGTGTGCGTGTGTGTGCTCAGTGGGATTGCCATGTGGCTTTTGTCTTTTGTTCTATTAATACAGTGTGATGTATTGAATGATTTCCAATTTTGAATCAACCTGGGATATTTGTGATGAAGCCGACGTGGCCATGGGGCAGGAGCTGTGGCCAGTATTGGTTGAGCATGTCTGTGTCTGTACTTGTGACGGGTGTTGGCCCGCAGTGTTCTTGCCTCGTGATTCGATGCTTTGGTCGGCTTTGGTATCAGGAATATGCACTCATACCATGAGTCAAGAAGTGTTCCCTCTTCTTACATTTTTTAGAGTCATTGTTAATTTTTCTTTAAATGTTTGCACAAATTAATTGAGACTGTCTTGACCTGAATTCTTACCTGTGGGAATTTTCTTACCACTATTTCAGTCTCTTCACGGTGACAGGTCTTAGTGATTATTTATTTATTCTGAGTTGTAGTCTATGTCTTTCCCAGAATTTCTTACTCGTCTTGGTTATTTAAATTACTGTTGTACAATTCCTCATTGAATTCCCTTTTTTCCATCAGTCTTGGTCAAGGTTTGACAATAATATGGATCTTTTCCTATAACAAGCTTTGGGTCTCATTGATTTTCTCTATTGCTTTCCTATTGTTTATTTCATTTATATCTACTCTGATATTGAACAGTTGTCAGTGTGCTCACTGATTTTATTGAGGGGCATGTTTTTGAGGCTCTGACTCTGCTACTTAAGCTGACGCTGTCGCACAGACCCGAACTTCTGGGGATGACACAATCACATCCACTCACCCGCGGGCTCAGGCATCACTGCCCGGGCGCGACCATGTGTCTAGGACACCTGCCTCCATCATCGCTGCAGCTCCGGGGGCAGCCCCTCACAGGACACTCAGTGAAAAAGGACAGCAGGTCTGTAGTGGAGAGCAATCAATGACCTGCTTACAACTCTGAGCCGCATGCAAACGTCTTTCCTTTGTACACTGTGAGGTCAGACAAAGAGCATTGCCTTTGTCGTATCAGCCTTTTCACTTATTTAATGTGTGACATTGTCAAGTCCGTGCGACTTCATAAATACACTGCTAGACGAGTGAGTGGCTGTGCACACGCGCTCATACAGAAGGTCTCCTTTCATGCACTTCACCGTGGACCACAATGTGTGTGATGTTATAACCGCAGTGGAGACCTGCTGGGCCTTTGGGCACAGAAGGGCTTCCAGGCGCTTACCTAGGGCCAAGGCACTGGCTGCCAGGCGCTATCCTGTTCCCTCCCTGAGAAGGCCTCCCACTGATGGCTGGCCAGGCAGTGACTGGACCCAGTCTAGAGACCATCCCAGACTTCTCTCCAGACTCTGACCTGCCTTGTTCATTGATGCTCATACATTGTTTTTGTTTAATGAGACAGCAACCACTTTTGATGGGATTTGGGGATCATCAGATGGTTCTAGCTGACCTTCTTTGAGATTGTGGTAACGTATGTGAACCCTAAATATGCCTGAAACAACACAATGATATGTCCCTGTTTCAGGAACAAAATGTGAATCAGTGTATTTAGATTCAGAAGAGTCACAGTCCTGTTGTCTTTTTGCTTTGATTTGCCTGAATAAGTCCCACGGAGCCCAGCATTCCATGCGCGAGGAGGTACATGTCCTTACAGACCAGCATCAGGGATCAATTAACTTAGAATTAAACACAAGCACCAGGAATTGGCAGTTCCAGTGGAAAGAACCTTCTGTGCTTAAATGTACATTCATGCCGTTTTCTAGCCCAAAGTTCGTGCTGCCTGATGCCAGGCAGGTGTGCTGCACGAGGTCTGGTCGTTCTAAAGGTGTTTGCTGTCTAGTAAGTTCTCAGGAGACGCAGGGAAGGAGGGATTCTCGAGTCCAGGGCTTACCGCCGCGTAAAGGCCCCTTTGGTCTGAGACTGCGCAGCGTTTGAAGCCGAAGCCCAGCTTCTCACACTGGAGGAAATACATAAACTGAGAACTGTGCACAGTCATCGGCCTGGGGACAGGGCCTGCTCTAATAGAAGTCATCTCGCAGGCACTGGTACTTAGAGAGAACTTTTCACAAAGTGGTGACATCGATGTTCTTTTTTGTATACAATGGAATACCAGATGAAACTGGCTGGCTGGAGTAAATGTTTCATTTGTTGAGACAGAATAACTGCCATAAAATGACAATCTTAATAAAACACAGCCCAAATAGACTTAAATATACACAGAATAATGTCAAAATGAATAGTAAATGCATTATGGAATTTTACCTATAAGCTGATGATGAGACAAACAGGATAAACATATGACATACTAAGTGATATCCTTAAGGAGAAAAAGAAACATTATCTAGAGCTGTTTTGCTGAGGATGTAAAGGCCAGATATGCACAGAATGAATTGTATGTTTTGTTACTGTTGTATTGTAGAGATGTGGGGCACTGTAAGCTCAGTCTCTGGTGCCTCCTGTGTATGTGAGTAATAGCAGACATCCAGTGTCTGCTTTTCAGGAGCGGTCAGTGAGGATTGCTCCCGACGATTAGCCAAGCAACTTCCTGCGTGGGCCCATTGAGGAACAGCTACACTCTTTCTTCTAAAAAGTGTGTGTGTGTGTGTGTGTGTGTTGACTTATTTAAGTGGATTAGAAATAGAACATATCTGCCTAATTGTTGTTCTTTCCAATTCGTTCAGTTTGGTTTGTGACCCAGAAGAAGATCTGTGTTGGTTAAAGTTGGACAGTTGCAAACAGCACACGAGTCCCGCTCCTGTGGGCGGCGCGCTTTAAAACCGCAGCCTGGGTGCGTCATTGCTCAGGAGCTGAGCACTGCTCACACCCTTGCCGGTTTTCTCCACGGGTTCTGTCTGTGACAAGGGGTGGGGCTCTGTCATCATGACTGGGCAGTCCCTCCGCCAGCCGCTGTGTCCTGGGGCGGCCCGAGGAGCACCGGTGCCCCCGGCTCCCTCTCCACGGCTGGCGCCCCCTCCGCTGACAGCAGTAGAACCACTATTTAATGTGTGACATTTTGACCAGTGTTCGCCCCATTGATATCTGCCTATGCTTTGTTTTCAGCAGGTTAGCTATGTGACAGCTTTGAGCTGTGAACGAAAGAAGCCACCTGCTAACCTGACAAGCTCCAGGGAGGCCTGTGTGGCAGTCTTGCAAACTCAGAGACCTAAAATAACCACAAAAGATGGTCTGAAGATTAAATATTTAACTACAAACAGGTTATAGTGGGCAGTCATTCCTAGGCCGATATTTTCCCTGACAAAGATCACCTTAGATCTTTCCTGAGCCCCTTTGCCTTTTTGCCTCTAAGATAACATATCTGTGAGATGTCTGGGTAACTTGTAACTTCCCTTTTTCTGGACCACTTGGGGCACAACCAGATGTGGTGGGGGCCAGGACAGATGCCACAAATTCCTTCATTATCATGTTAATTGTTCCTGTACCCACCTAAGTATGTGTCCATCATTTTACTTTTTATCCAATCCCAGGGGTTTCCCACCGCTTTGCTTTATCCCACCTCCTTAATCCGTCACCAATGAATTTCATGTAGCCCACCTATGTCCCTCCTTTGATGGCAATGTATAAATACAGATGTAACCCGCAATTCTTTGGAGCATTATCTCAATTCATTGAGGTTCTGCTTCCCGGCATATGTCGACAGTTTGGCTCAAATAAACTCACTAAAATTCTTTACAGGTTTCAATGTTGTTTTTTTTTTTCGTTAATATTACTTGGCGTAGTCATGGCAGGATTCCAAAGAAAACTCACCCGGGATCATCCCTTGGACTTGGACTTGGTGCTAGGATCCAGCAAAGGGCCCGTTGAGCCCACCGGTTCTCCGCCCATTGGGTGAACGTGGGTGAGTTGTCTCTTGGATCCAGGACCTTCCCTTGCTTTGGTAGAGGGTCTGACTTTATTTGAGCTGTGTTTTAAAATCCTCGAGGTGGAACCAGGGTTGACAGAACCCCAGGTTAAGGGTTGGCAGAACCCAGGCTAGGGCGGGACTGGAGGGAAAAAATGGGTGGCTGGTTTTGATTTTGGCTTTTCAATTGGAATTGCTGAGAGTCTGAGCAAAAATAAACTTCGCCGTATAAATGAGCTGAACTCATTCAGCTCTGAAGATAAAGGGGCAACATTATTTTTATTTTTAAAGAATAGTCCGATTCTGAGGTGTTCTTAGGTGACTAAGAATTTTGTGGAAGTGTCAGAAATGCAGGAGACCCATCTGAAAGTTCCGACACAACTGCTAAATGGCTTTTCTAGGGGGCCACCATAAAGGCTTGGTCTGCCTGGGCTCCAAAACTTTTTTGTGGTTTTAGACAGCCGGGAGAGAAACTGAGGCCACATTTGACCTACTACATAACATATCTAAAGTTTGCTCAGGCTACAGATATCCAAAAAATAAAAATAAAAAAATTTAACATGGGAAATTGTGCCTCCAAGGCTAGAAGCTCCCAAGACCCCAGCCCTCATTTAATACTCCTGATAAGAAGCCTTTACTTGCAAGTACTTTACAGAAATGAGAAAATTTAACTAGAAAATATTAACTGAGGAATGGCCAGAAAAAAAAAAATGCAGTTTGTTTGGGGTACCTATGTTAATATTTTGCATGCAGGAATTAAAAAAAAAAATGCCGGCTCTGAAATTAAAGTGAATGAGTATATGGGAAGCGTATCTTGATTTGGAAACTAGAAGCTTCTAAGAAAAAAATTTTTCTTCCAATAAGATCGAAATTAATAAAAAAGATTTTCAGAGGCTGTCTCAGAACTATTCTGAGGTTAACAAATGTCTACAGCCATTTTTGAATAGTCCTTTGGGAATATACTGAAATTCTAGAGAGGGACAGTTCCTGAACCGGGGACAAAAGACACTGCTTTGGTAATTTTTAATGCTAGACATTCTCTGGTGTAAATTCTTAGTGTGTTTTCTGCGCGCCTGTATAAGAGTGTTGATGTTTTTGTGTCTCTTTGTTGTTGTTTAATTTGTTGAAAGAAGAGGCAAGTCCCGCTTCGGGGAAGCCTAGTTGTGTGTGGTGGGGTTGAAAGCGTGAGAGAGATTGCAAGAACGTCCCAGCAGCTGCCAAGAATTCTTCATCTTGGGGGCTCTTCTTGCTCCCCCTCTCAGGGTTCAGCCTCCAGAAACAGCTAGTGATATTTCTGTCTGTTTGTCTGAAATATAATTGTGGCTGTCTATCTTTTAGGGATTTGGTTTGCTCTTTCCTTATTTGTTGTGAGAATAAACAAATCATCTTTTCTGTCAAAGAATAGTTTAGACAGCCTCCATTTTGGACTGTGACTTGGCAGCCACCATGTTGGCCGCATGGTTTGCTGCTCCCCTTGAAAGAGCAAGGGCCAACCCCTCCCTTTGAATTAGCCAATCAGGAAAGACCGTGTGCCTGAGCTCCAATCAAGAGCGAGGACAGGTCACGTGCGTTGTTAAGGCACTCTGCTTCAGAAAGAAACTTGCAAAGATTCTCAGAGCCAAGCTCAAACAGGAAACTTTAGGAGGGTAGTATGTGTCCAGTCAGGGACACTGGCAAGCCAAGCATCATGATTCCCTGTGGGGGCGTCTGCCGGTGATACTCTGGGTATTTGCATTTCACATATTGGGAGTTTATGTATTATTTTCAATGCTCAATACACTGCTTGCAATAAGCCATGTGCCTCATTTTAAAATCTTGCATGTTATTCTTTATATGTTGAAATTATAATTGAATCTAAAGGTATACAAATTTTATATTATTCTCTATGTCATTTTACAGGGATTATTACTTACCAAGAAGTTGTTGTCTTGGAATGTTATATTTTATAGAAAAGCAAAGTTTTTATCAAATCTATAACCATGCCACTTTTAAATTTTTGTCATTTGTGGACAGCTTTATTCTGATGCATGTGTAGGTATATATGTCTAGAAAAATCCATGAAAAGGACTCAGATTTACTCTAACTTGCAGGCTTCTAAGCAGGTCATATTTTGAACTGGATGAAGATTTATAGAACTTCAAGGAATAAATAAACAAAAACAACTATGGGACTAAATGAGTTGAGGATAATTATTCTTATGATTCTATTTAAAATATTGTTGACTCTTAAATCTTTTGTTTCCCGAATATAGGGAAAAGTAAAGAGCAGACATTCTGCATTGTAGGAACTAACAAATTGGTAACAGATTTATTTCACAGTGCGCTTCCGGGAGACGAAGGTTTCAAAGATCATGGCTTACAACCAGGAGATTTGGTGTCTTGGAAAAGACACCAAATAAAAGACTCTCCAACCTCATTGGAGGGGACCTTACCAGCAGAGATCACAGACTTTTCAAGGATGAGAAGTCGCTGACCACAGAGGCAGACAGCTATCCCAAGACGACGTCAACAAGGCCTGTATACTCACAAACGAATATTGCTTGTTTTATATCATCTGATTGATATTGATTGAATGTACATAAAATGATTTTCATATTATTATTATCCTTATGGTTCCCTAGTGGAAACAATATCTACCTCCCCAGACCTCTTCCTTTATTAGATATGAAAAATTTAACCTAGATACCTGTTAATCTTTCCTACCTACTACACAATGATGTTCTGATTATCAGGTATGATAGTGAAATTAATGCCTTGTTAGCCACACATTCATCTTCTCCTACTATCAATATAAGCTTTGGTGGTTGTTGTTGTTGTTGTTGTTTTCTGGCTCTATCTATTATAAAGGACCCACCTTAGGCAAACACCTCCAAGAACACCTCCCTGATAATTCCACTGGTAGAATTGTATATGGATATAATCTGGATGAATATTGTATGGCTATAGAGATGGGTGATGAATAGCTAAGAAAAACACCTGGATATGATGGCCAAAGGCTTGCAGCAGCCTGTCCTATCTGTCATAGCATATCATGTCCTCAGACTCACCAGCCATGCTCTTATGGCTGGATGTCTGTGAAACAAGAAAGAAATCAATGGATCCCATTTCAGAAATTATTGGGATCACTTGGTGGGTAGATATGTTTATAATTACCCCACCGTCCTTGTGTCCTGGACGTTTGAGGAGCCCTATAAATATTCAAACTCTAGCTCATTTGTGAGTCCCCTTCACCCATTTAACTATGGCATGGGAAACTCAACATTTTTGGCTCCACTCAGTATACCCTAACTGCTCCCAAGCCATAGCTACCCAATGGCAACAACATTTCTGGTGGATCCAACTACATTGGTCTCCCTAAAAGAAGCAAAAGAGGAATACTTGGAGGAGTAGGGGCTGGCCTTGGTATCCTGGGACAAGCTGAACTTGCAGCTAATGAAGAATGTCATTCATTAGAAAAAGATTTTTCTCTCAAATAGGTCATCTAGAGGGAATGCTGTTTCAGGAAGAAGGAAAAAGAATGGGAAGCAGCATGGAAAGAAAATAAAGCCTTAGTTTAATGGATAGAACAGGCTCGACAGACTATAAAAACTCATGCCCAACCCAACAATGGGAACGTGCTTGTGCCCTAACTCAACTGGGCCTGTTGTCTATGCTAATGCAAGGAATCTGAAGTGGCTATGCAACAATGGCCAACTATAATGGCTGCAGAAGCTCAGGCTAGACACTTATGGGACTCATATGGTTCCCCAGGAATTTGGAAAATTTTAAATGGGAAATGTGATCTACGACATTGTGTTTTTAAAAGCCCAGGTGCGAGTTAAATCCTAAGCTTAAAATTCCCAGTAGTTCAACTGGCTGGCGTAAGGACCATCCTCAATAATACTAGAATACTTCCAATGGGAAGTAGATGGGCCATATTTAAAAATAATAAACAATGTGAACCGATCTCACTGTCTGTGAAAATTGGAAAAGTGAATGGTTATGCCCTCAATCCATATGGAATACTGAATTCACCCAGTCCTGGCTTATTGTATCTACCCCAACAAATAACAATATAGTATATGGGAAAGGGGCGTTTTTGCTGGGAAGGGTTAAAAGCAATTTTTACTATAATATCACCAAGTTTACATTAAATAATACTAGAATATGGTGTAATACTGAATTATAGGCAGAATGACTTTGCCTGATGTTCATAAAATCTGTGATAATATTGATACTGAAAAACCAATGTATTGGGAAATTGAACTCCTCCCCATGAAGCCATTTTTATGGGAACTAATTGGCCAGAAGAAAATTAGAGCTTCTAGATAATGAAATAGTAGAGTCTTAATTCATTTGGCCAAACATATCATAAGGTACAAATGACAGTGGATGAAGGAGGAAAACATAATTAGCTTAATAAAAGATTATGATAATACACGTAAAGAGTGTTTCAGTTGGCTGTGATGCTTGTTCCCCTTAGAGTTTTCCTTGTCTAGTATTAGACATTTTCTGTTCCTAATCAGTGTTATTGGTTTACTATTGTTACTTTTGTTCATGATATGTAAATGTTATATTAGATGCAGAAAAGCAAAACGTAAGACAAACAGCAAAAAGACTCGGATCATGGTGGCTCAAAATTAGAAATGATCCAGAATAATTTTTAACAAGGACATATAGGATCTGACTGCCTCCCATTTACCTGCCTTTTTAAAATATATATATAATTCGACCTTAAATGCCATCTAAGGTTATGGTCTTGCCCCATCCCCAGTGGTCCACCTGTTCAGCAAGACATGCTGACACTGAGACATCCTAGGAATGAGCCTTCCTAGCACCGTGGGACTCCATTATCCAACCAAAAGGTTGGTCATCAATGCATCCTTTGGATTGATTTATGACAAAAAGGGGGATGTGTGGATGAAAGAAGCCACCTGCTAACCTGACAAGCTCAGGGGAGGCCTGTGTGGCAGTCTTGAAGACTCAGAGACCTAAAATAACCACAAAAGATGGTCTGAAGATTAAATATTTAACTACAAACAGGTTATAGTGGGCAGTCATGTCCTAGGTTGATATTTTCCCTGACAAAGATCAACTTAAATCTTTCCTGAGCCCATTTGCCTTTTTTGCCTCTAAGATAACATATCTGTGAGATGTCTGGGTAACTTGTAACTTCCTTTTTTTTTTTTTCTGGAGCCCCTGGGGCACAACCTAATGTGCTGGGCGCCAGGACAGGTACCTCAAATTCCTTCATTATCATGTTAATTGTTCCTGCACTCACCTAACTATGTGTCCATCATTTTACTTTTTATCCAATCCCAGGGGTTTCCCACCGCTTTGCTTTATCCCACCTCCTTAATCCGTCACCAATGAATTTCACGTAACCCACCTATGTCCCGCCTTTGATTGCAATGTATAAATACAGATGTAACCTGCCATTCTCCCAAGCATTATCTCAATTCATTGAGGTTCTGCTTCCTGGCATGTGTCGACAGTTTGGGTCAAATAAACTCACAAAAATTCTTTACAGGTTTCAATGTTTTTTTTCATTAACACATGTCAGTACATTGGCTTCTGGATTTGATGTATTTTTACACTAAGTGTGTTTATATACTCACTTTCCCCTTTACATAAAGTGTGCCATTTATTTCCAGATGTGTTCAGTAATATATGTTCTTTGTCTTTCAATGCCTTAATATGATATTCAAAATAGTTGAGATGCTAGGTGTGTATGTGGTATGTGTGTTTATTCATGCTTGAAGTTTTGGCACTCAAAAATTTGTGGTTTGGCACCTGTTGTTAATGTTGAAAATATTTTAGCTATTTTTTGAACATTCTTCTTATTCTCTTTCTTCACTTACTGGTTATGTATTTGTAAATGTTTCATATCATCCCGCACCTCATAGCTGCTCTGTATTGTCTTGATCAGGCTTTAGAACATGTTTATGTTGGCAACCGCCTTTTCCAGAGAGAGTCATTCATGCTGCAGCCCAGGGCCAGCGTGCAAACGAAGGAACCAACGTGTGCTGAGCAGTCCTGTGGGATCTCAAAAGCTCAGAAGTAAATACTGAGTAATACTTTAGATTTGGTATCATTTGTTATCTCCTAGAGAGGGCTTGCTTCATTTTTAAAATCCACCTCTATTACCATCGAAAGCAAAGTAAGTCATGGACTCTCCAGCGTTTAAAAAGTATCTTTATGAAAACGTAGGATTGCCTGTAAGAGGGTCATTGTGTATAGCTAAAGCAGTAAAGGGATTTATTATACAAACAGGTTTCAGTTGGTCTTATTTCTGCTGGGAGGTGAGTAAGTAGACAAGGTCGCAGGAGACATCCAGCTGCAGCGCCTGGCGTGCAGGGTGGCATGTGGGCTGTGCAGGCTAGCATGGAGTGCTGCTCCTGCCTACGGTGTGTCCTGGGCAGTTCCTGTCTGCAGTGCGTCCTGGGTAGCTCCCGCTTGCAGTGTGTCTAGGACAGCTCCCGCCTGCAGTGCATCCAGGACAGCTCCCACCTGCAGTGCGTCCAGGATAGCTCCCGCCTGCACTGTGTCTAGGACAGCTCCCGCCTGCAGTGCATCCTGGACAGCTCCCGCCTGCAGCGCGTCTAGGACAGCTCCTGCCTGCACTGTGTCTAGGACAGCTCCTGCTTGCAGTGTGTCTAGGACAGCTCCTGCCTGTAGTACATCCTGGACAGCTCCTGCCTGCAGTGTGTCTAGGACAGCTCCCGCCTGCAGTGCGTCCTGGGCAGCTCCCGCCTGCAGTGCATCCTGGACAGCTCCCGCCTGCAGTGTGTCTAGGACAGCTCCCGCCTGCAGTGCATCCTGGGTAGCTCCCACCTGCAGTGTGTCTAGGACAGCTCCCGCCTGCAGTGCATCCTGGACAGCTCCCGCCTGCAGTTTGTCTAGGACAGCTCCTGCCTGCAGTGTGTCTAGGACAGCTCCCGCCTGCAGTGCATCCTGGACAGCTCCCGCCTGCACTGTGTCTAGGACAGCTCCCGCCTGCAGTGTGTCTAGGACAGCTCCTGCCTGCAGTGCATCCTGGACAGCTCCCGCTTGCAGTGTGTCTAGGACAGCTCCCGCCTGCAGTGTGTCTAGGACAGCTCCCGCCTGCAGTGTGTCTAGGACAGCTCCCACCTGCAGTGTGTCTAGGACAGCTCCCACTTGCAGTGTGTCTAGGACAGCTCCCGCCTGCAGTGTGTCTAGGACAGCTCCCGCCTGCAGTGTGCCCTGGGCTGGCACAGGAAGGCAGCTCCACCATCAAGAAGCCTCTCAGGAGGACATCACCCAGGAAATTCACGACTGGCATTTTGCCTTCAGCCTAGTGTCTCTCAGCCCCAATTTACACACAGATGAGAGTAGAAGTGACTCAAGGCTCCTCAGCAGGACAGGCTAACCCAAGGGGGTGCCACCCACACAGCAGCCTCAGCCCGAGCTGGCCTCGCACTCCATGGAGGTGGAAGCTCGGAGAGCAGGGCCCGGACACAGGCTGGGGGGCTCCCTCTGCCTCTTATCCATTCGCTCTGTGGAAATACCCACCAGCAGGAGCTGCCACGTCAGGAGTTGAGGAGGGACAAGGGGAGGGGTTAAGATGGCAGAAACCTACTTGGGTGGTGAGCACGCCATGCCCTGTACAGTTGACATGTGGTAGAATGGTGCACCCGAAACTGGTATTATTTTGTTAACTGGTGTCATCCCAATAAATTCAATAAGAAAAGAAACTAACTCATAGCACAGCTCCAGATCAAGGCGGTCAGCAGACGTCAGCACACATGTTTGTGAGGAACAGCTGTCGCTGTGACTCTCTAGTGAACAGGGACACACGCTCAGGGCATGCACACTGTCTGCTCTTTGTCTCTCCCGTACAGAAGCTTCTAGTAGGTCATGTGGAACGTGTGGTGCTCAGGGCTTCTCCACGTCCGGGAAGGAGGAGCCACTGCTGGATGGAGACGGATGAGCAGCTCCTGGAACAAGGAGACATGGCTTGTGTGTGTGTTTGTGTTTTTTTTTTAATTTTTAAAAATGTTTTAACTAAATTTATTGGGGTGAGCTTGGTTGATCACATCTTATAAATTCCAGGTGTATTTTAACTAAAGGAGCAGGATGTGGGGCTGCATTTGGAGATGACAGAACTGTTCTTGTCAGAAAACTATTCATAAGAAATAATGGTTTTTATTGTACGTCAAATAAATGATGAATTTTGAAGTGTGGCCCAGGGCTGAGCTGTCCAATGGACAGGCCAGGTGGCTCCTGTGTCTGGGAAGCTGAATCATCACTGAGCACTGGCGAGCATTGGGCCTGGAGACCCTCCAGACAAGTTGGGGCTCTGCTCGGCCACTGGCCTCGCTCTGTGGTTCTAGAAAACACATCCCATTTGGCTCCCTATCTGCAGACATGCTTGATGACTAGGAGCTGGTGTCCTGGGTGTGATTGGTAGGAGAGCTTTCCAGAAAAGAAAAATCGAAAGAGAGCACATATTTTAGTTCAAAGTGTACTGTGCTTCCTCCTCCCCAAATGTCAAATCGCTCAATCATGTTAATGTGCTACAATGAAGCACCCTGTGAAAATAATGCCAAAGAAGATATGGTTTGTTTTTAATAAGTAATTTACAGTCATGACTACCAACTGGGAAGTAAATCCTCTGTGTTTTTCAAATATTCAGAGACCTACAACTGTGTGTGGAGGGCCTGGGTAATCCTATATAATAAAAGGCTAATATGCAAATTGACTGAACGGCAGAACAACTGAACAATCAGTCACTATGATGTGTGCTGACCACCAGGGGGCATGTGCAGAACATGGTGGGTGTTGGCTGTGGTGAGTGGTGGCTGCGGGCCATGATCGCCTCTGAGGGTTTCTCCACCTCCCCCTGCTCCTGAGGGGCGATCGGGACAGCAGCCGCCACTTGCACTCACTGATGGCACTGGCCCCAATTGCTCCGCACCATCAGCATGTGGGAGCAGCAGGCAGCGGGAACAGGGCTGCCAGCAGACAGGATACTGGGCCATGGCAGGAGGGGCTGGGTGAGGTCCCGGAGGATGGGCTGAGACCAACCCCTATGCCTACTGCAGCCTCACAGCCCACAGTTCCTTTTAAGGTGCACGAATTCGTGCGTGCACTGGGCCCCTAGTAGGTATCTAATAAAAGAGTAATATGCAAATTGACCATCACTCCAAGACACAAGATGGCCGCCCACATGTGGCCAAAGATGGCTGCCCCCATGTGGACACAAGATGGCCGCCATAAGATGGCCTGCAAGGCAGGGCAGTTGTGGGCAGTTGGGGGTGACCAGGCCAACAAGGGATGGCAGTTAGGGGGGATCAGGCCTGCAGGAGAGGGCAGTTGTGGGGGACCAGGCCTGCAGGGCAGGGCAGTTTGGGGGCACCAGGCCTGCAGGGAAGGTCAGTTGTGGGGGACCAGGCCTGCAGGGGAGGGCAGTTTGGGGGTACCAGGCCTGCAGGGGAGGGCAGTTTGGGGGCACCAGGCCTGCAGGGGAGGGCAGTTGGGGGGGGGACCAGGCCTGCAGGGGAGGGAAGTTGGGGGGACCCAGGCCTGCAGGACAAGGCAGTTGAGGGGGACTAGGCCTGCAGGGGAAGGCAGTTTGGGGGATCCAGGCCTGCAGGGGAGGGTTGTTGGGGGTGACCAGGGCTGCAGGGGAGGGCAGTTGTGGGCAATCAGGCCAGCAGGGAGGGCAGTTAGGGGTGACCAGGCCAGCAAAGGAGGGTGGTTAGGGGCAATCGGGCTGGTTGGAGAGCAGTTAGGCATCGATCAGGCTGGCAGTGGAGTGGTTAGGGGGTGATCAGCCTGGCAGGCAAAAGCAGTTAGGGGCAATCAGGAAGAGGCAGGTGAGCAGTTGGGAACCAGCAGTCCTGGATTGTGAGAGGAATGTCCCAGATTGGAGAGGGTGCAGGCTGGGCTGAGGGATACCTCCCCACTCCATGCACGAATTTCGTGCACTGGGCCTCTAATCTATAGGTATAAAAGGCTAATATGCAAAGTATACGTCGGGAGTTCGACTGGAAGATCAGAAGTTTGATCACTTGCTATGATGTGTGCTAACTACCAGGGGGTGGCACGGAATGAAGGGAGGCCCCTGCAGGCAGCTGGCAGCTGGGGAAGGGAGGCCTGACCTGGCAGCCAGAAGGAAGGCCCCAGCCGGCAGCTGGAAGGCCCTGATTGGCCCTGATTGCCAGCCAGGCCTAGGGAACCTACCCATGCACTAATTTTGTGCACCGGGCCTCTAGTCTGATATAAATGTCTTTGTGTGAGTCTTCTGCTAAAGAAATCCATTCTTGTGGGTGGGAAAGCTTAGACAAAGCTCTGGAAAATTAGCAACTGGAGTTGTAACCTTAGCATGTCATTCTTCATAAATTATAGAAATTCTGAACACTGTGCTGTACACCTGAAACCCGGTGCATAAAATTCATGCACAGGTAGGGTGCCTAAGCCTGGCCGGCAATCAGGGCTGATATGTCAGGTGACCGGCGGAGTGATCCTGCTTGCACCTGCCTTGGCTGGCCTGGTGCCACCTGCTCGCTGGCCCCGCCCCTCACCCCTGCCGGTCAGGGCCTGCAGGCTAAGGGCAGCTCCTGCATTGAGTGTCTGCCCCCTGGTGGTCAGTGTGCATCATAGTGACTGGTCGTTCCACTGGTTGTTCTGTCATTCGGTCAATTTGTATATTAGGGTTTTATATAAATAGATACTGAATGTCAGCTATAATTAAAATATAAAAACAGTCATGTCATTCTAACCTGCTGCTCCCAGCTCAGCACTTCATCCTCCTTTTGTTTTATTTACAGACAATAGCAAGGTTCCTGATTGTGCTTGAGGGTATTGAGGTTACCTAAGTGAGCTGGTCAATCCTGGGTGGGTTGTGTGCATTCTCTCTAAAATGTGTGGACTGGGATGTGGGAAACAGACCAGTTTGTATTTCCATAGCCTTCACTACTGATTTAAGTCACAAAAATATTTTAGACCTCACTTGACACTTCTCCTGTTATTAAACATGACTCAACCATTGAGTGTTGGAACTATAGGAAGTCGGGAACTTTTTGGACTGATTTCGAGAGTCAGACACATGGTTTATGTTAGTGGAACACCTCACAGACTCGGTATTTCTGCTATTGCCTCATCCCAATGGGTGGAAAGAGGGGAGGCAGGAAGAAGGAAGTTTATCGTAATAGAGCTAAAGAGTGTGACGTCCGCCTCTAATTTCCCTGTCACTAAGAAAATGAGTGACAGTGAGGTGAGAATTCTAGACATAAAGTTCCCTCCCTTCCCCTCCCCTCCTCTCTCCTCCCCTCCTCACCCCTTCCCTTCCATTCCATTCCCTCCTCTCCCCTTCCCACCCCTCCCCTCCCCTCCCTCTCCCTCCTCTCCCCTCCCTTTACCCTTCCCTCTCCTCACTCCCCTCCCCCTCCCCTCCTCTCCCCTTCCTTCCCTTCCCCTCCCCTCCTCTCCCCCTCTCACCTCTCCCTTCACCTCATCTCTCCTCCCTTACCCTCCCCTCCCCTCCTCTCCCCTCCTCTTCCCTCTCCTCCTTTTCCCTCCCCTCCCCTCCTCTCCCTTCCCCTTCTCTCCCCTCCCCTCTCCTCCTGTCTCCTGGTCCCTCACATCTTACATCGGTCTTCGCCCAGGACACCGATGAAACTACTCCAGCAAAGGCACCATTATTCCCTGTCTCTGGGTCCCAGGACCTGAGAGGCTCCTTCCAGAGTGAGTTCTGCCCTGAGATAGGCGGAGGCCCCCCATGGCCGCACTTGCTTTTCAGTTTGTCCTGGGCTCCTTTGCCAGCTCCTCTTACTCACAGCAAGGAGTCTGCACCGTGACCCTGGGCTTCCTCTCTTCCTCCAGGTGGCCTCACCCCTCCTCACTCCAGTGGTCACCTGTGTGTTCCTGATGCCTCCATGCGTGTGTGTGCGTGTGCACGTGTGTGTGTGCGTGTGTGTGTGTCTGGCCACTTTCAGGACCACGGAGAAGTGATGAATAAGGCGCACTGGAAGCTCCCACCAGGTTCTCAAAGGGCCTGTGGATGAGAACAGCACCTGCCCCCCTCCCGCCAAGCACTCGAGGGCTCCCTGACCACCCCCTCGGTCAGCAGCGCCGGCCTCTGGCGTGGGAAGCGCGCCCGGGAGGGATCCGGGGCCTCCAGTCTTGCTGTCACTTCTGGGTGGCGATGAGCCCTATTCCCTCCCGGGCCTCCCGTCCGCCCATGACCACCGCCCAGGTTTCCGTTCCGCACGGATTCCCACAGGCCTCGCTTCTCCTTTCCACTCTGCACCCCACGCTGCTGGGCAAGGCGTGCCAGCCCCCAGGAACTGCGTGACTGTGGGCCAGGGAGGAGGGGGCCGGCCCTCATCACCCCACCCGCTAACCCTTACCTCAGCACCCTACCCACTGGCCTTTACCTCAGCACCCTACCGCTGACACTTACCTCAGCACCCTACCCGCTGACCCTTACCTCAGCACCCTACCCGCTGACACTTTACCTCAGCACCCTACTGCTGACACTTACCTCAGCACCCTACTGCTGACACTTACCTCAGCACCCCCACCCGCTGACACTTACCTCAGCACCCCCACCCGCTGACACTTACCTCAGCACCCCCACCCGCTGACACTTACCTCAGCACCCCCCCGCTGACACTTACCTCAGCACCCCCACCCGCTGACACTTACCTCAGCACCCCCACCCGCTGACACTTTACCTCAGCACCCTACCGCTGACCTTTACCTCAGCACCCCCACCCGCTGACACTTACCTCAGCACCCCCACCCGCTGACACTTACCTCAGCACCCCCACCCGCTGACCCTTACCTCAGCACCCCCACCCGCTAACCCTTACCTCAGCACCCCCACCCGCTGACCCTTTACCTCAGCACCCCACCTGCTGACCCTTACCTCAGCACCCCACCCACTAACCCTTACCTCAGCACCCCACCCACTAACACTTACCTCAGCACCCCCACCCGCTAACCCTTACCTCAGCACCCCCACCCGCTAACCCTTACCTCAGCACCCCCACCCGCTGACCTTTACCTCAGCACCCCACCCGCTGACCTTTACCTCAGCACCCTACCGCTGACCCTTACCTCAGCACCCTCAGCACCCTACCGCTGACACTTACCTCAGCACCCTACTGCTGACACTTACCTCAGCACCCTACCGCTGACCTTTACCTCAGCACCCCCACCCGCTGACACTTACCTCAGCACCCCCACCCGCTGACACTTACCTCAGCACCCCCACCCACTAACACTTACCTCAGCACCCCACCCCCGCTGACACTTACCTCAGCACCCCCACCCGCTGACCTTTACCCTCAGCACCCCCACCCGCTGACCTTTACCTCAGCACCCCCCACCCGCTGACACTTACCTCAGCACCCCCACCCGCTGACACTTACCTCAGCACCCCCACCCGCTGACCTTACCTCAGCACCCCCACCCGCTGACCCTTACCTCAGCACCCCCACCCGCTAACCCTTACCTCAGCACCCCACCCGCTGACCTTTACCTCAGCACCCCACCTGCTAACCCTTACCTCAGCACCCCACCCACTAACCCTTACCTCAGCACCCCACCCGCTGACACTTACCTCAGCACCCCCACCCGCTAACCCTTACCTCAGCACCCCCACCCGCTAACCCTTACCTCAGCACCCCACCGCTGACCTTTACCTCAGCACCCCACCCGCTGACCTTTACCTCAGCACCCTACCGCTGACCCTTACCTCAGCACCCTCAGCACCCTACCGCTGACACTTACCTCAGCACCCCACTGCTGACACTTACCTCAGCACCCTACCGCTGACCTTTACCTCAGCACCCCCACTTGCTGACCTTTACCTCAGCACCCTACCGCTGACCTTTACCTCAGCACCCCCACTTGCTGACCTTTACCTCAGCACCCTACCGCTGACCTTTACCTCAGCACCCCCACCCGCTGTTACCTCAGCACCCCACCCGCTGACCCTTACCTCAGCACCCCCACCCGCTGTTACCTCAGCACCCCACCCGCTGACCTCAACACCCTACCTCTGATCTTTACCTCAACACCCTACCACTGACCTTTACCTCAACACCCCACCTGCTGACGCTTACCTCAACACCCTACTGCTGACCTTTACCTCAGCACCTTTACCCGCTGCCCCTTACCTCATCACACCCACCCGTTGCCCCTTACCTCACCACCCCCACCCGCTGACCCTTACTGCAGCACCCCAACCCGCTGACCCTTACCTCACCACCCCCACCCGCTGACCCTTACCTCAGCACCCTGACCCACTGACCTTTACCTCAACACCCTACCACTGACCCTTACCTCAACACCCCCTCCCACTGACCCTTACTTCACCACCCCCACCTGCTGACCTTTACCTCATCACCCCACCCACTGACCCTTACCTCAGCACCCCACCCGCTGACCCTTACCCCAGCACCCCACCCACTGACCCTTACCTCACCACCTCACCCGCTGACCCTTACTGCAGCACTCCAACCCGCTGACCCTTACCTCACCACCCCACCCGCTGACCCTTACCTCAGCACCCCCACCCTCTGACCCTTACCTCAGCACCCCCACCTGCTGACCCTTACCTCACCACCCCACCTGCTGACCCTTATCTCAGCACCCCCAGTCGCTGACCCTTACCTCAACACCCCACCTGCTGACCCTTACCTCTCCCCAAGGGACATCTCCCCAGACATCTCCCCACAGTCATCTCCCCACAGTCATCTCCCCACAGTCGTCTCCCCATGGACATCTCCCCACGGTCATCTCCCATGGACATCTCCCCACGGACATCTCCCCACGGACATCTCCCCACGATCATCTCCCCACGGACATCTCCCCACGGACATCTCCACACGGACATCTCCCCACGGTCATCTCCCCACGGACATCTCCCCACGGACATCTCCACACGGTCATCTCCCCATGGACATCTCCCCACGGACATCTCCACACGGTCATCTCCCCATGGACATCTCCCCACGGACATCTCCCCACGGTCATCTCCCCACGGACATCTCCCCACGGTCATCTCCCCACGGACATCTCCCCACGGACATCTCCCCCACGGACATCTCCCCACGGTCACTCCCCACGGACATCTCCCCCACGGACATCTCCCCACGGACATCTCCCCACGGTCATCTCCCCACGGACATCTCCCCACGGACATCTCCCCACGGACATCTCCCCACGGACATCTCCCCACGGTCATCTCCCCACGGACATCTCCCCACGGACATCTCCCCACGGACATCTCCCCACGGACATCTCCCCACGGTCATCTCCCCACGGTCATCTCCCCACGGACATCTCCCCACGGTCATCTCCCCACGGACATCTCCCCACGGACATCTCCCCACGGTCATCTCCCCACGGACATCTCCCCACGGACATCTCCCCACGGTCATCTCCCCACGGTCATCTCCCCACGGGACAGTCCTCCGGGAGGTGACCTGGAGGCCCAGCCCCAGCCATGGAGGTGAAGCTGGGGGAACGGCTGAAACAGCAGTTAGGTCGAGTATTAAATCTAAACCCAGGTTTGGTCTCATGGCCTTGAGCCCAAGGGATGCCATCTGGGGGCTGTGGTCTCTTTAATAGAAAAGTAATAGAAAATAACACTTTAACTAAAACAGGGTAACCCTCTGTTACTTCGTCTGTACCCATCAACGTCTCAGGTAGAGCCACAAGCTGGCTTTTGAACTGGAAGATCCATCCATCAGCTGCTGAGAACGAGTTAGCTTTAAGTCATAAGGTACGTTTGTCACTAGCCGCCCAGCACATTTTTAGGAGACCCTGCATGTGATCACGTGGGCATGTGTTAGAGCCTCTCGAACGCTGCTCCTTGGAGACGGGTGTGTTCTTGATTCGTCCCTGTCCAAGGCTCCGCTTCTCTCCACCCACGTGACTCCTGGGGCCACACAGCTGATGTGTGACTAGTCTCAGCTTCACTACGCAGGTGCAATAAACAAAGGCTGAGGAGCAGGAGATTTGTTTGAGGTTTTAGAATACTAAACATCAAAGAAAAATCTGGGTTTTGTTGTGTTTTTCACAATTGAAGATGATATGTTCAGGAATATGGGTACTTGTGTTTGAAGCTTGTCTTTTCAAAGTAAGAAATTCAGATATAAATAAAACTTCCACCTTCCTACCTGCTCTGGAAATAACAATGGAGTGAATTGCTTGAACCCCTGTTCATTCATTTTTTCATTCTCAAAGCTACTAAAATGCCTTCTGAGTCCTAGCATTATTTTAGAATCTGCATTTGGAACAATAAATGAAATATCGTTTAGAACTGAGTTTACAGTGGAGAAAGCTGCCATGGAGATAATGAATTATTTTGTCACATTCTGTTCCTCACATGAATAACAACTCTTCTTTTTTCTTGAAAAGATGGATAGTGGGACAGGGAGATGGGAGGGGAAATTTGGCAGACAAAACAAAGAAGCAAACAAAAGAATTCTTTGAGTTGGTCCTTGAGGAACGATGCCTACTTGGCCTGTTGTTCACCACCTGCTTAAAACAGATGCTTGAATATACTCCCTGGACTTAAAGGACACTCACACTCTCTTAGCTTTTTCTCACTTGTGCAAAAATTCAGGATGGCTCTTTAAATTTGTTAGATTTTGTAAGTTTTTATAGTTACTTCCGTTTGTAGGTATTTTTGCTATGCCTAATAGTCTAATACTGTTTACAGCCATGCCAACAATTTGTGAACTAACTGTCACAGTGACCGTGAGGGTATCACACAAACCCACAGAGGTACTGCAGGAGCTGACCCAGACCTGAGCGACGGCGAATGAGTGCTCTGACACACATTTCTGTGAAGAGAGGCTAAGGGGCTGTTTTACTTTAGAAGTAAGAAGCAGTCCTGCTCGCCTGCCTCCTTAGGCTTTTATTGTCACAACAGCTTGAACTAAAATTAGCCTCTAGACACAATCAGCAGGCAAGCATCCTTGAGAAAGCACCTGCTCCTACAAGGTCGGGTCTAAAGGCTAAACATAGAGATTCCAGTCAAACATCCAGGGGTAGGGGCTGCCGCCTTCGGCAAGGTCCCCCCAGAGGCCCTGACCTTTCGGAGAATCCTCTTTACAGACATGCCAACCAAGTCCCGTGCTTCCCCACGCCGTATGTTGTGCTCACTGCCACCCAGGCATCAGGAGAAAGCTAGTGGGGAAGATGCTGCATCGGCGCGTCTCGCTGTCACCAGTTAGTCGTTTGCAGCACTTACCCTGCTTCTCCATCGCCTTCACGTGTGGCCGTTTGAACAAACAGCTAAACTAGTCACTACCTTAAATTCCTTATTGACTTGTCTTTACATGCACAGCGCACATCATATATACTTTATTAGCAAGTTTATCTCTTATTGAGACTTTTTACCAGTTTGCTTCTTTGTTACTTCTTTGGTGGCTTATTTAACTTGAAGTTCTGTCAGAGTAAAGAAAACATAGTGTTTTGACTCTAGGGCACGATATATAATTTCTCCCGTACATGATCCTCATTCACTTTTTGAGTGTTTTCCTCTGTGCTTATGCAGTTGGGCTTGAACAACACAGGTGTAAACTGGGCCAGTTACTTATACACAATTTTTTCAATAAATACCGTAAATTTATTTTCTCTTCCCTATGATTTTCTTAATAACATTTTTTCTCTAGCTTCTTTTATTGTGAGAGTACAGAGGATAATTAAAACATAGTGTAAGAGTATGATACAAGTTACATATAAAACACATGTGAATCAACTTCATATTTTTGGCTGTTAGTAGTTAAATCTGGGGGCGTTGAGAGTAATGCATGGATTTCCGACGATGCGGGGTCAGTGCCGCTCACCTCCACGCTGCTCCATCAAGTGCAGCGTGCTGTCCTCTATCTCCAGAGCAGGCTAGCACGCACAGCAACTGCCACTCCCTGTCTTGTCTTTCGAGAACTCCCTGCCGGACCTCAAGTCGCTCCCCAGCTGCAGGCTCCCCTCCGAGTCCCCACGCAGGCCTGTGGCCAACCGAATGCACCACAGAGGCAGCTCAGTCCACCTTTCTTCAAGGCCCTCTCACCAGACTTCCTTTCTAATCTTCTAAAGAACTTTTTCAGTTAATTCAACTTTTTCATGCTTCCAATTAGCTTTAAATTTTTGGTTCAAATATTCTCTGTAATAAGTCTCACTAAATTCTTTCATAAGACAGCATAATGCAAGCATGTATGTCAATGTATGCAAACTTTGTGGATATCAACTTCATGAGTCCATATTTATTTTCAAGGGAATATTTGACAAATTATAATTTTGGGGAAAACATTAAAGATTATGTCTTAGTTTCTTAAAGATGCTTATATTTTTAACATACAGAAAAATATATTCAAATTATTAAGAATTTAAAAGCTTTGGTAGTCATTTTCTACTTGAAAGGAAATTTTAAAATTCTAAAGTTTAAAAAATGCATAATGCTGTAACATTCTTGCTATGCAATATTATTACTAATACAAATATTAAAACTAAAATAAGTATTAATGTAAATTCATACTAATATTAAATAATATTTTTGAGTACCTATTAATTTTACATCCATTTTCTCAGTTAATCCACTCAGGTACCATAATAGGCAGTTACTACTATTTTTGAATAAATCAAGACATAGGTATGTTACCTAAGGTCGCATGTTGTGAGTAGTGAGGCTGGAATTTAAAGCTGTCAGCCTCTTTCTTCAGCCCCTTCTTTCAAACTCCTGGTTGGTCATGTTGTCAGTATGTTATCTGCTCTCTGAATTGCCACCTTGTCTCAGCCACAATCTCAGCCAGCTTGTCTTGGTGACAGGAAGTCTCAAGGTTGGGTTAGTATAAATTTTATCTCCATAGATTAAAATAAGTACAATAGAGAGAAACCAAGATGGCGGCATAGGTTAAACACCTAACCCGCAGCCTGGCACAACAATTTCAAAAATACAACTAAAAGTCAAAATGGACATCATCCAGAACCACAGGAAAGCTGGCTGACTGAAATGCCCACAACTAGAAGGAAAGAGAAAACCACAGGGAAAATCAGAGGAGCCGTAAGAGTCTGAGGTATGGAGACAAGGGGTGGAGACACGAGCACGCGCGCGTGCAGGGAGGACAGAGCTGGAGAGGACGGGGCGGCTGAGTGCCTGGCCGGCGTTCTCTAGCGGGAAGGAGATAAAAGCTCCAGATTGCGCTGAACCCCAGCTCTGACTGCACTGAACCCCAGTTCCAGGTGAGACCCTGGGGACCCAGGCTCATACTGGGGGAATCTGGGCTATAAGGCGGAAACACAGAGGAGCGGCGAAAGGCAGAGCTCCGGAGACGCGCACGGGAATGCGCGCAGAGGACGGACTGTTGAGTGTGCCACTGAATTGCCCTGGTGGGGAGGAGACAAAAGCTCTGGACTGCACTGAGCCCCAGTTCCGACTACACTGAAACCCAGTTCCGGGTGAGAATCTGGGAGTCCAGATTCATTGGGGGAGAGACTAGACTGTTTGGCAGCGGGCAAAACTCCAGGGCGCCTTTCTCCCAGAGGTGTTTTCAGGGAGTACAGAGGGACACTGAGACCCAGGAACCTCATAGGGCGGGGCTGATGGGAAGCCAAGGCTGTAGGCTCCACCCTGAAACTCCGACCCATCCAAGCTGAGCACAGAGGCTTTTACAATTTTGCAAGTCTAGTTGAATAAGGCTGTCTCCCGGCGTAGACACAGCTGATCCTCACAGCCAATTGGACTGGAGGTCAAATCCTCCCAGTGTACCAACAGCAATCAAGGCTTAACAACACCAAGACTTTGCACTCAGCCCACAAAGGGAGGTACCAAGAGTGACCACCTAGGGTGATTGGGGAAGCTGAGCTACTGGCCCCTATAGCTCACTGACCACACAAAGCCACTCCATCAACATAGGGAGACAGCCAAAATGTGGAGACACCGAAGCAGGTCACGAATAGAAGGGATGGAGGAAAGTAAACTAATGGACGACACAGTGTTCAGAACCACATTTATAAGGTTACTTAAGAATCTTCTGGAGGACCAAGATGGCGGCATAGGGCAGACACCTGATTGTTGCCTACCACAACAATTTTGAAACTACAACTGGAAAACAGAGAAGACACCATCCAGAACCACCAGAGGGCTGGCTGAGCGGATGCTCTACAACTAGAATAAAAGAGAGGGGGACGCGGGATGATGCTGATGCCGGTGAGCCAAAGATCACACTTTAAGAACTACAGCTCTGGCGACACAATGGCAGCCTGGAACGTGCTCGGCGCAGTTCCCCCGGCGGTCTCCGGCTGAGAGGACGGCTCCGCTCGCTGCCGAGCACAGACAGACGAGCGCCTGAGAGACATGGGGTGGGAGACTCCGCGCTGGCTGACCTCTGAGTCATTCGAGAATCTCTGCGCCCCGGAAGCGGCCAGGTGCACACGCCCAGTGACAGGCTGCTGCTGCAGACCCGAGCGCTGTCGCAGAGACCTCGGACCAGTCCGCCACCGTGCACCAGGTGCACCGGAGCCTAGCCGAGCCCGCCACCCAGCGAGTTCAGCGGCAGCTGCCCTGGAGCTTTGAGAAAATGGACAAAGGAATTGCTGAGAGGGAATTGACCGACAGGAATTGGGATAAAGAAGATGTAGCCCCACTGGGTCCCGGGTCCGGGTGAGGCCGCGTGCCCCTGGGTCCAGGCGAGGCTGGGACCTGGGTCAGGGTGAGGCTGAGTCCTAGGTCCGGGTGAGGCTGCGCGAACCTGGGACCGGGCGAGGCCACGCACCCCTGGATCCGGGTGAGGCCGCACGCACCTGGGTCCGGGTGAGGCCGTGCCCCTGGGTTCAGGAGAGGCCACGCGCCCCTGGGTCGGGTGAGGCTGGGTCCCGGGCCCGGGTGAGGTCGCACGTCCCTGGGTCTGGGACAGGCCACGCGCCCCTGAGTCTGGGTGAGGCTGGGACCCGGGCCTGGGTGAGGCTGCATGCCCCCAGGTATGGGTAAGGCTGCGTAACCCTGGGTCCAGGTGAGGCCGCGTGCCCCCGGGTCCGGGTGAGGCCGTGCGCCCCCAGGTCCGGGTGAGGCCACGCGCCCCTGGGTCCGGGTGAAGCTGGATCCCGGGTCCAGGTGAAGCCGTGCGCCCCTGGGTCCGGGTGAGGCTAGGTCCCGGGTCTGGGTGAGGCCATGCCCCTCGGTCTGGGAGAGGCCACGCGTCCCTGGGTCCGGATGAGGCTGGGTCCTGGGCCAGGTGAGGTCGCACACCCCTGGGTCCGGGTGAGGCCGCACACCCCTGGGACTGGGTGAGGCCGCACGCCCCCGGGTCCAGATGAGGCCGCGCGCCCCTGGATCCACGTGAGGCCACGTGCCCCTGGGTCCAGGTGAGGCTGGATCCCGGGTCCGGGTGAGGCAGCGCGCACCTGAGTCCGGGTGAGGCCACACGCCCCTGGGTCCGGGTGAGGCCCCCCCTCCGGGGCCCGGGTGATGCTGGGTCCCAGGTCCGGGTGAGGCCACACACCCCTGAGTCTGGGTGAGGCTGTGCCCCTGGGTCTGGGCGAGACCAAACCAGAGGGTGTTGGACCTGCATTACCACCATTTGTCCACCATCCAGAACTGAAAAGTCAGTGCCGACATGTACACATAAGGAACTGGTGGACATTTAAATTGGGTCTCAAGAGAACTGTTGGTCCAGAAAGAAACTCACTACAAACTGATTCATTTGCCTGTCAGCATAACTATTATTGCTCGTCTCACATTCGGTTCTTATAAGTATATTTCTAGTAACACATGATCTCACTCATCTAGGGGAAATGATGAACAACATAGACTGATGAACAAGAACAGAACCAGAAACAAGGAGGCATCGATCGGACTGTCGGGCCTCAGAGGGAGGGTAGGGGAGGGTGGGGGTAGGGGGGAGAGATCAACCAAAGGGCTTGTGTGCATGCATACGAGCCTAACCAATGGTTAAGGACAATAGGGGGGTGGGGGCATCTGTGGGGAGGGGTGTGGGATGGGAATGGGGGGATGAGGACAAATATGTGACACCTTAATCAATAAAGAAATTTTAAAAAATAAAATAAAATAAGTACAATATTTAGCTTATACTTTTATTCATTTTACAAACCAGTTGAAGGGAATCGTCTCCACAGTAAATCTATAATCATCTATAATAATAAAAGCATAATATGCTAATTAGGCCAGACAGCCGAACGACCTTCTGGATGTCATTCCTGACGTCCTTCTGGATGAAGCCGTGATGGCGGGAGCCAAGGCAGACGTGGTTAGGGGCAATCAAGCAGGCAGGTGAGCAGTTGGGGGTGATCAGGCAGGCAGGTAGGCAGGCAGAGTGGTTATGGGTGATCAGGCAGGCAGGTGAATGGTTAGGGGTGATCAGGCAGGCAGGCAGAGTGGTTAGAGGCGATCAGACAGGCAGGCAAGCAGTTAGGGGTGATCAGGCAGGCAGAGGCTCTTAGGGGCGATCAGGCAGGCAGGCAGACTGGTTATGGATGATCAGGCAGGCAGGTGAGTGGTTAGGGTCAATGAAGCAGGCAGGCAGAGTGGTTAGGGGTGATGAGGCAGGCAGGCAGAGTGGTTAGGGGCGATGAGGCAGGCAGGCAGAGGGGTTAGGGGCAGGCAGGCGAGAGGTTAGGAACCAGGGAGATCCCCTCTCGGGTCTCCCTGCCGCCCATGTGCGCACAGCATCCTGTGATCACAGCTTATCAGAGTTGCTCAGTGTTTTGCTGTTTGTTGGTACATTATTTCAACCAACAGTTACTGGGCATCTGATGTGTCCCAGTAGGAGGGTGTGAGGTTTGTCTGTGGTTAGCTCGCGGGGCAGGGCTCACACAGGCGCGTCCTGTGCATCAGATCCACTGGCTGGAAGGAGTGTGCAGTGGAGTGTGGACCCCTGACGTGTGGGTGTGTGGGAGGCAGTTTCCTGTGGACCAGAGCAGGGCGGGTGCTCGCTGAGTGCCGCCTCCAGCAGCACCTTCTGGCCATAGGAGCACTGCGCCTGAGGCTCACAGACAGCAATGATGTCACTCAGCCACCAGGATGGGTCACAGGCGCAGGTGAAAGGACCTGATAGCAGTGGGAAGGAGCAGAGGGACAAGGCACATTTTCTTAAAAGAAGAAAGCCCAGGAGCCTGATGGCACGTGGAAGGAAAAGAACAGCAAACAGGTCCTTAGAATGACTGCTGTGGCTCTAAGAGGTAGAATAAAGGTGGGAAAACGAAGTGTGTTGAAGAAAAGACGCTGAGCATGCTTTTGAGGTGGGCACCTGAAGGGCCAAGAGTGCAAATGCGAAGTGTCTGCCTCAAACGTGGTGGGAGCGGGGGGGCGGGGATGGGGGGTGAGGGGGAGGGTAGGTGCCACTCGCCCTCAGAGTTCACCCTGCTGATTGTGTCTAGAGGTTAATTTTAGTTCAAGCTGTTGGGACAATAAAAACCTAAGGAGACTGGAAGTCAAGGCTTTTTTGGCTCCTATGCCACCTAGCGCCTTAGCTTCTCTTTCAGAAACGTGTCGGAGTACTCATTCATCCTTGTTCAGGGTCAGCGGTCAGCCCCGGCATGGGGTCACACTTCTAGAATCCCTCACTGCCACTTTAGCGTGGGCTTCCTCGCAGGGCCTTCGGTGCGCCCTGCCCCGCAGGCCCGGTTCTGAGCCTCGGCATCCGTGTCTGTGCCGTCCAGGCAACCTCCGCCTGTGGACACCAGCACAGGCACTGAGTATTTTATTATCAACACAGTTTATTTGTTGGCCATTTCAGGAACAGCTCAACTGTCTCTAGAAAAGAATAAACGCTCACTATGACTCGTAACTTTGAAGTGGTTTCTTTTTGCTTTCCCACTCCTTGCAGTGTCTTCTGAGCAAGGATAGGTTGAGCCTTTCTTTCATCTCACTTCCTGATGGACGCACACAAGGCCTCCCTTAAACGAGTGCAGTGCAAAGTGTTCAATGAAAAACAGACTGAGTGTGTGTGTGCACAACAGGATGTGGTCCCCTAGCACAGATGGGGCACAATTGTCATTTCCCAATGACAAGTGGAAGGGAAACCCAGGAGGACCTGGCTGCACAGTATACAGTTACCATCACTTACACCAACTGAACATGGTGGAACTGCCCAGTTAGAAATAGAAACATGATAATATCTCATACGATGAACATTACATAACTGCATTTTAGGTCCTCCCATAACTGTTGGCCAAGGTTCTCTATAAGTGATGATAACTGTACACTGTGCGGCCAGGTCCTCCTGTAAGTGATGATAACTGTATACTGTGGGGCCAGGTCCCCCTATAGGTAATGGTAACTGTATACTGTGGGGCCAGGTCCTCCTGTAAGTGATGGTAACTGTATACTGGGGGGCCAGGTCCCCCTATAAGTAATGGTAACTGTATACTGTGCGGCCACATCCTCCTATAAGTGATGATAACTGTATACTGTGGGGCCAGGTCCTCCTATAAGTGATGATAACTGTATACTGTGGGGCCAGGTCCTCCTGTAAGTAATGGTAACTGTATACTGTGGGGCCAGGTCCTCCTGTAAGTGATGGTAACTGTATACTGTGCGGCCAGGTCCTCCTATAAGTGATGATAACTGTATACTGTGCGGCCAGGTCTTCCTGTAAGTGATGATAACTGTATACTGTGGGGCCAGGTCCCCCTATAAGTGATGATAACTGTATACTGTGGGGCCAGGTTCTCTATAAGTGATGGTAACTGTATACTGTGGGGTCAGGTCCCCCTATAAGTAATGGTAACTGTATACTGTGCGGCCACATCCTCCTATAAGTGATGATAACTGTATACTGTGCGGCCAGGTCCTCCTATAAGTGATGATAACTATGTATTGTGTGGCCAGGTTCTCTATAAGTGATGATAACTGTATACTGTGCTGCTGAGCATCCCCTGTGAGTGGTAAGTGGCTGAACCCTCCCTGCGTTTTTGCTTTTCACCAATTTCCTTGCACATCAGTCGTCAGGTGCCAGGATGTCCCCTTCCCACCGAGGAGGAGGTCACCTGCATCTGCCTTCCTCTGCACCCAGAGGAGAGTGCTCAGGGTCGAGAGATTACACCATCCTGGAACTTGGTTAGTTGGCATCCAAATGGCCTTCATGGGCCATTGAGTTTGCAGCCGTCTCAGAGGGGGTGCTGAGGGGCTGGGACGGGGAGTAGCATTCGTTAGCACATCTTAAAATCTTGAGCGGGAGGTTACAAGACCTGATGTTTCGTTCCAGATATGAGCCGTTTAGTCTTCTCCCCATCATTGTCAGTCTTGCTCTAGCTTGTCCATATTATTTATTTTTATTATTTTTATTGATTTCAGAGAGGAATTGAGAGGGAGAGACAGAGAAACATCAGTGATGAGAGAGAATCATTGATTGGCTGCCTCCTGCTCTCCTCACAATGGGGATCAAGCTCGCAACCCAGGCATGTGCCCTGACTAAAATTGAACTGGGGACCCTTCAGTCTGAAGGCTGACTCTCTATCCACTGAGCCAATCTGTCTAGGGCTGTCCATTTTCTTGATTGATCCAAAAGGGCAGCTTTTATTTTCAATAATGATTTCTATTGTTTTTCTGTTTTGAATTTTTTTGATACTTGCGCTTATCTCGTTGTCTTCTTTCATCTCCTTGCTCTTGGTTTACTTTGATTCTATTGTTTTTAGCTTCTGAAGATAGGAACATAGATTCTTGACATGTGGTTTTTCTGTAAAACACATTGAACACCTGAGAATACAAATCTCAACCACTATTGGTAATATTCTTGAGTAAATGAAAAACCTGGAAATGAATCCTCATCTTTACTTCATATAATATTAAACGTCTACAGTAAAATTAATGTTTTACCAAATAAAAGTGTAAAAGATGTTAACTTCTTTTTTAGTGAAATGTTGTAGGTTTATCTTCTGTATTTGCTGCTATTAACATGTTCTAAGGCGTCACAAACGAATTGTTCCTCTGCCTTAAAGGACGCCATTCACAGAGGGCCCTGGGAGCGCCTTTCCTGCTGTAACCCCGGCTGCTCAGGATTAGCCGGGCTCCTGCTGTGCCCACCGCGGTGTCCTATGTCACAGTGTCAGCAGTGAGTCTGGGGAAGAAACAGGGAGATTGGGTGAAATCACTCAGGAGTGACAGAGCGGACTCCACGCAGCAGCTTCCGTGAACTCACCGAGGGCAGCCACGTGAAGCAGAGAGACCGCCAGGCCTGGGTGCGGAGTTCTGGTAGAATAACCCGAGGACAGGGTGCAGGTGAGAAGTACTTGTCTGTCAAATATGCGTTTCCAAGTGACCGCAGCGGCATCCTTAGAGAAGCAGCGGTGCTAGTGACCGCCCCCAGACGCGCTCTGCTCAGACGGGAAGCGAGGCTTCTAAATTCACGGCTGTCACCCCTTCCGTCCCAAAGTTCCCAGCCACAGGCTTTCTGTGGGCACAGACATTGTCTCCGCAGACTCTCCAAGCAGTCATGTTTCTGCAGAAGGAAATCACACGGTGTTTGTCTAGAGCAGTAGTCGGCAAACTCATTAGTCAACAGAGCCAAATATCAACGGTACAACGATTGAAATTTCTTTTGAGAGCCAAATTTTTAAAACTTAAACTTCTTCTAACGCCACTTCTTCAAAATAGACTAGCCCAGGCCGTGGTATTTTGTGGAAGAGCCACACTCAAGGGGCCAAAGAGCCGCATGTGGCTCACGAGCCGCAGTTTTCCGACCACTGGTCTAGAGTCTGTTTTCACATTCATCTTTCTGTGTAAAAAGAATACTTCAGGGATTTAGTGGCAATAACAGGAATAGCATTGGAGGAAAGACACGCAGGACCACGTCTCAGGGCTGGAGATTCCAAGGCTCGGCAATGGTCATACCTGCAGACAGCCGCCTGCAGCTCGATTTCCTGTGTGTTCATCCTCGGTGGGGCAGAATCTGTTCTGATGTTTATCAGATGACTTAGAATAACACCAGGAGGGTTTTCTTTCATTTATACCAGGGGATCAAAAGACAACTCTAAATTACTGTGAGAGCACTGGGATTGAATCCAGCCCAATACATCCCGATGATGGTGGATAAAAGGAGGGATGCATAAAGCAACTGCTCCCTCAGAGTGAGCTGCTGTCTGCGGGCCGCCGCCGCACATTTGGGGAAGAAACAGATGCGAGTGGCATTTCTTCCTGGCAGCACTTCCTCGCGCAGCCAGATGGAAAGGCACGTGTGCTCTCGGGATCGGTGTGCAGCGCTGCAGGAGTAGCTCTCCGTGTCACACCATCGTCTGCCGTGTTGCCGTCTCCCTGACCTGGTGTAACTTGAAATGGGTGAGAGGACTTTAAGGGTGACTGGCTTTGGCCCACATGCAATAATGATGAAACCTGCTGCCTGCAGACACGGCAGGACGTGCAGCATGTGCTTCAGGAATGGAGCCCAGGACCTGGCCTGGCGCTCGGTGGGTTAGAGCATCGTGCCCATATGCCAAGGGTGCAGGCTCAACCCCGGGCAGGGCACACACAGAATCAACCAATGACACATAACTGAGTGGAACAACAAATCGATGTTCCTCTCTCCCTCTCATCCTCCCTCTCTCTCTCATCTTCCCTCTCCCTCTCACCCTCCCTCTCCCTCTCATCCTCTCTCTAAAACCAATAAATAAAAAATGTGAAAAATAAAGGAATCCAAAGAAGAGGTGGGATTGTTAACTTTGCTGACATTCCTGGACTTGCTTTCAGAAAGCATCCTAAGGACTATCCTATCTAATAATAGCGTAACATGTAAATTACCATCACTCCGCTATGCCCATGATTGGGCGGCGGGAGGCTGGGGGGTGGGACTCGGGTTGGCCTATCCGGCCATTGAGAGGCACGGATCCGCGCCATTGAGGGGGGCTACCCTGCTGTTGAGAGGCACAGGGAGCGGTCCCGCCCCCTGTGCCTCTCAACGGCCAGATCCGTGGCCGCTGAGGGGGCCTGCCGGGGACACCCAGCTGCACCTCTCAACGGCAGGGTAGCCAGGTGTCCGCGGCAGCCCCCCCTCAGTGCCTCTCAACAGCAGGGTAGTCCCCCTCAGCGGCCATGGACCATCAAAAGTGGGGGAGCTGGGTGCCTGTCTGCTCCGGCACCAGGCCTTTCAGAAGCCTCCGCTGAGCCGGAGGCTTCTGAAAGGCCTGGTGCACCAGCGGACAGGCACACAGCTCCACTGTGAAAAGTGAAAGCGTGTAGGGGGCCCTACACATGCATGATTCAATCATGCACTGGGCCTCTAGTCCTATCTAATAAAGAGGCAATATGCAAATTGACCATCACTCCAACACACAAGATGGCCTGCAGGGGAGGGCAGTTGGGGGGGACCAGGCCAGCAGGGGAGGTCAGTTAGGGGTGACCAGGCCAGCAGGGGAGGGCAGTTAGGGGTGACCAGGCCTGCAGGGGAGCAGTTAGGCGTCAATCAGGCTGGCAGGGGAGTGGTTAGGGGGTGATCAGGCTGGCAGGCAGAAACAGTAAGGGGCAATCAGGCAGGCAAACAGGAGAACGGTTGGGAGCCAGCAGTCCTGGATTAAGAGAGGGATGTCCAACTACTGGGATTGGGCCTAAACAGGCAGTCGGACATCCCTTGAGGGGTCCCAGATTGGAAAGGGTGTAGGCTGGGCTGAGGGACACACCCCCCATGAATGAATTTTGTGCACCCGGCCTCTAGTATTGAGATAGGGAGTGAAGTCAATAACCGTTAGGGGTGGCCATGAAAGATGCATCCCAAGGACAGCAGTTCACGTTTAGCTGATGTCATAACAGGTGTAAGAGGTTGCTTTCAAATTCCGAGTGACCTAAACTAACGTATTTTGTAAATCCTTCAGAAGAAGCAGGGAAGGCCACGCCCCAGGCTGAGCGATGGCGCTGCTCCCAAGGCTGACGGTTGTGAATGGCTGTGAGGTGCGTGGAGGGAGTGTCTGAAAACTGCTGCAGGAAAGAAGATTAACAGTTTCGTAGCATTCATGTTTCAACAGGACCGTCTGGGGATTCCGTTTGTGACATTTCAGTAGTGATTTGCAGGCATATTTCCTTCATTGCTTTAATGATAGTTTTATTTATAGGGAACTTACCGGTTCCATGAGGTTCCATGTTCTTACGAGTCAAATAGTATGACCTTCAGCTTTTAGGGACCAGGCCTGTGAGAGCTGGAGCGATGCCCAGCAGGCACCAGCGTAAGCTCGTGCTCAAACCAGAGAACAGAGACGGTGGGAGGGACAGAAAAATGGGTGGATCAACTACTGGCCCGATGTTTCCACGTCTGACGAAACCATAAACCGACAGGCTCAACAGGCTTGATGAACCCCAGGCAGAAGAGCACACCCCAGGGCCCGTGGTAACTGGGGGATCAGGGAGCAGCTGCGGGGAAAGAGGGGTCTGAAAGAGACGGACAGATGTGCTGTGCGAGGACAGTGCAGGCGGCACAGGTGTCCCCGGGTGTGTTTGGTTAATAATGTCTCCTCTTTCCTCATTTTAGTAATTTGAGACTTCTCTTTTATATTCTTTTGCTAAAACTTTATCAGTTTTATTATTAGTTTTTAAGAACCAACTTTTGGTATCATTCATTTTCTCTATTGGTTTTCTAACCTATATTTCATTTATTTTTACTCTAATCTTTATGCTGTCTTTCCTTCTGCTTGCTTTATGTTTAGTAATTATTTTTCTACTTTCTTAAAGTTCAGATTATTTGTTTGAGAACTATCTTTTTTTTAGTACTATTGTTCACTATAAATTTGCCTCCAAGCACTGCTTTCCCTGCGTCTCATAAGGTATGTTATATGTGTTGTTATTCTCATTAATCTCACAGCACTCTCAAGTTTCCATTTTGACTTCTTCTTTGACTCAATGGGTGTTTAAAAGTGTGATGTGTGATTTTGACACATTTGTATTTTTAAATTTCCCAGTGTCCTTTCTTACTGATTTCTAACTCCTTGATCTGTTGCCGTCAGAGAACATGCTTTGCACGATTTCATTTTAGTCCCCAGATTTTCCCCTTAAGTTTTCTCTGTGGCAGAGTCAGCTTCTTGTTTGCTTTGGGTAGTTGTGATATTAAACAGTGAAAACACACACACACACACACACACACACACACACACACACACACACACACACACTTCTCCATTAGGAAGGCACCGCCTGTGCTGAGCCTTCTCTGGGTCAGGTCAAACGAAGACCATCCCCGAGAGCAAGGGCCCTCGGGACACTGCAAGGCTCAGAGCAGGCTGTTCCCTCGGAGTGTTTATTGGGGGCATCTCTGAGCCTCTGTTGTCCCCTCCAGAGGTTCCCAGACAGAGTTCTCATCATGGCGGCGGACTGTGTGTTTCAAGTCTGCTGAGAAGCCGGACAAAGGCCAAAGAGAATGGGGAAGCTAAAACCCCACAAATCCCACCGTTATTACCAAACAAGTGTCCTCCATCTGTGACAAGCCTACAGTTAATTTCCAGAGTTTTCCCAATGCTTTGCCTCTGTTCTTCTCTCTTATCAGCTTTGGAACCCGCGGATTTGTAAGTGCTTGAGTATTTTTCTTGTTTCAGCCAGATCACTGGGCAGAATTTGTCAAAAGAAGAAAGATTTTCCTGTAAACTTTTGGCTTGCTTACTAAAATGTAAGGGAGTTATGGTTTCAGAAGATCTTCTTTTACAGTTCGCACAGATTATTATAAAATATAATCCATGGTTTTCTGATGTGGGTACATTGGATATTGAATGTTGGGAACAGATAGGTCAGAACTTGAAAGAAGCTCAGTAGCAGGGGAAAAATTTGCCTCCAAATTGTTTCTCCTTGTGGGAAACGGTATTGCATTTGCTAGAGCCTTTCAGAGAAGAAAGACCCCCTCCCTTTGCGCCCTCCGCTCCTAAAGAGAAGCAGAAAGATAAACTGGAGGAGTGGCCTTCATGTCCTGATTCTGAAACATTTAAATCGCCACTAACAGAATCACCTATGCAAAGAGCCATCAGAAAAGGATTAACGGATATGACTGTGGAAGACAGACTTGTTTTTCCTATCATACAGGTAGCTAATCCACAATTTCCTAATCAAATAATAAGACAGCATGAAAGATTTGACTTTAAAATGATAAAGACCTTGCATGATAGTATAATACAGAATGGCGCAAATGCTCCATTTACTGGAGAAATTATAACTAACATTTCTGATGCATTCCTAGCTCCTTATGATTGGTATTCTCTAGCCCGTGCAACTCTGGATGGAGGAGATTATTTGCTATGGAAAGGAGAATTTTTAGAGAAATGTCAAGAACAAGCTTCTTCAAATCTCAGACAGAATGTTTTCATAACTTTTGAGATGCTTGCAGGACAGGGACAATTTAGTGACATGCAAAATCAGCTCCAACACACCCAGCAGGTGTATGAGCAAATTAGACTTTGTGGACGAAAAGCCTGGTGGACTTTACCAGCAAAAGGGAACCGTGAGGGAGCCTTTAGTAAGTGCATGCAGGGGCCACTGAATCATTCTCTGATTTTGTGGCTCGCCTCACTGGAGCAGTGAGACGGCAGATTCAACATGAGACAGCAGGAGACATTTTGACTCAGCAATTGGCTTATGAAAATGCCAATGCTGTTTGTAAGAAATGTCTAATGCCTCTAAGAAAAACCAGTACCATCACAGAAATGATTCGAGCATGTCAGAATGTGGGGTCAGGCATTTTTCAGGCAAGCTTACTAGCTGCCGCAATTACAACAAGAAATAAATTATGTCTAATTGTGGACAATAAGGACATTTTCAAAAGGAATGTAAACAACCAAAAGGGACACAAGGTGATGCTCAAGGAGAAGGTGTAAACATTCTGCCTCCCAACTCAGGTAATGCAGGTCTATGTCCCAGATGGAAGAAGGGGAATCATTGTGCCAGTCAGTGTAGATCTAAATTTCATAGAAATGGTCAGCCATTAAATCAAGACATAGGAAATGGCCAGCTGCAGAGAAATGGTCTGAGGGGCTCCCCCCAACCCCGTTTTTAAATAAGGGGAAGTTCCATCCTGCCAGGACCACAGTAGATTCCCTCCTTCAAATCACTCCAGAAAGAAATGCTGGCTTTGATCTTAATAGCACAATAACAATCACCCTGATCCCGATATGGCTAGACAAGCTGTTCCTACAGGAATTTGGGGACCTATGCCACCAGGAATGTCAGGTTTAGTCCTAGGAAAGAGTGAAAATGTGCTAAAAGGATTAACTGTTTTTCCTGGAGTCATAGATTCAGAATATAAGGGAGAAATCAAAGTAATTTTAGAATGCAAACATATTATGCAAATTATTCCAGGACAAAAAATTGCTCAGCTCCTGTTTTTACCTTATATTCAGCAAGATGAAGTAATAACTAGGAAAAGAGGGACACGAGGATTTGGAAGCTTAGATATATATTGGATACAGGAAATTAGCAAGACCCGTCCTATGATTAATCTAAGAATAGAGGGAAAACTGTTTAAAGGATTAGTGGACACTGGAGCAGATATTAGTGTCATCAGTCAAAAATTCTGGCCTCCAAGTTGGTCCATGGTAGAAGCTATAGGCTTTATCACAGGTGTTGGAATTCCTGATAACACCCAACGCAGTGCTGCAGTGTTAAAGTGGAAAGATGAAGAAGGACAAACAGAATGGTTTCAGCCCTATATAGTCTCTGGAATTGCAGTCAACTTAGGGGCCTGAGACGTTTTAGAAGGTTTACAAGCTGATATTATTACCAGCAAGGGACAACAGTTAAGAACTCAAATGGGATATCAAACTGGTCAAGGGTTAAGAAAAGATAATCAGGAGATTAAAGAACCCATTCAGGCCAAAGAAAACACAGGAAAACAAGGATTAGTAGAATACCAGCCTTTTTAGGAGTGGTCACTGCTCAATCTCCTCACCCCCATGCTGAGCCTATACAATGGAAAGATGATAGGCCTATATGGGTGGATCAGTGGCCATTAACCAAGGAGAAATTAAATCAGATTCATGAATGAATACAGGAACAAGTAGAGGCTGGTCATATAGAACCTTCCAATAGTCCTTGGAATACTCCTGTATTTACAATACCCAAGAAGGCAGCAGGAAAATGGCGATTGTTACATGATCTTAGAGCCGTTAACGCTACTATGCATACCATTGGAGCTTTACAGCCTGGACTCCCAGCGCCTTCACAAATCCCTCTAGATTGGTCTCTTATAGTAGAAGATATTAAGGATTGTTTCTTCAACATTCCCTTGGCACCACAAGATAAACAAAGATTTTCCTATTCAGTGCCATCTATTAATAATATAGAACCCATGAAAAGATATCAATGGAAAGTTTTGCCTCTAGGAATGGCCAATAGCCCTACTGTATGTTAAAAATATGTAGCTCAAGCTATTCAGCCTTTAAGAGACAAATATTCCCAGTATTATGCTATCCATTACATGGATGACTTGCTCCTAGCAAGTCCACGGGAAGATCAGACTTTAGCAATGTTTTCTCAATTAGAAAAAGAACTTCCTAAATGGGGTCTAAAAATTGCTCCAGAAAAAAATACAGAAAGAAATGCCTTTTAAACATCTAGGTACCATAATTGAAAACCAATATATTAGGCCTCAGAAGGTAGAAATAAGAAAAGGCTGCCTTAAAATCTTAAATGACTTTCAAAAATTATTAGGGGACATTAACTGGTTAAGACCTTATCTAAAAATCTCTACAGGAGAAATGACAAATTTACTTAATACACTTAGAGGTGACTTTAATCTTTCCTCACCCTGAGTATTGACAGATGAAGCTAAAAAGGAGTTACAAAGAATTGAGCAGGCAATCTCCTTAGCCCAAGTGGCATGAGTACTGCCTGAATTGCCTTTATTGGGACAGATTAATCCTACTGCAAATAGTCCCACTGGAGGCATCTTCCAAAATAAAAACTCTCTTGCTATTATTGATTGGGTCCACCTAGGACATCAATCCTCTAAAACTGTAGTTACATATATAGAACTTATGGCTCAGTTGATTTTTCAGCTTAGAAAGCACTGCAGACAGCTTAGAGGACAAGAACCCCAATGTATTTACCTTCCCCTTACTGGGAAGCAATTAGAAATGTTATTTCAGACTGATTTAAGTTGGCAAATTGGACTGAGTGGATATTCAGGAGAACTTAGTTGTCACCTGCTAAAAGACAAATTATTACAATTTTTATATTATACTCCTATTATTATACCAAAAATACTAGGCAGGAACCTATTCCTGAAGCATTAACTGTTTTTACTGATGGATCATTGAATGGTAAAGCTGCCTATCATACAATAAATTTAGACCGAGTCATCCAAACTAGTCATACTTCTGTACAAAGAATTGAGCTGGAAGCTATTAAGGCTGCATTACAGGATTTGCAAGAGCTTCTTAATATTATCTCAGATTCTTCTTACACCACAGATTTGTTAAATAGAATTGAAACTGCTCATTTAAAATGGCTCAGTGACCAAAGTTTATTTTTACTATTTAAACAAGTACAGCAGATTGTGCAATAAAGACAATATCCTTTCTATATTACTCACATAAGGGCTCACAGTTTATTACCTGGCCCTTTGGCAAAAGGAAATGCACATGCTTATCAATTGGTTGCTTTTTTAAAACAGGCCTCAGAATCTCATCAGCTTTTACATCAGCCTGCCAAAATGTTGTCTAAACAATTCTCAATCTCTCGACAGCAGGCAAAATAGATTATCAGAGAATGTTCTACTTACATGTTACATCTACCTCAAGGGCCTAACACAGGAGTCAACCCTAAAGGTTTGCTAAGAGATCATATCTGGCAAATGGATGTAACGCATTACAATTCCTTTAGACGCCTTGGAGCATTATATGTCTCTGTAGACACATTTTCAAAAGTCCTATGGGCTACTGCATCTACAAGGGAAATGGCAAAACAGGTTATTAATCATTGCCTAGCTGCTTTTGACATCATTGGAATTCCTAAAATTATTAAAACTGATAATGGTCCTGCTTACACAAGCTGTCATTTTCAGCAGTTTTGTAACAAGTGGAAAATTCAGCACATTACCGGAATACCATATAATTCCCAAGGACAGGCCATTATTGAACGACAGCATCAGTGGCTAAAATCCCAACTTGAAAAACAAAAAGGGGGGATTATGGTGGAGAAATCACCTGTGGGTAGGCTGCACCAAGCCTTAATTACTTTAAATGTTTTTACTTGTGATGCTGATGGCAAGACACCTATGGAATCACACTGGTGTCAGAGTAAAACAAAGGAAAATGGTCTAGTTAAGTGGGAAGATCCTGAATCTGGTTTATGGAAGGGACCTGATCCATTATTAACCTTTGACAGAGGGTATGCTTGTATATTTCCAGAGAATTTTTCCAAACCCGTGTGGATTCCTGCTAGAATTACTAAACTGCAACATAGATCCAAGAGAGGAACTAGCCAGATTAATGAGGACCTTGCGCTTGGAGCCACACCATGCAGCTGTAGACAATCAGCTAGCCCAGCCACAAACAGCAGCCCCCGGCAATACACTGAAGATAAGGAGTGGAAGAAAAACAAGGAGGACGATAAACAGCTCAGAGATGACTTGGGGAGTGATAAAGAAGATGGTCCAGAAAGCTGAACGAATTTGCAAAGAGAGCAAAACCCCAAGACTGTCTGAAAACGTCTTTCTTGCCATGCTGGCAGTCACCGGCTGTGCAGTAATTTCACCAAGGCTAATGGGGAAGTCCTCCCTGGGTAAAATCCTTTATGTGGACTGATCCACTGCCTAGTATAGTAAATACATCAGCAAAGTATAATTACACGGGTGTCCCCACCCGGCTTCCCTTTTTTATATGACACAGAATCAAACTACTGCTCCTTTGTGTGTAGAATTAAAGCTGGCTAGCATCACACCAAAGGAGGGGAGAGCAAAAACCTAAACACAATTACTATCACTGCTTGCTTCTTGGAGAGGCAAAGACAATTTAATATTACTAAGACCTCCCCCAACTAAGCCATTATGTAAAAAGTCTTATGAATGGCACCCACCAGTAGCAAACTTAAGAATAGTTTTCTCTTTTGTGGATTGAAGCCCCTATGGGTCTGCGTATAGTAATCAATGAAAATCAGCTGCTGCACTTGCACCAGTAAAATGATATAGTTTAAAATGATAACTTCAATGAAAAACCACCTTCTTGGTGCTTAAAGTAAAAATAACACCACTCTTGATATTTTGGAATTACAGCAGCATATTGTATAATTATCCCAGACAAACTTCCTTAGATGTCTGACAACAATTTAAAGAAAGAATTTGCTCCTTTACTTTTGCCTTTTAGCATAACCACTATTACCTGTCTCATTCTTGTTCTTATTTGTTTAATTTTGGTCTGCAGATGCGGAATAAAAATCTTAAAAGAATTGAAACTCTGCAAATGGCATATCAAAATCTTTTAAGAATTTAAAGGAGGAAATGCTGGAAACCAAGATCAACAGTAATTAATATGAATGTGAGGAGTGTACCAGAAGGCTGAGTGGCTCCTTTGAAATTCACAGGGTGAATTTCCATTTTATGACCTACTGCTGACTCAATGGCCTAAAGCAAACACCCCCAAAACCTGATAATCTTACTGTTTACTATAAACATTACCATTGATATGTCTGTTTGCATTTCCTAAAAGGCAATTGTGTATTCTAGTAAATAAAAGCAGTTGGGTAAAGGAGACTCAGTGGAACTTGACTGCTCTAGTTGAGTTCGCCCTGGCCTCCCCCTATAATAATCAAAATTAATCTTGTCTGTGTGTATCATTTGTATGTCAGCTCTTTCTCCAAGCCTTTGAACCCGAAAGCCATGCTGGCCGTGGCCTTACACACTGTGTGAGGGGTCTAGCCCCCCTTGAAGGTGAACTGTGATGAGATAAAGATGCATATAATAAACAGGAAAGCAACCACTAGCTTTGCTGAACACCCATTTGCAACTAATACCGCATAATGAGCATCAAATAGTCTTCATTCATTGAAAAGGAACAGAGAAATAATTAAAGGGAGCAAAGAGCAGATGGTACAAATAGAAAGCAAACGAAGGATTGACTTAAACCTGACCATATAAATAGTCGCATTAAATGCAAATAGTGTAAATCCCAATGAAAAGGCAGAGATTGTGAGGCTGAGAAAACAGATTCTACTTTATAGCACCTACAGGAATTACATTCCAAATAGACATAGGGCTTGAAAGTGAAATGATGGGTAAATATGTTATATACCAACTAAAAGTAGTTGCAGTAGTTACATTAATAGGGGATAAAATAGAATTCAGGGCACTAAATTTCAAAGTTCAATTAAAGCCATTTTCTACTAAGCAAGGAGACATGTCATCAAAAGGACAAGGATGTCATAATAGTTATTTACTTACTAATGAAACTTCAAATCTGTGAAGTTCCACATCAAACTAAATAATGGCATTTAACACAGTGCCTTCTATTCAATATATCAGCCAATAAAATGTCCAACATATTTGATATTCAGGATACTTTGTAGTCCACATGGAAAAAATGACATCCTGAGTCATTCCACACAGAAAATTTCCATTTATATTGAGACCTAATTATTAACTTTTAAAACACGTAGAAGGGCACATCGGGGACAGCTCCGTGACTTGGAGCGGGGGACAGTCATGAGTGAGAGAGTGAGACATAAAGCGAAGAGGACGGGGCTGACCAGGTGACTGTGTTCACAATGAAAACCTGGTTTGCATACAAAGAAAGCATGTTTTTACACAAGTTAAGTCAGAAGCCCCACGTTTAGAAAACACATTCATGCTACATCCAAACCATCAATCAAGTCCAGGATTTATAATGAAATGTCTACATAAGAATAAAACGTCACAAGTCCAATTTGGCAAAGAGCAACTTACCAGTAAGCGTAGAACCCAGACAAAACTTACTGTCTGCTGCCTTTCCTCCTTTTCCTGATCCTTGGTTAAGTCACTGCTAGTCAGAACAGTCTAAGTTAGCCCAGTAGTACTTCCGTTTGGGCTACAATTCTCATCCTCTTTTAGAAACTTTACGTGGAGCAAGTTCTCAGCGCTTCACCCATTTTAGCCTGTTCGCCTCCATGGGCATATATGGAGACACCCATCAATGGGTGACTTGTAATTGCTGCCTATGTTTGCACAGAGGACCTAGGGGCCATAGTCATCGGACTGATAGAACCACATGAAGTTCACCTCGTTCTCGCCCAAAGTCAAGAAGCTGGTGTTCACAGGGCCACCTTTAAACACTGGAAATACTGAGGTCCCTGGCTGGCGACCAATCCCGGCTCTTTCACATCTTGGTGGCAAGCAACACCAGCAGAACTGGTGTCCCCATGGCAACCAATCATATTTCCTGTGAAATACATTTCTGCTCTCCCAACTTGGGGAATGGAATTCAGGCAGCACCCCCTGGGCTGGGAAGTAGGTGGTGACGTGCAGCTGCAGCTGTGCCCCGTCCTCGAAAGGAAGTGTCCCCGAAAATATTGCTGCAGCTGCCCGCCCGTCTGGATTTCCCTGACTCCTCATCGGACTCCTCCCCTGGCTTTGCGTCAGCCCGACAGGAATGTCAGAGAATTCTGAATGCAGAGAATTTTCTGGAATCTGTGTTAATCCCGGTTGCAGAATAGAAATGGGGTGTTGGATGCAGTAAACGATATTGCCGGGTTGTTTTTTAAATCTTCTTGCCATTAAAGGATGTCTAGACTTCAAAATACAATTTACTTGGTCACGAAGTCCTGGGCATGATTCCCACGAGCCCGTGACACCCACTCCCTCCGTGTCTTGTCATTTTCCTCCTTGTTCTTCCTCCGTGGCGCGTGCTGAGGCGGCTCCAGCTGCCTGGGGCGTGGACATCCCCCTGCTGGCCGCCTCGCGGGTTATTTCTGTCCCCACGCCTTCAGAGGTTCCTCCCCTGAGCCCACCCGGGGCTGCCAGGTCTCCAGGGCTGGGATCCGCCATCGGCCTGAGTACAGGCCACCGTGCCCCTGGCGGCAGCTGCGCATCCCTGCCAGGCAGGACTTGACCTTGGGGCTGAGCCACCCAGCATTCACCAGACACGCCCAACAGGAATTCCACCGGAGGCTCAACTGGACACTCAGCTCTAAAAAATATGGCTCTTAAAATGGCGCTCCCCATTTTGGAAGTAGAAATACAAGGGTGGCCGTGGGTACCACACCCAGGAAGACGGAACAGTGAGGCCGTCCCTCTGTCTGCCCTTCTGGGTGATGTGCACAGCAATCCGAGTGCCCCAGGAGGCGGGTGTGAGCCAAGCCCTGATATATAGAAACGATTCAACTGTGGGTGACACCCAAGGCCTCGCAGTCGGATCAGTGACGGATGACTAAGCGGCAGGTGGGCAGGGCAACGTGCGGGAGGCAGTGGCACGACCTGAACACTCTTTGAAACAGCTTCAGAACCCCCTGCAGACACCCCGGGGGCCCGGGGGGCTGAGGTGCACCCCACAGACCAGGCTGCGCCCAGCGTTCCGAGTCCTCGCGGTGGCTGACTCCCCTGATACCCCGGCCCACACATGAGGGAAACCAGCTGCTTACCCATCTACCATGTGAGCAAAGAGCTATGCCCTGTCAGCCTCTGCCACCCTCTGCCCTGTGCTCGGGCGTCCCTTTCGTGGTCAGGGGGCGGGTGTCAGGTGCCAGGGAGGAAGAGCAGGTCCTGACCCGGGGTCCCCTGAAGGCCATGCAGGAGTGCTGCCTGTCAGGGCGCAGGGTGCTGGCCACCGGGGTGAAGGATGCTGCCTGCGGGGCTCAGGGTGCTGGATGCCGGGGTGCAGGGTGCTGGCTGCCGGGGTGCAGGGTGCTGGCCAGCCACTGGGGTGCAGAGTGCTGCCCACTGGGGTTCAGGGTGCTGCCTGTTGGGGTGCAGGGTGCTGGCCAGCCACTGGGGTGCAGAGTGCTGCCCACTGGGGTGCAGGGTGCTGCCTGTTGGGGTGCAGGGTGTTGCCCACCGGTGTGCAGGGTGCTGGCCGTAGGGAGGCAGGGAGGGAGATTTGGGGACTTAAATTTAAAAACAACAACCTAACGGACACAGATATTTTATCAGGTAGGTAAAGTCTGGAATTTGAAGCCAGAGAAGTTTCATTTCCTGGGAAATGCTTAAAAAAATTTAAATTAAAAACACACGTGACACCTCGAGGGCCCGCAGGTGTGCCACGGCAGGAAGGGGCAGGCTGGTCCTAGCCACGCCCGCGCCAGCCTGGACGCCTGAGCCTGTGGGACGGCTGCGAGCCTCAGGGGCTGTGCCTGGCAGGCAGCAGCCTCGGGAATATTCCGGTCACCCCATCGTGGCCCAGGGGGCTCTTCAAATGTGATGTTTCACGACCAGCCACACTCTCCAGCGTGCATCAAATATCACCCCTCCGCCATCCCAGGTGGCTGCCCAGGACCCACAAGGCTGGTTACAGGTATAAACAGAAGCCGTTATCCGAATAGCACAAGCACAGATCCATAGCTGCGCTGAGTGTGTGCCCGCTCAGGGGCACCGAGGCCACAGCATCTGCTGGCTCTGCCGCCTGGACCCGCCAGCGCTGACCCTGAGGGCCTGGCACGAGCTCTCAGGCCGGTGGAGACCGCAAACCCCGTAAGAATGATTCATTCGTCCAGAAGCAAATTAGCTTCCTAGGACTCTAAGCTCCCACCCAGCTGCCCGCTCTCCAGATCCCTCTTTGAAAAGATGCAGAGGCGAGCGGCCGTGGACGCGGCCCCAGCGTCCCACTGGGACCCGGAGTGGGGGGCCCCCCCGAGGAGACCCCTCGTGACTGAAGCCGCTCCTGCCCAGCACGTGCTTGTCTGTGTGGCTGCTCCTAGGGCCTTGGGGACTAACGGTGAATGTATCCGAGAGGAAGTCAGACTTCCATCCACAGTAAACGCAATCACAAATGTAAGAGTCTCCTGTCTTTTACTTAAATCACTTCCCTTCCCTAAATTACCATAGTTAACGTGACGCGGTTTTTCTGTGCATGAGCATTCCCATCACACCCATCACACGTTCAATCCTTCCTGGAAGGAGGGAGGTACAGGAATCTGCAGCTCGAATTTCACCCACAGAACATCCTCTGAGCAGGAAGCGGGCGGGGCCCCTTTCCAGGGTACGCATAGGGATCTCACAGCTTCAGGCTTTCAATTCCTTTCCCGTCATTAGGCTCACAATGTCATTGTCACGTCCACAGCAGGGCTACTGGGCATACCTGAATGGCCCATGGGGGCGGGGAACGCACGCACCTCCATCCCAGTCCCTGGCGGCGAGGAATTAAAGGCCACGGACTCAACTGTTTCTTCAGAGCCTTAATCGCAAGACCCTTGGAAACGTTTCCACCAGCCTGCCACCCTCACAGAAGCATCTGACGCATGGGCAGGGCTGCCTGCGGAACACCTACATCTTGCAGCTTCTTCCCAACCTGCTTCCAGATGTCAGGGCCAGGCTCGGTCCCAGGCCCAGCTTCTCAGTTTCTGTGGCCTTGGACTCCTTCCCCTCCTGTGACGGCTGCAGGCTAACATTCAGAAAGGGGCAAGGAAAGCGTTTCCGGAGAGAATATACTTAGCTGAGTTAAAGCTTGAGTAGGAATTAGGCAGGTTAAGGAAGTGAAAGTGGAATTTTAAAAATATTTTTAATTTTCTTTAGAAAAAGTGGGAGGGAGAGAGGGAAACATCGATGGGGTGCCACCTGCATGCCCCATCGGGGATCGAGCCCACAACCTGGCATGTGCCCTGACTAGGAATCGAACCAGCAACCTGGCAATGCACCGGACATCACCCAGCCAGCAGAGGCATCCTGCCAGGGCTGAGAGTGGAATTTGATGAAAGGGGTAAAACTCCAGGTAGGGACAAGGGAGCCCTAAAACCCTGACTTAGAAGGTTCTCGATTTTATGACCAGCTGTACTCTAAATCTCTCTCAGATCAGTATCGAGTTCAGACACTTCTCTCAGCTCCAAGAGGACGGCTCCTCTGGCTCCTCGGACACATGCAAGATTTAGCACATCCAAACCATCACATGTGCTGGAGGGCTGCACCTGCCCCGGGCCCGGAAGCCACCCAGCAGTGTCCTGGGACCCGGACGCCAGCACTGACAACTCTGTCTCTGACCTTCGGGTTCAGGAGGTACTGGCATGTCTACCTACAAATAGACCTAAAGCCACTCCTAAGGCAAGTGGAAGTCACTCTCATCGGATCAGCCTCCAGTGCCCAGATCCGCTGTGACCCTGCCCAAACCGTTCCTCACATCAGTCATGCTAACATCGTGGTGGGGAACATCGATGTGAACACCTCCATGGGCGCTGGAGAAGCGTTCAACAACACTCGCCATGTAGTCACCATAAAACTGCCCAGAGGCAGCAATCGAGGGCTTTCCTCAGCCTGTTAGAGTCTGTGAAACACCAGCCACGTTGGCTCAGGGTGAGACCAGCTTTCCTCCTGAGGCCAGAGGAGCAGCTCCTCCAAGCACAGCTGCAGTCACCAGAGGCTGGCATTGCAGCAGCACAGGGAGCGAAAGGAAAGCGAGTCATAGAGATGGGAAAGAGAAAAGTAAAATAAATTGGACAGAGCTCCAAAAAAGTATTGACACAAAATTGTTAATTTAGTAAGGTTGCAAAGTACAAGGTCAATGTACCTGGGTCAATTATCTATCTATCTATATAAAAGCCCAGTGACCGGAACGGCGGAACGACCAGACTGACCGATGGCTATGATGTGCACTGCATCAGCCAACTGGCCTGATCTGGCCCCAATTGACCCCCCAACACACCAATCAGGGATGGGGTTGGCCAGCTAACTGCCCACGGCCCCTCCTCCACACTGGACTGGCCTGATGGGTCCCCATTGGGGCAGGCCGGCCGGACCCCACCCATGCATGAATTCGTGCACTGGGCCTTTAGTCCTATATAATAAAGAGGTGATATGCAAATTAACCCTCACACCCTCACAAGATGGTGCCTATGACCAGGCCAGCAGGGGGGTTAGTGAGGGATGACCAAACAACTGAAATGCAGGCTGCATGGGGTGACCAGGCCGGTGGGGGGGGGGGGCTGTTAGTGGTGACCAGGCTGGCAGGGGGGACAGTTGGGGGCAACCAGGCTGGCAGAGAGGGACTGTTGGGGGTGACCAGACTGGCAGGGGGGCATTTGGGGGCTATTAGACTGGAAGGGGGGGAAGTGAGGGGTGACTAGGTTGGCAGGGGAAGTTCAGGGCGATCAGGCTGACGGGGGGGCAGTAAGGGATGACTAGGCTGGCGGTGGGGGCGCACTTAGGAGTGACCAGGCCAGCAGGGAGGGGGCAGTTGGGGGCAACCTGGCCAGCAGGGGGGGCAGTTAGGGGTGATCAGGCCAGCACACAGAGGCACTGAGGGGTGACAAGTGTGTGTGGGGGGGTCAGTTAGGGGTGACCAGGCAGGCAGGTGAGTGATTAGGAGCCAGCAGTCCAGGATTGTGAGAGAGATATCCAACTGCCAGTTTAGGCCTGATCCATGGGCCTAAACCGGCAGTTGGACATCCCTCAAGGGGTCCTGGATTGGAGAGGGTGCAGGCTGAGCTGAGGGGACCCCCTCCCCCCATGCATGAATTTCATGCATTAGGCCTCTAGTCTATACTAATAAAAGGGCAATATGCTAATTAAACCAGGAGACCTTCTGGGAGACCTTCTGACATCCTTCCAGACAAAACCATGGTGGCAGGGCCGAGGCAGAGTCAGGTTAGGGGTGATCATGCTAGTGGGGGGGGCAGTTTTGGTGAGCAGGCTGGTGGGGGGCAGTTGGGGGCTATCATGCCAGCAGGGGGTGGCAGTTGGGGGCGAGCAGGCCAGCGGGGGGGGGGGGCAGGTGGGGGCAAGCAGGCCAGCAGGGGGGCATTTAGGAGCAAGTAGGCTGGTCGGGGGGGCAGTTGGGAGCAATCACGCTGGTGGGGGGCAGTTGCGGGTGAGCAGGCCAGCAGGGGGGGCAGTTGGGGGCAATCAGGCTTGCAGGCAGGGCAGTTGGGGGTGATCAGTCTGGGAGGGGGCAGTGGGGGTGATCAGGCCGGTGGGGGTGACAGTTGGGGGCGATCAGGCTGGCAGGGGTGGGGCAGTTAGGGGTGATCAGGCCGGAAAGGGGGGCAGTTGGGGGCAATCAGGCCAGCAAGCAGAGTGGTTAGGGGTGATCAGGCAGGCAGGCAGGTGAGCGTTTAGGAGCCAGTGGTCCCAGATTGTGAGAGGGTTGTCTGACTGCCTCGAGGGGTCCAAGATTGGAGAGGGTGCAGGCCAGGCTGAGGGGACCCCCCCATGCACGAATTTCGTGCACAAGGCCACTAGTAAATATATAAAAGCCTAAGCGACTGGATGACCAGCCAACTGGATGTCTGGCTGGCTGGCCGGTAGCTATGGTGTGCACTGACCACCAGGGGGCAGACGCTTAATGCAGGAGCAGCCCCCTGCTGGTCAGTGTGTTCCCCCAGCAGGAGCACCGCTCAGCTGACAGATGGGCCCCAGACACCGGACTCATGGCTGGTGGACGCAGCTGCAGGACGCTCCTGCAGACACTCCCTCTGCGTGCCCTAGCGGCAGTGGCAGGCACAGCAAGGCTTGGATAAGTGGGAGGGGCATGGCACCCAGCCTGGGCTTGGGCTCCTCCTCGGCTGCCTGCTGCTTCGCGCACTACTTCATGCTGGGCGGGATGGACACAGACAGTGGGCTGGTGCCCAGCAAGCTGCGGGTAAGGCCGGGCTGCAGTGGTGCAGAGATCCACTGATCCCCAGAGGCAAGGCCGAGGGACCCCACCAGTGCATCGGGCCTCTAGTATTTCTAGATTGACAGGGAACAACAGAAAATGAAATTTTAACATATGTAAAGTAACGTTAAAAATAAGAAATACATAGGGATGAATTTAGCAAAATATGTGCAAGACATGTAACAAAGCATGAAATTCTGCTATAAGAAATTGAGGAAGACATGAGTAAATGGTGAGACATTCCAAGTTTATGCATCACAGAAAACATTTTTAAGATACCCATTATCCCCCAATTGGTCTAAGAGTCAATACAATGCCAATCAAAATCCCCATAGGTTTTCTGTGGTTTTTAAAATTAATAACTATTTATTGAGGTATAAATGACATATAACATTATGTCAGTTTCAAGTGTACAACATAATAATTCAATACTTATATACATTGCAAAATGACCACCACAGTAAGTACAGTTAACATCCGTTAACAGACACAGTTACCACGTTTTTCTTGAATGAAGACTTTTAAGATCTACTCTCTTAGCAACTTTCAAATATGCACTACAGTGTTATTAACATTACGTCCCAGGATCCACTTTTTTTTATAACTGAAAGTTTGTACCTTTGAATCCTTTCTACCCATCTTGCCCACCATCCACCTTTGCCTCTGAAAGCTACCAGTCTGTCCTCTATTTCTGTAAGCTTGTTTTTGTTTGTTTTTAATATTTTAAGATTCCACATATAAGTGAGAACATACAGTACTTGTCTTTCTCTATCTGACTTATTTTACTCAGCATAATACCCTCAGGGTCCATCAATGTTGTCACAAATGGTAAGATTTTTTTTTTCTTTTTAAGGATGAATAATATTTCATTGTGATGCACACACACACACACACACACACACACACACACACACACACACATATATATCCCTAATATACAAATAGAGCGAACGGCAGAACAACTGAATAACCGGTCGCTATGATGTGCTCTGACCTCCGGGGGCACATGTGGAACATGGCGGGTGTCGGCCACAGCGGGATGGTGGAGCAGGTGAGCAGGGACACCAGGCCAAGGTGGGGTGCTGGTTACTGTCATTGGGGTGAGTCTCTGGTGGTTACTGAAAATTCTTTGCTCCTGCACGCCCCAGTCCTGCCCAGCACTCACACCCACTGCCGGTGCCCAGTGTCAGCCCAGATCACTCTGCGCCATCAGTGCATACTAGCAGCAGTTGCCGGTTGCCCCTGAACGCTTCTCTACCTCCTCCTGCTCCTGAGGGGCAATCGGGGCAGCAGCTGCCACTCACACCCACTGATGGCGCCACCCCACTTGCACCTGCTGCTGTCGCCTGCCCCAATCACTCCACACTGTCAGTGGGTGCAAGCAGGGCTGGCGCCATCAGCGTGTGGGAGTGGTGGCAGTAGCAGGGCTGCCAGCAGACAGGGGACCAGGGGGGCTGTGGTGGGAGGGGTCGGGCAGGGGCATGGAGGATGGGCCAAGACCCACCCCTGTGCCCACCGCAGCCTTCCTGCCTACAGTTCCTTTCGAGATGCACAAATTCGTGCACTGGGCCTAGTGTAAACATAACATTTCCCTTATCATTCATTAGTGGACACTTAGTGTAGTTCCATAGCTTGGCTTTTGTAAATACACTGTGGTGAACATGGGGGTGCAGATGCATTTTCAAACCAGTGTGTTTGTGTTCTTTGGATAAATACCCAGAGGTGGCCCTGCCAGTGTGTTCAGTGATTGGAGCATCATTGTGTGCACCAAGGGGTTGAAAATTTGATTCTTAGTCAAGGACAAATATCTCGGTTGCGTGTTCATTCCCTGCTCCAGGTTGCGCTGCATGTGAGAGGCAACAAGTTGGTGTGTCTCTCTCACATCCATGTTTCTCTCTCTTTCTCTCTCCATTCTACTCTCTCTGAAAAAGCAATAGAAATAATATCCGCATGTGAGGACTGACAAATGTGAGGTGATATTTCATTGTGGTTTTGATTTGCATTTCTCTAATGATAGCTGATCTTGAGGATCTTTTCATGTACCTATTGGCCATCGGTATGTCTTCTTTGGAAAATATGTACTCAGGTCCTTTGTCCATTTATTAATCAAATTATTTGTGTTTTTTTTGTTTTATTTTGATTTGTGAGGTTTTTTTTATTGTTGTTTTGCTATTGAGTAGCAGGGCTTATTGATGCATTTTGGATGTTGGCTCTCATTAGAATAGATGTTTTGGAAATATATATTCTCCTAGGAGTTTTATAGTCTCAGGTCTTAATGTTCAAGTCTTTATTTCCATTTTGAGTGAGTCTGTGTGTGCTATGAGATAGGGGTGTGTGCTGTGAGATAGAGGTGTGTGCTGTGAGATGGGGGTGTGTTCTGTGAGATGGGGGTGTGTGCTGTGAGATGGGGGTGTGTGCTGTGAGATGGGGGTGTGTGCTGTGAGATAGGGGTGTGTGCTGTGAGATGGGGGTGTGTGCTGTGAGATGGGGGTGTGTTCTCTGAGATGGGGGTGTGTGCTGTGAGATAGGGGTGTGTACTGTGAGATAGGGGTGTGTGCTGTGAGGGGGTGTGTGTGCTGTGAGATGGGGGTGTGTGTGTGCTGTGAGATGTGTGCTGTGAGATGGGGGTGTGTGCTGTGGGATGGGGGTGTGTGCTGTGAGATGGGGTGTGTGCTGTGAGATGGAGGTGTGTGCTGTGAGATGGAGGTGTGTTCTGTGAGATGGGGGTGTGTGCTGTGAGATGGGGGTGTGTGCTGTGAAGGGGGATGTGTGCTGTGAGATGGGGGTGTGTGCTGTGAGATAGGGGTGTGTGCTGTGAGATAGGGGTGTGTGTGCTGGGAGGGGGTGTGTGTGCTGTGAGATGGGGGGGTGTGCTGTGAGATGGGGTGTGTGTGTGTGAGATGGGGGTGTGTGCTGTGAGGGGGGTGTGTGTGCTGTGAGATGTGTGCTGTGAGATGGGTGTGTGCTGTGAGATGGGGGTGTGTGCTGTGAGATGGAGGCGTGTTCTGTGAGATGGGTGCGTGTGCTGTGAGATGGGGGTGTGTGCTGTGAAGGGGGATGTGTGCTGTGAGATGGGGGTGTGTGCTGTGAGATGGAGGTGTGTGCTGTGAGATGGGGGTGTGTGCTGTGAGATGGGGGTGTGTGTGCTGTGAGATAGGGGTGTGTGCTGTGAGATGGAGGTGTGTGCTGTGAAATGGGGGTGTGTGCTGTGAGATAGAGGTGTGTGTGCTGTGAGATAGGGGTGTGTGCTGTGAGATGGGGGTGTGTGCTGTGAGTTGGGGGAGTGTTCTGTGAGATGGGGGTGTGTGTGCTGTGAGATGGGGGTGTGTGCTGTGAGGCGGGGGTGTGCTGTGAGTTGCGGGTGTGTGCTGTGAGATGGGGGGTGTGTGCTGTGAAATGGGGGTGTGTGCTGTGAGATGGGGGTGTGTGCTGTGAGATGGGGGTATGTGCTGTGAGATATGGGGTGTGTGCTGTGAGATGGGGGTGTGCTGTGAGATGGGAGGGTGTGCTGTGAGATGGGTGTGTGTGCTGTGAATTGGGGGTGTGCTGTGAGATGGGGTGTGTGCTGTGAGATGGGGGTGTGCTGTGAGATGGGAGGGTGTGCTGTGAGATGGGTGTGTGTGCTGTGAATTGGGGGTGTGCTGTGAGATGGGGTGTGTGCTGTGAGATGGGGTGTGTGCTGTGAGTTGGGGGCGTTTTCTGTGAGATGGTGGTGTGTGCTGTCATTGTTTTGCATATGACTGTCTCCATGGTGTTTTGTTTCATTTTTTTTGCTGTGCCTACTTTTCGTAGAAATCGTCATACTGGTTGTAATGTTTATGTAGAGAAGCACAGATCTGTTGTAGACAGAATAATTTTAAAATGAAGAACGAAGCTGAGGACTTCGTTTGCAGACCTCATTGGCTCGTAATGAACAGCAGGGCGGTTGTAAGAGAGGAGACTCAGGACAGTGCAGCCTAAATGCTAACTGCGTTATTCTTGAAGAAATGGGGGAACTCACAGAGTCTGTGGGGGTCAGTTTTGTTTTGTTTTTGTTTTGATGGGAGACCTCATTGGCTCGTAATAAACAGCAGGGTGGTTGTAGGAGAGGAGACTCGTATGGTCCAAAACCTGGACCATATGAGAAAATAAATAATTTGGGCTTCACCAAATCGAAGAGTTCTCCAAGTGTATCAGTGGCTGCCTGAGGCTGAAAGGAGCGAGAGGAACCTTTCGGGTACAGAATGTTTTATTGTGATTGGGGTGGTGTTTACACAGAGGAATATAATTGTCATAATTCCTCGTTGATACTTAAAATGGGGCCTTTTACTGCATGTGGACCAGTCCGAGAGAGAGAAGGAGGAACAGCCACACTGCCCGCGTCACACGGGAGCGCGTCCCTCCACCACTCGGCCTGTGGCTCTGCGGGCCCCTGACTGCACCCACCAGCCCTCACGCACCGAGCAGAGCCCTCACGCCCGCCGTGGGGAGGAGGGAGCCGCACAGACACATTTTTCTTGGTTCAAGCACTCTGGGATTTCTTAGTATTTCCTTAAAGTTTCTAGAAAGCGAAAGAATTTCCTGTTTCTACTTTTTAAATTGCTTTTCTTGGCATTGAGATTTAGTCGAGTTCCTGTGGAGTGAAGCCTGGAGAATCGATCCATCTGCTTAACAACATGTGATCCTGGGGTTCTCACTGAGGATTCTTCCTATGGCCAAAACGGCGACCTCAGCTTCTGTCAGATGTCCGAGGAAACGGAGTGGGGGCGCAGCCGGCGCTGAGCAGAGGCCGGGTGCCTGTGTGGGAGCGGCCAGTTCCTCCCACACTCGCCCACTTCCTGGCAGGAGGCTCCTCTCCGAGGGAGACCTGGAAGAGCGATGCGACACGCAGGCGATGTTCCAGAAAACACCTGAATGAGACCATCTGAGGCCCGGAAAGCCGGAGCGTGGCATGGAAGGCCACTGGCGGACATGGCCTGAACTTCCCAGAGAACATGTCCTGAGAAAGGATTTCCAGGCGAGCGCGGCTGTCCCCGGGCCTGGCTCCTCCGTGGGGGACGAAGCCACGTGTCCCCTCAGCAAGGGCCCCGCCTCTCTGACGCCTCTGTCCTCCCGTTGGCTGCCGTCCGCGACACCGTGCTGTGCTCATAAGCCGATGCCACGCGTGTGCATGAAAACAAACCTCACTCCCACCGTGGGAGAGGGTCTGTGCTATTTGTTCGAGAACACTGAGTCCTTTTCTGGAGCTCAGAGAGCGGGTCCCGCATGCCGCTCTGCGCCTCCGTCCTCTGCTGAAGGGGGTGAGCGCCCGGGAGCCTCACAGCCCGTTTTCCTAGGGCGGAGGCGCCCAGGATCAGTGTTTCCCTAGTTTCTGGAAGCAAAAGCGTTTCCTGTCTGCTTCTCCAGCTGCTTCGCTTGGCCTCGAGGTGCGTGTAGTTCCTGGGAGGAAGCCTTGGGAACCAGCCCATCTGCCTCACAGCGTGGGTGCGTGTCAGTTACATGCATGCACACACATGCACCTGTGTGCCCGCACACACAGAGGTGCCTGGAGCTAGTGTTGCCGGCAGTGGTCTAGCAGCAGGACATCCGGCCAGGGGCCCTTTGTGCCCGGAGGCCCTTTGATTGCCCCTAGCCGGCGGGTGTTTCCTAAGAAGCCGGGAGCAGGCCCGCAGGGTGGACAGCCATGGGGCCGTGGGTGTTCTGTGGAGAATGGCTTTGCGCATCTCCTCCGTGCGCCACGTGGCCACGGCCCCACCCTGTGTCAGAGCCACCAGCTGCTTCCGGCCCCACACAGCCACGGCCACGGCCACGGCCACACGGGCACCGCACTGACAACCACGCTGCAGGGAGGAGAGCCTGGAGCAGCGCCGTCCATGCCCGTGTCCCCCACGCCCTGAGGCCAGGGGGAATGACCCCACGGTTCCCCTCCTGGGGGAAGTGCTGGGTATCAGTGAGGATTCAGGGACGAACGACGTGCCCACAGCCACGTGTCTGGTGCTGGGAGGCGAGGGAAGCAATGACGGGACAGGCCACAGAGTGGGGGCTCCCTGCGCAGGCCCGTGGGCTGCCCACATGTGCGGCTCCCCTGGCTTTGCCGACAAGGTTCATTGACCTGTTACCATGGAGACCATGCTTTGGTGAGTCCGATGAGCCCTTTTAACAACTTTCAAGAAAAATGGACGCTTCGATTACTGGGTCCCAGGGTTTACTTTGGGGCGGACAGGAAAGCATGCTGTTTGTTTGTTCAGTGCAGACGGGAGGAGCAAGTGCCTCTGGGGCTGACCTAAAGCCATGCTCTGTCCCTGCAGTAGAAGGCAGTTTACCTCCTCCCTGTTTACAAAGCGGCGCTGAGGGTCACCCAGGTGTGAGGGTCACCCAGGTGTGAGGGTCACCCAGGTGTGAGGGGTCACCCAGGTGTGAGGGTCACACAGGTGCAGAGGGGTCACCAGGTGTGAGGGTCACCCAGGTGTGAGGGGTCACCCGGGTGTGAGGGTCACCCAGGTGTGAGGTTCACCTAGGTGTGAGGGTCACCCAGGTGTGAAGGGTCACCCAGGTGTGAGGGGTCACACAGGTGGTGAGGTCACACAGGTGGTGAGGGGGTCACAAAGGTGGTGAGGGGGTCACATAGGTGCTGAGGGGTCACACAGGTGCTGAGGGGTCACACAGGTGCTGAGGGGTCACACAGGTGTGAGGATCACCCAGGTGTGAGGGGTCACTCAGGTGCTGAGGGGTCACACAGGTGCTGAGGGGTCACACAGGTGTGAGGGGTCACGCAGGTGGTGAGGTCACACAGGTGGTGAGGTGGTCACAAAGGTGGTGAGGAGGTCACACAGGTCCTGAGGGGTCACCTAAGTGGTGAGAAGGTCACACAGGTGGTAAGGGGGTCACACAGGTGGTGTGGGGGTCACACAGATGGTGAGGGGTTCACACAGGTGTGGAGGTCACCCAGGTGATGAGAAGGTCACACAGGTGTGAGGGGTCACACACGTATGGAGGGCACACAGGTGCTGAGGAGGTCACACAGGTGGTGAGGGGGTCACACAGGTGGTGAGGGGGTCACACAGGTGGTGAGGGGGTCACACAGGTGGTAGGGGGTCACACAGGAGGTGAGGGGGTCACACAGATGGTGAGGGGGTCACACAGGTGGTGTAAGGTGGTCACACAGGTGGTGAGGGGGGTCACACAGGTTGTGAGATCACACAGGTGGTGAGGGGGTCACACAGGTGGTGAGGGGGTCCCACAGGAGGTAAGGGGGTCACACAGGTGGTGAGGGGGTCACACAGGTGGTGAGGGGGTCACACAGGTGGTGAGAGGTCACACAGGTGGTGAGGGGGTCACTCATGTGGTGAGGGGGTCACTCATGTGGTGAGGAGGTCACACAGGTGGTGAGGAAGTCACACTGGTAATGAGGGGGTCATTCAGGTGGTGAGAGGTCACACAGGTGGTGAGAGGTCACACCGGTGGTGAGGGGGTCAGTTAGGTGTGGGTGAGGGGGTCACACAGGTGGTGAGGGGGTCACACAGGAGGTGAGGGGGTCACACAGATGGTGAGGGGGTCACATAGGTGTGGGTGAGGGGGTCACACAGGTGGTAAGGGGGTCACACAGGTGGTGAGGGGGTCATATAGGTGTGGAGGTCACACAGGTGGTGAGGGGGTCACACAGGTGGTGAGGGGGTCACATAGGTGAGGGGGTCACACATGTGGTGAAGGGGTCACATAGGTGTGGGGGTCACACAGGAGGAAGTCACTGAGAACCTGAGGCTCTCACCTGGGGAGAGGGGCACACCGCTCAGCCTGCTCCCCTGCAGAGGACCCTGCTCTCCATGGAACGGCAGTGACCTGGGCCCTTCCCGCGCTCAGTGAGGGCGGTGACAGGAAGACCCCTGCAGCCCCAAAGTGTGTTTCAACAGACTCCCTGGTGCTAAGCCAACAGGCTCCGCACTCGGTTGGAGGTGGCGAACCGCACACCTGCCCCTCCTCCTCCTCGGAAGCGGTGCCTGCGGCTCAGCCCCCGCAGCTGGGGCCCCACATGAGCGCTGGGCTCTGCACCAAGCAGCCGCCACGGCCCCAGAGGGCGACCTGCATGCTCCTGCACAGGCAGGCCAAGGGACTCCTCAGGGTCGCTGTGGTGTGTAGAGAGCAGGGGTGTGCACACACGTGGGCCACAGAAGAGGCATGCTAACGAGGCCCCTTATCCACGGTCCCCGCCCCTGGGCCCCCAGTGGGGGCCTGAGCTGGGGAGTAGGGAGCCCTGTAACTGGGATGCTCTTGCCTGTATGGTCTCACCTTCTCACCTAAGGAAGCGCTCGCCAGCCTCTCGGAGGCCTATCTGCATCGCAGCATCACGGGGACCGTGGTGAAGTGATGGTGACAGCATGAGCTTGGGAGGCTGTGACAGGATCTGAGGCCAGGACTCACAGGGCGGGGGCTCAGCACTGGGCGGACGGGGCGGACGGGCCGTGGAGTGAGAGCTGGTCGCACTGCTCAGGCGCACCGCTCTCCGCGTACGGATCATTCACCTCGGGGTTTTCCATGTAACAGTTGTGGACCAGGATTGATCGAGGGTGACGGACACGTGGGCGGCAAAACCACCGGTGGGGACAGCGGCACTTAGACCGTCAGCTGGAAGATGTATTACCAGGAAGTGCTTCTGGGTGTCATCGCAGCCCTGGGAGAGCAGGACAGAGAACATGGCACCCCTCTGCCCGCCAGGAGAGCAGCTCCAGCCAGTGCCACGTCGCTGTGTTCCTCACGAAACTGTCCTGAGACCCAGAGGTAGTGTGTCTGCTGGCTAAGTAGGAAGTTCAGGTGCCCGGGGGGAAGTGGCTGCCATTCCATTTGTGAAAATTGAAACAAGGGTGGACTCAACAATTCAAAGGCACTTCAAGATGCACAGCCACTGGCGCTGGGTCCCTGTGTGAGTGCCACATGGTGAGCGGGAGAGGCAGGGTTAGCTCACACACGAGATCGTCCCTACAATAGAGTGTCTCTTATATTTATGCTAGAAAGATGTTTATGGACTATTTTCCTACTTACTGTGTTACAAGTAGAAAATGTCTTGGTGATTATGATGAGACATAGTAATGACTTTTCCCATCAGTGTTTGATAGCTTCTAGTAAGATGAAATCATAATGTGGACAAATAAATACACAAAATTATTTCTTCCTCTGGTGGGAAATAGCCGCGTGAACACATTTTCATCATGAGATACAAGCAGAAGCAGCAGCCACTTGCGTGTGAAGTGCTTCCGTGGCTGTGGCGGGAGGTTGAGTGTGGCCATGAGTATGCAGGAAGGTAGGTCTGTAAAGGAGGGCCTGGCCCTGCGGGTCCCTCCTCCCTATGACACCTGGGCCTGGGCCTGGGCCTCGGGGTCCCTCCTGCCCTGTGACACCTGGGCCTGGGCCTGGGCCTCGGGGTCCCTCCTGCCCTGTGACACCTGGGCCTGGGCCTGGGCCTCGGGGTCCCTCCTGCCCTGTGACACCTGGGCCTGGGCCTGGGCCTGAGGGTCCCTCCTGCCCTGTGACACCTGGGCCTGGGCCTGGGCCTGAGGGTCCCTCCTGCCCTGTGACACCTGGGCCTGGGCCTGGGCCTCGGGGTCCCTCCTGCCCTGTGACACCTGGGCCTGGGCCTGGGCCTCGGGGTCCCTCCTGCCCTGTGACACCTGGGCCTGGGCCTGGGCCTGAGGGTCCCTCCTGCCCTGTGACACCTGGGCCTGGGCCTGGGCCTGAGGGTCCCTCCTGCCCTGTGACATCTGGGCCTGGGCCTCAGGGTCCCTCCTGCCCTATGACACCTGGGCCTGGGCCTGGGCCTGAGGGTCCCTCCTGCCCTGTGACACCTGGGCCTGGGCCTCGGGGTCCCTCCTGCCCTGTGACACCTGGGCCTGGGCCTCGGGGTCCCTCCTGACCTGTGACATCTGACACTGTGTGGGGTCCTGGTGGACAGCACCCCCAAGATACACAGCTGCCACTGGCTCCTTCTCCCAAGTCTCTGGAACCAGTCCTGACAGGGGCGCTCCTAGGAGCAGAGGCGTGTGCTGCCCCTCCCGCCCAGCCACTCCCTCCCTCCTGGGCACAGTGGGAAGAGGGAACACAGTCAGGGCTTCTGCCTCACATCCCCGAGTCTGACACCTCTGAGCCCCAGGCAGTTCCCTGGGACCCCGCACTTCCGGCAGGGCTACCCGACTTCCGTGGGCGGACTGCTAGGCATTGAGGACGGAGAGGGGCTCTGGGGGACTCACCTGTCACCTCTTCCTTACCTAAAACTCAGGCAGGCTGGTCCCTGGGGCCCACGCAGCCTCCTGGGAACACCTAAGGACATGGCGCATCCCCTTGGTGGGCTGGGTCTGGCCTTGGGCTGGGGTCCGAGTCACGCAGGGGCTCAGAGCCTCTGGTGTCCCTGGGGCAGTGGGCGGTCAGCCCATGGGGCACACAGGACAAACTCACATGGACTGGGTGTGACGAGACCACCTGTGTTGTGGGGGCAAGGCGCTCCCCGAGGGCCTTACACCTTTGGAGGAGGGCGTTGCAGGCCATGGGCCAGGCCGGCTCTGCTGTCAGCCTGTGAGGCGGCACTGCCCGGGCACAGCCTTCCCCGGCTGAGAGGAAAGGCGGCCAAGGGAGAAGCCTCCCTGTGCAGGCCTGTGGGTGTGGGGCTCCTGGTCGGCGGTCATCTGAGTGCCAAGCCTTAGGCTGCAGAGGAAGGGGGCTGCAGAGGGAGGGGGGCTGCAGAGGGAGGGGGGCTGCAGAGGGAGGGGGCTGCAGAGGGAGGGGGCTGCAGAGGGAGGGGGGCTGCAGAGGGAGGGGGGCTGCAGTGGGAGGGGGCTGCAGTGGGAGGGGGGCTGCAGAGGGAGGGGGGCTGCAGAGGGAGGGGGGCTGCAGTGGGAGGGGGCTGCAGTGGGAGGGGGGCTGCAGAGGGAGGGGGGCTGCAGAGGGAGGGGGCTGCAGAGGGAGGGGGGGCAGAGGGAGGGGGGCTGCAGAGGGAAGGGGCTGCAGAGGGAAGGGGCTGCAGAGGGAGGGGGGCTGCAGAGGGAGGGGGCTGCAGTGGGAGGGGGGCTGCAGAGGGAAGGGGCTGCAGAGGGAGGGGGCTGCAGAGGGAGGGGGCTGCAGAGGGAGGGGGCTGCAGAGGGAGGGGGGCTGCAGAGGGAAGGGGCTGCAGAGGGAAGGGGCTGCAGAGGGAGGGGGCTGCAGCAGAGGGGGGGGGCTGCAGTGGGAGGGGGGCTGCAGAGGGAAGGGGGCTGCAGAGGGAGGGGGGCTGCAGAGGGAGGGGGCTGCAGAGGGAGGGGGGCTGCAGAGGGAGGGGGGCTGCAGTGGGAGGGGGCTGCAGAGGGAGGGGGCTGCAGAGGGAGGAGGCTGCAGAGGGAGGGGGGCTGCAGAGGGAGGGGCTGCAGAGGGAGAGGGAGGGAGGCTGCAGAGGGAGGGGGCTGCAGAGGGAGAGGGAGGGGAGGCTGCAGAGAGGGAGGGGGACTGCAGAGGGAGGGGGCTGCAGAGGCAGGGGGCTGCAGAGGGAGGGGGGCTGCAGTGGGAGGGGGCTGCAGTGGGAGGGGGGCTGCAGAGGGAGGGGGGCTGCAGAGGGGGGGGGGCTGCAGTGGGAGGGGGGGCTGCAGTGGGAGGGGGGCTGCAGAGGGAGGGGGGCTGCAGAGGGAGGGGGGCTGCAGAGGGAGAGGGCGGGAGGCTGCAGAGGGAGGGGGCTGCAGAGGGAGGGGGGGCTGCAGAGGGAGGGGGCTGCAGAGGGAGGGGGGCTGCAGAGGGAAGGGCTGCAGAGGGAAGGGGCTGCAGTGGGAGGGGGGCTGCAGAGGGAGGGGGCTGCAGTGGGAGGGGGGCTGCAGAGGGAAGGGGCTGCAGAGGGAGGGGGCTGCAGAGGGAGGGGGCTGCAGAGGGAGGGGGGCTGCAGAGGGAGGGGGGCTGCAGTGGGAGGGGGCTGCAGAGGGAGGGGGCTGCAGAGGGAGGAGGCTGCAGAGGGAGGGGGGCTGCAGAGGGAGGGGCTGCAGAGGGAGGGGAGCAGAGGGAGAGGGAGGGAGGCTGCAGAGGGAGGGGGCTGCAGAGGGAGGGGGCTGCAGAGGGAGGGGGACTGCAGAGGGAGGGGGCTGCAGAGGGAGGGGGCTGCAGAGGGAGGGGTCTGCAGAGGGCAGGTGGCTGCAGTAAGATCATACTTTGGTGAAATAAAGAGTTACAAATTTAACCCCTTCTCTTTCCGTAAACATTCAGGGAAATAACACTACAAAACTAAAATGTGTGGATATCTGTGCTATACTGGTGTGTGAGTATCTGAGAAATCATTCACACACTCATTCACAAAGACATATACATGCATATGCTAGTACATATACACACATTCAGATACAGACATACATAACACGCAGTCACACAGATGTACACTCACACACATGCACCCACTCACACACACATACACACACGGACACATACATAGTTACACATACACATATAACACAGTCACAGTCAAACACAGTTTTGCTCTGTAATCTGTGGGGACAGGAATGGAAGGAATGGCCACAAAACACAACGTAGAAAACAAGAATTCACCAGAGACAGGAGTTCTGAGAAAAGGGAACCCCTGAGAGTTCTAGAGCCATCCTGGGGTTTGGGGAGACTCCTTTCCAGTGAGACGGAGGAGGTTCCAGCCACAGCTCCTGCATCCCCGTGGGCAGAGTCAGCCTGCCCCAGCCCAGCCAGCTCCCGGTCCCCGCGGCTCTGAGGTAGCAATTGAGTTTGATTTCCCAGACAGATCAGCCTTGCCACATAGAACACAGAATTCCAGTTACATTTGAATTTCAGATTTAAAAAATGATTTTTAAAACATAGGTAGGTCCTGAATAATACATGGAAAATTCATATACTAAAAATATTTTTCATTGCTTATCTAAAATTCAGATTTAACTGAATGTCCTGTGTTTTTTGCTAAATCTGACAACCACAATACAGGTATAATTTTTCTTCTGGTTTATCTAAGCTTGGTTTTATCTAAGCTGGGTTTACCTCATGTTTCATTCATTCCCACCCCTTCTACCGAGTCACTGCCATTTTATCCATGAACTTGACGCTGACATATCTCTCAGTGAGCGCTGTTAGTCGTTTAGCGTGATCCTTAGCTTAGGGCTGCCTTCCACCTCTGGTCAGCTGAACAGCTACGCAGGGTGAGCACAAGAGGGGTCACAGTGGCTCCTACAATCACTAGTAAATGCTTGTGTCAGAACAAGCTGTGTTTCACATGCTCACCACTGAAAATCTACCTTTGCACCCGCACATGTGTGTGTGCGTCTCAATGCCTCTCCGTCAGGGAATAACTTTTTGCCATAAAATATATTATCTAATTTCTTGTATTTGTTGGTATATTAACTTGTTGAGTAACTACACTTAGCATATACTTGTCCAGTAGTTATATCCCTGGTTTCATTTCTGATTTTAATTATTTGTATCTTATTTCTTTTCCTCTTTGTCATTTTAGCTAAAAATGTCAATTTTGTTTTTTGGGGTTTCTTTCCCCCCAAAGAAGTGACTTGGTTTCATGGATTTTTCTATTCTCTTTTTGTTTAACTCCACAATAAGTTTTATTTCTTTCCTTTGCTAGTTTGGGGTCTGTTCTGTCATTTTTCTAGTTCTCGAATGAAGGTGCCAAGTTAGATTATTGATCTAAAGCTGTTTTCTATTTTAACACAGGCATGCACAGCTATGCCAGTTTTCTTTGTGGGGGCTTCCATCCCAGAAATAAAAGAAAATAAAACGATTTTGAGAATTTTAAAGAAAATATTTAGCAGCGGTTCCTCAAAGAACACCATGCAATATTAAGTGTTTGTTGTAAGGCAGTTTGAAAAGTGGCTTCTCGGCTTGAATTTTCTAGAAATACATCATTCTTTCCATTTTTATAATTCAGGACATTGTTTTGAAAATAAACATACTTAGATCGTTCTAAGGCAACTGAAGTCTGACAGTAGCAGTGGCATAGTCCTAGCCTCCCCTCCTCCCCCTCCTCCCCCTCCTCCCCTCCTCGTCACCATTGCCCATTTAGTCAGAGTCGATGCCCCCTTGGCCCTGGCCCTGCTACGGCAGCTCCTCAGTGTGAGTGACTGAAAGGCAAGGCTTGGGTGCAGTTAGGGTAGGGGTAGGGTTAGGGTTAGGGTTAGGGTAGGGTTAGGGTTAGGGCGAGGGTGAGGGTGAGGGTTAGGGTTAGGGTAGGGTTAGGGTTAGGTTAGGGTTAGGGTTAGGTTTAGGTTTAAGTTAGATTTAGGGTTTGGTTAGATTATGGTTTGTGTTAGTGTTAGTGTCGTGGATTAAGCTGTCATTGAGGGGTGGTCCTGGGAACTAGTACTGTGGAAGGGGTGAGGTTTGGGTGGAGAATCCCACATTAGGGACTATGTGGCCAGGGAGCCTTATATGCTAGGCTATCATCTCTAGATGAACTCATATATTTTTGGAAACATAATTAGTTCCATACACTAGTTGTTTGTGTTGAAAATGTTCCTTTTCTGATGTACTTTAAAAAATAAACCCAGCATGATGTCATACTGAAGCCAGGCCGATGGCCTGTCAGGGGTTGACCATGTGGTCTCGGACAGGAAAGAAACCCTAAAGTTAATTAGTGCCCATCTGTATCCTCTTTGACTGCAGGCACATCTCTCATGGGTCCTCTTTCCCTTGTCAGCGCCTACAACTCTGCCAAGGCGCTCGACATGTGTAAGTCCTGGAAGGCGTGTGATATGGAAGCGGCTGTTCCCGCCATCATCCATGCTCTGCTGTGAAGATGAGAGCACGACGCCTACTGAAGGTGTCCTAAGATAGCCAGTGTCGGCACCCAGAACCCTGACACTGCTCCACACGCTGAGTCAGAAATGCCATCCACATTATCCTGTTACTGCCTCATCCCTGGCCACCCAGGGACCTCAGACACTGAAGAGTCAGCGCCGAATCACTGCTCATCCTTCCCAGTTGCCAAGTGTCTGTCCACAGCAGAAGGTGCTGTGTGAGCTGGGCACCTGCTCCTGACTTTTGTGTTCAGGGTGGCGGATGCCATGCGGACTCAGCCCAGCAGCCGGCGCTTCAAAAGCCACTGGACGTGGAAACATAGTGGAAACCATGTTGGAAAAATCTGCATTTTAAGGAGCAACTTCATTACTTCTGTAGCTCTCTGGCCTTCCAGTGGCCCTATGGTGCCTCAGCTTCCTCCTCTGTAGAACGAAGGCTTTAGACCGTCTAGCATGCTGCACCCTGTGGGCCTGACGTGGGTGGCTCCTCTTGTGTCCGGGTTTACTGAGGTTTTATTGCTGACTGTCAACTGCGGGGAGGCATGGGCTCGAGGCCCCAGCAGCGGGTCGTGGTCATCGAACAAACCAGCTTCCACAGGCACAGCTCCCGGGGGTTGACTTCTGCCTTTCCAGTGCTGGTTGAAAAACAACGCTTCAGTGCAGTATGTTCTCCCCCAGGCTTCAGGCTTACCAGTGCTGAGGCTGTCTTGGTACCAAAATGAGTGTTACTTGGTTATTTAAAAAGGAAGTGCATGGAATATTCCTTAGGCCCCAATTTTGGGTCAAATAAAGATGCTACATTTAACTAGAAGACTAGAAATTCAACCATGGCATTGGCAGGGACTAGAAGCCTTGCCTACTGGGATGGGTGGGATTTAGGTTTACAAGTGAATAAGAAACTCATTCCTGCCTCTTCACAGCCATTAACCTTTAGTACTTTTATTTCTCCTCTCCAGGTTTCATAAAACTCTCTGTTAAAATACACAGCAATGGCTAACTCATAATGATGCACAGATTAACCAAATAGTGATGTTTATCAATGATCTTTGTTGAAAAACCTCAATGGCTTTAAAATCACAACCAAGCAAACAGAGGCTGCAGTTCATGGCGTGAGGAGTGCAGACTGGCTGTGGCCTCTCCAGCCCGCGGGCTCCTCAGTCCTGGCCAGACTGAGTGATGGCCCGTCGGGGTGGCCTTTCCTCGGGCGAGGCGGGAGTGGGGAGATGGAGGCACCCACACTTCTGCTGGGAGTGGCCGGCCTCCTGCCTCTCCCGGTTAGTGACCAATGCAAGTTAGTGGCCACGCCCAGTGGGGCAGGAGGAGTAGACCTCGTACACAGACGTGGCAAAGGCACGCCTTCTCTACAGATAGCCCCTCCCCCACCGTGGACACAGGATGTCTGCACCCTGTCCTCTCCCCAGACCCCTCTTCCCGCCACGTGGCTCACGCTAGTCCCGGTCTGGAGACACATGTTTAGATGTCTTTGTTGCATCATCATTTCTGTTATATAGTTTTCTCTGAAGGAAAACCAGTCCAAGCCCCAGGACTTAAGGATGACAGATGCTTGTTTCATGGTGGGTTTAGAGAGGATGGCTCGGGCGCTGCGGGCCACCTCGGAACCCAGGCTCGGCACGCGGCCCCCTGGGACTGAGGCCCTCGGGGTGGCCAGAGGAGCAGGAGAAAAGCCACCTGCTCACACCCAGGCCCCGGGGCCATCACATGGCCCAGCCCCCAGAGTGGGTCCGAGGTCACTCCACTGGGAAAGGGCGCCGGCGCGGCCTCCACGGGATGGAACCGCTCGCCAGGCGGAGGCCCAGCGCTGACAAGGCCGCTGTCAGGGTGCCACCGGGTCGTCCTTACACGAAGCTTCTAAAAATGCGGTTTCTAATTATAGCTGACACGTCATAGCGCACTAGTTTCAGATGCACAGAATGGTGGTTGGACATTCATGCCCCTTACAGTGACCCGCATGGCTGTGCCGCCTGACCCCGCACAGCACCCTGTCCCGCTCGCACCCGTCACTTCATGGTGCTGTTAGTCAAATGTTTGGTACTTAACACAACACGATTTGGGTGGTTGCTGATCAGTCTTAAGTGCCAGCTTTTTCGATAACTGACTTAACCTGTAGAGTGTGGGCTGGAAGAAGTGACAGCTGTACTTCTCGTGAAGAGCGGCCCTCCCAGGGCGAGCTGGCAGAGCGTGCAGAGGGAAGCCACAGGAAGCAGCGTCGTAACGGTGGGCATTTACTCAGGAATTGGGGGTGGGGGGTGGGGGGGAGTCGGCGCCATCGCTGGCCTGGAGGGGTTGTATTTTTAGGAAAGACAAGATAACTAACACCTGTGATACGAACCAATAACCCCATTGGATGAGCACTGACCTCCTGTAAGAAATGATTAGCCCCATGTTCTGAGATAAAAAATAATAAAATAAGAAAAGATTTCCTTTCTTTACTAGTAAGCTGTGCATTAAATTTCTTTGAGAAAACGTTGAAAGCCACACATTTTCCACAGAAAATGAAAAGCTAAGTTGCACTAATTTTTGTTTTAAACTTAGTAAGAGAGCTAAAGGTGTGACCTATTTCCCCCTAAAAACAATTTGCTCAGAGCATGCTACTTCAGGCACTTTCACCCCAACAGCGGAGAGCAGGGAGACCCTGCACGGGGCAGCCCAGGACCAGCCAGGGCGTCGCCGCGGGCGGCTGCTGCACTCTGAGGTCAAGCTGGTTTCTCTGAAGCAGTGTGCCCTTTGTGTAGGCACTAAGCCTTCACAGCATCACATTACTTCCAAAGGTGCATCTGGAGAGACACATCCTTGAACTTCAGTGATGAATGTACCACATACTCAGAAATTTCAATGTAAAGTTTCTAATCCTCACCTGTCACTGTGTATAGATATACTGTGTAATTTACCTTCTTAATTCTCATCTAAAATATCTTAATATATTCTTACTGATTTCAGAGAGAGGAAAGGAGAGGGAGAGAAGGAGACAGAAACATCAGTGATGAGAAAGAATCATGGATCAACTGCCTCCTGCACTCCCCACACTGGAGATGAGCCTGCAACCCAGGCATGTGCCCTGACCCAGAATTGAACCGTGACCTCCTGGTTCATTGGTCGATGCTCAACCACTGAGCCACCCAGCTGGGCTCATCTAGGATACTAATACATGCTATGAGATCGCATCTTTACTAAGTGAACAGAAAGTTGATGCATATGAGACACATGCCATTCAAATGAGAGAAATCCATCTGCATGCAACAGCCTCGGGTGTTCTGTTCCAATAACAGAAACGTACCACAGAAGGAGGCGTGAGGCCTTAGCCAGCGTGATGTTCGAAATTCTCATCCCTGGGTTTATTTGGCCTCTTGGCTTGTACAGAAAACCCTTGGGAAAATGTGAAGAAGCAGTGCTGCAAATTAATATGCAAAATGACCCTAGGATTAATAAACTCAACAACTGTTTAAAGAAATTGCAAATAATACCATAATACATCTTATATATTGGCCTTTTTACAAGAGCCCAAGTAAAATTTAAATCATAGCAATGAAACAGTTAAAATGACCGAGTAGACAGATTAAATATGTGTGGCTTATTCCTGATGCTGTAGCCGCAGGCCTAAATGACAAGGATGCTTCTTGGGGAACATCTGTCAACACCAATCGTTGGTCCATGAGAGCTCAGGGCTCCATTCCCACCCCCTCCCTTAGCTCAGGGCTTCGTTCAGTGTCCAAGTTACTTTTCTACAGTTTTGTTCTCCTTGTTCTCAATCGATTGCTTTAAGGCCTCCTCTACTTTTTTCTATTCCATTTTCCTTACCTCTTTCTCATTTTATGTTTTTTTCTAAGATTTTATTTTTTAGAGCAGTTTTAAGTTCACAGCAAAGTTGAGTGGAAAATACAGAGTTCCCATTTATCCACCCCCCTTGCAAGGCACACCCTCCTCCACTATCAGCGTGTCACAACCCTTGAACCTATATTGACATCATCATCACCCAAAGCTTACATTGGGGTTCAGTCTTGGGTTTGAACAGTTATTAAATACCACTTTCCATAGTAACCACTCTGATACATATCATGTAGTATATGAACATTCAAAGCATGATCTTGAATGTGTTGGTGACAGAAATCATGGACTGTTATGGAGAGCCTGGCCTAGGACACGAGGTGGGAAAGGAGCTGAGTGAGTTCTACCGAAAATAATGCAGACTTTCCGTGAAAGTCTCCCCTCTGAGTCTGGCTTGAACGGTGGCTTGTCTGGCCCCCAAGACCAATCACTCTAGTGGATGCATGTAACTCATAACAGGTCTGAGATGGGGACCCAAGTCCTTTGCTCCCCTTGGAGTTACCTGAGACCTGCAGGGGGGAGTCATTGGGGGAATGAATCCGTTTGGGTGACACCCTCTTTTTCAGGCTCCTTCCCTACGTTTTGCCTTGCTCTCCTAAAATGCTCCTATTAATTTTATAAAGTTCAGCTTACACATCACCCTGGGGAGGAAGTCTTCTCCCCCCCCCCCCCGGCTCCCCCTCCCCCCGCCACCAGGACAGGGGCCACCTGCCCTTGCCCCAGGGCACACACGGCTCTGTCAGTGCACACGGGCAGGTCCTCATTTGCTGGAACATCTCCTGTAAGTGGTTCCATGGCCGAAAACAGATCCCACCCACCTCCACTGCAGCACAGAGGACCGAGTCCTGCCTGCTGTGTGCTCAGGAAATAATTTCTATTGGAGTTAATTCATGGTCATTTGGTTTGTTTTTCTTCCCCCTTAGTTGAGACTTACTTTATTTTCCCATGTTTTTTCTATTTCAGTGAATTGAATCACAAAATCATTCATCATTCAGATATACAAAGAAAATATGACTTCTACTAGTAAGTTAACTAATCTAATATTTATCACTCAGGTTGATAAATCAAGAAAATTAAACTGGTCCAATTCGGTTCATTTAGTCCAATTCGGTAATTTAATTGGTTATTTTGAAAATGTAGGACTCCTTGCATGGCTCCATCCAGTGGTGACTTTTGAGATTGCTACTGTGTGCTGGTCACCATGCTAGTGCTTGGTGGGATGTCTGGGGGTCTTTGAAGACTTAGGGTGATAGGACCACCCCAGCCTTTGCTGTAGATGACCCAGTCCTTTCTCCCGAGACTAGTGACCCTCTGTGCTGGCCTTCTCAGGTTTGGGGGCAGAAAATGAGCTGGAATCCATAACTAACCTCTGTTCCCAACATTGGTCTCCTTCCATTAATTCTTCACTGACTTCAGCTCCCTCACTGTGACCCAAGCCCTTTGTCAGTGCCATGAAAGTATAATTCTCAGTGTTAAAAACAGGATTCTCTTTGTAAATACCACAAATACATGCCAAGCAGGTGTTTAAAGTGTCTTTTACTAGATGAAGGAAACAGCTTGCTGTAGGGAGAAGTCAAGGAATGGAGACTTATGTAGATTCTAGTGGCCGGGTGCACGGATTCCTGCACATTGAAAGGAAATTAATTAGAAGGTGGCCATTGGGGCTGGACTGGGTGGGACGGGCTGGACACACCCTGGAGCCAACATCCCATGGTCCCTCCCCGGCCGGCCGAACCTGGGGCGCCTTGGCTCAAAGGGTGTCTGAAGTCACTGTAGCTCAGCAGTAAACCAGATTTGGGGCTGATAGTGCTCCAGCAATAACATAACCCACTGCCGAAGGTGGAATCACGCAGCCCCGCCAGGAATCGAGATCCCTCCTCTCTGGTTCCTGGGTGAGTCACCCAAGAACCACCGCTGCCAAGTCACCGCAGCTCGGCAGGTCCTGTGTTGAGTGTCTCCCCCCTGGTAGTCAGTGTGCATCCTACCTACCAGCCAGTTGGGTGGTCGGATGGTCGCTTAGCCTTTGAAATATATAGATTAACTTAAAAAATGCTGAAATAACTTTTCTAGTAGATAAAATTATTATTTGTCCTTCCATAACTTTGGGGGTGATCGCTTTTCCTGCACGGAGGGCCACAGTTGAATTGGCGACTTGGCTGAGTGTGGGTGCTAGTAGAGGAGATCATGTAACAAAGACAGCCCAGCCTTCAAGGCGGGGTCATGCTGGCTGGCATGCCAGCTAGCACTTCAGTAGGAACCAGAAAGCCTGCCCTCATCCTGTAGCTGGTTTCCAAGTTTCAGATGATTCCTATTAACAGTCCTCAGCTCTCCAAGAACTTTAGATTCACAGTTGCCTCGCCAGATGCTTCCCACGCCATGTGTAGGGGAGGAGGGGGAAGGGGGGAATCTAAGGGTCACTTCCCCACTCTCCCCCAGCCTCTGACTGATGCTACAGCCACAAGTGTGTGCATGCATGTTTCTCGAAAAGCTCAGAGCCTGCCCTCCAGACCCCACACAGTCACTCACCCACCTTTCTGCCTGAGCCACGATGTGTCTGTCGGCGGGTTCCTCCACATCTTGTCTACATCAGCATAGACTTGATTGGGAGGGAGGCGAGGAAGAGCACTCATGGACGAGTCTCCATGGTCCTCGGTGCTGAGCTCCGGGAAGGTGCTCTCTGAAATCTACGCTGGGCGTGGTGATCCGAACATAAATGGAGGAGATTTGGAAATTATTATCCTGTAATTTTCATTCTTTTCCTAAATGCTGCCTTTCAAGAATCTTGTCTCATCAAACAGAACAGCAATCGGACATGAACCCTATTTCTTCACTTGGAGCTTGTCCACATTCCATGAGACTTCAAACCACTGCCACATTTTTGGTGCCACATAAATTGCTCACCTCTTATTTAGGTAAACCTCTGGTCTCTCTCAGGCCTGAGCTCTTACCACCTCTCTCATCATACATCTCCTCCTCGCTAGTCCAGATGAGACCTTTGTTTCTCTCTCAGTTTGGCATGCTGATAGTCTTGCCTGAAACACTCTTCCCTGGTCCTCTGCCTAAATCTGAGTCATCGTTGTCTCAGCATCTGAACAACTTCCCAGATGTCTAAGTGGCTCTACAGCCTTCTGTGCCCCAGACAGCGAGCACACCTACCATTCTTGTGCTGTCACTCTCTGAAACAGGCCACCTTGGAGTGCAGTGCATTTAAACAACAACACTCATCTATACGGCCCAGCCTTCAAGAATGTGCTGTGAGCTCTGTGCAATGGTTCAGGTGTCAACAGAGGGTTTGCTCAGCTGGGGCAGGGTGTCCACTTCTAGAAGGCCCAGTGTGTCAGGAGTTCACCTGGTGGTTGTGGCAGGGAGTTCACCTGGTGGTTGTGGCGGGGAGTTCACCTGGTGGTTGTGGCGGGAATTCACCTGGTGGTTATGGCAGGGAGTTCACCTAGTGGTTGTGGCGGGAGTTCACCTGGTGATTATGGCAGGGAGTTCACCTGGTGGTTGTGGCGGGAATTCACCTGGTGGTTATGGCAGGGAGTTCACCTGGTGGTTGTGGCGGGAGTTCACCTGGTGGTTGTGGTGGGGAGTTCACCTGGTGATTATGGCAGGGAGTTCACCTTGTGGTTGTGGCAGGGAGTTCACCTGGAGGTGGCCTGGGTGACTGTCTGCATTGATAGGGTCTGATCATGGGTACTTGAGCTTCCTCATATAATGGCAGCTAGATTTCAAGGGTAAACTTTCAAGAGGCAATAAATGTGAACTTCCAATCTCTTAATATCTGGGCACAAATACCAACCCCATACCCCATGGGGAGCGTGAATTTGTAGCCATCTCCAGTCACCATCACAGGACATGGCACCTATATTGCCCACCTGTGCCTCTCACAGCATACGCAGTGCTGGAGCTTGCCAAGCACTGAGCGGGAGTTTCCTATTGGCCGGTCTGAAGCTCACGACTTTCCTAGCTTCTGTCCAGACCACGTGAGCCCATTAAAGACATTCTGTGTTGGTTACAATAATTTTATTTTTTGAATTTCCTTTTGATTCTTTCTTAGTTTTTATCTCTTTTTATATTATCCACCTGTTTTTGCAGTTTGCTTTCTTTTTCCATTAAAGCCCTTTGATATATTAATCATGGTTATTTAAAACTAGAGGCCTGGTACACGAATTCGTGCACCAGTGGGATCCCTCAGCCTGGCCTGAGCCCTCTCGCAATTCGGGACCCCTCAGGGGATGTTGGACTACTAGTTTTGGCCTGATCCCTGCAGGCCAGGGGATTGGGCTGAAACCAGCAGTCCAATATCCCCCGAGGGATGTAGTAGTGTGCCAAGTGGTAGGCAGCTGGCGAGGAGCCGGAGCTCAGGCCGGGTGCTGCGAGGATCCCACTCATCCAGGCCCCACTCTGCCTGCCATTACCACTCGGTTGGCTAGCCTTGAGCCTGGCGTCTGGTGCCTGTCAGTCAGCTGAGTGGCGCTCCCACTGTGGGAGTTCACTGACCACCAGGGGACAGCTCCTGCATTGAGTGTCTGCCCCCTAGTGATCAGTGTGCATCATAGCAACCAGTCGATGATCATTCGGTCATCTGGTAGTTCGGTAGCTTAGGCTTTTATGTATATAGATTCCCTAATGAGCTGCTGCAGGAATCCCACCCTATTCCGAGGCGAGGCACCAGGGAGTCTGTGTGCAGGAGTGTCCTTCCCCTGGGTTCAGGACAGTGTCTCCCCAGGAGCAGGCGCCTGCGGGATGATGCTCCGTGTGTCTCCTGAGGAACCCCTGGCCCTCCCTGCACAGGGGCTGCACCTGGGAGTCTGGCGAGGCTCCCGCAGGTGAAGAAGATGGGAGGCACCTCCCTCCAGCCCACAGCCTCGGGGCGCCCCCTCCCTCAGCACCCTCGCCTGCAGAAGCTCGCTCATCAGGACCAGGCTGTGAGTCCTGGGGCTCCAGCTTCCTAGTCCCCTAGCCCCCCACCAGAGAAGATCTTCCCTGTGACAGACACACCCGTGACCCCAGTTGTGGGGGAGCTTGTGTGCCCCACAAACCCAGGTCGGGAAGCCTCCACGGAGAGCCAGTGGCTGTTCAGTGTGCTCAGTGGTTCCTTTCTGTGAGGATGGAATGCCGGCATCGCCGCCAATGCGAGCAGTCACCGCAAAATATTGTTTTGAAAATTGAAAACGAACACAATCCTTTTTAGTGATGCACAAGTAGAGCTTTTTGCAGTCTCTGCCCCCAGAACTCTCTTTATTAGCAAAAGCCTACTTGTCCCGCAAGACCAGACCAGCCCTGCCTGTCCCGCCCCATGTCCACCTCCTCTGTGGACGCACCATTGTACTCGGGGCGGACGCTGTGGGGGACCAGTTCCTGGGCTACAGGGTGGGATTGCCATGGCTCCTGACTTAGTCGTCAGTAGCTTGTCTAATATTATGATCATCTCACACATCAACAAACCGCAGGACTCTACAGCAAGTAAGTATCAGAGACAGCATTCCAGTTCAAACTGTGGTCTGTCAGACCCCAAACTCTTCTTTTTCCAAACACAAATCACCTCTCCACGCACGTGGCTCCAGTGTTCGTGGCCTCGGATGATCCCTGCCTCCAGCACTGCTCCCGGGTTCCGGAGCTGACAGGAGCGCTGTCTGCTGGCATCCATCCTCCACCGACAGCACCTGAGTGTCTGCTGGGGTCTCCCAGGTCGCCTTTTCCTTAAGAAACTCACCACAAAGGACCATTTCCCTGTCTCCATGCGGGTGTGCTCACGGAACCACTCAGTGAAGGAAAGACATGTTCTTGGCAAAGTAGCCGGCTCTGGAAAAGGGCTGTTGACCCAGATGAGGCGATTCCTGCCGGCTGAGGATGAATTGGGAAACAAAAAATAGAAATAAAATAAAGCCCAAGTGTGTTTTTTTACAGTTTAAGGAGTGATAGTAATATTTTAAGACAAAATTCCCAGTTAATGTGTTTGTGCATTTACTCCTCCGCCTTCCTAACTCCTTTTGGTCTTTGTACTTAAAGAATTGCTGGGTACAATAGGAAAAGCCAATTGTTTGCTAAGTCTTCTGTCATGAAGCTACCCCGACTTCCCAGTAGCTCAGGCGGAGTGAGCCTGGCTCTCCGTGTCCCTGCCTGCTGTGACGTGCGGGCGCTTCCTGCCAAGGACGGTCATGGCCTCTTCATCCTGGGCATTGAGGGGAGCCTGTCGCCCTGGGCTTGTTCTCAGAGAAAGTGGCTGACTCTCCTGAGGCTTGGGGTTTGTTTTTAAGTCCTTGTAGTTCATGCTGGTGAGGCGAGTTTCAGGGGATGCTTCTCTGGACGGGTGAAACCCACTGATGAATGCGCTGCTCTAAAATGTTAGGGCTCTAGGAATACTAACTCTGTGATGAATGTAATTTCATCACCAGGACAGTGTAATAAAACAAGGTTATTACAGCAGCATGGTTAATAGAATTGCATACCAGGGCAAGTTAATGACTAATTTACAACATGTGCTTTGTTTTTCTTAAAGAAGACTTAGAGTTGCTCTTCGCTTCAGATTCCACTTGCGGGGCTGAGCGAGAGCACCCCATGAAGTTACAGCCCATGCACAGCCCGCGGCTGTGGGAGAGGCCTGTCAGCTGGGATTTAGGAAAAAACAAACAAACTATGAGGCAAAAACACAAACGTGGCCTCCTGCTGGAGAGTGGGTGTGCTGCCCTTTCCGGAGGCTGAATTAAGGGAACATCATGTAATGGCGCCGACCACAGCTGAAGGCCGGAGTACACCGGTTCCCGAGACACGAAGCCACCGTTCCAGACTCCGCTCCACAGCGAGCTCCGTTGGGACCCGGTACTTGAGACATGAGAAAATGCTCTCGAATGCTTGCTGTTCCTGTTGGCATTTAAAGACTTGGTGTGACGGCAGATGGCATCGCACGCATCAGGCAGAGAGGGTGTCTCTCACAGCATCTTGTCGGCATCAGAAAATAAAAAGCAAAAATGAAGTTGTGTGGAACTTCTGGCCTTCCCACCTGGCATTTACAAACCTGGAAAGAACATTATTCTCACCCTAAGCTTTCAAAGCTATGATCTACAAGAGCACAACTTTCCTTGGACCCATTACAGGGCAAGAAAATATGGAATTTTGATCCTCTACAATTTTTCAAGTACATATGACAATATTTGTCAAAACTGGGAAGTAGGAACAGAAATATTAATTCAAATATTTGTTGTTCTTTTGAATGTTTAAACTACGTCACGAGTAAAATGTAAATGGAGGGTGTGTGCAGCCCAGAGCCGGGCCTTGTATCCCTCATCAGTGCGGGTGGAGCTGGCACCACCACGTGGGTGCCCGTCAGCGAGTCCTTGGGCATCTGTCTCTTCGAGGCCGGCTCTGTGCTTCCCCTGACGTTCCCAGGCCCCGCCGCTGGAAGATGCCTGTGTTAGCCGTGAAGTCTTTAAGGCTGGAGTTCAATTTGTACCTAATTGTGCACATGTTAATATCATCCTAATTGATACTTGCATCTGAGAACATGTATTGCCATTTGAATTGCTCCTTAATGGGAGGTTTTGGATTTTGTGACATTGTGTTGTATTTGTCGCTTCTTTAGAAAAAGGGCACCTACATCACGTGGTCTGAGCTGCAGCGACCCCACCACATGCGGGAAGGTTACCACATCAGGGTTTAACCAGGGAGGAGCAATCCGCTTATTGAGATGCGTCCGCTTATTCTGTGCTGACGGCTCCTGGTCTTCACAGCATGTGCTGAGCGCTGCCTGGGGTTCTGAGAAGGAGGCCAGACCACGGGGTGGGAGGGGAGGGCTAAGCCTCGTGGGGGTGGGATCTCCCTTGGTCAGCGAAGCTGAGGCGTGGCAGCTGCTGCTCACAGGGGACTTCCAGAGCCTGGCCAGCCTTGACTCAGCCTGAGGAAGCCTCTTTGATATTTCAAGGCTGCAGGCTGTCACTCAACAGGCAACCCTGGCCTTTGCTCCTAAACGCCAGGCTTGCTGGGTACAGAGAGCATTTCTTCACAGCTGTTTCCTTGTAATAACTACAAAGTATTTGTAGGATTTCAAAGTTTGTTTTCCACTTGTTCATCAACCAAAGAGCAAGAGACACAAATACAGACCCTAACTGCAGTTTTTATGTCTACAGCCATCATTTGGAAACTATCGAAAATTGCAGAGCAACAAACAGCGTTGTTTTAAAATAACTCTGCAGACCCCTGGGCCAGCTGATGGTTTTATAGAGGACTAGAGGCCCGGTGCATGAATCCTTAGTGCTGCCACGGAGTTGGGAGAGGCTCCCGCCACTGCCTCTGTGCTCGCCAGCCATGAGCCCGGCTTCTGGCTGAGCGGCGCTCCCCCTGTGGGAGCACACTGACCACCATGGGGCAGCTCCTGTGTTGAGCATCTGCCCCCTGGTGGTCCGATTGGTCATTCCATAGTCAGGCTGAAACAGGCTCTCTGTGACATCCCCCGAGGGATCCCGGATTGTGAGAGGGCACAGGCCAGGCTGAGGGACCCCACCGGTGCACAATAGGGGTTGAGGAGGGATGCAGATGGTTGGCCAGCCAGGGCAGGACCACGGGAGGGCTCTAGGGCATGTCCAGCCCATCTCGCTCAGTCCTGATCGGCCGGACCCCAGCAGCAAACTAACCTACCATTTGGAGCATCTGCCCCCTGGTGGTCAGTGCACATCATAACGAGCAGGTGAGCAGTCTTAGCATATCATTAGTATATTACGCTTGGATTGGTTGAACAGACGATGGGACGACCGGACACTTAGCATATTAGGTTTTTATTATATAGGTCTAGAGGCCCAGTGCACAAAATTCATGCATGGGGCGGGGGTATGTGTCCCTCAGCCCAGCCTGCACCCTCTCCAATCTGGGACCCCTCAAGGGATGTCCAACTCACAATGCAGGACTGCTGGCTCCCAACCACTTGCCTGCCTGCCTGATTGCCCCTAACTGCTTCTGCCTACCAGCCTGATTACCTCCTAACCACTCCTGTGCCAGCCTGATTGACACTTAACTGCTCCCCTGCTGGCCCAATTGCCCCTAACTGCCCTCCCCTGCCAGCCTGGTCCCCTTTAACTGCCCTCCCCTGTTGGCCCGGTCACTCCTAACTGCCCTCCCTTGCCAGCCTTGTCACCCCTAACTGCCTTCCCCTGCCAGCCTGGTTGCCCCCAACTACCCTCCCCTGCAGGCCTGGTCACCCCTAACTGTCTTCCCTAGCAGGCCTGGTCACCCCCAACTGCCCTCCTCTGCAGGCCTGGTCATCCCCAACTGCCCTCCCTTGTAGGCCTGGTCCCTCCCAACTGCCCTCCCCTGCTGGCCTGATGGCCCACAACTGCCCTTCCCTGCTGGCCATCTTGTGGTGGCCATCTTGTGTCCATATGGTGGTAGCCATCTTGTGTGTTGGGGTGATGGTCAATTTGCATATTACCTCTTTATTAGATAGGATTAGTGGGCAGTAATGCTCATTTATTTGGGAGTTTGTATATTGGAAACTAGGACAGAGAATGAAATTATCCCAAAAGGTAATTCTACAAAATGTTGATAAAACTGTGGGTAATTTGTATTAAATGAAATCTTTGTCAAGTGTTGAGTCAAGTCCACATTATGCCAGGAGTGATGGCCTAACTGGTGACCACTGAAAATGCCGAGAATCTTGGAGGGAATCTATTTGGGGACTTAAGAATTTCATATACTGGGTGATCTTATTTCTCCCCAGATTTGGGAAGTTCTCAGCCATTATATTTTTCAAGTAAGCTTTCTGCCCCTTTCTCTCTCTCCTTTTAGAAACTAGAGGCTCGGTGCACAGATTTGTGTACCGGTGGGGTCCCTCAGCCTGGCCTGTGCTCTCTTGCAATCTGGGACCCCTCAGGGGATGTCCAGGAGCCAGTTTTGGCCCAATCACCACAGACCCAATCCAGATAGAAGGGAGGTAATCCTGTGCATTGAGCGTCTGCCCCCTGGTGGTCAGTGTGCTTCATAGTGACCAGTCAAATGCTTGCTTAGACTTACATATATAGACTAGAGGCTCAGTGCACGAAAATTATGCACTGGGTGCAGAGGGGATCCCTCAGCCTGGCCTGAACTCTTTCGCAGTCCAGGAGCCCCACACTTGATCACCCCACAAAGGGAGGCCCTGCCCACCCACCACAGCACTGCCACTGGGTAGCCTGGGCTTTCCTCTTTGGGGCAATCATGGAGCCCCTGATTAATCAGCCTGCTGGTAGGTGGCCTGGTCCTCCCTCTGTGGGGCGATCATGGGGTGATGGCGGGGCCCCCTGACCAATTGCATTGCACCTGCCTTGGCTGGCCTGGCACCAGTAGATGTCAAAGTGTGGTCATCCAGACAGTCATCCTACTGTTCGACTGTTCGGTTGATTTGCATATTATGCTTTTATTATTATTGACTAGTGGCCCGGTACACGAAATTCATCCACAGAGGTGGGGTTCCCTCAGCCCAGCTTGCACCCTCTCCAATTGGGGATCCCTTGGGGGATGTCCGACTGCCAGTTTAGGACCTATCATCGGTCCTAAACCGGCAGTCGGACCATCCCTCTCGCAATCTGGGACTGCTGGCTCCTAACAACTCACATGCCTGCCTGCCTGATTGCACCTAACTGCCTCTGCCCGTCTGCCTGATTTCCCCTAACCCCTCTGCCTGCCTGCCTGCCTGCCTGCCTGCCTGCCTGCCTGATCACCTCTAACCTCTCTGCCTGCCTGCCTGATCACCCCTAACTGCCTCTGCCTGCTGGCCTGATCTCACCCCCAATGGCCCTCCCCTGCAGGTCTGATCTCACTCCCAATGGCCCTCTCCTGCTGGCCTGATCTAGCCACCAACTGCCCTCCCCTGCTGGCCAATTTGGTTCTGATTGGTCAGTTTCTATACCAGTCAGCATCAAAAGCTTCGCCTCCTAGGCATCCATTGGCTCCTCACAGTTCACCCAGATTTGGTTCTGATTGGTTGGTTTCTATGCCAGTCAGCATCTCTGGGCCTATCTCCAGGCCTGATCAGAGAGGCGGGTTGATCAGCAGCTCCTGCAGAGGCCCAGAGAGAAACAGAGGCATGGCTGCTGGTGAAGCCCAGAGAAAAAGAGAGAGGCAATGGCTGATCAATAGCTGCCATGGAGGCTGTGGATCAGATTCTGCCTCTCTCTTCAGGCCTCTCTCTGGGCCTGATCTGCAGCCCCCTCAACAGCCAGTGCTGGGTCGCCGTGCCCGCACCAGCGGCAGCACCCAGCACTGACTGCAGGACCGAGCCTTCGGTTGGTTGTTATGGACCCTGGGTTTTTATATATTAGGATAATTTGAGTTGTGCCATCATTCACCAAGGCTTTTTTGCTCTTTTTCATTTCTTCTTCTTTTTTTCTACTTTGATTGGATAGTTTCAGATAATTTGTCTTCAAGTTTACAGATTCACTTTTCAGCTTGATCAAATCTATTGCGATTCTCTTTATTGCATTGTTAATGTTTATTCATCACTTTCTTCAACTCTGGGACTCCCATAGACTCTTTGCCATGATTTCCATCTCTGTTGAGCCTACTGTTTGGGTCATAGATTTCCTTGATCTCACTGAGCTTTCTGTGTTTTCCTGCAGGTCCCTGAGCTTTGTTGTAAAACTATTTTGAATTCTGTGTCAGGAAACACATAGACCTCCATCTGTGGGGCCAGATACTAGAAAACTGTGTTCTTTGATGGCATGGAGTTTTGCATTTCTGGGTTGGATTTTGAAGAAAATCACCACCTCGAATTTTTGTGACTGACTTGGGGAGAGAAATACCCTCCCCAGTCGGTCTGCTTAGAGACTCTGAGATTTCTCAGACCTTTTCTATGGCTGCACTTATCCCTCTTCCACTTTGGAGTAAAATTTTTACACATGTATGCTTTCTCGCAGCGCTGGGGAGCCAGGGACTGAGAACTTCCTGTCTCCATAGCATGGAGCCTAGGAAGGCCAAGTCTGTGAGCTTCTGCCTGAGCCTTCAGGTCCCAGTCAGCTACCTGCAGAGGGCTCCCTTACCCTTGGTGCTCCCACCTAGAGGCTGCAACAGGAGCTGAGGCACAGGGCTGCCCGTGCGCCATCGGGGAGCCCAGGCAGGGCATCCCTCGAGATTTGGGGTGGGATTTCCTGAGGAGTCACAGAGTTAGTTGTGTGAGCTGTGGAGCACTGGGCAGCATCCCTCTCATGAGTTCTGGAACCTGTAGCTGTCCATTTTCAGAGTCTGTACCTGTTACATAGGGGCGTTTGGCTTGTCAGCAGAGCTCTGTTACCTGTTTACTTACTGACCTTTAGCCAGGTAGGGAGTTTGAGGCTTATCTACATCCTGACTTCTTGATCCAAAATGTTCTCATTCAGGCTGCATGTAATGTTCATGGCCTCTCCTTCCCTTCTGCGGGTCTCGGGCTCCTCTGCTCAGGAACATCCTGATGCCTGACTACTTGGTCCCAGTAGATGGTAAATCCCCTTCCCACTTTCCTGCCACCTTACACCCTATTCCCAACCGTGACCCACGGCCAAGTGGGGCGTGGTGTTGAGAACAGGAAAGTGCCACGTGCATGGCCTCCTCCCCACAAAGCATGCAGACCCGGAGCCATCATCCTGGAGGGCACTTCCATGCCTGTCACATGCCTGCAGCACACACGAGGCATATGGCCAGAGACACAGGGCAGGCAAAATTAGGTTTACAGTCATCGTACAAAAAAATAGTACACCAATTAATAAATTATACAAGAATAAACTTTCACATACTCACAACTGTCAACCTACTTTTGCCCAGCCCTGTGTTCTATATGACTACTAGAGGCCTGGTGCACAGGTTCGTGCACCGGTGGGGTCCCTCGGCCTGGCCTGCACCCTCTCACAATTCAGAACCCTTTGGGGGATGTTGCACTGCTGGTTTGGGCCAGATATCCACATGCCAGGCCGAGGGACCTCACTGGTGCACAGATTCATGCACTGGGCCTCTAGTATGCATATAAGATCTTTGGTTAATCTCTTCCCTCCCTCCCCCTTCCCACCTTCCCTCTGAGTTTCATCAGTTTGTTCCATGTTTCCATGCCTGTGCATTGGGTGTCTGCTCCCTGGTGGTGAGTGCATGTCATAGCTACCAGTTGAACGGTCGAATAGTTGAATGGTTGAACGGTTGCTTAGGCTTTTATATATCTACTAGAGGCCCAGTACACAAAATTGTGCACTGGGGGGGGAGGGTCTCTCAGCCTGACCTGTGCCCTCTTGCAGTCCGAGACCCCTCGCTCCTTACCACCCTCTGCTCGCTGCTCCTTAGTGCTTAGTGTTGCCATGGAGGCAGAAGAGGCTACCACTACTGCTGTGCTCGCCAGCCATGAGCCCGGCTTTTGGCTGAGTGGCACTCTCCCTGTGGGAACGCACTGACCACTAGGGGGAAGCTCCTGCATTGAGCATCTGACCCCTGATAGTCAGTGCGCATCATAGCGATCGGTCATTCTGGTTGTTCTGCCATAATGGTCGCTTAGGCTTTTATTATGTAGGTATATATAAAAGCCCAAGCAACCGACTGGCTGAACAACTGGAACAACTGGAATGACTGGTCGCTATGATGTGCACTGACCACCAGGCTGTAGACGCTCAACGCAGGAGCTGGCCCCTGGTGGTCAGTGCACCCCCACAGCAGGAGCACCACTCAGCTAACCAATCTGTCCTGGCAGCCCACCAGCCTGGAGGCAGCCACAATCTCTGGAGAACGGCCAGGCACCGATGGACCAGAACTGCTGGCACGATCCTAACAGAGCTGCTGGCCTCCTGGAAGTCAGCTTCAGGCACTGTGGCCACTTCCCCTCCTAGACGCTCCACAAGGAACAAAAGATATAAAAGCAACTGTCATGTGACTCCCAACAACAGGTGCGAATGTCAGTTGGCTGGATCCAGATCCAAGCCGGCAAAGGTGTCCCACCACCCACTCGGAGAGCCGAGCGCATCCCGCCTGCTCCCCCCTCTCTTGCCCCGCCAGATCCCACCTGTGCACGAATTTGTGCACTGGGCCTCTAGTATCTATAATAATAAAAGTGTAATATGCTAATTAGACTGGACAGCCGAATGACCTTCTGGATGTCCTTCCAGACTAAGCTGTGGTGGTGGGGGCCAAGGCAGAGGCGGTTAGGGGCGATTAGGAAGGCAGGTGAGTGGTTGGGGTGATCAGGCAGGCAGGCAGAGGCAGTTAGGAGCCAGTAGTCCCAGATTGCGAGAGGGTGCAGGCCGGGCTGAGGGACTCACACCTCCCTGCCACCCCATGCATGAATTTCATGCATCGAGCCTCTAGTAGATATATATATAAAAACACAATAGAACTTAAGGTATTAGCATAGTTGTAAATGTTCTATTTCACACAGTGAAAAGTCCTTTACCACCCAATATTAATACCTGGAAAAAGTTTAAATTTCTTTACTGTATTTAGCAAAGACATTGTAATGAAGGAACAGTAAATATTCTTTCTCTACTGTGTGATGGAAGCAGCCACAGAAAAGGTAGATGTTGGTTCCCTATTCCACCGTGAACATAACACCCACACTTAGCACAACATGTGCAGCAACACCTGCCCTGGCAAACAAAGTATTTGCTGAGGAGAGTAAGGCTCTTGCAAATATGTTTCTTTGCTAAATATTTCATTTGAAGACACTCGTTTGGGTGTCAAATACTACTTAAATGTACATGTTTACGATACACAAATGTTTGTTGTTGGCCCATCTAAGTGCACAACTGTTGCACAAACATCCCACAGCCAGCTGCAGCGGCCTCGCAAACTGCCTTCTCTGCGCTGTACCCACGTGGCTATTTGGAGACACCTGTAAACAGTTTGCAAGGTAGAACCGTGATCTGAAGCCCGGAGTAGCTAACCTTGAAGGAGTCACAGCAGAACCTGCCATGGCTCCCAATGTGTCTCGCGGGAGAGAGAACCATCCCGCCCGGACAGGACAGCATGGAGCCAGCTCTTCACACTCGGGGTCAGAAGGCGCAAACATTTCAGGAGCTGGCGTCTCCTCTCCAAGCTTTCCTGTCAGTGGGGACCGCATGGCCCGCTGCTGCTGTTCTCCAGCATCCATGTGCGTGGACAGGAGGGGAGGCGGGACCTCAGCCGCCTGGCGCTGCTGGCAGGACAAGGGCCAGTGCCTGCCTCCCTCCGGAGGGTCAGTATTCCCCAGGCGGCCTGGCTGCCTCTGGGATGAGCCCAGGCGCCTCCCCAGCAGCATTGGCAGATGGATGGCACAGCAGGTGCAGGTGCTGGACAGAGGACTCCAGGGACCCAGCGGTGACGCTCAGAGCGGAGCTGCCTGGGTGACACATGGAGCACACGGAGGCTGGTCAGGGCTTCTTCACGGAACAGACGTGGAGCCAACCAGCGGGATAGCGAGGGCTCCAGGGCCCTGAGGTGCACGGATCCTGGCTGCTGGCTGCGTGCTGCCTGCTGCCTGCTGCCTGCTGGGCAGAAGGTCTTGCTGCCTCTCCCCACCCCTCCTGGCGTCCAGGAGCCTGTGCTGCAGCGTCATGACGTCCCGCGTCAGTCATCTTTACATCAGAAGCTTAGCGTGGTCTGAGCAAGGTGAAGGTGGAGTGAGTGCTGGACACACATGGCTCTCATGACACCCTCCGGACCAGGTCAGCCCACCAGCCCCGCTGGGAGCGCAGAGATGTGAGCAGCGGTGCCCCCGCCTCGCCCCGTCTACTTTTCGGGTCAGATCAGAAGTTCACATGCGTTGCTTTCTTCTGGTCACTGGGCTCGGTCAGGGTCTGAAGTGCTGGCGGGATGGCTGGCCTTCCAGCCCTGGAGATGTCGCACATGTGGGTGAGGTGAAGCCGTGGAAAATGGGGGGCATTTTCTGTCTGGTGTCCCCCTGGTTCTTCCTCCAGCGGCACAGCACCAGCTCGGACCGCGGCCTTCAGAAAGCCATTCAGGTGGCCGATGTGAACAGAAAGAATCAACGTCTCAGAGCCAGTCAGCCACACGGCTCACACGGGTGCTGGGAAGACAGCGCCCTCGGAGACCGCGTGGCAGTGTGCTCTGGTGAGGACGGCTTTCAGTCTCAGAACTGGAGTGAATGACCTGATGCTCAGCTTGTTTATGAAGAACAGGCTCTACAACCAGAAACGCCCCCTCCTGGTGCCTGGGGGAGGGGAGGGCAGACCCTGCTCCGGATAGTCCCGTGCCATGGGGGGCGGACTCTGCCTGTCCCTCCAGCTTGGGGACGGCGCTCCTCCGCCCCAGCCCTCTGGAGCTTGCCGTCTCACTATGGAGAACACCAAGTACAAAGGGAGAAGAGGCCAGGCCTGCCTGGGAACAGACCAGAGCACTGCCCTCAGTGGGGGAGGAGGCAGGGGAAGGGAACACTATTGCCCTGCAGAAACGCGTGGGAAAGTCACGGCCCCACACCCACCCAGGCCTGAAACGGTCGGGCATTTCGGAGCTGCTTGCCCTCCCACACCTCACACCATGCCAGCAGGGCTCCCGGTGGCCACAGCGGTCCCGGCTGAGAGAGTGGAGACCAGAGCACTTTCAGCAGAAGTCTCTGGGGCCTTCACTACCTGCAGCTGTAGCACATGTTAAGCACAGGCCAGATCACATGACTCTTCACACAACATGCCATCTACTTCATCTCTATGGCCCAAGTCACGTGCCACTTCCAATAAAAGATACACAGTATGCCAAAATCTGAAAAAAGCACTGGTACAACCAGACTCAGATATGGCACCCATGTTGGATTAATTACACACAGTATTTAAAATAACTATGTGTTAACGTTTCCAATAAAAATTTAAGATAATTTCTCATTATCAGAGAAACAAAAAATACAGGAGAGAATCAAATAAAAATGCTAGAAACCAAAAACAGCAAATTAAAAATGAGGACCTTCTGTGGGGGCCTCAGTAACCTCAGCATAGCCGGGGAAGTGAACCTGAAGGTAGGGTGACAGAAATTATGCAAAACCAAACACAAATATGAGAAAAGGGTTCAGAAGAGCACATGATGTAACTGAGGGACCATATGAAATTATGTGACATGAATAATTGGGATTCCTGATATTACAGATTGGGGAAGTGTGTGCATAATGAGGAAGAACTTTCCAGTGGTAGTGGCAGTACCAATTTCAGAGGCAATAAGCCCAAGAGAAAAAATAATAAGCAAAAATATTTTTAAAGTAAAGAAAAATCTTGAAACCTCCATGGGGGAAAACATGGGGGAACAAGGATGATAAATGCAGTTCACATCTTATCAAAATATATGAAAGCTAGAAAATGTAACTTAGACAGGAAAATATTTTTTTACCTGGCAAAATTATCATTTAGATACAGTGGAGACACAGACTTTCTCAGACAAACAAAAATGATTCATTGAAAACAGACCTACTTTACAGGAAATATTAAAAGAAGTTCTTCAGGCCAGAAAGAATGTAAGATAAGGTAGGAACTTGGATCTACAGAACACCAGAGTATTGTAGGTGGAATGAGTGAAGTATAATGCATTTATTTAATGGATCATGATGACTTGAGGGGAAGAGAATGAAGCAATAGTAACAGTGATGTATCATGTGCTTGGCACTGTGAGAATGACGTGTACAATATAGGCACATGGCTGAGAGGGATGGACTGGGACTGTCCTGTGACCAAGTCGTTGTGGGTGTGAAATGTTATACTATTATCTGCATGTGGATACAGATTACTAAAAATGGATGTTGTAAACCCAAGGAAATTGCCTAATGTTGTTTCTAAAATACAAAGAAATCAAAGTCAATAGAAGAGACAGAATTGAGTTATAAAATATTTCCCCCAAATCTGGAGTAAGCTGAAAAAGAGGAAAAAATAAAGAACATATGCAACAAAATAAAACATGTAGGAAGACAATCAATGTTACTCTAACTATTTCAATTAATACTTTAAATGGGAATGCTGAAACATGCTAAAAAACAGAAATTTTCAGATTTGGCTTTTTAAAAAGGCAAAGCCTAGCTCTCTACAAGACTCTCACTCTAAATATAAGACTTAAATAGGTTGAAAATAAAGAAAAGAGAAATAGACTTGACAAATACAGTCAAGTGAAGATCTAAAAATCAACCATGACACTAAGACTGCAATTGCACTTGATAATTGTATTCATGGCTGGTCAATTAATGAGCAAACAGCCTGCACTGCTCACTGAGCCGCCAGGAGACCAACAGCACGGAACTACGTCAGACGGCATCAGAGACATCGGCATCCAATGGCGTGGTGCTTGTGGCACCGTGAACTGTCACTCCTAAGGCAGCATCTTAGCACCTGACACCAAAGGTCTCACTGTGGCTGCTACCAGGCCGAAGGCATTGTCCCTCGAACCATTAAGTTGGGTTTTGCTTGTTTATGCTTTTCATTAGTTGACTGAGCACTTCTAGTCGAGATATGCGCTCCCCATGTCACTGTCTCTCCCAACATCCTTTATCATCTTCCACCCTGCCCATGTTTCTGCCTCTCATGGTGCAACAACAATATAAAGTACATGCCACTATTTTGAACAGCCAAGCAACCTGTCTTGTTTTTAAGAGATTAACTGTTATGAGCATTTTAAGTGGAAATGCTAACACTGATTTCCTTGACTCTGCCACGTTCCTTCTGCTGTATTAGAGTAAAATTTCACTTTAGAAGTTCCTGGGAGGCCTTCCACCTTCCCTGGTTTGGGAAGAAGCAGACAGAAATGCAGTTGGAAGTTATTATGCTGCCCTCTAGGTGTCTGGCCCTTGTCCTGACAGCCTGAGTCAACGTGCCGTAGCCTCTGCATCTGGAGTTGCAAATGGGGAGGCTCCGAAGTAGGACCACTGTGCACAATTGTCAAAGAGCCCAAGCCAATTATCCCTCTGCCTGTATGTGTCTTGCAAGTGAAAGCAAGCCACGTGATTTAGGAATTGATCAATCACAATTTATCGAGTGCTTCCCCATGCTGTGTGCTGTGCACGTGGCTCGCAGTGGTAGCTTGATTGACTGATGGGGATTGCTGACCAATCAGCATGGCTGGGGCAATATTTATCAGTCATTAACTCTGACTGGGCCAACCACACAGACCCCGTGTTACCTTGCAGTCCATGTAATCAATGACAAGGGCACGTGGCTTCTCTCTGAATTGTTTAAATAAATAATTTAAGACACAACCATTTTCTATCATTTCTACAATACCCGTTATCCTATATAATAAAAGCCCAGTGACCAAAATGGTGGAATGACCAGAACAACCAGAGACCAGAATGACCTCGGCCAGGCAGGCCCTGCCCCCCAGCGGGGACCCCCACCCTAATCTGGGCCACCATCAGGGCAGGCCAGCCAGCCCCCACCCATGCACAAGGCCTCTATTCCTTTAATAAAAGGGTAATATGCAAATTGACCCTAATGGTGGAATGACCAGAACTGCTCGACCAGTCACTATGAGGCACACTGACCACCTCTCGGTCCCTTCCTCTGGCTCTCAGGCTCTGATGGCCTAATGGTGAGCAGGGAGCCAGGGCTGCGTGGTGGGGAATGCAGGTGGTACCAGGCCAAGGCCCCCACCCCACCAGCCACCCCACACATAGAGGGCGACCCGTGGTATCCCCTCGTCTGCTGATAGGCACTTGGGCTGCTTCCACATCTTAGCGATTGTAAATTGTGCTGCTGTGAACATAGGGGTGCAAACATTCTTTATGGTTGGTGTTTTGGGTTTCTTAGGATATATGTCTAGAGGTGGGAGCACTGAGTTAAATGGCAGATCCATATTTAATTGTTTGTGGAACCCCCCATACTGTTTTCCATAGTGTGGCACTCAGACCACCAGGAAAATGCACTGGCCCCTCTCACAGGAACAAATAGCAAAATGTCCCACGTCAGGGCACAGGGTGGACTCTGGTAACAATTTGTGTGGGAAGTCTCTCCCTTTTGCCCGATGTCTTCAACGTTCAACGTTCTCTTTCAGGCTCCACACCAGTCCTGTATCACAGAGGCAGGAAAATGCAAGCTTTCTAAACATCCGTCCTGACCCCATAGGATATACGTGAGCCTCGGGAGCAGTGTCAGCACAGTGTCCTGTATCGTTACTGGAGATCAGCTAAGAGTGGAACTCTCAGTGTTGAACATCATGGCTCAGCATTCAATCACTAAATGGAATGGGGGTGGGAAATCGCTGGGCAAGGATCCAATCTATCCATGATAAAATGCGAGTTTGTTTTTTAAAGTTTAAGTTTCCACCTCTCCCCATGATACACAGGACAGAGATGCCTGACAGGGTCTCTCTCTTGACCTTTATGCTCACGAAAGCAGGTGAACACAGCTCTACTGGGTGATGTTTCTCCAACCTCAACAGGAGATACAAACCCCAGGAAACAGTCATTAGAATGACATAACGAGAGGAGAGCGACATCACCAAGAGGTCACAGAGGTCATTCCTGACTCTGCTCCCCACACAAGAACAACTCACAGCTCCTCACACACAAGACGCCACTGAGAGAACCCACAGCGCGGGAGGCTGAAGCACCCCTCCCCGGACGCCCAGACCAAGACAGCCTGAGTCACAAAACCAGAACTGCCCTACCCAGCAAGCCCACTCCGGGGAATGCCATGGGAAGAAACAGAAACACGAGCACCAGAGGTCTCTGCCCCCGTGTCCATGGCAGCATCATTTACAGCAGCCAAAACCGGAAACAACCCAGGAGCGGGGCAGAGGAGTGGACAGAGGCAGTGACATGTGTGTGTCCTGTGACATGTTCAGCCATAAACAAACAGGGGATTGTGACAACTTAGATGGACCTCAAGGGCATCATGCTGAGTGAGAAAAGTCCGACAGAGCAAGACAAAAATACCGAGTGCTTTTCCTGATATGTGAAACCTTAAAAACAAACATACTGAGTGCTTTTCCTTTATGTGAAACCATAAAAACAAACATGAAAAAGAGGTCAGACTTATAGTTATCAGAGGCCGGGGTGGGGGTGGGGGTGGGGAGGACTCGGAGGCCTGAGGTCAAAGGCGCAGACTTGCGGTTCCAGGGAATAAGTCCTGGGGTGGGATGCACAGCAGGACCAGAGCTGATGCACTGGGCCGTGAGTCCTAGGGGTTCTCACCACTGAAAACCAAAACCAGATCTGTTTCTTTGTCAAATTCTGTGTCTGTATAAAAAGATGGGTGCTAACTAAGCTGACCAGGTGATTATCCAGGATGTCAGTAAAAGCATTTTGCTGTGGCCCATAGAAGTATACAGTGCTACATCCCCAGTAGGGAGTGTGCAGGAGGCAGCTGATCGATGTTTCTCTCTCATCAATGTTTCTAACTCTCTCTCCCTTTCCCTTCCTCTCTGTAAAAAATCAATAAAATATATTAAAAAAAAAAGAAGTATACAGTGCTATATGTCAATTATCCCAATGAAATGGAAAATAAAACGTTACATCATGAAACATGTATAATGCCTTATAGATTTTCCAGATTTCTCTAGGAAAAATTTTATTGATATCAAAGTATTGTCCTCTTATCACTGTTACTATTACTTGATGCAATTATCCTACAGTATGGCCTGGAGACCACTGAGGTAACTATGAGACATATTGGCTATAAGCCAAAAACCAGGAAACATGAAAGGAATCAGAATTAAAACAAAGGAAAGCTGATATAAAAGAGAAAGACAAAAATTATGTGCCATAAGGCCCGGGGAATTGATTAAGAAAAGAAAGAGTAAAACTCTTGCCCTGTGTGTCATGTGATATTTCTGATTTTTTCATCTTCAAAAGAGTCAAATAATACTCCTGTTAGCAGGAGAGGCAAAAACTGGTGTTAGCAATGTGCAAATGGGGCAAAGAGCCCTTTCTATTGTTCCTCTGCTTGATTAGTTCTCAAGGACGTGAGTTTGTGGATGGAACGAAAACGGATCTGTTCACCCAGGAAAACTTATTTTGAGATAGTAGGGCCTATGGAAAAGTTCACTGGTGATTTTTTAAGGTTTACAAACACATCTTGTCCCTAAATGAACAATAATACATCATCTTGTTTATTGGGATGGGCAACTCTTATATCATAAACTAACCTTCAAGATAACATTCCAATTTTCAAATGGACTTCTTTATTTTTTTTTTGGCGAGTATGTTGGTGATGCGATCCACACATGAGGAAAACTTACAATTTGTCCTGGACGCGACCAAAGAAAGGGCAGAGGGCCGCCTGGGAGGTACCTGGGCATTTCTTTTAATTATCATCAGCTGAACTCAGGGCGTAGGCCGAGCCACGCCCTGGGAACATGCTTCCCCAATGAGGCTGGACATGTTAATCAGTTCTGACTTCATAGCAGCCCAGGTGTCAGCAGGGGTGGGTCTAGATATGTAAATCCAGTAATGCTAGGTCCTAGTCAAGAATGCAAATAAGCTCCTTTGATCCTAAGTTTTGGTGTTACTTCCTGAATTTTGGGGATATAAGATAAACCTGCTGGGTGGTTCAGGGTCGTCGTCATGCTGCCTCTCCATGAGAGAGGAAAGATGGCGTCCCACCCAGCCCCAGCTTCATGAATCTATTTCTGCGTCTTGTTTTCTTTATTTCTATTACTAGAAGCCTGGTGCACAAAATTCGTGCACGGAGGGGGGTTGTCCCTCAGCCCAGCCTGTACCTTCTCCAATCTGGGACTCCTGGAGGGATGTCCGACTGCCCGTTTAGGCCCAGGATCGGGCCTAAATGGGGCCTAAATGGGCAGTTGGACATCCCTCTCACAATCCAGGACTGCTGGCTCCCAACTGCTCGCCTGCCTGCCTTCCTGATTGCCCCTAACCACTTCTGCCTGCCAGCCTGATCACCCCCTAACCACTCAGCTGCCAGCCTGGTTGATGCTTAACTGCTCCCCTGCCAGCCTGTTTGCCCCCAACTTCCCTCCTCTGCCGGCCTGGTCACCCCTAACTGCCCTCTCCTGCAGGGTTGATCACCTCCAACTGCCCTCCCTTGCAAGCCTGGTCCCTCTCAACTGCCCTCCCTTGCAGGCCTGGTCCTTCTCAACTGCCCTCCCTTGCAGGCCAGGTGCCTCCCAACTGCCCTCTCCTGCTGGCCATCTTGTAGTGGCCATCTTGTGTCCACATGGGGGCAGGATCTTTGAACACATGGGGACAGACATATTGTGTGTTGGAGTGATGGTCAATATGCATATTACTCTTTTGTTAGATAGGATAGAGGCCTGGTGCACGGGTGGGGGCCAGCTGGTTTGCCCTGAAGGGTGTCCCGGATCAGGGTGGGGGTTCCCTTGGGGCGTGGGGCGGCCTGGGCGAAGGGCCTGTGGTGGTTTGCAGGCCGGCCACACCCCCTGGCGACCCAAGCGGAGGCCCTGGTATCTGGGATTTATGTATCTTCTACAATTGAAACTTCCTTGCCTTAAGCAGGTGGGCCCGGCCAGGGTGTGCGGAAAGCTTTGCTTCCCCTGTTGCCGCCGGCAACCCTGGCCTACTCTCTCAAGCTCCAATCTGCCGCCATTTGTTTGAATTTGTTTACCTTCTATAATTAAAACTTTGTAGTTTGAGTGGAGGCTTAGGCCTGGCCAGGGCAGGCGGAAAGCTTGGCTTCCTCTGTTACCTGGGAAACCTTGCTCTCTGTGGCTGTAGCCATCTTGGCTGGGGGTTAATTTGCATACTTGCCCTGATTGGCTGGTGGGCGTGGCTTATGTAGCAGAGTGATGGTTAATTTGCATATTGCCATTTTATTAGAGAGGATTTCTCAATCCCTGGCCACCTCCATTTAGGACCGGTTCGTTCATCTCTCTTTCCACGCGCGATGCGGAAAAGGGAGATCCCCGCCATGTTTGGCCCCCGCCGCATCAGGCCCCCGCAAGAAAGTGTGTCTGGGCCAAGGCGCCGACGGTACGGCTTCTGAGCGTGTGGGACCTGCCTGCCCCCGACCTCAGGCAAGGCTGAGCCTGGGCTGCACCGCCGTCACCTGCGCAGCCAGGACACTGACAGCACCGCCCCCAGGTGTTGGCATAAAATGACGTGCAGGCTCCTAGCACCCACGGCACGGTGTCACTCAGCGATGAGCTCACTGTGGACACATGGGCCCTCAGGTCTTTGTGATTTAGGCCCAGGTCAGTGTGGAAGCTAACAAGGGAGCTTTCGTTCGTGTGTGAGTGAAAGTGAAGCCTGCAGGGCACCAACAGGGCAGCACTGGAGTTCAGAGCATCACTTTATGTTCAGGGCAACCGGGTTCAAGTCCAACTTCCTTTTCCTTATCTGCGAGTGGGGATCACAAGTGTACCTACTCCATAACGTTGCCATGACTATCACATGAGATGTTGCTCATAAAAGGCTACACGAAGGGTGTGGCCTACAACAAGGAATGGCAACAAGGACGTTCCCAGTGTGTTTAGAAGGGACATATGGAGCCATTAAAACACAGCCCATGATGCTGACCATTCCCACCGCCTCCCGGCCCAGCCTCCCAGCTGAGCTGAACGCTGCCGTCTGGTCTCTGGTCCCCAGTGCTGGTGGTGCAGGTACAGACAGACCCTGAGAAGGAAGTTGACAAGATGGGTGACTTGCCAACCACCAATGCATTTACGTACCTGCATTTGAAAGGTTGGAAAAACATATTTACCTCTCTCTACTCTAAAGAAGCCTCATTTTATATTAAAATTATTAGGCCTGGGTGAGGACAGAAAAACACAAAGGCTTTAAGTCCATTCTTTTGCTACTTTGAGATGCAATTTAAAGTTCTTTGACATTTTTTCTTGTTGTTTGTATTCAAAATGCTTGTCAGGAACTTGTACAATCATTTAAGAATATTTTAAATTTATATCAGTGTGGTAGCAAGACTGCATTTACCACAACCGATTTCTTCCACCTGGATGAGTCTCTTAAAATAACTATCCCTTTCTTATCCTTATGTTAACATTTTTCTGCTTATTGGTAGATTTTATGCAACCTTTTCAACCCATGTTTCCAGTGAAGGTGACCTTTAAAATGCATGCACTTGCGTGGTCGGGAATGCATTCTGGGTGAAGAGCATGCGCACGAGCCAGGTCCTGAGAACCCATGGCCTGGGCACCTCGTTTGTGTAGGGCATTCTGACATTCAGGGGAACAGAAGTGGGAATTAATTAAATACCATGGTCTGTGCTGTGCCCACATAAATAATTAAACTCACAATACAATCGTTCTCAAAGTACACAGCAGTCTGACTATTCTTCTATTGCACCTCCTCCCCAAATGCTGTAAATTTACCCAGACATTATTCATAATTTCCAGCTCCCATTTCTTAAATGCTAACCATTAGAATAAACAGGGTACATTATTGATGAAACACAATGAAACAACAACCACACATTGTCCTTAAGTAATATAGGGGGGCTGGATTGTTAGTTTGTCTAGTGAGGTTTAATATTTAATGAAATTTTTATTATCAGCCATTGTATTTGTAATAAAGTAAAAATGTGGCAACCACATCGCCACAATCACCATACGATGGCTTCTATTTCAAGGTCGAGTTTAATAACAAGCTTGTGTCTCACATGTGTCCTCATTCCCTGAAGGCAGTCACTCCGAAGTCCTATGAAGTCCATTAATGCATCGTTTCCTTAACTAGTAGGGAGCGTGCGGGAGCTGAGTCCTAGGACTCATTAGGGGAGCGTTAGTGGGCTCTGGGGCCTGGTACCGTATGGTGAGGGAGGCAGGGTGGAGTCCGGGTCACTTCTCTTCTCTGTATTGAACATCTGTGTCAGAGAAACTTCTGAGCAAATGCGGACAGATTACAATTTCACCCTTGAACTCCCTTCTCCCCTGAGTCCAGTTTCTACATTCTAATCTGCCCACTTGGTTAAACGGTTCTCTGGGCAGAGAACCCCTCCACATGTAAATTTCTAGGAGATAATTGGACCCATTTTCCCAGACTGTTTACCTCACCTAACCCTTCTAATATGAGTTGATGACAGGAGTTAAATAGGAGGAAGCCTTTGAGGGAGGGAGTATGGATGGAGATACCTTTTTAAGAAAACTGCCCATCAGCTGTGGCAGTTCACACTCTGTCAGAGTCATTACAACATTGATTTGATCTAACTCTGCACGGTGCCAGGCGGTGCTTGACGCGGGTGGTGATCATATTGTAAGCACATAAATGTCGAATCGCTGTGCTGAACACCTGGCCCTCATATAATGGTGTGGTCCAACCATAGTTCAAAAAACATGCCTGTGAAAACATTTTAAGAATGGGTCAGTGAAATCACTAGTAAATGGAAATGAAAGAATGTAGAGAGTGACCTAAAGGCTAATGCCCTTGTCCTGGACATTGAAATCCTGCACAAGCTCACAATTTCCTTGTATCTCACTGGTCTCTTCTCAACTTGCACCAGAAACACAAACCTGCTTACTCTTCTCTCTCTGCATCACACTCAGACATGAACTCTGTTTTTATTACCATGTGCCCTTCACCCACAATCTCCTCCTCACTGCACACCTCTGTCGCTCACTCCAGCTCCCTAGCACCACCTCTGGGATTCACCCTGGCAGCAGCTGACCACCCCTCAGTGCTCCAATGTGTATGTGCCATTGCTCTATGTTCACACTGTTTCTGCTCGTTAGCTTGTTCTCTCTCTCTCTCTCTCTCTCTCTCTCTCTCTCTCCTAGACCAGGAGAGGGATACTTTCCCATTCCTTTTCAGATCCCCAGTGCCCAGCTCAGAGGCTTGTAATATTAAATGGATGGATGGATGAATGCATTGATGGATGGATGGATGGATGGATGGCTGATTGGATGGGATGGGTGGATGGATGGATGGATGGATGGATGGATGGATGGATGGATGGATGGATGATTGGATGGATGGATGATCGGATGGATGGATGGATGATAGGATGGATGGATGGATGGATGGATGGATGGATGGATGGATGGATGATTGGATGGATGGGTGGATGGATGGATGGATGGATGGATGGATGGATGGATGGATGATTGGATGGATGGATGGATGGATGGATGGATGGATGGATGATGGATGGATGGATGGATGATGGATGGATGGATGGATGGATGGATGGATGGATGGATGGATGGATGGATGGGATGGATGGATAGATGGATGCATTGATGGATGGATGATGTATGGATGGATGGATGGATGGATGGATGGATGGATGGATGGATGGATGGATGGATGGATGGATGGATGGATGGATGGATGATTGGATGGATGGGATGGATGGATGGATGATGGATGGATGATTGATATGGATGGATGGATGGATGGATGGATGGATGGATGGATGGATGGATGGATGGATGGATGGATGGATGGATGGATGGATGGGATGGATGGATGGATAGAAGGATGCATTGATGTATGTATGTATGTATGGATGGATGGATGATTGTATGGATGGATGGATGGATGGATGGATGATTGTATGGATGGATGGATGGATGGATGGATGGATGGATGGATGATGGATGGATGGATGGATGGATGGATGGATGGATGGATGGATGATTGGATGGATGGATGGATGATTGGATGGATGGATGGATGGATGGATGGATGGATGGATGATGGATGGATGGATAGATGGATGCATTGATGGATGGATGATTGTATGGATGGATGGATGGATGGATGGATGGATGGATGATTGGATGGATGGATGGATGGATGGATGGATGATTGGATGGATGGGATGGATGGATAGAAGGATGCATTGATGTATGTATGTATGTATGGATGGATGGATGATTGTATGATGGATGGATGGATGGATGGATGGATGGATGGATGGTGGGTGGATCAGAGGACGGAAAATGAAGGAATGAGTGACCCTAGAATGAAGAAACTGAAAGTGCTCACTGATGTATCCTACCATTTTTGCCTGTTAGAATGAGAAGAAAATGTGGATTAGAAAGGGCTGGGAGAAAATGGAGAAGCCAAAAAAACTGTTTCTAAGAGAGTTCAACTACCAGGGTATTGGGAAGGAGCTGCATGTGAAGAAGTTTTGGGGTAGAATAACATAGCCGTGTTTTAAGTTACAGTTCGGGGTTGACTTGATTACTAGATGTTGGAGTGGCCGGGGGGAAGTGTGCTTAAGTGGAATGGAAGGGCCAGGGGCTGGACTCCTCGGAGAGCAGGGAGGTCTGATGCTGGGGAGAAGCTACTCCAAGATGTCGATGGGCCAGCAGCAGGCAGGACTCTGGCTCCTCCTCTGAGAGCCGAGGAGTTAAGGTGAAGCTTTGGGATTGTGGTGGCAGCCCGTGTCGGGCACAGGCATTGGAACTGCAGTGAGAAAGAGAGGTTGGAACATCTCCAGCCCCTGCGCCGTCCGATGGCAAAGCCAGGTCACATGACTCTTGCATACTGACAAGCTGGTCCGGCAATGGGATCGGCGCTTCCACGCCCTCCTCCTCTCCCTCAGCCTCCAATTCTGTCACCTGCTCCAGCTGCCACCACTGCCCTGCCCCACCCCTCAGAGCTCCCTCCCTGCAGTTAGGAGACCACTTAGCCCATGAACAACAAGGCCAGCCCCTCCCTAGGTGACCCGCTGGGTGTGGAAGCTGATGTCCCATGCCTGTGTTCCCGCCCGGGGCCCTCTGCTCAGGAGCACAGTGTGAAGGGCCCCGGGGGATGGATAGTGAGCTGCATGGAGTCTGTGCCCACCCCAGGCCTGGAGATAAAATGGACAACAAAGAAGCTAAATGTTAACAACCACCGAGGGCAGGGCCAGGCTGAGTGTGCTGTGCTACGTGAAACAGATGTTCAGGAAGACTTTTCTCTGAAAAGCAAATGCATGGAATGGGGGCGCTGAGCAGGCAACCATGTTTTCACACTGGAACTTCTGTAAAGTATGCAAATCCGCCCCTACCCAAAGTTCACTGAAAAGCACACGTGCTTTGCTAATTGACCCCATGTTGGTATCTTCCCTTGCCTTCTGGACGGAAATTGGAATCTAACATGTAATTTGGGCACCGATGGGATAACTTGGTAACTACCCTAGTCCTGGGGTGAAGGGAATTCACAGGAAGCAGGATCTTGTGTGGGGGGGTGCTGCTGCATAAGGTTGGGAGGAGACAGAAGGGATGGTGGGTCATCAGGGGTGGGTATCCGGCAAGTGAGGGTGGGAAGGTGATGTGGAAACATGTTAGAACAACGAAATTGTGAGGCTTATGAAATGTGAGAGATTTTTAAAAATCCTGTACATGAGTTTACTAAAAGAAAGCAAGTTTGCATATATGTTTGTTTATACAAAATACACTTAGATTTTTATTTATCAAGACTAGAGGCCTGGTGCACAAAATTCATGCACGGGGGTCCCTCAGCCCAACCTGCACCCTCTACAATCCAGGAGCTCTCAGAGGATATCCTACTGATGGCTTAGGCCCACTCCCCATGATTCTCTGCTCTCTGCGGGGCCTGGAGGTTTCCCTGCAGCCATGGAGATGAACCCCCATGCCCTGCTGTCGCTCTCTGCCTGCTGCCGCCATGTGCCATGTGAAGGAAGCCCCAATGCCCTGCAGTGTGCTCTGTCTGCCGGGCCTGGGGGTTTCCCAGACATGGACACACTAAGGAAGCCCCCATGCCCTGTTGTCCAGGCTCTGTCTGCGGGGCCTAGGGGTGTTCCCACCACCACTGCCCACTAAGGAAGCCCCCAAGCCCTGCTGTCTGGGCTCTGTCTGCCATGTCTGGGGACTTTCCTGCCACTGCCCCACTAAGGAAGCCGTCATGCCCGGCTTTGCAAGGCCTGGAGGCTTCCTGATCGCCTCGGCAACCATCGGGAAGATGCCATGCCCTGCTCCTCCGCCGGCTCTGTGTGCACAGGGCCTGGCATCTTCCCGATCGCTGTGGCAACAGGCCCTGCTTCTCTGCCAGCTCCGTGTGTGCAGGGCCTGGCGTCTTCCTGATCGCCGCAGCAACCATCGGGAAGATGCCATGCCCTGCTCCTCCGCCGGCTCCATGTGCGCAGGGCCTGGCGTCTTCCCGATCGCCGCGGCGACAGGCCCTGCTCCTCCGCCAGCTCCGTGTGTGCAGGGCCTGGCGGCTTCCCTCTGCCGCAGCACTAAGGAAGCAACCATGCCCTTCTCTCAGTGCTCTGTTTGCTGGTGGGACAGGCCAGACACTCCAGCAGCGGGGCTGAGGGGACTGGGCACCGCCATCTTGTGGGTATGGGGGCTGCCATTTTTGTCGCGGAGTGATGCATAATTTGCATATTACTCTATTATTAGATAGGATTGGTGATAAAACCATTTCTCAGCAATTCAAGGTTTATCTGCGTTTCTCTAAAGTATTTGAAGGAGACATTTCATCGCACTGCGTAAGCTAGTGCTCACATACTGTTTGTAGGAGTAGGTAAGTAGTACTTACTTTCCAAAGCGCGAATGAAACAATCACATCTCCATTTTAACTCATTTGTGACGCGTTCTCTAACCCATGTGTTTAAAATGCCGTTTTGCATGCAGGTATTGAGATAAAGGTGTTTCTTTTCAAATAGAGATTAAGGAAATGGACTTGAATTTGTGCTTAAAAACACAGTTTCTTCCCCTTTCCACAGGCCTCATCACAGGATGAAATGACAAAAGGATCGTTTTGGCATCAGGTCCGAGAGGGGGAGCACTCTGTTGCCCCAGGAAGCTGGAGTTTCTGAAGGAGCATCTGGCCGAGCCCTGGAACCTCATAAAATCCTGGTCCCGCGGAAGACGGGGCCTCCTCCAACAGTGATGGCACCTCAGATGCTGCCAGCTCCCTCCCGTGCCCAGACTGGTGCCAAGATGGAGGGGGAGAGCCATGCTCAGGAAGCTCTCCTCAGCATAGGCCTGTGCCTCCGGGGAAAGCCAGGAGCGAAGGTCTTCGTAGACAGTGCCTCCAGCAGAGCCATTTCCCGCCCAAGTCACACGGGACTCTGGGCGACACCACTTCTGAAACAGAACGCAGGCCTCTGGTTGCCTGGCTGGCCTAAGGCGTGTCACCCTCTTAGAGAGGCTGCGCCCGAACAGGCGGCCTCGTCCCCTCAGGTGCCCAGGGCAGTCATCCTGACTCTCGATGTGTAAGGCCTCCTCATGGCACTGAGGGGACAGGTGTGCCTTTAAATAAGCCCAGTGCGATGGGACGTGGTTCCAGGTGCCGACCTAAGGGATCCTGGAGGAGAAGCGGGAGGCTATGCCACCGGTCGCAGTCACCGGACATTTGTTCTAACCGGCACAAAGCCATGGCCACCACCCACATGTCCTGCCCAGCACTCAACAGTGCCCGGGACAGAGGGAAATATTTATTCCCCTGCAGACGGGTTCTTTAAAATGATAAATTAGAGGACTTGGCAAAGCTGTATTTTGTGGTTCAAACTCTTTATGGAGCCTGAGCCTTCATATAAACATGTGATAGAAATGAAAAGATTGAGGGACTGCCGGACAAGTGTGGGAACATATAAAACACAGGACACTTCACCTTGATTTGCCTTTTATTTTCTGCTGCAGGTCACAAGCCCATCCTTATATAATCATCTGGTCTCCTGGACTAAAGACTAGTCTTTCCACTTAACATTGTTGGTGCCTTTAGCATGTACATCTAGGACTTGGTGGCCCATTATGTCTCTTAAGCCTCCACTCACTTTCTGGCTCAAATGTCATTAATTTCCTACGAGGGAACATGGGCAAAGCGAGATCATATTCCACATTTGTCTCCTGCACTTGAGTAAACCCAATCCCGGCGTCTCACGCTGGATTCAAGCAGGCCCTTAACAGGTGCCTATTGGACAATGGTCCAGGGCAGCACACTCGCCCCAGCCTGGTCACTGTCTCCTCCTGCCTCACCCCACACCCCCGGCTCCTTCCTGGGTGTAGCTACAGGCATGCTGTGACACCCTGGGCATTCCCTCCTGGCAAGAAGCACCCTGTCTGTTCTGTATGTTGTCTGCTGAGGCTCCAGGATGCTCGGTGTCAGGTTCAGACACTGGCTTTCGCCCCTTCGGTGGAGGCCCAGCTCCCAACGCCAACACATTGGGGATTCAGATTCAACGCACACATTTGAAGGTTCAGAAAGCTTCAGCGCAGGGCACGCACAGGCGGGCACGCACAGGCGGGCACACCCATACTGATCAGTGCGTGTGAGGTTGCTCTGTGGGTGGTGCTGACACTGCCTGTGGTTGTGTGAGACGTTGCCACCAGGGCCGGCAGGAAAGGGAGAGGCATCCTGTGCAGATGGCAGTTCCCAGGTGCCATAATCATTTCCAGGTGAAAGGTTAAAGCCGTCACCGAAGAGGGAATCCGAGCGGTCTCCAGGACAGCGACACTGTCTGCTGCCGAAATGCCAGACTAGGCCTGGGACCCATGCTCGCAGGGGCGGTCCCAACCTCAGACGCAGACAGTGCACCTTCACATGATCCTAGCAACATGTGCCTAACATGTTAAAGCCGTGTCCACATTACTGTCTATTTCTAACTCGCATATCATGTGGTCAGTGCCATCCAAGCCACGAGTAAGATGACCTTGGAGTCGCCACGCACAGGGTGCGGGGTGCTCTGACGTGTGCAAAGCGGGTGCCAAGCAGGGCGTCCTGCACAGTAGCACGGCCCCCCTCAGCCCTCCTGGCTCCCCAGTTCTCAGGCTTAGATTTGATTGATTTTTGCACCTTGTTAAGCTGAAACTCGCTGTCAGAGACCATTTTTTATTTTGGGAGGCCTTTCACGATAGGAAATGTGGCTTCATTGAGCTTAATCCTCCTGATAGCAGCTTCCTCATCCTCTCCTTCACGCCCCACCACACTTTCCAGGCTAACGGGCAGAGCCATCCACTCAAAACTGAAGACAGCAGGCGCCCAGCCAGAAGCGTGGAGAACTCTGGTATTGGAGGAACCTTTGTTCCTTAAGCTTTAGCTCGTCACAGTTCATTATCACAACTGAGAATGTGGCTACACTTTCTCAGGTGCCGACGCAGATACAGAAGTAGTCCGAGCCCCACACATAAAACCCAGGGTGCACGTGTGAGTGGCCTCCTTTCTCAGGCGGAAGCAGCGCAGCAGGCTGAGCGCCTTGTTCTGAGAAGCAGCGGGGACGAGGCGTCCCTGGCTCGTCTCCTTGGAAGCCGTGGGTGTGGCGTGGACTCCTCCGGCGTGAGAGCCTGCAGAGGTCCAGCTCTCTCAGCTGCATCACGGCAGCAGGATGGGAGAGAGTAGACCGGACCGTTTTAGGGACCTCGAAGTCTTACACAGATATTTCACATTTTAATGACAATTATTAGTCCATTAGCTATTGCAGCAGAAGCTGGAAATGCTTCCTTCTGTAAGGGAGGCAAAAACTGTCCTTTTCTGAATTTCAGACAAGAAAATACAGAGCGGCTCTTGGGAGGCAGTAAATGTCCCTGCGCAGGTGCGTGTAGTTCCCCAGCATGTGAATTTCTCAAGGGAACATATTGAATATCAAGTAAAATACAGTTATTACAGATCTGCTGTGTGCTTATCATCAAATGTTGGGGGCACCTACAAATGTGGAGAAACCACTTTCAAATCAAATATTGAATAAGGGACTTGTATCCAAACTGTATAAAGAACTACTACAACTCAACAATAAATAGACAAATAACCCAACTGAAAATCGGGCAAATAATATGAATAGACATTTTTCCAGAGAAGTGTGTACATGGCCGACAAGCACATGAGATGTTTCACAACATGAACCATCAGAGAGATGGAAATTGAAGCCACAGGTGGTCCCACTTCAAGCACCGGGAGCGGCTACAGTTAAAAGGAGGCGGCAGAGGCGGGGTGAGAGGAGTGGTGCAGCCACTCGGCAAGCCAGCCTGGCCACTGCTCAGGAGGCTCATCGTTCCTGTGCGCCTCAGCAGTGCAGTGGGATGTGCCCAGGAGATGCAGAGCGCATGTGCACAGGGAGACTTGCACCAATCTCCATGCGAGCACCCTCACATAGCAACCCAGTGGCTGGTACAGGGAACTTCCTTACAACGGCCGTGAAAGAGTGAAATGCTACTGAATGCTACAGCATGGGTGAACCTCAGACACACTGTGTGAGTGGAAGAATCTTGTCACAAAACCATACATGTTATTCCACTTGTGGGAAGGGCCAGGAGGCCGTCCGCAGGGGCAGAGCAGGCGGGGGTAGGGGACAGACAGTGGCTGCTAACAAGTGAAGGTTTCCTTCGGAGATGATGTCAATCTCCAATTACACCGGGATACTGCACAACTTTGGCAATACACTCACTCACAACCTAATGCCTGGGGTTCCAGTGTGGGTTTCATCTTCCTAACGCTGGTATAAAAATAACTGCTCAGGGCAAAATCGGGCAATAAGACAAACCATTGTTCCCCATCCATGTGGACAGGTGGGAAAGTACTCAAATATTTAAGTTCTTGCTCTGAAGATATTGTTGCAAGTGCTACCATGTGCAAACCGTTTGAAGGAGCATGACATATCTCAGTGACAAATGTGGGTCGGCAGCTGGCCTGCACTCATCACATAGAACAGACGTGTGGTCCGGGCCCCATCTCGCCCAACCCAGCACGGCTCGCTCGGCATGACAGGGTCCGTTCAAACACCTGGTGGGTCTCCTCCCAATATTGTCTCTCACCTCCAGCAAGTGGTTCATCCAGCCCTTTGGCCAACTGATGCTGTGGCTTTCTGAGACACGGAGCACACGGCCACCATCACGCACAGGGACCTTTCCAGGTGAAGGACGACAGAGGCCAGCTTGTACTTCTCTTTCTGGAGAAAGACCTTCCCTGTGGCCAAGGTTAGATTTCTGAAGAAACAAACAAACAAAAAAATAAGGTAAGAAATTGAAGTCGAGATTTCAGATCTGATGTTGTGTGTTTTTTTGTTGTTGTTTTTGTGGATTTTTTTTTTTTAACAAAACCAAATAAAAGAAAATCTTGAAGAAGAGCTTGGTTCATGGTCAATCTGTCAAAACACTTTGAACATTCATTAAAATAACATAGCCTAAATGTTAGTGTTATTGTCATCGTTATTAATGCTTACTAAGATCAAGTACTTGCTAAGTTCTTTGGGTCATTATGCCAGTAAACCAGGTGGAGGGAAATGAGACTGAGTGATCCAGTGATCTGTCCAGAGCCACAGCTGGCTTCATACGCTGAGTCAGCATCCCGCTCCTCGCAGCTTCCTTCCCCGTTTCTACTGAAGCATATGTGCTACGTTAGAGTTACTTTCCCGTGCTAGTCAAACAGAACAAAAAAGCAAAAATGAGAGTAGCTAATACTTATTAGAAATCTACATCGTAATAGACTCGTTGCTAAAGAGGTCACAGTGCCACTGAATTGAGGTGAATAAGAAGGGTATTAACATCAGATGGAATTCCAGCTGAGGAGGTGAGAATGGGGAGGGGCAGGAGGATCTGGAGGGAAGGGCCTGTGATTGCTGCAGGATGGGGGGAGGGGGAGAGTTCAGTTGCTAATTTCAGGGCCTTGTGGGAAGCTGTGGGGCAGTCTTAATGCAAATGTGCGTGAGCCCTTTCTCCAGCAGCTGGGAGGAAGAGGGGCAGGCTGGAGACTCTTTAAAAGGCTTCTCATCCAGAGTGAAGTCCTTCCCTCCTCCAAGACCCAGTGCATTAGAGGGAGAGACCATGTCCACGTCTTCCCGGCGCCCAGGGAGGTGTCTGCGCACTAAGGAACTGTTCCGGGCCAGCTCACTGTGCCCCGTGCTCACTCGATGTGACGGTGAAATCTAAGGTCCAGCTTAGACACTTCACAAGGGCGGAATCAGCTGAAAGCTTCATCTGGGTCAGGAATATTAGATCCTACTTTAAAATATTTTATAGTCCTTTCAGTTTTGTTTGTTTTTCCTTTGGTTCTTCTGTTTAATTCCGTTGCCTGTACTAAGAAAGTTGTCTGAGGTTTGATCCTGCGATTAGTTCTGATTGCGTATCACTTCCTAACCATTTGTACATTCCAGTCATGAGTAAAGATGGCCTCGCTGCACTTCCCTGACGGTCACCTTAGGCATTACTGGATGGGTTCTGGCAGGTGACGTGGCAAGCATCTGAGGTGCTTGCTCTTCATAGCTTCGGTTATACTTCAGTCATGGCGGCGAATAAATGAAGAAAACATCTGAGTGGGAGGAGGGGATAGATTTAAAAATTACAATAAACAGATGAATTGCTCCAAGTGATTAGTTTTAGAATCAACAACACTTTGGTTGAGGTATTATCTTCTTATTATTGAATCTTGTTTAACTTCATAAATGATGTATTATAAAAATCAAGGGATAAAGATAGGGATCGGAAAGATGGCGACCGGCAAGAAGGTAGGGAGAGAGAGAGTGTGAGTGAGGAACCCATAGACGACAGTGTGGACGTGTAGATGTGTGTGGTGTGTGTGTGTGTATGAGCTAGGGTCAGTTAGATTCTGCAGGTCTTCCAAGGGGCTGCCTAACCGGGCAGTCCTAGACGGCGGAGCCCAGCGCACAAAGAGGACACTTCTCGGCGGCTGGTGCGGACGCGGAGACCACACCATCTTGAGAAACAGAGCTGCCTGAGACTCGGATCCTGGCTTCTGACACAAACCAGGACCCTGCAGCCACTGGGGACAGAGAACTGCTATCACAGCTTCAGAGGAAGAAACAACAAGAACCCAGACTTCCCAGCAGATTCCCGTGAGTCAAAGAGCCTATCGCCCTCCCCGCAGGCGCGCGCTGATCGCGCCAAAGTAACTGATAGACACGCCCCTCGCACAAGCTGCAGAGCTTTGCGCAGGGACGCGCGCTCCGCCTTAGGGAATTTGGCGCACAGGACAGAAGCAGCTCACCTTCGGGGAAATCTGTCAGTGCGCACAGAGGGCTCCCCTTCGGGGAATTGGGGGGAATTTGGCTTGCGGGTCACAGCTCCCCTTCGGGGAATCTTAGAGCGTGCACAAAGGGGCTTCCCTTTGGGGAATTTGGCGCGCAGGACAGACTCCGCCCCTCTTCGGGGATTCTGGGAGAGTGCACAAAGGCAGCTCACCTTCAGGGATTTGAGAGTGTGCGCCCTAGCCGGTTTGACTCAGTAGTGAGAGCACACACAGGACGCAGCTCCACTTCAGGGAATTTGGCACGCCGGACACAGCTGCCTGGGATCCCTGACTCACAACGCATTCACACTAAGAGCCAACGACCCCAATTGTTGGTGCATGCACACACAGGGACCCTGATTCTCAACGAGAAACTGCACAAGGCAACAGAGACTCTGACACTCGATTCTTGGTGCAGATACAGGGAAACTCTGACTCCTGGCACATGCTAAGGATCTCATTTTCGGCACATACCAACAGTGTGGTGCTGACAGGGCCCCTGATTCTAAGTGTGCACACGAGACCACACGGAACACTGGGGACACTGACTCTGGGCAAGTCTGGTTCCCACCAACCAAAGGCAGCCACACGTCCTAGTGTCAGAGCACTTCAGTGAAACTCGGGTGGAGCGAAGTCCCCACAGCACACGGCCGAGGTGCACACAAACAGAAGCTTGAGCTTTCTGGTGATAGCCAGAATGGGGAAACGAAATAACTCACAGAGGAAAGAAAATGTGGAGTCGCCAAGAAAGGAAATTAGTGAAACTGAAGCTTGCAACATGACCGAAAAGGAGTTCAGAGCAATGGTCGTGGAATTTATACATCGGATGGATGAGAAAATCAACAACTTATGCAAGAATCAGGAAGAAATGAAAAGTGATATAGCTACAATCAAAAACACCATGGAAAGTTTCAACAGTAGACTACAAGAAGCAGAGGACCGAATTAGTGAGTTAGAAGATCAGGTACAGAAACAAGCTCAATCTGAACAGCAATTGGAGAAAAAAATTAAAAAGCAGGAGGAAAGCCTAAGGGAGCTTCGGGACAACATGAAGAGAAGTAACATGCGTATAATAGGGCTGCCAGAAGGACAAGAAGAGCAGCAGGGATTAGAAAATCTATTTGAAGAAATAATGACAGAAAACTTCCCAGATATGGGAAAGATAAAAGTTACGCAAGTACAGAGAGTCCCAAGCAGGATCAACCCCAAAAGACCCACACCAAGACATGTCATAATCTCAATGGCAAATATAAATGATAAAGAGAGAATCTTAAAGGCAGCAAGAGAGAGACAGAGAGTTACCTACAAAGGAACACCCATCAGATTGTCAAATGATTACTCAACAGAAACACAACAAGCTAGAAGTGAATGGAAGGAGGTATACAAAGTGTTGCAAAGCAAAGGTCTGAATCCAAGAATACTATATCCAGCAAGACTATCACTCAAAATTGAAGGGGAAATCAGGAGCTTCGCAGACAAAAAAAGACTCAGGGAGTTTATCACCACCAAACCAGCAATGCAAGAATTGCTAAAGGGAATACTGTACTGTAAAAAAAGAAGAAATAAACAGGTAAGAAGGAATACAGACACAAAAATAGATATGACTACAAACAAAAATACCTTTCAGTAATAACTTTAAATGTAAACGGACTAAATGCTCCAATCAAAAGACATCGAGTGGCTGAATGGATAAAAAAGCATGACCCATATATATGCTGTCTACAAGAGACCCACCTCAGAACAAGAGACTCACACAGATTGAAAGTGAAGGGATGGAAAAATATCTTCCAGGCAAATGGAAATGAAAAAAAAGCTGGGGGGTAGCAATACTTATATCTGACAAATTAGACCTCAAAGTAAATGCCATAACAAGAGATAAGGAAGGCCACTTCATAATACTAAAGGGAGAAATCCAACAAGAAGAAATAATTCTGGTAAACATATACGCTCCCAATATAGGAGCACCCAAATACATAAAAAAACTCCTGGAGGATATCAAGGGAGAGATTAATAGCAATACAATCATAGTAGGAGACTTTAATACCCCACTATCATCACCATTGGACAAATCCTCTAAACAAAAAATCAGCAAAGAAACAGCAATCCTAAATGACTCACTAGACCAGATGGAATTAATTGACATCTTCAGAACATTTCACCCCAAAGCCACAGAATATACATTCTTCTCAAGTGCACATGGGTCATTTTCAAAGATAGACCATATGCTGGGTCACAGGCAAAGTCTCTTCAAATTCAAGAAGATAGAAATTATATCAAACATCTTCTCAGATCACAATGGCATAAAACTGGAAATCAACTACAATAAATACAATCCAAAGAAATCAAACACATGGAGACTAAACAGCATGCTATTAAACAAGGACTGGGTCACCAGAGAGATCAAGGAAGAAATAAAAAACATCATGGCAACAAATGACAATGAAAACACAACAATCCAAAATCTATGGGACACAGCGAAAGCAGTCTTGAGAGGGAAGTTCATAGCTCTACAAGCCTATTGCAAAAAACAAGAAACAATGGTAATAAATTACCTAACCCTACAACTCCAAGAGCTAGAAAAAGAGCAGCAAGAAAAGCCCAGTGTAACCAGAAGGAAGGAAATAACAAAGATCAGAGCGGAGATAAATGACATAGAGACCAAAGAAACAATACAAAAGATCAACAAAACCAAGAGCTGGTTCTTTGAAAAGATAAACAAGATTGATGGACCTCTAGCCAGGCTCACCAAGAAGCAAAGAGAGAGGACCCAAATAAACAAAATCAGAAATGAAAGAGGTGAAATAACAACAGACCCCGCTGAGATACAAAGGATTGTTACAAAATACTACGAACAGCTCTATTCCAACAAACTGGACAACCTGGAGGAAATGGACATATTTCTAGAAAAATACAACCTTCCAAAAATCAATCAAGAAGAATCTCAACAGCTCAATAGGCCAATAACTATGGACGAAATTGAAGAAGTCATCAAAAAGCTTCCGGCAAACAAAAGCCCGGGGCCTGACGGCTTCACAGGAGAGTTTTACCGAACATTCAAGGAAGAACTAAAACCTATCCTCCTCAGACTATTCCAAAAAATTCAAGAGGAAGGAACACTTCCAAGCTCCTTCTATGAAGCCAGCATCACCCTAATACCAAAACCAGATAAGGACAACACAATGAAAGAGAATTACAGACCAATATCCCTCATGAACATAGATGCCAAAATCCTCAACAAAATTCTAGCAAATCGGCTCCAGCAGTACATCAGAAAGATCATACACCATGACCAAGTAGGATTTATCCCAGGAATGCAAGGATGGTACAATATCCGCAAATCAATAAACGTGATACATCACATAAACAAATGGAGAGATAAAAATCACATAGTCATATCAATTGATGCAGAAAAAGCATTTGACAAAATCCAACACCCTTTCTTGATAAAAACTCTCAACAAGGTGGGAAAAGAAGGATCATACCTCAACATAATAAAAGCTATATATGATAAACCCACAGCAAACATCATACTCAATGGACAAAAGCTAAAAACATTTTCCCCTAAGAACAGGAACAAGACAGGGATGCCCACTCTCACCACTCCTGTTTGACATAGTACTGGAAGTATTAGCTATTGCAATTAGACAAGAAGAAGAAATAAAAGGCATCCAAATTGGAAAAGAACAAGTAAAGCTGTCTTTATTTGCAGACGACATGATATTGTACATAAAAAATCCGAAAGACTCCGTCAAAAAACTAATAGACTTAATAAATGAATTCGACAATGTAGCAGGATACAAAATTAACGCCAAGAAATCTATGGCCTTTCTATACACCAATAGTGAACTTACAGACAGAGAGACTAAAAAGGCAATCCCATTTACCATCGCACCAAAAAAATTAAGATACCTAGGAATAAACTTAACTAAGGAAGTAAAAGACCTATACACGGAAAACTACAGGACACTGAAAAAAGAGATAGAGGAAGACGTAAACAGATGGAAGAACATACCATGTTCATGGATTGGTAGAATCAACATCATTAAAATGTCCATACTACCCAAAGCAATCTATAGATTCAATGCACTCCCCATTAAAATACCAACGGCATATTTCACAGACCTTGAAAGAACTCTCCAAAAATTCATCTGGAATAAAAAAAGACCCCGAATAGCCACAGCAATCCTGAGAAAGAAGAATAAAGTAGGAGGGATCTCAATACCAGATTTCAAGCTGTATTACAAAGCCACTATTCTCAAAACAGCCTGGTACTGGCACAAGAACAGACATATAGATCAATGGAACAGAATAGAGAATCCAGATATTGATCCAAACCACTATGCTCAATTAATATTTGACAAAGGAGGCATGAACATACAATGGAATAAAGACAGTCTCTTCAATAAATGGTGTTGGGAAAATTGGACAGACACATGCAAAAAAATGAAGCTAGATCACCAACTTACACCATACACAAAAATAAACTCAAAATGGATACAGGACTTAAACATAAGACGGGAAACCATAAAAATACTAGAGCAATCCACAGGCAGCAAAATCTCAGACATATGTCAAAAGAACTTCTTCACCGATACTGCCCCTAGGGCAATGGAAGCTAAAGAGAAAATAAACAAATGGGACTACATCAAAATAAAAAGCTTTTGTACAGCAAAAGAAACTATCAACAAAACGACAAGAAAGCCCACTGCATGGGAGAACATATTTGCAAATGGCATCACCGATAAAGGTTTAATCTCCAACATCTACAGGCAGCTTATACAACTTAATAAAAGGAAGATAAATGATCCAATAAAAAAATGGGCAACGGACCTAAATAGAATCTTTTCCAAAGAAGACAGAAGGAAGGCCAAGAGACACATGAAAACATGCTCAAAGTCACTAATTATCCGAGAGATGCAAATCAAAACAACAATGCGCTATCATCTCACACCTATCAGAATGGCTATCATCAACAAATCAACCAACGACAAGTGTTGGCGAGGATGCGGAGAAAAAGGAACCCTCGTGCACTGCTGGTGGGAATGCAGACTGGTGCAGCCACTGTGGAGAACAGTTTGGAGTTTCCTCAAAAAACTGAAAATGGAACTCCCATTTGACCCAGTAATCCCACTCCTAGGAATATATCCTAAGAAACTGGGAACACCAATAAGAAAGGAAATATGCACCCCTATGTTCATAGCAGCACAATTTACAATAAGTAAGATCTGGAAACAGCCTAGGTGCCCATCAGCAGATGACTGGATCAGAAAACTATGGTACATCTACACAATGGAATATTATGCTGCCATAAAAAAGAAGGATATATTACCATTTGCAGCAACCTGGATGGAATTGGAGAACATTATGTTAAGTGAAATAAGCCAGTCAATGAAAGAAAAATACCACATGACCTCACTTATTTATGGATAATAAAGAACATTAAAAACTTGAACAAAAAGATAGATACAGAGGTAGTAAAGCATCAAACAGTCTGTCAAATTACAGCAGGAAGGTTAGGGAGAGGTGGGGAAGATAAGAGATCAATCAAAGGACTTGTATGCATGCATATAAGCATAATCAATGGACGCAAAACTCTGGGGGGTGAGGGCATATATGGGAGTTGGGTGGTGGGGGGGCAATGGTAAGATATGTACACATATAATACCTTAATAAAAAAATTGGGAAAAAAAAAAAAAATCAAGCAGCCATTTCCCTGAATATTCTTTGATAGAGTCAGAACCAAGAGAGAATGTCCTGGGAGAGCGAGGAGAGAGAGATGGCCAGCTCTCCGTGAAGGTATAAAGGGTTATGGCATCTCTGCCGGCTTATTTCACTCAGCATGGCACCCTCAAGATCCATCTATGTTGTCACAAATGGCAATATTTCATCTTTAAAAAATTTTTTTTCCTTACCCAAGGATATTTTTCCAATTGATTTTTAGAGAGAGTGAAAGGGAGGGGGGGAAAGAGAGAGAGAAAAAAAAAATCAATGTGAGAGAAAATATTGGCTGGTTGCCTCCTGCACAACCCCCGACCAGGGCCAGGTATCAAACCTGTAACCCAGATACATGCCCTTGACCGGGAATCGAACTCACAAACCCTTCAGTGTGAGGGCTGGTGTTCTAACTGCTGAGCAACACTGGCCAGGGTCACTTTTTGTGACTGATATGTGGGATATAAAACAGAAAGCAGCAACAAATGGACAAATAAGAAAGCAGACTCATAGACACAGACCACAGAATGGTGGTTACCAGTGGGGGAGAGGGCTGGGGAGGGTGAAGAGGGGAAAGGGGGTCACACATACGGTGAGGGAAGGAGGCCAGCCTGCCAGCAGTGTGCACACAGTGCCACTCAGAACTGATGCATTATGGAAATGCACGGCTGAAACATGGATTGTGTTATTAACCCATGTCACCCCAAAATATTTGATTATTTTAAGAGAGGGTTTCTAAGCTTGGAGTCCATCACAGATGTCCCCATGAGCTCACTGTCCAGTTCAGCCACTGCCTTTTGAAAGGACCGCATCTCAGCTCAGACTGGCGGAAGTAGTGCTTGGCCTGCTCCTCATGGGCACAACCGGGCCTGCTCCTCATGGGCATATCTGGGCCTGCTCCTCGTGGGCACAACCGGGCCTGCTCCTCATGGGCACGACTGGGCCTGCTCCTCATGGGCCTGCTCCTCATGGGCCTGCTCCTCGTGGGCACAACCGGGCCTGCTCCTCATGGGCCTGCTCCTCGTGGGCCTGCTCCTCGTGGGCCTGCTCCTCGTGGGCCTGCTCCTCATGGGCACAACCGGGCCTGCTCCTCGTGGGCACAACCGGGCCTGCTCCTCGTGGGCACAATAGGGCCTGCTCCTCGTGGGCACAACCGGGCCTGCTCCTTGTGGGCACAACCGGGCCTGCTCCTCATGGGCACAACCGGGCCTGCTCCTCATAGGCCTGCTCCTCGTGGGCCTGCTCCTCATGGGCCTGCTCCTCATGGGCACAATCGGGCCTGCTCCTCTTGGGTCTGCTCCTCATGGGCCTGCTCCTCATGGGCCTGTTCTTCGTGGGCCTGCTCCTCGTGGCCCTGCTCCTCGTGGGCACAACCGGGCCTGCTCCTCATGGGCCTGTTCCTCATGGGCCTGCTCCTCGTGGGCCTGCTCCTCATGGGCACAACCGGGCCTGCTCCTCGTGGGCCTGCTCCTCATGGGCACAACCGGGCCTGCTCCTCGTGGGCCTGCTCCTAGTGGGCACAGCCAGGTCGCTGCCTGTGCGACCTCAGGCATGAGCTGAACCTCATGGTTCTGATTCAGGCGATGGAGTCTTCCTGGTCCTGTGACTATCCCTGGAACCAGTGTCACCGGGACCTTGTGGAGTGAGAGCTAAGGAGAGCCGATCCTCAAGTGAAATCAGAGTGTCCTTAGGACACGATTGTGCTGGACAGACAGACTGCAGGTGCAGCTGGGCCAGGCGGTAGGCCGAGCTCCGCAAACACACAATTTAATCTTGGTACAGAGAGCAGACAAGTTGCTCCCGCACACCCAGTAGGTGTGCCAGGTGAGCACTCCACTCTCGGAGCTACAAAGACACCACCTGCCAGGCCCACCTCCCATCTCCCTACGCCGCTCCGCACGCGTCAGGGACTTCGCCCGCCAGTGGATCCACCAACTTCTGCCCTCCCGCTGCACAGTAATGCTGCTGGTTCCTACCTTAGAATAACTTGGGTAGCAGAGGTTTGGGGTCGGTTTTATTTCCTTTAATTCCTTAACAGGACGCCAGGCCCTCGCGAAGCAGGAAGGAGCATGCGTGCTGGCCCTCCTGCTTCCTCCCTCCGTCCTCGCTGGTTCACGGCCTGGGGTGTACTCTGAAGGCGCCCAGAAGCCTCATTGAAGGGAACTGGAGCCTGAGTCTGAGCCAGAGCAACAGGAGAAGCAAGGCCCCCTTCCGCTGCCGTCAGGTGAAGTTTCCGCCTGCCCGGTCCCGCCTCCCGCCTGCTGCTGGCCCGGGCTACGGCTGTGCCCAGGCCTCAGGCCCCCATTTTCCGAATTTGTTCCATTTGCAAAGTAAATCTGCAAACTGACCTTTTAAATAAATAATGACTCAGAAATGGCCTCAAACAACAAGCCTGTTCAACTACCTCCTTTTCCCTCTCTTTCTCTTTGTAAACTGGTTGTTGCTGTCCTAATCCCAGTGTCCCATCGCCAGCATGTCCGTGCTGCTGACTCAGTATTCTCCATCCATGTCGATGGGCGTCCATGGCAGCTGGGACGTGGGAAGACAGCAGGTGTTTCTGCAAGGCTCACAGGGAGCGGGCACCCAGTTCAAACCCACCGCTGCGTCCCTCCCAGCTCCCAGCTCCCAGCTCTTCTCGGCCAGGAGTGAACCCCACTTGCCATGTGTAACCCCTGCCATTCCTCCAGGTCAGCCCATCCTGCATCCCCCCAGCACTGGCCCAGCAGCACTTCCATGGGGGAGCCTCCCTCAGGTGAGCCTCCCTCAGGTGAGCCTCCTCAGTAAACCTCCCACAGGTGCGCCTCCCACAGGTAAGCCTCCCTCAGGTGAGTCTCCCTCAGGTGAGCCTCCCACAGGTGCGTCTCCCTCAGGTGAGCCTCCCACAGGTGAACCTCCCTCAGGTGAGCGTCCTCAGTAAACCTCCCACAGGTGAGCCTCCCTCAGGTGAGCCTCCCACAGGTGAGCCTCCCACAGGTGAGCCTCTGCAGGGGCGCTTCCTTGAACTAAGGCTTCCTGCTGTAGGAAGGTGAGTGTTTTTGCTCCTGAAGACTGTGTTTCGGGAGGAGAAGTGGGCCGTGAGTGGAAGAGGGCTGTGAGAGGCTTGGGATGATGCTTTGGGGAGTGAGAGGGAGTGAGCCCAAACCTCAGGCCCATGTGGCTGCCCCGGGTGAGGCCCAGCCAGCTCAGGCCCAGTGTGGGTGCCCGGGCATCACTCTCAGGGCTCCCTCGGGCAGTGCTCATTTGCAATGAGCATTTGAGAGGCTAGCCAGAGAAACACATCTATTTTTTATCTTAGGGATTAAGAGTGAAAACATGGGCAAGTGCCTCTACATCTAAGGTGTGTGGACCAGGTGGGTGCTGAGAGGCATGTGGACACGGCCTCCCATGAGGCCGCAGGGTCTCCGCAGCCGTGACGTGGGCTGCGTGCCAATTGTGGTGGAAACTGGTGTCACTGTGTGGAGATGCGCTTTGCTCTCCAACATCCGGAAAAACAATCAAATGCCTGGCCTTGGCAGCGAAGGAAGTTTCAGGATCACGGAGGCTGCGCCATGAGCCGGTAAAGGGCGCGCTTGGAATAAAGAGCGATGGTGTTGGGTGCCACAGCTGCACCCCGCTCATGCGGGTCCGCACCATGGAGGAGAAACAGGGGATGACTTCCTTAGATCCTGAAGATACGGAAGTTCGCTCACCACTGGAGTGTTTGGGTAAAACGGGAACCCGACCTGGGGCCCAGGTGATGCGAGTGGGAATGGGAGGAGCCGGGTCAGATCAGGGCATCTCTGCGGGACCACAGGGGAGACTGAGGGCGTGAGAAGGTGAAGGTTTTGCTCATTTCAAAGTGTGTAACTACTGCTAAGGAGTTTCCCTGTGTCTCTGAATACAGCTCTTCCTGACAGTTACTTGGGAAGATGATTCAGGCTGTGCTCTGCCATCTTCTGATGGAAGGTTAGTTAACCTCTCGGGAGAATGCAGGCATCCGAGGGGGTAAACATGAAGGTCATTGTAGTGAATGGAGAGGAAGCTGACCAAGGGCTGTGTTTGGTCACCCCCTCGCTTCCCTCTCGGTGGCTGGAGAAGCCAGTGGTCATGGGCGCGTGGCAGCACCTGGAGTTCTCGCGGCTTTCATCTCCTGGTTTCCCGCCAAGACGGGCCAGTGGTATGCGACCCTCACTCGGTAGTTCATTTCATTCTCACCTGACCCTGATGCACATCACTAATCCAATCGCCTCCGATGACTTAATTTGCTGCTGCTGGGATTGGATTTTTCAATAGCTGGTATAACACACCCACTATGTAAACATTTTCCACATTCAAGACTTCCAAACTCTAACGGTCTCACTAGAAATCCCAGGACTAAGCTGGTACATCCGAGTAAGAACATGATGGTTTGGGAAAATATCTGAGTGCCATCCTCTGTACAGCTATGGTTTGTGGTTGTGTCTGCTGTGGAACGGGAATTCATTGGTGTGTATCTGGCATTTTCCTTTTGGGTCACCATCACTGACTGCTCTTCAGGCAGCTCACTGGACTGGATGCAGAGAAATAGAAACACCTGCTACAGGAAAACAGATGGGATCCTGACAGGAACGTGTTCTGGTTGCCAGGCGAGTGACTGCAGAGCCTCCCCCTCACAGCCGCTCTGGGCGCCAGGGGCAGAGGGGAGGGTCCGGCTGGTGGCAGGCCTGGCTGGTCTCTGGCCCAGTGATGAGTGTTTTCTACTGGATGCGGCCCCAAAGGCCTCTCTTTCAGCCTTTCTAGTGAAGGAATGACGTTTACTTCATTCTTTCTTTTTAAGATGCATACTTACTTAAGTCTATAGAGTGCCCTTGAAAAAAAGCATTGGTAATACCTGTCATTATACCTTAAGATTTTTCTAGTTTAATGTCATCATTTAACATGACTGCTATTTTCTTAGCTGTGCACTAAGCACCCGTTTGATAAACATGCCTCTTCATGTGCCCAGCCTGCCCCCTAGGGAGTCTGTGTAGCCAGCCCCTCGGGCACCAAGGCAAACCCAGCTCCACATACTCCTAACATGATCAGCTAAGCCCACATCTGCCCAGATAATAGCTCTTATAAACCATCAACTGAAGAGAGAATACAACACTATTCAAAACTATCGAATGATATCAGATAACTATGGCGGAAGATCGAGCACTAAACCCAAGCAGGTTCAATAGTCCACTCAAGGCAGGCGCACCAGCGAGTGGGAGCTCCAGCCAGTGATGGGTAGCACTCAGCCATCCCAGCAATTCCCCCTATACCAGAAGCCTACCTAATTGGGAAACTTAGCATTGAATATCTGACAATAAATGAACTACCGAGAAAGACGTAGGAGCCAGGGGCCCGAGGAGGAGTACTGTAGTCATGGAGGCCTAGCAAGAAGAAGTGTTGGCGCTTTGGGGTGGGTATCAGCACCCAGCAGAACGTCAGTCAGCAGACGGGCTCACCATAAATGTTGGCTGCAGTGAAGCAGCAAACACGGAGCACAGTAGTTGCATTGAGTGTAAGTTCAGAAACCAACCAAGAATGAAGATGTACTTGTGCTGAGCTGTGTTGCTGAATGTGCTGGGCTGTGCTCACTCCTTTGTGTAAGAAATGACATTGAGTCTACAGCCTGGGCCAGGCCTGTCCGGGCCTGGAGTCAGGGCTGAATTTGATAAATTCTAGGAAAAGGAGCCAGACAGGTCATTGCACCGGAATTGAATTTACTGGGTTGAGAGGTATCAGTTTATAACGTCTCTCTGGCCTTCTGAAGAATTTATTGACAGAGAAACGCTCCTTTTGGTTGCTCTCTGTGCCATCCAGCTCACAGCACAGCAGGTAACCGGCTGTTGTGTGCACTGGACAGTAGGAATCTGGAGCACACGCCAGCTCGAACATGTGATGCACTATTTTCTGTGTCTACAGTAGTACCTGCCCAGAAATCCTCCAAATGCTGCCTGATTACACTTCACATTTAAATCTCTTTGCTCTGCATTTAGTTCTGTGAGCTCCAAACATGGTTTTAAAATCTGAGTTTGCCAAGAAGTAGGTGGCAGACAGAATTCACGTCAGAGTGTCTGAGTCTAAGTTACCCACTGAAAGGCAGTCAGCTGCCAGTGCACCCAACGCCGTAAGAACCACCAGGATGGCATGCGTGGGAACAAACCTCGCAGGACATGCGGAGACCTCGCAGCCACTCGCCCACTCGAACATCGGTAACTGAGTCCGGATCCAGAGTGCAAGGAATCTGACTGTGATCGCTGCCTGATCCACCAGCTCAGAAATTCCTCAGCCACACCTGGGGTTACTTTTTATTTCCCCTGAACCCCCAAGGAGATGTAAGCTCTCAGCGAGTAGAGCAGACTCCCTAGGAATCAGCTGCTACTACATACAGGACACTCTCTATTTCACTCAGGATGGAAGCGTATGGAAAATGACGGTGACAATGGGACTAAGTAACAGTAATGTCTCTCACCCATTAAACACGGGGATAGAACGGAGATTCTTTATGAATTATTTTCTAAAATGCTGTGCCTGAGGCAGTCCAATCACCATGGTTTTAAAAAGAAGCTATTGAAGTTCAAGGTCAAGCAGGACATTCAAAGTGAAAGACTGGGAACCAGTTTCCAACCAGCCTGTCCTTCGCATCACTGGCCACGGTGTGGCTGCAGGGGTGGAGGAGGGAGGGGAGAAGCAGGGGTAGACGGAGTGTTTCTGTCAACATCATATGCCACAGGGACCCGCAGACCGAAGGGGGAGGAAGGGGAGTTCTCCCTGCCGAATCCTTCCTCCCGACGCAGCACTCGCAATGTGGCTGCATCTTGCTTCTGTACCAAAGGCCATCCTCTCCCCAAAGGACGTTCAGGTCGGACAGGCAGATGTGGTGATGGAGTGGCTTCGTGCTGCCTCCAGGAACCTCAGTGTTCAGACAGAGGCATCACTGTCTTTTCGATGAGGAAGCGTGAGGAAGCACACTTCTGGACCTCACAGGAGCAAGCTTTCCCACCCCCACTCACCGCATTATTCGTGTGCCTCTGCCTTTCAGCGAGGCTTTTCATTAACCAGTTCCTCCCGCGGCACCGCGCCCACCCTCTCTGCAGCCTGCGCAGCCCTCCCCAGGGAGCAGGCCTCACTTCTAGGCCATCGCCACCTGCTCCCCCAGATCACAGTCCACGCCACCCACTATACCCGTAGCAGGTTTGGTTTTTCGGTGGATTCTGGATCAGGCTGGGGGTTCCCTTGGGGCATGGGGTGGCCTGGGTGAGGGGCCTGTGGTGGTTTGCAGGCCGGCCACGCCCCCCAGCGACCCAAGTGGAGGCCCTGGTATCTGGGGTTTATTTATCTTCTACAATTGAAACTTTGTAGCCTGGAGTTGAGCCAAGCCTCCTCCTTGCTCCATGGCTGCAGCCATTTCCGTTGGAATTTGTTTATCTTCCATGATTGGAACTTTGTAGCCTTAAGCAGAGGCCTGGGCTGGCCAGGGTGTGCAGAAAGCGTGGCTTCCTCCGTTGCTGGGGGCAACCCTAGCCTCCTATTCTCTCCATGGCTGCTGTCATTTCTGTTGGCATTTATTTAACTTCTATCATTGAAACTTTGTAGCCTTAAGCGGAGGCCTGGGACAGCCAGAGTGTGCGGAAAGCTTGGCTTCCTCCATTGCCAGGGAAACCCAAGCCTCCCTCCCGCTCTCAGTGGCTGCAGCCATCTTGGTTGTGGTTAATTTGCATACTTGCTACTGATTGGCTAGTGGGTGTGGCTAGTGGGCATGGCTTGTGGGTGTAGCAGTGATGGTTAATTTGCATATTACTCTTTTATTAGATAGGATGGGAGAATGGAAGTGGAGAAGGGTTGGGGAATAGTGATTTGTATTCAATTCACAGTGTCTAATAAGCAAGGCTCTGCTAAAGAGCTTGTTGAGATGTGACCTATGCCAGAGCTACGGCGACATCATTGTCTGTCCACAGAGAGCACAGCCCAATGGGAGCTATAGATGCCCTGAAATGACAATGAAATATATCAAATGCTAGAATGAGAAACTTTCCCAGCAAAGACAGAAGATGCAGTCTGTTTTCTTCTCGCTGCTTAAAATAAAATAAAAGTGAAAGAAGAAAAATAAAATGAGGAAATAACTATGAAACAAGCAAGCAAAAAAAAAAAAAAAAAAACCAACAAGATTTGATTATCTTGAAAAATTTCAGCCTAAAAGACTCTAAAATTAAGAGGTTTGCTGTCCAGAAACATGCCTTTGAGAGATAGTTGAGCCGTGGGTATACAACCTTCTGTTAGTGCCTCAGAAGGATCAAAATATCATAGTATTCAGTAATACAAATTGTTCTTTGAAGAGAGGGTGTGAATCAAATCTTTTCAATGAAACGAAGGAGGATCTAGCGATTTAAAGGCATCATCTCTCAGCAGTCTCAGGAAAAAAACCAAGTAGAGAGGGGTTGTCTAGAAAAGATCTGCAGGCCAGCCTCTTGGCGAGTGGAGGGAATGCCTGTCATGTGCACAGGAGACCCACAGCGTTCTTGATGATGTGACATCAGCAGAAACAAGGCTAGACTAGAGCGAGCGAATACCGGTTTTTATAGAGAGAGGGGTATCTGAACCACAGAGTTCTACAAAGAGGAGACAAGATGATAGATAATTAACTCAAAATGCATGGCATCTTTCATGGTAAGCAATGGTGGATCAGCAGATGGAACTGTGACCCCAAAAGGCAGACCATAGCCAAATAAAATTATTCCCAGGCCTTGGTACCAGCGAAGCTTGTTGAATGTATTTTGGAATTGCTTGGGAGTATAACTCCTTTTTTCTTTCCGTTTCTCCTGGTTAGAACTAGGGCGCCTGTAAATGTTACCGTCCGCAGGCATCGTTGCTGGGTTTCAGATAACTTGTCTTCTTAGTTTCACAGGCCCACAGATGAAGAGTAATGGTGCCCCAATTATAACCAGAGCCTCATTTAGGACTCTGGAGCTCATAAGATTAGATGAGATTTGGGACCTTGAGTTGAGGATGCAATGGGTTGGGAGTTTAGGTGATGTGGGGATGAGGTAAATGTATTTGGGGTGGGTAGGCAGAATAATGGCACCCCCAAATATGCCCTTGCCCTAACCCTGGTTTCTGGGAATGTTTTCCACATGGGAAAGGAGACCTTGCGAATGTGGTGAAGGTTAGGAACATGAGGATCAGGAGGTTTTCCTTGGTTGCAGTGTGGGCCAACCTAATCACATGGTTCTTAAAGATGAAGAACCTTTACCAAAGAGATAATAAAGAATGTGAGAAGGATTTGGTGCCTCCTTGCATTTTCTGAGATTAGGGCTTTGTGCATGGAGTGGAGAGAGGTCTCTGGGAGGGATGGGCAGCCCTCAATACAGTCAACAGGACATGGAGAGCTCACTCCCCCAGCTGTGTGGAAATGAGTCCTACCAACACCTCAACTGAGCAAGAACACAGCCCTCCTTGGAACCTCCATGAAGAAGGGCAGCCACCAGTGCCTCAGGCTGAGCCCCCCGCCCTGCCCCCTCGCGACACCAGCCTCAGATCTCCTCTCTGGAGAACTATTAGAGGACAGGTTTGTGCTCCTCATGCCACTGCCATGTGGTCATTTGCTGCACAATCACAGAAAATGAATACGGACCCATGAAACAGGCAGTTAGCATCGTCTCCAAGGCAATGAGTACACGTCTCCCATGACCGAGCCTGGCTCCCAGGTGGAACTGGGGGGCTGAGAAATGGGGCAGAAATGGGGAGATGGCTGCTGCTGCTGGTGTGACACGCAGAGTAAATTCCATGTAATATGCGCCTGCAGTGCATCACACACAGTGCGTGTAGGGGTGTTGTTGTCATGTGGAAGGTGGAAGAGTATAATATTTAAGAAATGTGATAAACACTTCACGTGCATTGGTATATCCAGTTCAGGCACCTAAAGCATGTGTCTATAGATGATGGCACGATGCAGATGAACTTCTCCAAGATTCCGAGTCAGCAGAGAGCTCCGGGAGGAACCAGGGACCAGTGTGTCCTGCGAGGAGACCACGGGGAGGAGCTGCAGCCATGCTCTGAAGAGGTTCCAAGCGCGTCAGCGCTCTGCTCCCGCTGACCAGGAAACGAAAGAGAAGGATTTCAGGAACACATTTCTCAATAATCAAATTCAGCAGAAATGCAAAGTGGACAGAAAGCAAAAAGCAACCAGTGGCTTTAGCAATCAGAAGGTCATGTCAGCCTTAGCAAGAGCAGCTCCCACGAGGGAGACGGCAGAGCCAAGCTGGTGGCGCTGAGGCAGCGGTCCCAATGTCACAGTGCCGGCTAAGACGGCGGGAGACAGAGCACCGGTGATGTGGGCGGAGGGGAGCCTTCTTTTTACTGAACATGGAATTGGTAGGAAAGAGCCTGGCAGGAAGGGAGATTCTGACTATGACGAGAGAGAGAAACGTAAAAAACAAGATCACGAGGCAGGGACTATGACCCAGGGGACACGCTTCCCACCGGATTAGAGAGAAAGACGGGCGAGCGAGGAGCCAGCTGCATTGTTGGGGCTGGGGCAGAGGGGAGAGGTCAAGGCCATCCCCACCTGAGAGCTTCTACACCTGCTGTGAGGCCGTGTTCATCCGGGAGGAGGGGGAGCAGAGGGTCAGGGCCACAGGAAGCTGGGCACAGTGCCTGTGATAGCAATGAGAGCGGCTCCTGCCCGCAAGGAATTAAAGACCCAAGATCACGTGGGTGTCGGGCCTGTGAGTGAGCAGGGAGGTGGAGTTTCAGCCGTGACACCTAAACATCTAGTTCAAGGAAGCCCGCGGGAAGCTAATACAGACCAACAGGGGTGAGGGGCCAAGACGGCGCATTCGGGAGTGTCCCGTTGTTGTAAAATATGCGATTCCAGAATCCGTGGGCTCTCGCAGGATTGCACGGCAATCACCCATCTCATGCGGCTCCTGCTCTAAATCGCGGCGTCTCTGACCCCGGCACACTGAGGAGCACCGCGTGCGGGGTGTGGGGCCGAGAGCTTGCACGTCCTGGAGCCCAGTCCTGTGTGTGATCATTAAAGAGGTGGGTTGCTCATCAAATGGCATATTTAACAGTGGCAAGCAGCATAATTAACCTGCTTCCATTCCCTCGTCTGAAAAATAGCTATGAAATGTGTATGTAGTAATCCATACTTCACAGTTAGTATTTTTGAGGATGAGCTGGTGGGGTAGAATTCAGAGGTGCTCAGCACACCCTCAGAGCTGAATAAATCTCACCGGTGACCATTACTGCGGGAGGGCTGCGAGTGCCGAGTGAAGGAGCGTGTTTCTGCGGACGGATGCTGGCAGCGGTGCTGGGCTCTCAGCCCTGACGGGCTGGGAAGGAGAGGACCTCTCCACCAGAGGGCGCTGGCCTGGGGATGCTCTCTGTGTGAAGAATGGATTACACTCCCCTAAGCTGGGGACCAGTGCCCTGGGCGGCGGTGCTGACATGTGTGGTGTGAAGCCTGGTGTGGTCAGAGAAGAAGCAACGGGAGCAGATGGTCCTGGACAAGCCCTCTCACAGCTAACTGGACTCTGGGTTTTGGTCAGTGTTCAAGTTACATTAAAAGTCACAGTGTTAGCATTAGCATTTTACGAGGTCTTCTCTTAGTTCTCTAAATGAATGTTATAATTTTATATTCATAATTTGTACATATTTGTAGAGAAAGGTAGCTATTAATGATCATTCCACTATTGTCTCGGTTCTGTGATGTTACATGTCAAAGCTACTAGTTTTGATTATTCCCCTTTCTCACATAGAAAAAGGTTTAAGAAAGAAAGAAAACAGGTCGCCTCTGGAACATTTGAGGAGCGATACCTTTGTTTCTCCCTGATAAAAGTTTGGCCAATATGTTAATCTTAAGTAGCAGAGATAGTTTGCCAAATTTAAGGTTCAAGATATCCTGGTACATAAAGAGGCAAGGAATGGATTTTAGATTTGACCTGTCCATAAATGCATTTAGTTCTCTTTTGCAGAATCCGGTCTCTAAACCTGCTCCTTACACAAAAGCCCGAGAGGCGGAGAATGACCAAACGCGGCTCACGTAGCCCAGGCACTGAGGTCAGCCGCTGGCGGCAGCTCAGAGTCAAGTGCTTTCTGCTAATGGACCCTCAGGACGGACCAGGAAATCTAAATGCACGCAGCTTAGTCATCGCTGCTGTTTCCCAGAACCAGCTCCACCAAAATCTACAGCAATAGCCTTCCGGTTTTTATTCTTCACCTTCTAATCCATCTCACTGCTGTATAGGAGATGAGGGGGAAGCCTATGGTATCAGCCAAGTTTACCTGCTACGCTAAACATAGTATCAATATGTTCCTGATATCTGAATCTAAGAATTGAAGTTATGTGAAAAAATATAGCTTCCAACAAAAAGTAGAAATTTCAGCTTTCACCTCTGGCTAGTTTCATGGCTTTCTGTGGGGAAAAATAAAACAAACAGTCTGTGTGCTATTTCAGTAACCATATTTTAAAAATAATTCATGCTTTCTCCACAAAAATACTATGTCTTCATAAAACCACTTACTAGAAATTACTCTGTTGACTTCCCCCACCTCTATCATAGAGCTTTGCTTTTCTAAACATCATATTCGAAGCCAAATGACCGAAGAGGTACACGAGGCCTCCATAGGTCTCACCTCCCCCAGGAATGCGTGCTGAGCAGACAGCTCGCACCGGGTCTGCACAGGGACACGAGGAAATGGGGGAGAAAACCGGTGCATGTACTGATTTTGAATTGGAAATGTCATATGTATTCTCTTGTTTTGAACTCAAGTCTTAAAACTGGAGAAATAACAACAGAAACGTTGCTGTGTTCTCTGAGCCTCTGCCAGACTGTGACGGGGTTAATACCTTTACAGGCAACAGGTTCCTCATCGCTCTTGTTCTCTTCACAGGCTCCTGAGAGGGTCAGCGAGGTCTCTGCCTTATGTAACTAATTCTCATTTAAAAAATAATGCTCCTGCGCTAGCCACTTTGGGTCGGTGGTTAGAGCATCAGCCTGGGGACTGAAGGATCCCGGGTTTGATTGCGGTCAAGGGCACAGGCTCAGGTTTGGGCACGATCCTCAGTGGGGGGCATGCAGGAGGCAGCCGATCAATGATTCTCTCTCATCATTGATGTTTCTATCTCTCTCTCTCCCTCTCCCTTCCTCTCTGAAATCAATAAAAATATATTTAAAAAAATAAAAATAAAAAATGACACTCCTCTTCTTATAGCATTTGCATTTTTGCAAAGCCATAATATTTTTCTATTATTATCATGAGTTACAGTGAGCTGACAAACTAATCATAGTAAAATGTCAGCTTTTGGATGAAAACCTATGCATATCTCAGTGATAAAAGCTCAGTGTCTTGCACTAATAGTGTGCCTTATGGTATCACCTTGCATTCAGAAACCGTGGATTTAGTGTTATATCTCAAATTAGAATTGGTTGATCTTATCATAGACTGTGAAATAGCAATAAAGTTTAGAGATGCTACGGCAATTTCATTCACTTGTGATATATTAAAAAAATGAAAAGAGATGCCTTAGAAAACTTCTGAGGCTGAAATGAGTCACTTCAGTACCTCTGCAGAGTTAGAGAGTAATCCAGACCCCAGTTAGGACAAGGAAGGGTGAAGATAGAAGTCTGAACCACGGCTATGACAACCTAAGCACAGAAGTCTCAAAAGCAATCGAAGAAAAATAGAGCCTGAGCAGTTGGGTGGCAAGTCCTTAAATATTCTTCAGGTCTGGGAATATTCAATGAATAAGCAGCAAAAAAAATAAATAAATAAAAGAAAATGTATATAGCAGGTTTCATTCAGGCTCCTTCTAATATGTTGGACAGTACAAAATAAGAAATTTTATGTAAGCCTCATGATACACAAAAATATATGTATAGAGAAGGTCCTCAAAAGAAAAAGAGAAAGAAATCACACTATTACAACAACAAAAAATAAACAACACAAATGTAAACAGCAAGGGAGAAAAATCTTAACAAAGGAACTAGAAAGCAGACAGAAAACAGTGAACAAAATCACAACAGGACTTCCCTATAATAATTACTTTAAATGTAAATGGGTTAAAAACCCCAATAAAAAACCATTGAGCAGAATGGTTAATGCAAGAAGGACCACTATGTGCTGTGTCCACAGAGACTCACTGTGACACATGCAGGTGCAAGTGGCTTTACTCAGACACAATAGAATTTAAGTAAAAAACTCCCACATTGGATAAAGAATAAAACTGGATAAAGATTAAAAGATCAATTCATAAGGAATAAATAACAATTATAAACATATAAACCCAACATCAGAGCACCTAGATATATACAGCAATTATTAACAGAACTGAAAGTAGGGAAAAAAACAGCAATACAATAATGATAGGAAACTTCAATGACCCACTTTCAAACATGGATGGAACATATACAGTGAAAATCAATAAGAAATCAGGACCTAAATGATACAATAGACAAAATGAATGTAACAAACATATACAAATTATTTCACCCAACAACAAAATATATATTTTTCACAACCACACACAGAACATTCTCCAGAATAGATCAAATGTTAGGTCATAAAACAAGTCTTAAGAAATTTAAGAGGATTGGAATCATACCAAGTACTTTTTTCTATCACAATGTTATGAGACTAGAAATCTAGAACAGAGTGAAAATTAGAAAATACACAAAGATGTGAAAATTTAACTTCTAGACAAAAGATGGGTCAAATGAAAATGACTACACAACATACCAAAAATTATGGGCTGCAGCAAAAGCAGTACCAAGAGGGGAATTTATATTAATAAATGTAAATATTAAAATAAAGAGAGATCCCAAATAAATAATATAATTCTACTAGTACACATTAAAGAACTGAAAAAAACACACCCACATATACCAAATAAGCTAACAGTAATCAGAAGAAAGGAATAATAAAAATTAGAGCAGGAATAAATGAAATAGAGACCAGGATAAAATTAAGGAGAAAATCACAAATAAAACCAAGATTTTGCTTGTTTTGAAAAGGTAAGTAAATTGATAAACATTTAGCTGGACTAAGAAAAAGAGGGAGGCAACTGAATAACATCTAATAAAAGAGTAATATGCAAATTGACCACACTTATGCTACACCCACAAGCCACGCCCATCAGCCAATCAGGAGTGGGTATGCAAATTAACTCAACCAAGATGGCTGCGGCCATGGAGAGAGCAGGAAGCTTGGGTTTCCCCAGCAATGCAGGAAGCCAAGCTTTCTGCCTGCCCTGGCCTGCCTTGGCCTCCACTTAAGGCTACAAAGTTTCAATTATAGAAGATAAATAAATCCCAACAAAAATGGCAGTAGCCACGGAGCTGGAGAGAGCAGGAGGCTTGAGTTGCCCCTGGCAATGGAGGAAGCCAAGTTTTCCCAGCCCTGACAGGCCCAGGCCTCTGCTTAAGGCTACAAAGTTTTAATGATAGAAGATAAATAAATCCCAACAAAAATGGCTGTGGCCACAGAGCGAGCAGGAGGCTTGGCTCCACTCCAGGCTACAAAATTTCAGTTACAGAAGATAAATAAATCCCAGATACCAGGGCCTCTGCTTGGGTTGCCAGGGGCCTACAAACCACCACAGGCCCCTCACCCAGGCCACCCTATGCCCCAAGGGAACCCCCACCCTGATCTGGGACACCCTTCAGGGCAAACCAGCCAGCCCCCACCCGTGCACCAGGCCTCTATCCTATCTAATCCTACCTAATAATAGACAAATATGCAAATTGACCATACCTTCACTATGCCCATGATTGGCCAGGAGGCATGGGGGGGCGGGACTCGGGGTGGCTGGGGTAGCTGATTGGGCCAGCGGGAGGCTGAGCTGCGTCGCCAGCAGCGGCACGAGCTCAGCATCTGCGCCATGGCTGTGCTGCGGCACAGAAGGGGCCTCTGGGGCAGCGAGCTGACATCCCGCCCTGGGGACCATCAAAAGCGGGGGAGCTGAGTGCCTGTCCGCTCAGGCAGCAGGCTTTTTCAGAAGCCTCCACCACGCCGGAGGCTTCTGAAAGGCCTGGTGCACCAGCGATTGAAAGGGAGCTGGGTGCCTGTCCACTCAGGCAGCAGGCCTTTCAGAAGCCTCCGCCATGCCGTAGGCTTCTGAAAGGCCTGCTGCACCAGTGATCGAAAGCAAAAGCGTGGGAACTGGATGCCTTTCAGAAGCCTCCCGCGCCTGGTGCACCAGCGGACAGGCACCCAGCTCCCCGTGATCGAAAGGGAAAGCGTGTAGGGGACCCTACACGTGCATGATTCAATCATGCACTGGACCTCTAGTCCTATCTAATAAAAGAATAATATGCAAATTGACTGTCACTCCAACACACAAGATGGCTGCCCCCATGTGGTCAAATATGGCTGCCCTCATGTGCACACAAGATGGCTGCCACAAGATGGCCAGCAGGGGAGGGCTGTTGGGAGGAACCAGGCCTGCAAGGGAGGGCAGTTGTGGGTGATCAGGCCAGCAGTGGAGGGCAGTTGGGAGGGACCAGGCCTGCAAGGGAGGGCAGTGGGGGCAATCAAGCCTGCAGGGGAGGTCAGTTAGGGGTGATCAGGCCAGCAGAGGAAGCAAGTCGGGGGTGACTGTCCCTGCAGGGAATGGAAGTTGGGGGGGACCAGACCTGCAGGGGAGGGCAGTTAGGGGCAAACAGGCCTTCAGGGGAGGGCAGTTAGGGGTGACCAGGCCTGCAGGGGAGGGCAGTTAGGGGCAAACAGGCTGGCAGGGGAGCAGTTAGGCATCAATCAGGCTGGCAGGGGAGTGGTTAGGGGGTGATCAGGCTGTCAGGCAGAAGTTAGGGGCAATCAGGAAGGCAGGCAGGCAAGCAGTTGGGAGCCATCAGTCCTGGACTGTGAGAGGGATGTCCGACTGCCTGTTTAGGCCTGATCCTACCTGAATTGGGCCTAAACGGGCAGTCGGACATCCCTCGAGGGGTCCCAGATTGGAGAGGGTGCAGGCTGGGCTGAGGGACACCCCCCCATGCATGAATTTTGTGCACCGGGCCTCTAGTCAGAAATAAAAGACCTGGCATTGCAACTAATGCCACAGGAGTAAACAGCATTACACAAGACTGTTAGGAAAATTGCACACCAGCAACTTGGGGCCAACACTCAACCCAGGACACACCCGCTTTCGCCTCATGGAGACACTGCTTCTGCTCCCTCTGCTGGAACTTCGTCCCCAAGACTGTTAAGAGCTCATTCCTTCACCTGGTGCAGGTCAACTTGAGACAGAAAAAGTTAGGCAGATGGGGGGCGGGACCATGGGGGGAGGAAGTGAGACCAGGAACCCAGCTGGGCGGAGGTACTAAGACACCTTGACTGGGAGGGGAAGAGGGGTGCGTGCCAGAGCCATGAACTTTGAAATATATGGGTATTGCTAAGACAGACAGCGTACAGATAACCAACCCTAAGGCATACAGACCAATCCCGAGGATGTTGCTAAGGCAGAATTCTTTGAAAAGACCAATCAGAAGCCAGCCACTCCTAAATTAAAAGGTGTGCGCTTCCTTTCACTATCTCCTGCCCAGGACGCAATGGGCTCCTGACATTTGTTCCTGGGGCAGCCTGTCCCTGCGCCCCGTGGCTTATGGTCGTGTGGCCCACACATGGACTAATAGGCTCTGATTAGATGGGACACTAACTGCTCCCAACTGTCACAGGAAAGGGGGCTCCGGACTGCTGCTCCCAGCCCAGCCGCACCTTCCCCAGGACTGGCTTCTCCCAGTGAACGTTGGTTCCCTTAATCGTTTTTGTCCGCGACTTCATTCCGTGATTTCACAAGACAGGAACTCAGACACCAACACCCACATTTTGGTTTCAAGCTCCCACGTCACCTCCCCTGGGGAAGGTCCCACAATGTCCTACTTAGTGCAACATCCTCCCAACTCACTGACAGAGGAACCCCACCCCACCCACCCCCCCCCCCCCCCCCCCCCCCCCCGTGTGGTTTTTCTGCCCAACACTGATTGTCATGGGACGTAATATACTTTCATTTTTCTGTCTTTATTCACAGAAATATAAGTTCTCCGGGGCAGGGATTGTTATCTGTTGTTCAACATTTCATTTCTAGCACCTAGAAAAGAAACTAGACTGCACATAGGTGTTGTTTGATAATTAATTTTGTGTGAATTAAGAAATAGGAGCATTGGAAATCTTTTGCCAGATCAAGATGCTGATCTTCATGAAACTGGGTTTTTCACCCCATTTACAGTAAGTGATGGTGCTGGTTGTGCGGGATGGCTCAATTATAATGAATGTGCTTGATTTATAAGGGCTTCTAGCCCAGAAATCATGACTCAAGTGAAAGCCAGAATCCCAGGAAAAATAATCATACAAGGTCTGAGTCACTTCTGCCTAATCAGAAATCAGTGATGAGAGGAGAGAGATGAGTCTGTGCTGGAAGCTGAGACCCAGGGCACAGCCTGGAGTGTGAGAGAGGTGCAGCTGTGCCCGAGTCATCGCAGGACAGTGCGTTCCCCTCACTGAGGGGATGAAGAGGGGTGAGAAGCTGCTGGAAGGGCGGGCGCCTCTGGCTGAGCAGGACGCGAGGCGCTGTGCCTGTGGGCAGCATGCAGTGTGCCCGCGCAGCGCTGTGGCCAGGGCAGGAGGCTGGAGCCCTGCATCGCAGGAAGAAGACCTGACAAGTACTTTGAGGTGCAGCGGGGCTGGTGAGGGTCAGGAGCAAAAACAAACCCTCTCACTAGCGCCAAAGACCTGGACGAGCCTGCTGTCCTCCCCTCACAGTCCCCGCGGCGGGTCCCCATGGGTCTCATTGGAAGCTGGCTCATTCGTCCAGGCCTCACAGCTTCTAGGGTCAGGACGCTAAGCTTCGGAGCCCAGGCCACGCAGGAGAGGGCTGAGCTCAGTGCCAGACAGCCACACCCACCATTTAGCAGGCGGTCCTGCCTTGGGCTCCTTGCATTGACGTGACCGTGGACCTGGTGCCCACGGGACAGTGACTGCTCCAGGCGACTCACGGGGCCTGTGCAGGAGAGAGGGTCCAGATCATGCTCCGAGGCTGCAGGCGCGGTGCCCTCAGCATGTGCGATTGTGTTAGGTTTCATCAGGGCGTTCACCCTGGGCTGCCCAGTGAGGAGCCGGGCGGGTGTTGGCACAGAACTGCTGTCTGGGCGGTTCTCAGTGGGGGCCTCAGCGAAGGACAGGCAGCTGGCACTGTGGTTCCTGTACACTGTTCACGTGTATCATGCATCTCTCTCACATACACACACACATGCACACACACTGAAATGCACACGCACACGGAGTGCAGGCCCACACTTGAATGTCGCAGCAAAGACAGTCTAGGGCGCCACCCGTCAGAGCAGAGGAACCCCACCCCACCCCCACTGGATCGGACAGCACTCAGTCAGCATCACTGTGCCTGGGGCACAGGCCAGAGGGGACCAGAGGGGGCCCGGAACCCAGCTGGGGCTTTCCTCCCAAAGTGGCAGGAGCCAGAGATTCAGTGAATTTCCTGTAGAGCAGTGCCATGCTTTTGAAAGGCATTAAATTTTAATAATTACAACCAGGATAATTAACAAAAATTGTAAGTGACATAAAATCTCATTGTGACAAATAGTATCATCATGTCTGCTTTCAAATGATAAGGTCATTTTTTAACTGAAAGCCATAGCACCTCAACTCGTGCAAACGCGCTCTGTCCGAGAGGCTCGCCGCAGAGGCGGGCGTGACGGCGTGGTGGTGCCTGTTTTACAGCTGCCCTTGAACATCACAGATCTGAACTTGCATAGTCACTTGTATTGGCATTTTTTCCACAAACACTGTGAACGTACTTCTCTTGCTTGAAGGTAATCCCCCCTGTCTTCCTCAAGTGCTCCGGAACTTGTGAAAGGATGATCTTATAATTTAACCCACATCCTCAGGTCGCTTGGACTGTCTGGTCCAATGTCTCAGGAACCATTGTTAGCCCTGCTGTCACGGCCGGCGGCGGGCAGGGTCCCAGGCGGGGGTCCGCAGTGTCCACAGTGGCCGGGCTGGTGCCGAGGCTGCGTCTGAGCCAGCGAAGGTTTGGGTCTTCCCAGGACAGGTTCTTGCCCGTGGCTTTGAGCATCGTTTATGACTAAGAATCCGGTCCTCTGGAGATTGGGACCCACCCCACATTGTTGGTCCATTCCTGTGCTGTTTAAACCCACCAGAGTCTGTGTCCAGGATCTCCCACTAAGAACCCAACGATACAAACACCACTTGGCACATGTTGTAATTTTCCTCAGTTCTGCTCAAGGCATGGAAAAGGCTACCTTGTCTTTGGGCTGATGAGGATCAGGAACAGAAAAAATCAGAACAGCGGTCAGACGAGGAGGAAACTGAGGAAGGTGGAGAGACGGGAGGGCCCAGCAGGCAAGTGGAACAAGTTCCGAGGGAGCCGAGGTGCGCGGTTCCCCGAGATAAGGAACCCCGAGAGGCAGAGCTGAGGCAATGCTGATGGCATCGGGACCAGGAAAGGGAAGGGCAGGCCCCGGCCAGGCAGCGCCAACCCGGCGGCCAGGGAGCCCAGCGGCGCCGGGCCCAGTAGGACGGGCAGGTGCGGGTTTCAGGCCTGGAAGGGAGCCGCGGGAGTCGGTGGTGCTGAGGAGGGAGAGGCAGCCGTGGCTGAAAGGGCTGGGCATCCACGTGAAATACACGTTTACCCTGTGATGGAGGAGGGTAAATACACGTTTACCCTGTGATGGAGGAGCACAGGCCTGGGAGCAGCAGCAAGGAGGACGCTGCCCCTCCCTGGACGGCGCAGCCAGGTCCCCACTCACCCTCCCCTGCGCCCCGGGTAACACTCGTCCAGGCACCGCTGTCCAGGGCAGTGCAGGCAGCGTCACCGTGGGGACCAGAAGAGCCAAAGCAATTTAGAACGAAGCAGACCGTGACAGCCAGAGGCAGGGACGCGACATTTTTCTGGACGTTCATAAAAATAGCATTTGCCTAATTTTTATTTTGACAAAAATTTGGGGGAGACAGTTACCCATTTAAAAGTCTTGCTTCTGTCCTGGTAGGATAGTAAACGGTAAGCCCTGTAATTGTAGAATGTTTAGGGGCTCGTGGGGTCATTTAGGGAAATGATGCCAGGTCACGGGGGCGTTGGCATCCTGGCAGGTGAGCACGGGCCCTGGGGCCTGGTGAGTGCTGGTGAGTGAGTCAGGGGGTCGCACTGGGGTCCAGGGGAGCCCGGAGCCGGGAGGGAGCCGTCTCTGCCGCCCGCCCAGGAGCCCCACAGGCACAGAAAGTGCCGGCGCGTGTGGCAGGTGCGAAGCTTTGCTATGGCAAACGCGTTTCTTTGATTTCTAAGGAGGATGAACAGTATTTCTCAAGCATTTCATGACAAATTCTATCTTTCTTTAGAAAATCAATTGCCCGTTTGTGTCCTCTGACCATTTTTCGTATGTTTGGTGTTAGGAGAGTTAACCCTTTACCTTCACATATATTCCAGTTGTTTTTTTCTGAGTTTATTTTCTTCATTTATGCAACTTGGTAAGTGATAGTAGCATTAAGTTTCCCTGTAATGCTTCCTGTTTTTAAATTTTTTATTGTGTTATTTCACAGGCTTTGTCTACTCTGAGATCAAACAATCATTGGTATTCCTGTTGTCTTAAGGTATGATTTGTTACAAGCATTTCAAAATCTAGAAATGATGCTGGTACGTGGCGTGAGGTACTGTTTAAACTTATTTATGTGTTTATTTCATCGCTTCCAAGCATCTGCAGGACACTGCCCCCCAGGCCTCCCCTGTGCTGAGAGGACGGGTCTCCGGCTGCTTCCCATGCGCCAGGGCCTGTCCCTCCTGCATCAGCGCCCAGTGCTTCCTTCTCTCAGCTTGATGTTAATTTTGATATTTGGAGGAGCATGTTTAGCACATGCTATAGTTATTCTCATTTTTACTTTATTCTAGAAAAACATTTAAAAATCACTTTGCTAATTAAAATGTAGTTTTATTTTTATTGCAATTGCATTCAAAATTAAAACTAGATAGAAGATGACTTCTTAGAGTTATTAAATTTTCTCTTTGAGAAATGTAAATAAATGCAGAAATATACCAAGTCCCCATTAATTCCAGTCAACTCAATTTTTAGATCTATGTAGACACTCGACATTCCTTATTTGATATCATGTGCAATCTTGCTTGTCCGGCAGATCTTCTAAATTGTTTTGGGTAGCATCAGGAGGAAGCTGTTGGTGTCCCTTTCACCCAATACTTGTAGCAGTCCTCGTATTTTTCAGTGATTCTCTACTTAAACACATAATTTTCTCTACTCAAACTTACATAATTTTAATTTTTGTTGATAACCTCCCAGCCCCTTGTGTTCCTGTTACCTCAGGTGACTTAGTCGCCGTGCAGAAGGCTCCGTCCGGACGGGCTTCCTCAGTGCACTCTCCTGGCGCGAGGCCCAGCTGGTGTGGGGAGAAACACGTCCTCCTCAGCCTTCTTAAGTCTCCGAGGGACTGCGAGTCAGACCAGCCAAGGAGATTAACCAGAGAAACACAAACCCGAGCCAAGCAGCATGTGGCCGCTGCACACGGGGGAGCTCCCGGGATGAGGAATGCAATGGGGTGAGAACTTGGGCTGAGAGAGCGTCTTAGACTAAAAGAAAAAGGGTTTGGATGCCTCTGGGTGGGGCGGTAGCTGTGGGGAGTGGACCTGAGACCTGGAAAGGTGGGGTGGCAGGTTGTTCAGGAAGGCTGGCCATAGATTTACATTAAGCCGTGGCATCCCCACTGGGAACAGTGGTCCAGGGCCCCTTCCTCGTCCTGGAGGGGGAGACACCTGTGCTGACGTAAAGGTTTAATAAGTTTCCTTCACAAATGGGAAACTGGGTCCTTTGTAGACCCTTTCCTGCTGGTTCTCATGGCCTTTTGCTCAAAATGCTCCATAAACCAAAGAGGCATATTTTGGGGTGTCATTCTAGTACCCTTCACTAGCTATTGTTTTGAAATAAATATTTCTAATTGAATTGACTTTTCAATTTTACTGGTGCCTTTTTCCTGTTTTGCTCGGGAATTTTGCTTTAGCTTAGAGAAGTGTTAAGTTGATCACCTGCCTTCTTGGCGTCTGGTGAGGGCCTCTGGTGTTCTATCCCATCTCTGACCACATCATCATGTTCTTACTGCTCACATTCACAGCACATTTAGGAATTACACGTCTAAAGATAGCCCTCTGGATGCCTTCCACGTATTTAGGTCAAAACCTACATGAAGACCTCTGTTCCCATCAGGAATTTCCTTGGTCCCTGTCTAATTAGTCACCAGTTAGCTCAAGGGTTCCTACCCAGCAATGTAGCCACCAGCTTGGATTCTGAAAGGCACAACTCCAGGTAGGAGTGTTCCCACCCAGAGCTGCCTTCAAACGAGAGAGATACTCAAGTGGCAGGAAGGAGTTGCTTTTGAAAGGGCATGTTTTCTACCGTGCAGACACCAGAGCATGTTTGCCAGCTGTATTTCTCAGTTCAGAACAATGTTGACACCCATTTAAAATGTTCTCTTTGTTCTGTATTGCAGGTAACAAAGCACAGCTAAGGAAAATGTATTTTACTCAAGTGCTATGAAACATATTGATATCTCTTCTTAAAAAGTCCCTCTACATTTATCAGGGTGTTTTTTTTTTTTCTGAAATATTCTTACTATGAAGTATCATAGATCATTTATCCTTAAAATTCTAACCACACTTGTGTTCTCACTCTTCCTTTTTAATTGAAGACCCAAGCTTACCTTAAACATCATTCACTGCTGGTGAGAGTTAAAATGGTGCAAGGATTCTGGGGTGCACTGATAAGGCATACTACAAAAGCCATAAAAATCCTGCATTCTTTTAAACCCTATAATTCCAGTCTAAGAAAACTATCTTAATATAATATTGTAAACTTATATAAAATATATGTGTATCAAAGTAATATTTATAATAGTAAAGCAATGGGAGCAATCTGAACTTCAAATGAGATTGAATAAATAAATAAATAAATAAATAAAGGTATCCATACAATGGAAGTTAATGTCGTCAGTAAAAATTATGTACTAAATAAAAATTGATTGACACAGATATACTAAAAGAAAAGTATGCCTTAAAGAGACATGCTGACATTTTTATTTAGTGGTGATGGCATATTTATTTTAAATAAACTATCTTCACTGTCCTGACATTGTCTTTGCAAAAGTCACGCCAGGAATTCTCCTTCCTCAACTCTCTAAAGTCTGTTTCTACAGCACAGACCACTGCTGGCGATTCTGCCCCTCACAACCTGTTTCCAGCATGAAGTTTATGGTTTTCAGAAAGACAGATCATCTCTGACTCTTGTGTGCTAAGCTGATTAAGAAATAAAACTCCGCAAATGCTTCAGAATTGCCCAAACTGCCTCGCACGTGGGGCAAGCACCCTCTCAGTGCTCAGCAGGCCCTTCTCAGCCCTGCCCACCCCAACGCCCAAACCGCTGACCCTCAGGAGCCTGCGCAGGGCTTTCCTCACAACAAAATTTGTGACAGGATTGACCTGACTTGCAAAATACAGGGCCCGATAAGTGATTAACTTGGAATGTTCACAAAGCACTTAATACCTGCCAATCGGCAAGCCAACCAGGGCCTGATAGCCTTGGATGACCCTGTGATCCCAGGCCTCGCAGCTTCTGTGGCTGTCAGAGCTGAGCACAGACCCTCAGAGCGGCTCTCACAGGACACAGCACGCTTCCCTCCACTGAAACAGGTGCTGTTAAAAACAAAGGAACAAATGTGTGTTCCGCTAGTCACGATCCTAAATGAGAACCATTGTCTATCCGACATTCAGTCCGATAATAAGTGACTTGGATGTGTCAGCGAAGTGTAAGTGTGCCGTGGGTGTAAATGGAAGAATAAAAGCTGTCTACGTGGTCATTCTTTCTTTCCCGTCTTCGGACTTCTGTTTGTTCAGCCGACGAGATGGCGGCGTGTGCAGGATCCCTGGTGGGGAAGACAGGCTGAGTGCCAGTGACGGAGCGATGCGTGGCACCCGTGACCGCCATCCTGCACCAGTTCCCGCTCTGTGCTCACATCGGGTCCGTGGTTCCTTCATGGTGTCATTTCCCTGGTTTCTCCCATCATCCAACCCCTCAGTCCTGCGCCCCTGAGATCTTCCTGGTAAGATTGGGAGGAGGCCCATTGCCAAGTTCAGCCCATGTCTATGGACCCACATCAGGGGGTCTCGGCCGCTCACCACCATTGAACTGCCTCCCTGGTTTCCTCCCATTTCCAGGCCCTTCATCTCAGTGGTGATGAGAACACCCCTCCGTTAGCTAGTGCCTCCCACCCCATCCCCCCAGGATTCTTTCTCCGCCTTCTTTCCTCCCTCATGTCACCCCTGGGAAATCCCCACCTACTATGCCAACCACAGACCAGTAAGTTCAAAATCCTTGTCTGACCTTCTCTCACCCCAGAATCCCAAATCTGACTAGATTTGCGCATGTTGTTAATGCTCACAGCTAAGACACAAAGGCAACTTTTCAATATTAACTTAGCCATTAGAAATATACATATTATCTATGTTTGAGAAGTTAGCAGTCAGATTTGCATTAAGGAGAGGTTAAAAGTAGACACGAGGAGCAGACATGAAGCACTGTGATTTAACAGATGACGCCCACGAGGCTGCACCCAGTTCTTAGAATCCCCTTAAACTCCCTGCAGCTTTCTGAAGTTTCGGTGAGGACAGTGCTATTTCAAAGGCTATCAGTTTTGTTTATTGAATAACACGCAACATTAGCATAAAAGCAGGAAATTTATAAAGAATGGATTTAAGAATGCTGATTAACCTTAAGAACCCCCATGATAGCCAAGAAGAGAGATTCGCCTGAGGTCTGATATTCTCCATCCATTTTGACAGCCTATTCTGTCTCAGATTTGTTTTGTTTGTTTGTTTGTTAATCCTCACCAGAAGATATTTTTTCCATTGCTTTTTAGAGAGGGAGGGAGGGAGAGAGGAAGATCGGGAGGGTGGGAGGGAGGGAGGGAGGGAAGGAAGGAGAGAAATAGAGACACATCCACTGGTTGCCTCCAGCACACGCCCGACTGGGGGTGGGGAGTGAACCCAAGACTCTTCAGTGCATGGGACCACACTCTAACCACTGAGACACCAGCCAGGGCTCAGTTTCTTTTGTCAGTATTATAAAGCATTCCTTTTTTTTTTTTTCAATATTTACATATTCTATCTACCACTTCCCAGAGATATGACCTTGATCTGTCTCTCAGCCTTTTTCTGCCTGTTACCTCATTGGTAAAATGAGGATAATAATGTCAACTGTGTCATATGGTCATGCTGAATAGCAAATGAATTATTTGCTACACAAATTATTTCTAGCCTAATTATTACCATTATTATATCTCAGCAGATGCACCAACTACACTTTGTAATCTGTTATCTGCAAGCCCAGCCGCGGTTTGTTCCCGTGGCCCGTCTCCCCCTGCGCGTGCACCGAAGCCCCATCAGCGCAGGGGCGCAGGCCGCCCCCCAGAGGAGGGCACAGCAGGAAGATGGCTGAGCAAATAGAGTGCCAGGAGGAGGAGAACCTGGAAAATACAAAATAAATAATGAAGAGAGACATTAAAAAGGATTCTGGGAAGAAGTGAGGAATGTTAAGAATTTTGAACATATGAATATTTCGAGTCCCTAGGCAAAAAAAAACAAAACAAAACAAAGGCAGATTAAACACTCCTGTGGTGTCAGCTGGAGGGAGGACCTCCGTGTTCAGAAGTTGTAACTCCAGGAGCTCCACCTGGTACTGAGGGTGAAGTTGGGATAACCCCTCCTACTTACTGCGGGGGTGGGGGAGGGCAGTGGGGGAGGCAGCGGGGGGGGGGGAGGGAGGGAGGACGGGGGCGGGGGAGGGGTGGGCAGGGGATCATTTAAATACACCCCAGTGTTCTCTGGCAGTGATGAAGACTGCCCCCAAGGGTGAGGGGAGCCTGAGAGACCTTGGATTTCCCAGCCTCCCCACCCTGCCCCAGCCCCTGGGGCCTCCCCACCCCCCTGGAGGGGATGCTGGTACTGGTGAAGATCAGGGCCTGGGATTACCAGACAGGTAGGAAATAGAACATCCGCCACCCAACCCTCACCACCATTTCCCCAGGCTCCTGTGTGGTAACAGGGGATTAAAGCTAAAAGAAAATGCAAGACCCAGATAAAAACCACAGGACAACAGAAATGAGGACAAGGGAGGACGTTTTAGCCTCTGTGGCTACAGCTGCAGCACGTGGTCAGCACAGCCCAGCTCCTGAGCAGATAAACGCAAATCCTCGCGCTGAACCCCCGCTCACTCAGCCACTGTGTCCTGTTCCACCTGAGGCCACCAGCCCGGCTCACCCTCCCTGGAAACCAGGGCCCTGCCGGGGGCACTGGGGTTCGTCTACACCCAGCACATCAAACTCAAAGGCTAACATGGGCCAAATAAACAAGGTGTAAGTTTATGTGGGCTGCCAGCAAACAGAAGCTCAATTTTCATAGAAACGTAGGTTTATTTTTATAGAGACATGCTGAACACAAAGGGCTGAAATAAATGAGTAACCGTTAACATAAAATAATAGAACATTTTAATAAAAATTAATATTTTTCTTGAATATTAACTTACCAGACACGGAATAACTGCACAAATTAATAAGCATAACCCAAATAAACCTATTTTTCTTGTTCTCCGAAAGCAAAATATTTCCTGTTGTGCACACCAAACAGTCAGTCCAAGACTAATGATGTGGCCATTGGCTGCTAAAATATTCGCTGCTGGTATTAGTGGAGAAATGGTGCACCTGCGTGTAAGGCATGTAAGGGAAATGAATGCAACACCATTACAGTAATCAGTCATTAGTGAATGTTGTAGTTCATTATTAATAACTAGAGGCCCAGTGCACAGATTAGTGCACGGGTTGGGTCCCTTGGCCTAGCCTTCGATCAAGGCCTGTTGGGGGGGCCGGCCAGCTGGGAGGTTGGCTGGCCAGGGGAGGGGCCTCGGGAGGTTGACTGTGGAGTGCACCTACTACCAGGGGGCAGCTCCTGCATTGAATGTCTGCCCCCAGGTGGTCAGCGCGCATCATAGCAACTGGTTGACCGGTTGTTTGGGTCGTTCAGTCTTAATGGTCAATTAGACTTTTATATATACAGATTATATATAACAGAATATTGTAAAAATTAAGTTATAAATTTTTTATTGAAACATTTCTTACATACCGTTATATTGGCTGAGCCGCAAAAATATTCATTGTGGGCTGCATACAGCCTGTGGGCCGCGAGTTTGACATGCTTGATCTACACTGTCCCCGTGCATCCTGCTGCTTCCAGGTTTGGTGATTAAGGATAAAGCTACTGAAAACATTCAGGTGCAGTTTTTGGACGTAAGTTGTCCACTCAGGTATGTAAATGACTGAGCTGTGGGTAAAACTGTATCTTCTTTATGAGCAATGGCCAGGCTGCCTCCCAGAGCAGTGACCAGCGTGAGTCCGCCCGTGAGGGTCCTGGGCCCCAGCCTCATGGGCACTCCTGGGGAACTGAGTCTGAGTGCAGCCATTCTGACAGGTGTGTGAGGGATTGCGTCTGCTTACACCTGTAACTCCCTGATGACTGAGATGCTGAGCTTGCCCCATGCTCTTGGCCACCTGCATAGCCTGTGGGTAAGGTTTCTCTCCCATCTTTTGCCCATTTTCTAGTCAGGCTGTTTGCTCACCGTGGAGTTTTAACAATTCTTTGAATGTGCTGAATCCATGTCACACGTATGTTTTGTATTTTTTCCCCCAGTCTGTGGTTTGTCTTTTTCATTTTCTTACAGTGTCTTTTATGGGCAGAAATTTTAAATTTTAATAAAACCTAAATTGTTTTCCTTCATTAATTTTACTTGGGGTATTATGTCTAAAAAGTCAATGCCGAGTGTAAGACTACCTACATTTTCTCCTAGACTTTCTCCTAGGTCAGTGGTCGGCAAACTGCAGCTCAAGAGCCACATGCAGCTCTTTGGCCGTGTTCTAACGCCACTTCTTCAAAACAGACTCGCCCAGGCAGAAAACTGATTTCTGCACATGGGCCACGAAATTTCAATTGCACTGTACGTGCATGCCCGCATGTGGTATTTTGTGGAAGAGCCACACTTAAGGGGCCAAAGAGCCACATGTGGCTCGCGAGCCGCAGTTTGCCGACCACTGTCCTAGGTTTATAGTTTTATCTTTAACATGTAGGTCTATGATCCATCCTGACTTGTTTATGTAAGGTACAATTTCTACTAGGTACATTTTTTTATATGGACATTCATTTGTCCAACACCATTTCTTGGAAAGACTATCTTTTTACTATACTTTTGCTCTCAAAAACCTATATATTTTGACTATATTTGAGTGGTTCTATTTCTGGACTCTCTATCCTATCTATTCTTGCACCAATACCACACTGACAGGGTATGGTAGACTTCTAGTAAGTCTTGAAGTTGGATGTGTATGTCTACCTTGCTCCATATTTTCTGGGAAAGTATGTGTGAACCTTGTATAGATGTGAAAATTTTTAATTATTTGAACCCAATTATATTGATAGAAACACAAGAAATGATTCAATTTTGTCTCAATAATCAAACTTAGTAATGAACCAATTTGAACTATATCATGGTAATCAGCAAAAGCTTTCTATTCTCAGAATTGCCCTTTTATTTTCAGAAAGGAAAGGGATAGGCCTGGCCCCACCCCAGGTGGGTCAACAAGGACCCCAATCGACTTCCTCGCCAGAAAAGACTCCGCAGTATCACAGGCGGAACAGCCGAGCTGGGTTCCCATGGTAAGACCAAGGGCCCGCCTTCCAGTACAGTCTGCGTTTCGGCGTTGGGTATTCAGAACGTGATAATGAATTTAACTGTGAAGAGGAGCATCCTTTATGCTGAGTTAGCAGAGAGAGTCCCCTGTTTTGCTAAATGTCTTGCTGATTGGGCATTGGTGAAATGCAAATATGGCGCTCATTTTTGGTAACTTAACCATTTAGAACTTTTAATAACGTTTATTTTATACAGTGACTAAATGTGCCCTAATAATAAAGGGAGAACTTGGTTGTATAACTTTGATGTATTACATTCATTACATAAAATAAATCTTCTCCCAGCATGTCACCATAACCCAGCGTAAGTAACATAAAAGTAGTATCTAAAAGTACTTATCTTTACTATTTGGATTCTTTCTTCATAAATAACATTATCTGACCTAATACAACTGCTTGTCCACAACAAGCCATGCACAAAGTCAATGCTAAACAGTGTGTGAATTAAATTTCACTCCAAAACCAAACTCGTTTTCTGCTAAGGTATAAATGGACTTCCCAATCCAGAAAACTAGAAATAGTGTTTAAATTATGTATAATTTAGAGTTCTCACAGCTTTAGAATTCTCACAAGACTATACTTTCAGAACCGAGTAATGACAGAAAGTTACCTTTCTAAAACAGCACTTTTGTGCTTGTAAAGCTCCGCCTGTACAGGGGCTTCTTAGTTTTCGGATTGCTGTGCCATGTTACGGGTGGAAGTGGGGTTCCTGGGGCGCCACGGGGAAATAATTCCTGAGGCCCTCCCGGGAGAAGGAGGTTTCGTGGAAAGCTTTATTGATGATGGAAAAGTAGGGGTTCCCCTCTAGGTCCCAGCTCCGCCCACCCTGCCATGGAAGCGTCCAGCTTGCCTTCAGAGCTTGCGCTCCATGTGACAGCCCAGCCCAGCATCTGCCCGCTGGACGTGCCCAGCTGCAGCCATCGCCGGTGGGCCCGAGGGGCCTGGGCCAGGTGGTTGTGAAGGGCACCGACTGTGGAGAGGGACCACAGGAGCGCATGGCAAACGGGCAGGACTTCGTGAGCTCCCAGGGGTGCCACCTCCTAGCCACCCCATTGTTCCCCTGGCTGGACTGCAGGCAAGCACTTTCCACACATCACCCCGACTTCACTGTGCAGGCGCCCATCTCCCCATCCCCAGGGTCCGCCTGGAGTGGACAGGTGGTTCTGGGGGGCATGAAGCTGTCACTTCCTGGTGACGCTGCCAGGGGACCATGGCTTCCCCTCGCTCTCCTTCCTTACTGATGTTATAAACTGGCTGACGACGAGGGTAACAGTCACACCTTAGTTTCTTCCTGGGGCACTTCTCTTAAACATGGTACGATCGTCCTGATTACTTTTTTACGGCGTATGTGATGATGTATCACTGAAAAGTTGAACTCACGTCATAAATCTCAGGTAACGTCAGCCTCACAGTTACTTGGTTTTGTTGCAGTTGTAAAGGGTTGTAAAGGTGGTACTCGCCCGGCAGCTCCAGCATCCCTCGTCAGGGAGCCTGCACTCGCATCCTTCACCTTCCTCTGCGTTTCATGCTCTCTTCATCCCAAAAAAGGAATCCTGTCGCTGATGAATGAGCTCAGCTAGCTGCCTGCATCCAATTGTGTTCAGTTTCTCCCTCGTGAGTACATGGAGGCTTTGAGTTGATTTTGTGAGTCGCTTTTTTCAGAGGTTCCTTTCTGATCTCGGTCTTGCTGGGTCCATGTGGAGCTAATTATCTGTCCTCCAGCCACAGCTGTAAAAACCTTCACACGCTGTGTCACCTATGGAAATCAAGTCTCAAGTTCCATTAGCTATTTTTCCTCCTAAATTAAACATGTATAGTGTGTCCCAACAGTAGTTAATAAAACCTAGTCACATTTTAAAAATAATATAATGAATTCAAAAGCACTGACATGCTTCAGCTAAATAAAAACCCATTTCAATGATGGGAAATCTATCAAAATAAGGACAGCAGCCCCCGGTAGCATCCGTAGACCTCAGTATCTTCCCCTCGTGTCTTCCTACGCACGCACGTCCAAAGTACTTGGATGATAGTAATTTATTATATTATTTCGTCTCCATGATGCATAGCTGAGTATTTCACACATGAATTTCTTCTCAGTATTGTATCCCAAACAGAATAACCCTTCATAGGTCACCCTGTGGTTAAACCACCATGAGTGTCACAAGCCACTGCCACATGTTTGTTGTTTTGGGGGCTGGGGAAGGGCAGAGATAGCCCGAGTGTCCTGTGCCCCCAATGTCACAATCGTGAGGAAATAAAGCTGAACGGCTTCCTGGAGACCATCAGAAAGGAGGACTTTAAAACAGTTGTAAAGAGTGACAGTTCTTATTTCTTCTCTACTATACAATGCAATCCAATTTTTTTGCCCAATTAATGGCATCTAGATTTGGACTCTCAATTGCAGAGTTTGAAATGCAGGTAGGTCATATTGATGAGGAGGCCTAGGAACCATCCCAACATCAGCTGGGCAGCGTGGACTCGGATGCTCATGAACAATTATGTCTGATGTAAGCCTAAGGAGACTGGAAAACATGAGCATCCCTGTTCTTCCTCACACACACACACACACACACACACACACACACACACACACATTGACACACACATACACACACACACATATACACACAAGTACACGCACACACACACATACACACACATGCACACACACATACACACACACAAGCACACACATATACACACAAGTACACGCACACACACACATACACACACATACACACACACACAGAAACCAGACTACATCACGAGAGTATTGTTAAATTATTGGTCACCTCCTACTCTATGTCTTTCTCTTCCCTTCTAAGTCTCCAAAACCAATAAAATTAGATTCTGGTCAATACTGCTCCAGTATTGACTCATCCGTAGCATGCTTATTGAGCAATTATAAATGCCGACTATGTCTGCTGTTGGCAATTTTAAGTCTGTTTCAGGCACTGAACTTGTTTCTAAGCATGTACATGGGCTTAACCGGAATTTCATCCTGAGGGGATTTGTGGTCTCTAATGGGTAAGATGAGCATTTACACTAATTGTAAGAGAAACATAAATACTGTCACACCGGGAGAGGTCTGTGTGGAACTAAACACCTTGGGAAACAGGAATAGACTTTCAGAGGACTCACACCCACTCTGGGCCCGGAAGAAGGATGAGGGACCTTCAGGTAGATAAGGACGGGGACGGAGAGGCTGGCAGGGGTGGATGCAAAGGTGGGGAAGGAGGAAGAGCCAGTTGTGTGCAGAAGCCCCGTGGCCGGGTCACGACAAGGCCAGCAGGGCTAACGCGCTGCTCCCCACGGGGACACTTCCTTCTTCATCGTGTTCCTACATTTGTTAACCGGATCCCACTATAAAGAAGCACTTCCGTTCTCTGCAGATGTTTATGACACAGTCACTCCTGCGTCAACATGTATCCTGGCATTTACTTTATTCTGTGCTTAACCCACTCCTGCCTCAGATGTGGCCATCGCAGCCTCTTCTCAGGCTTGTCCCTCTGCCGTCTCTCCTCTGTGTTTCCAGCTCCTCTTCTCTTTCTGGCCTGTGAGATGGCCCAGCCTCATGCTCTTCCGGCTCCCCAACAACGAGCCAGCCATCTCTGCAGGAATGCTGGTGCCTGTCCCCGGGGAGAATGCTGTTCAGACCCAGGCCTTGGCACCTTCTTGGTTGGAGGACCTTTGCTCCCAGGGCCTCTCAGAGTCTGCACTTAGCACTTTCCAAACGAGACACCTTTCTCTCTTGTCTCTCCGACTGACGCATCGCCCTAGCTAGAACCTTCCGAACAATGCAGAGGAGAAGCAGTGAGCAGTGATTCTCAACCAGGGGTAGTTTAGCCCAACCCCAGCGGGTGCTTGAAAACCTAGGGATGCTTTTCATTGACATGCATGGGGGAGTTGGGGGACAGCCACCATTTAGTGGACACAGGCTGGAGAGCCTGCTGAGCCTCCTCCTCCAGGACAGTCCATGTGACAAGGAATGATCTGACCCCAAATGCCGGGGCCTGCTGAGCCTGAGGGACCTGTCCTATAGGAAAAACATTTTCTCAAAACCCAAGGAAAGCCACAAACCAAAGCTCACCCCAAAGCCTCCAGACTTACCCCAAAGTAGAGCCTACTTTATCAAGGTGATCATGCCCCAGCTCGGGTCTGCTGGGCCTCTCTCAGCCTTCTGAGATGGAAGAAAGTGATAGTGTGTCTTACACCCACACCTCACATCCAGCCCAGCGAGGCAGGTGCCGGCAAGGAATCTGCTAACCAAGAAGAAAAGTGAGCAGATTAGAGGAAAACCCACAAGTGTTCAAAGCAAGGTGGAAGGGTACAAGAAATTTAAAAGAGAAACAATTGATATGTTTAAAAATAAAAGGGAAAAGATAGATCATGATGGACATCCAATAGATTTGGAATCCAATGGAAATTTTGAAAATGAACAATAGAAAATCTAAAATTAGGAGCCCAGTGAATAGATTTAGCAGCATATTGGAAAAAAACAAAACATAAGACTATTTATTACCTTGAAACACAGGCCAAGAGGAATTATCCAAAGCACAGAATTGGGAAAACACCAAACAAGAAATAACATGAGTGACACGTGGGACACAGTTAAAGAGGAAACATGGGCTCAAGAGCCCAGGGAGAGTGAAGAGGGAAATGTGACCAGAAACCTGTGAGGAGACAATGGCCATTTTACACCGAATAAGAGCAAAGTCTAAACTCTCAGGGCTCACGCAGCAGCCACGGGGAGCCAGCGACCGGCCCTGCGCGAAGGGGACCGCCAGGCCACGTGTGCGCCAGGGACCCCCCGCTGGACTCCGACGCGAGAGTGAACAAGCGGGAAAGTCAGAGGAACGCGGCTCTGTTCTATCTGCCGGACTCCGGGGGCAAACGGCGGGGAATGCGCCAGAACCGGAGAACAGAGTGCGGCCTCGTGCACGTGCACGAGGATGGTTCGGTGCGGGCGCGCCTCAGCGGCTGCGGGACCACAGGCAGCGCAGACAGCCTGGGCAGTGTTTCCGACAGCCGTTTACGGCCCGGGGAAGACCGCAGGCTTGGCCTCTCGGGCAGTAAACCCGCCTGTGCGTCAACACCGAAGCCTGCGCCCGCCTGTCCGGCATCCGACCCCGCAGGCGCTCCGAGGCCCAGCCCCATGGCGCTGCCTGCGGCGGAGGGACCCGCACTGCCCGCTGGAGAGGAGCAGCCGCGGGCGCACCAGCGGTGGCGCTGAGCCCTGGGTCGGAGGGAAGGGGCCCGGGAGGCCCGGCGCCGGCCTCGGTTCGGTGGGTTTTCGTGAAAACCCCTCAGAGCCAGCCGCCGGCACAACGGCAGGCCCAGGTGTGCGGTGAAGCGGCCGGGCTGCCGAGGGATGGGGCACAGGGCCGCCCCCGCTCTCCCCAGGCCGCCGGCCGGCGGGTCCCGAGGCCGTCAAGGTCGGCCGCCCGCCGCGGGGCGGGGCGCGCGGAAGGGCTGTCCGGACGGACGGCGCGGGGCGGGGCCAGGGAAGGGCTGTCCGGACGGACGGCGCGGGGCGGGGCCAGGGAAGGGCTGTCCGGACGGACGGCGCGGGCGCGGCTCCCTCCCAGGGCTCCGCCGCTCCCCTCCGTCGGGGGAAGGACAAACCCCGGGCCAGAGTGTGGGTTTCACCTGGGATCACTCCGTGTTCTAACCTCAAAGGGCGGCCACGGGGCGTTCTTTTTACCCCCAGCTTCGCTGCCCTGGACACGGGCCCCAAGTGCGGGCTGCCTCCGCCGCATCCGCATCCGCATCCGGGGCGAGCGGCCGGCAGCAGGCGGTGCAGGTGCAGGAGGCGTGAGGGTGCGGGAGCTCAGGAGGGACATCCCCTCCCCTCCCCTCTTCTCCTCCTCCCCCTCCCCTCCCCTCCCCCTCCCCTCCCCTCCCCTCCCCTTCCCCCTACCCCACCCCCGCCCCTGCCCCCTCCCCCTCCCCCTCAGGGGTAGGGGCAGGGGTAGGGGCAGGGGCAGCTGCAGGGACAGGGGCAGGGGCAGGGACAGGGGCAGGCTCAGGGGCAGGGGCAGGCTCAGGGGTAGGAACAGGGGCACCGGCAGGGGCAGGGGTAGGAACAGGGGCACCGGCAGGGGCAGGGGCAGGGGCATGGGTAGGGGCAGGGGTAGGAACAGGGGCACGGGCAGGGGCAGGGACATGGGCACGGGCAGGGGCACAGGCAGGAGCAACGGCAGGGGCAGGGGCAGGGGCAGGGGCTGAGCGGGGAGCTCAGGCTGCGGGCGCTTGGCAGCCCTCCAGCACCCACAGAGGCTCCAGCAGACCCCCCCCCCCCCGCCAGAGGGCCCCCTGGCACAGCTCCCGCCCTGGCCCCAGGGCAGCTTAGGGGCCTGCGGGTCCTCATCCCCAGAGACGCCCTCTGCTGCTAAGCAAGCTGGGGTTTCAGAGGAATGATGAACGCTCCTGAGAGAAGAGAGGAAGGAAAACGGCTGAAGGAGTCAGTTTTTCCCAAGGAGCTGAGGGAGGAGCGACTGATGCACGCCACGTCTAAAGAGGAATCGTCTTGCTAGAGAAGCGAATAAGAAGCCTAAGGGAGGGAAGGACTATACTTGCCGGAGGTGCTAAAACGGAAACAGAAGCAGAGAATGCCGAGAAGGGCAGCCGGTCATCCAGATGCTTTTGTTCAAAAATGCGGTGACACCAGCTGATGCTCCTGAGCTGCTCCAGAGGGCGGGCGGGGGTCAGACCACCAGGCTCTGAGTGGCCGCGCCTGGCTGACGGCGGCTCCGCGCTGGGCTGCTCTGGAGCTCCCGCCACGCCGCCAGGAAGGAAACGGGCGCAGGACCCACCGCCGGACAGGGACAGCGAGACCAGGACCAGCACAGGAAGTCCGAACGGGCACCTCGGCAGCAAGCCAAGTGAAAACTGCGAACCAGCGAGAGCCCTAAAAAAGAAGCAAGATTGTTTAAAAATTAATATAAACCAGCTAAATTTCTAGACGGTGTTAGATACATTGAAGGCAGCAAAGACAGTATTTCCCTGTTAATAGGAAGGTGTAGAAACTGCAAAATTCCAAGGTTAAACCTTACACGAAATATTAATACATATGAGTAAAATCACAGAACTTTCTTGAGGGGTAAAAATATATGTAATTATTGGCACTTAATGTATTTTCAATCAACATGTTAACTATTTTAAAGCGTCTTGATATCTTGATAAACTAACTTTAATAATGTAGAAAAATTCACAAGAAAACTAGTAAGTATATATGATTTATTGTGGTATAAAACATTAATCACGCCCGGCTGGTGTGTCCAGTGGTTAGAGTGCTGGCCCTTGCAGCAAAGGGTCGTAGGTTTGATTCCTGGTCAAGGGCACGCACCTGGGTCGCAGGTTCAAGGCTTGGCTCTAGTTGGGGCACTTGCAGGAGGCAACCAACCAACATGTCTCTCTTACATCGATGTTTCTCTCTCTCTCTCTCTCTCTCTCTCTCTCTCTCTCTCTCTCTCTCTCTCTCTCCCCGTCTCTATCTCTATCTCTCACCCCTCCTCCCTTCCTCCCTTCTACTTTCTTTAAAAAGCAATGGGAAAAATATCCTCCGGTGAGGATTAATAACAACACGAAAGATATTAAACACTATCTGGCTATAGTAACTGAAAGCGTGTTCATTGTGTAATGGCTGAAATTGAGGGAAAATAATTGTGTCTGAGCGGGATTCAGTGCGTGATAAAGGCAGCATTTCGAATGGGAGCGAACCTTTATGGGGGAGTGTGTGCTGTACTTCGCTGGCCCAGGCAGTAGGCAGCTACCCTGGGTGTGAGCTCAGGGTGGGGGTGAGGCGTTCTCTCTGCTCTCTGCCGCCCTCTGCAGGTTCCAGGGACACTTTCTGTCCTGAGAGGCCCCTCACACCCTGAGCCTTGGAAAGGAAGATTTCCCCAAACAACATTTCAAAAGCAAGTCATAGCTGTGTCCCTACACCAGGACAGGGACAGGGACGCTCGCCTTGGCCCCAGGAGACAGGCACGCTGCTGCTCTCTGGGCGCGCCCGAGCGGCTCCTTCCTCCTGGTCCAGCGCCTGAGGTCCTCCCCCACTGCCTCTCCCCACTCCCCGCCCCCTCAGTGGGTGTGTCTGGGGCTGGGAACACTGACTCTGATTCACACTTTTTTCTTCTCAAAGTTACTTTGGTTGTAAAAATCAAAATGCTTCCTTTCTGTTTCTTTCTTTGCTTATTTCCACTGAGAACACATCTTAACACATGAAAAGTTGTTATAATTTTATTTGGAAAAATTTCAAAGATAAATAAAAGCATGCATTGCTTTACTATTTAATTTTGAAAAAGTTTGTATTAATTAATTTTTTTATTGTTGACAATATTACAGATGTACCCCAACCCCCCCCCCCCTTTCTCCCTTCCACCCAGCCTCCACCCCACCCCAAGCTTCACCACACTATTGTCTGTGTCCCTGGGCTATGCATAGATGCATATTGGTTCTTTGGTTAATCTCTCCCTAAAATAATTTATAATACTCAATGTTAAAATAGCATGGAAAAATATAAAATCTCATACACATTGGAGGAACACTGGGAGTTCAAGAATTGGAGAAATAATTTGGCACATATGTCCTGCTGAAGAATTCTTCCCTTTGATTTGAAATGCTGCCTTTCTCCTGGGCTAAATTCTACCCACACATAAACTTTGACTCCTTGCCATTCAAAAGGCTCCTCGATGTTACACAAATTGAGAAGAAAGCACCTTGGAGAACGGCTGCTGTGACTACACGTCCCGCATCAGGCACTGGAGGTAGACGGAACACTGACAAAGACAGTTGTGGCATTGTGCGCTGAAAAAGTCAACAAGCAAGGCAGGCGTGGAGAGCCAAGAAAACCCGAGGACTCGGCCTCTCTTAATTATTCGCTCAGAGTTAGTCACCTAAAGACCACCACAATTTTGCTCTCAAGAAAAAAAGGAAAATGGGATTCCTGTTCTCTTTCCTGTGAAGGGGCCTAATGAGGACCAGGCGCACCTGCCCTGGGCCCTGAGCACGGACGCGGAGCAGTGGTCCTCAGGCACCGGCCAGCAGACCCGCAGCCACCCTAGAGACGAGGTGAGGCCGGGATGTGGGGAGAAGGGACCGGGCAGGCTCTGAAAGCCCAGGGAGGCCAGGGACAACAGTCTCGGGACAGAGTGTGGAGGGAAAGGCAAGCTGCAGGCCCCTGGGTGTCCAGCTGAACTCCGACCAGAGCACGTGGCCAACGCAGTGGCAGCAGAAGGAGCACCCGGGGCAGAAACGCCTTTCCCACCAGGTGAGTGGAAATACGCGACTGAGTGGGGTTCATGAGTGGTTGTGTAGCAGGTGAAAATCAGTCAGTGTATTCATCACATCAGCAAACAAAACAAGGAACATCACATGACAATCTAGATATATGTGGCGAGCCTGTTTGATAAAGTGCAACTCCAGTCCTAATTTTTAAAAAACTCTCAGTAAATAGGGAATCAAGTGGAATTTCCTCAACGTGGTAAATAGCATCCAAAGAAGTGACATCTGCTCACACAGATTCTATTCCACATTGTCCTGAAGGGCCAGCCCACTAAGTGGAGCAAGAAAATAAAGAAAGGCATCCACGTTGGAAATAAGGAAGTAGAAGTGCCTGTACTCACGATGACATCATCTTCTGTGCAGAATGTCTGATGGGATGCAGTTGTTTGTCCATTTGTTTTTGTAGGGAAGACCAGCTAACTCTAACATTGGAGTTGCTCATGACCTGTAATATTCTAAAATTCCTTGGGAAATGGGAATAATTTGGGGGATCACCTCGACCTGGTTTAGATGTCTGTTACAGTCACTGTGACCATGAAGGGTGGTACTGGAAAAACAGAGAAACCGATTAATGGGAGAGAATCAAGAGTCCAGAAACAGACCTGCTCTGGTAAGGACAGCTAACTCCGCAGCATGGCCAAGGCGGTCCGAGGGGAAGGACAGTCTTCAGTAAAGTCTGCACGTGCATCTGCATTGGGACAATTACAGCAAGAATATATTAAAATAAAGTGTGGAACCATGCCATGCATCATAAACAAAAATCCACTCAAAATAAACCGTACCCTAAAGTAAGTCTAGAATTTCAAATATTTCAAAAGAAAATCCTGGAGAAAATTTCTGTGACCTCAGTCTAAGCAAAGATTTGTTAGGAAAAATACCAAATGCATGTTCCATTAAAACGGTAAGCGGGACTTCATCAGAATGAAAACCTACAGCTCTTCAAACAACAGAGACAAAATTCACATGACAAACTGGGAGAAAATACTTGGAAATCACATACCTGGTAAAAGACTTTTACCAGAACATGCAAGGAATTATCAAAATTCGACAGTAACCAAACAACAACCCAATTTTTAAAATGGGCAAAATGTTTAACAGGCACCTCACCAAAGAGGACGTACAGACAGTGAGTGAGTAAGCATGAAGAGATTCTCATCATTGCCAGGCACCAGGGAAATGCGACTTAAATCCACAAGGACACAGCCACCAGCTGCCAGAATTAATACCTTTAAAGAAACGGAACGTAACACTTTTCCAATGATGTGAAGAATCTAATATTCTTACTCACACCAGTAGAAATGAAAATGGTACAACCACTTTCGAAAACAGGCAATATTTTAGAAGTTAATCATACAGCTACTACATGACCTGTCCATTCTCTTCACTGGTATTTACCCAACAAAAACGAGAGATTATATGCATACAAAGACTGTACTTGGGTATTTATAACAGGCCCAAAGTGGTATGGTTGGGGTGTCCATCACCTGGTGAAAGGATCCACGTGGTACCTCCATACACTGACTGGAATACTACCCAGCAGTGGAAAGCGGTGGTGAAGGAAATAGCATGGCTAATCTAAAATGACTGGGTGAGGCAAAGGAAGGCCAAAAGGGACACATTGTATGAATCTGGCCAAAGAAATGTCTCTGAACACCAACTATTTCCTGTGTCAGAAAGCAGGTGGGTGGTTTCAGGAAAGAGGGCGGCCGAGGGGCAGGCTTATCCAGAGGCTCCCGGACGCTCCCGGAAGAGGGGGAGGTGTTCACCCTGTGGTGATGGTTTCGGGGTGCATTCATGTCACAGTTATTCACTTGTGCTCTATAAGCATCTGAAGTCCGTTGCATGCTAATTATACATACACAAACGCTATTACATCCATATATCACACGTTGCCTCTGCCCCATCCTGGCTCAGAGAAACTGTTTTTCATAGGAAGCTTCATGTTATCAAATCACATTAAATGATCAGTATGTTATGGTATAATTTCATGACACAAAAGGGTACCAATGGTCATCGTTTTGGGGGTGAGGAGTAAATGAGGGTGCAAATGGGAAAACGGAAGGAAAGCTGCTATGAAAACTGGGATGTGAGTGCAGCAAGAAGAACTAAAACTGGATTTTGCTGTTTGAGGAATTGTGTCTTTCGGCTTTATAATCGAATGTGCATAATTCTGGGAGGAAAAGACGGAATGAGGCCTGGGGGATAAGGAAACCAGATTCCAGCCTGGAGATGACAACAATTAATTGCTCAACATAGAGCCCATTAACTTTATCCCCCCATAAATCAAATTAAATCTTGTGTTCAGAGAATTTTGTTTGGGGTGGGGGTTCTTATTCTAAGACTATGTGATCTTGTGGCTTGAATAGAATTTGTGATGGCTGGGAGCTCAAAAATAATTCTGAGGCCCTCCAAACACTGCATTTGTGTCCAGCCAATGTAATTGCATAACTTTATGAACAGGATGCTGATGAAACGTACTGGCTCATTATAATGAACAGTAGTTTCTCTTAACATGCCCAACTAGGAAAGAAATACACGCTGTGAAAGATGATCCATTCCAGTTGCTCTAACTTGCTCTAACGGAGAGGCGGTCTGGGAGCCTGCTCTGACCCTTCGCGTTGTTTCTTTCACCAGGAATGACTGTTGCAAAAGCAGGTGTCAACCCATGGAAACTTCTCTTTACGAAGCTTCTCTTAGCATTGTGTGGATCATGCTGAAACACCTAGGTCTGATGTAGGAGACGATTCCTTTTTATGCGCCTCAAAAAGAAAAAGTCTTCAGAATGAAACCACATTTCAGCAGTTCAAAGGTAACCACTGCAGCCCTGGCAATGGTTAGAGCATCAACTCCCGGAACAAGGGGTCTCGGGTTAGAATCCTGGTCAAGGGCACGTACCGGGGTTGCAGGTTCAATCCCAGGCCCTGGTCTGGATGCATGTGGGAGGCAACCAATCGATGTGTCTCTCTCACATCAATGTTTCTCTCTCCTTCCCTCCCTTCCTCTCCCTCTCCCTCCCTTCCACTCTTTTAAAAAAAAGAAGTGAAAAAATGCCCTCCTGTGAGGATACAACAGAAAAAGTAACCACGCAGGCGGGCTGTGCACCTCGTGCACTCTGACAGGCCTGCCGACCAAATGCTGGGCATTCAAGTACCTCCACAGTCAGCGTGCAGCAGGGGGGGCAGGCACGCCTGTGTGGGCCACAGGTGCCAACTAAGGAAGCCCCCGCCCGTTCCCTAGGGGCTCCCTCAGAGCTGCCCCTGAAAGGGAAGGCATCCAAAGAGCTTCGCTGAGCCGGCACCAGCAGCCCACCCCTCCCCCAGCCTCACAGGCACTCGCCACACAGCAGAAACAAAGGGGACCCGAGGGGGAGGGGGAGGCCAGGAGGGACATCAGAAAGGAAGACCAAAGGGAACAGGAAGGAAGAGGGGTCCAGGCATTAAAGGACTTTATCTCCTGCTGCAGACAAACATTTTTGAAATGTGATTCAATAATGATCATTTTATTTTACAATATCCAGCTGTGTTTTTCTACTGATAATTATGCTAATATTTATAGATAAGACAGCCCCTAAGGTTTTCATAGCAAGAAACCTAAATTAAATATTTTATATAAGCATTGCCAAATCCAGTTGGAGAATTGTGGCAACCACGCCAGGTCCCTCGATAGTCAAGGCCGGTGGGAGCACAGAGACCTTATTATCAATTCACCAAAATGACCAAAGGCCACCCAGGGCATGCGCCTAAACGGGATGTTCAGTGCGGGGGCCTGATGCGGCGGGGGGCCAGACATGGCGGGGATCTCCCTTTTCCGTGTCCTGCGCAGAAAGAGAGATGAACGAACCAGTTCTAAATGGAGGCGGCCAGGGATTGAGAAATATTAGAAATAAAGAAAACAAGACGCAGAAATAGATTCATGAAGCTGGGAGCTGGGTGGATCTTTCTGTGCCTGGCTGAGGCCACAGAACAGATCCAGACTGCAAAGCTGAGGCTTTGTTTATAATCAGGGACAAACAAGGCAATTAAAAATGTTCTTATAAGTTTCACTTGTTTTGGCAACACTTGCTGCCCCTCCCACAGCCCACTAGCTACCCAGGAAAGATCTAGGGATCAGTTACAGGATCAAGCTTAATTATGCTGGGAGGGGTCTGCCCTCCAAATGAACTTGTTTGTGACCCTGCCACAGGTCAGTCCGAGGCTTAACCCTATAACTGCTTCCTACATCTCACCCTTTCTTTTAAATTTAAGCTACTAATAATGGAAGTAAAATTTAAACATCAAGAACAAATTTCTGACTATTAAGACATTAACAAAGCAATGCCAATGCAAAACCCAATAACAAAACAATGCCAATGCAAAATCCAGACATGACTATTAATAAAACAATGCCAATAAAACACATAATAATGCCAATGCAACACAACAATAAAGAAATCAAACTACAGTAACATTTTCCTACTAAATGAAAGTTTCTTTTGCTGATTTACTCAAGAGTCCTCAGACTTGGCTGTGCATGGCCAGAAACATGATTGAAGAAGTAGCTTCAACTTTTGCTTTTCCACAATCTGCTGTGCTTCAGTCGTTTTTCTTCAGATGACTCCATGTTGGCACCTCAGTCCCCTGTGTAGCTTAGCTTTCAGTTTTCTTTTTCTTCCGCTTTGCTGTCATCAGGGCAGCTCTCAGTCCTTTTGAGTGAAGGGGCACAGGAGCTTCTCTGGGTCCATTGTGGTGACGGACGTAATGCTCTGGCACCCAAATTGGCTGCATTGCTCCTTCTGGAAAGATATAAAACACAACCTCTTCCCCACATTATTACTGGATCTGATAAAACTCTTGTCTGGTTTATGCTTCCTTCCACCTAGTTGACTCGGTGGAAGCTATTGTACAGGAGGCCTGATGCCCTTCACCTGCTGTATGATCCTTTGCATTATAATTCAAAAATTTTAAAGTGTAAAAAGCATGACTGAGCCTCTTTTGAGGTGACACATAACACCTGTCTCCCCCTTTTTGTTTTAATAAATCATTTTAAGAGTATGATTGGCTCTTTCCACTATTGAGTGACATCCATTTTGTCAGATTTGATTAGGTTTAAGTCCTCGGGGATTTACCCCTAAAGTTGGCACAGAAAGGTTGATAACAGACTGAGGACATTGCTTCCAATAAAACATGGAAATTGTCTTTCTTTAATAACATTTTAAAGGCTGAAAATTAAATGAAAAGTTCCTCTGAATTGTGTGCCCTATAGTAGCTGTATCAATAATATTGGCCATACTTACCACATAAGCACTATTACTATAGGTTGATGGGCTCCATAGCAAGATCTATTAAGGCATAAATAGGAGCTTGTATTTCTACTGAAATTTAAGGGGTTTGAAGGACCTTTGCTCTCCTGCTGCAGTAGATCCAGCCTTTCCAGAACTGGATCCATCTATAAAAATGGTTAATGCCTGAGGTATAACATTTCTTTTAATGTGGCAGTTAATACTATTCTCTGTGTTAGAAATAAAGCAAGACCCTCAAGTCAGGGGTCCTGGTAGAACACAAAACATCAAACATTTTGACTTCTATGCAGAAGGGTGTGCACACATGGTCTGGAAGTGCATGCACACTGACCTTCCTTGCTCTTGGTCCTGAGCAACCTGTAGTAATGCCCAGGTGCTGACTGCTAGCATGGCAAGGCATCTTCACTATTTTTATTTCTGGATTATTTCTCCTCTGTTCTCGGGGGCCACTACTTATTCTGTGGCTGGAAACGGTCCTCTCTGGGATCTGTTGTTGCAGGAATCCATATGGGCTTTGGAGTTTTCTGGAAATATAAACATATTCTCTACCAAAGGTTAATAAAGAACTCTTTTTTATAAATTAGACTTAGGATCCTTTTGATTTTTGTCCAAATGATTTTCCTTTGGCTTATTTTTACACCATAAGATTTTTCATGGATGCCTTATCAGCATTATAAATGAAAAATAAATTTTAAAGTAAAATTTTAAAGCAATTAAGGCTTGATGTAATTTACTTACAGGATATTATTCTACTATCCTTTTTTGATTAATTATTATGAGGCTTTTGTAAAAAAAATTAATGCAATCTTGATGACCTTTTATTTTTCATTTTTGCAACAAAAATATGACTGCTTTGGATTCATTGGGTGTTAAGCAATTTTACCATGAAATGAACTACCAATAGAAATTTTGGTTAATACTTTAAGAACAGCCTTTTGTATAATTAGATTTTCTTGAATATTCACTTATTCCATTTAGCTAATATAAATTAATCTGAAAACTTGACTATTTTACTGTCAAATTTAATACTCTAACAACAATACCCTGTAAATGTTAATGGAAAGGATTATTTGCATCCTTGAGAAAGCCCTGAACATTCCTGGTGTTAGGCTGGATTTAGATATAGGGCAGCTGCCATGGGCCAACTCTCTGTTGCCTGGGTCCCAATCTAAGCTGGGCCAAGTCTCTTTCTGTTATCTGGGTCTCTTTCCGATTTGAGCTGGGCCAAGTGTCTGTATGTTGCCTGGGTCCGGATCTGAGCTGGGATGAGAAGTGCAAAGCAGCCATGGGGCAGGAGACCTCCCTCAGAAGGGGCGAGTGTTCAAGCCCCTTTAATGTTGGGGGGGGTGAGTATCTGTGCCCCACCTCTGTTGACCCCCAAATTCTCTCCTGATGGCCCCTCTGAGACTGTGCCTGTCTTAGGTTGTTCCTCCCCTGAGGAATCTTAGCCGTCTTTGGCTAATCAGTCATCCTCCGGGGCCAAGCAGGGTGATGTGAGGTTCAGTTCTGTCTCCTTGGTAGCCTATGCCCCTATGGCCTCCATGCCCAGCACCTGCCTTGGGATCCCCTTGCCTGCTGGCGGGGCCCTGGCATTGATCACATATCTTGGGGAACCCAGGTTTCTTCTCCAGGGAGAGCCCAGCTCACCTCATTGTGGGAGAGATAGATCCATGGTACCAGCCACCATGAGGCTTCAACCTCAGCATGAACAGAAAACTCAGGCAACAGCTGTGGGCAATTGGATTGTGAGAAGAGGGTCCCTCTTGGCAAAAAGGGCAAGAAGGGCCAGTATAGAATGCTCAAGTGCCTTCCCAGGGGGCCTTCCACACAGTGGAAGGGATTAAATACTTTCCTGTCCTTTTAAATTGCTGCCAAACATTTAAAGAATTAGTTTGTAAGTTTGTTTGGGATAATTGTACAATATGCTGTTGTAAAATATCACAAATTATAATAAAATTGTAGAATAATATCATGTAAAGGATATTCTTTGCTCTAGGCCATGGCAATTCAATTTCAAACTGGCTGTCAATTTCTTTTTGTATAGACAAGGTTTTAACCAGTTAATGTCCCCTAATAATTTCTGAAAGTCATTTAATCTTTTCTTATCTCCACCTTTGGAGGCCTAATGCATTGGTTATCAATTACAATCCTTATGATATTTGAAGAAAACCTCTCTTTATTTCCTTCCAAAATAATTTTTCAGGCTATAGAGAGTTTCATTTAAAAATCTTTGCCACATGAAACAATTTCTCTTAAGGTTATGGTGACCACTAGTATGGATTAGATTTAATACTTTAATAACAATCCTCAGTTTACACTGTAATACCAGTGAAAGAGATTTCAAAATTTTCCAATTTCTCCTTTTTATTAAATTTATAATTATATTTTTAAAGTATCATCTTAGGCTTATTTGCATATACAGAGGGATCATGGGAAGGCTTAACTAACTTTCATAGAGGACTTATATAAAATTACTTATAAAAACATTGGCTTCTCATGTAACTTAATTTATATGAGACCTTGATTATATTTTAAAAAACTAATTTATAAAGTAACTTAAGTAGGTATCTTTAATTAAAAAAAAAAGGCAAAGAAACTTATTCAGTAAACTTATAGGTTTGATACTTTATTGGTCTGATCTAAAAGCATAAACAGTGTCCCACCTCCAGCTGATTCAAAAATGCAGGCTGCTTGAGGCTTTTGTCTTTCTTGAAATTCTACTGCTGTTGAAAATTTTGGCTATATTTAAGAAATATATTGTTTTTGTCCTCCTTACAGGCGAAAACTTTCATAACATTTAATATACATGTATATAAATAATATATATTAATTAGTTTTTATTTGATAAAGCTTTCCATGTGATTCCAGGTATCAATCAGTTTAATTAAAAAAATATTTCTTTTAAGAGAGAAACAGACTTTTGAAACATTTAGGGGCCCGTGAAATGTCTAAAAGCTACTCTCAAAACCTTGAAATACACTTGGAAAGATCAAATATATATATTTATATATTTATATATATATGACTTAAAGATTATATACTTAAATTATTTCAAAGAATATCAATTACATTTAATCTGGATCATAGAATTAATCCTCTTTTTAAAATCAGACCAGGAAGTAACATATTTTGAATTCCTAATTATTTAAGAGAAAACACATTTTATTTTCTCAAAAACACGTTTTTATATTTTAGCTATTATTACCACATTTATATAATTTCTCCCAATTCAATTTGAACCTTAAACTTTCAGAGCTTGCAAGTCAAATATTAGCTGTTCTTAGATTAACAACACTTTTATACTCTTAAAAATAAATTTTAAAATCTAATAATTAACTTTAAACCATGTTGTTCCTGCCCGGGGAAACTGAGAAGCAAACTTGTAGGTTAAAGGAGCCACTTTTGCAGGAAAAACCTTTTGACCTAGCCACTTGACCTTTTCTAGGAAGGTCAGCTAGCAAAAGGTGTAGCCATTTAAATGCAAATTTAAAAAGGGTGTAGCTTTAAAACCTCTTTATGGCAAGAAAAGAGACCTTGAACTTTCAGAGCTTTAAATTTTAGGTAGCAAAATTAAATACTTAGCATTTCCAAATCAATAATACTTTTACATTTTTAAGGATACATTTCAAATAAAATATAGGGCGCATTTAATTAATAGATTAACTTCTATCCTCTAGACTTCATGCAATGCATACTCAGATCAACATTTCAGTATTATAACAATTCAATACATTTAGATCATTTAAATTTATCATTTGATTTAGTAAACTTCCAACTTCTTTTAAATTTCCAGCCAATAGGCCTGGCCCAGCCTCTAAATTTCAAAATGGTCACAATTTTCCTGCTGGGGAAGTCAAGAAGCAAACTCTCAGCCATTCATATGTAAACTTGACTATTTCCTTCCTGCTATTTACTTGCCTCTGGCGGGAAACTTCAAGAGAGCTACTTTAGATGCCTTAGGAAACTAGCCTGTATTTCTTTCTCTGGTTCACCTTCGCCATTTTTAAGGCCAAAACAGTCTTGGGTTTTTATTCTGTACACAGCAAAGAGTCAAGTTCAGCTCAAAACTATGCGCACTCGTTTTTAAACTGGCCTTTTCCCTTTACATGTGCACAGAAATCCCGGATGCATTTATGAATTTGTAAAAGGTTTAAGTCATTAGCTGGGGAAAAAAAAAAGATAAAGATGGCGAAGATGAGGCGAAGAAGTGGCTTTCTTGGGGAGTGACATCCATATTGGATCGCCACGTGTCTCCCTTCCCCCACATCCTGCTTGCTCTGGGGGAAAGTTTCAGTGATGGTCTGGCATTTACTATTTTTATTTTATTTACTTTTTCAATTTTTATATATTTTTATTTTTTAAGGAAAGAAAAAGATTTTTAAGATAAAAGAATTATTGGCAGTTGCTGAGAAGTTCCTTTTATCCTTTTCTACCTGGTTACAAGTAGTTTACACGTGGAGGTGGAGGAGGTGCAGATGGTATTCTTAGAGACTTGCACCCTTCCACTGCACCCCAAATAGATATTCTTAAGCTCTCCTTTACTGAATCAAGGCCATCACCAATTAAAATAGGAATTTTTTCTGGAATTTTGCTGAGTATTGGTCACACAACTGCTTTCTAACCTTTTCCCAGGTTTCATCAACAAAACTTAAGAAAGAAATCAAGAATCTGACTATGCTTAACAGCATCTTTGAGCTATGAGCATAGTTTAAAGCATTTAGAAGGATTACCCATGCTTTACACACGGCTATTTCAATTAAGTTCAATACAATTCACTCCCCAATACCTTACATTTCTTAAATCTGTGGCGCGCGCAATTCTTGGGAGCAATCCCTTGCCTCTTACCTCTTGTTGCCTCTTTCATGCCCCACATTGGGCGCCAAATGCGGGAGCCTGATGCGGTGGGGGCCAGACATGGTGGGGATCTCCCTTTTCCGCGTCCCGCACAGAAAGAGAGATGAACGAACCGGTTCTAAATGGAGGCGGCCAGGGATTGAGAAATATTAGAAATAAAGAAAACAAGATGCAGAAATAGATTCATGAAGCTGGGAGCTGGCTGGATCTTTCTGTACCTGGCTGAGGCCACAGAACAGATCCAGACTGCAAAGCTGAGGCTTTATTTATAATCAGGGACAAACAAGGCAATTAAAAATGTTCTTGTAAGTTTCACTTGTTTTGGCAACACTTGCTGCCCCTCCCACAGCCCACTAGCTACCCAGGAAAGATCTAGGGATCAGTTACAGGATCAAGCTTAATTATGCTGGGAGGGGTCTGCCCTCCAAATGAACTTGTTTGTGACCCTGCCACAGGTCAGTCCGAGGCTTAACCCTATAACCGCTTCCTACAGTTCAGGACTCTGAGTCTGGGAATCCTCATCAGGCCAAGATACCATGAGCAGATGCCAGGGCACACAGCACACTGTGCCCTTCTGGAGCCAGTGTGATTGACATCACTGAGGGCACGAAGCCTTCTTCGTCTAAATGGTGTAAACATAGGTACTGACCAGCTAGTCGGCTGGAGTCGGCTGGAGTGTGGAGAAGCCTGCCAGAGAGAGCAGATGAGCAGGAGAGACAGGAGAAGTTGCTGGGCCGAGCTGAGGCGCTGAGTCTGGGGCAGCGAGCGGCTGCTCAGCAGAAGCTGTGGTGCAGGGACGGATGCTGCTTTATGGGGAAGAGGTCTGCTCACCAGCTGGTGTCCGCTGCCTGCCTGTGTGGACTTTGCTGTGAGGACTGTCTTGTCTGATGGCCATGTGCCCACTGGCTTCGGCAATAAAGACTCATTCTGACTAGCGTACACCCACAACCTCTCCGTCTCCCAGGCCCTTGCCAGCTCTGCCCAGCCCAGCGCCAGGCAGCCAGCAGGGCTGTGCGGGCCCCTGCTGCTGGCTCCAAGGAGCTTCCTGGGAACGGGCTCAGGCAGTGCTGACCTGTAACCGCCTGGCCAGTGCCTGGCCACTCTGCCCTCCTCGCTGTAGCTGTCCTGAGCCTCACAGACGCTTGCAGATGTGGGAGCAGAAGGAGCTCCCCAGTTAGTCACCGCATTCATTTAGCAGCTCTGGCCAAAGGCTTAGAAGATGGGGGCAGATTATGGGTTAGAATTTAAGTTTTTCTGGATTTTTAGTATCAGACCACCTTTTCCTTCAGAGTTAAAGATACTGTGTCCCTCAACTGTCTCAGCAGCATCGTTTCACACGCATGTGCCATGTTACCTATGTACTGAAAGCGGGTAACATACAAACAAGACTGTGTGCGTCATCCCCGCGGAGCAGCCATTGCTGTAAACTCTAAGACCGCTGACTCGTCCCTGGGATCATGTTTTATAATCTCCATGAGCCTAGACGAGGGCCCAGAGGAAGCGATGCCCACCGTTCTTCATGCCCACGCGAGGGCCTGCTGCCTGGTGCCAGCGCTGTGCCCTGCACACTTCGGTGACACGACTGTCCCACAGGGCGCTGCAGGGTCCTCCCACAGTGCAGCCCCCAGCAGCTCCTGCCCGAGCAGCTCCAGAGAGTGGCTTTCACGCGTGCAGTGGGTCTGTGTGGGGTCTGAGGCGTCCCCCGCCCTGCAGGGACTTAGCAGATGCGCAGTGGCAGCCCGAGCCTCGCTCTCCTAAGGCACCCCCTCCTGGACCCCACGGGAGGGCTGTTTAAAGCGGACCTTGTGGCGTGGTTCTCCATTCCGCTCGTGGCATATTTCCTGGACTTTGGAGGAGGCCTGTGGCAGCTGATCCCACCCCAAGAAAGGGTGCCTCCCTCCTGCTCAGCTCCCCTCCCTCTCCTGAGCAATCGGGTGAGACAGGGATGCCTGTGGTCTGTGCAGGGGTCCAGAGGCCTAAGTAGCGGCCCGCGGAGCAGAAACCACCTCTCAGGAGTGAAGCCCGCCTCCTGCAAGCAAGGGTCTCCCAGGCCACTCGGGACAGGACGGGGCGCCGCCTCCCAGGCTGCCGGCTGCACAGATACACACAGTCAGACCCAGGTTAATTAACTCATTCGCACTTTATCTGATCCTTTCCTAACTCACCAATCTCAGTGGAATCACTTCTTCCAGGAGAAAACCCCACGCTTTCCGTTTATAAATAATGTTAGCAGACTGACCCGACCCTGACACTGACCTGACCCTGACCTGACCCTGACCTCACCAAGGACACCAACTCCTCAGAGCAAGAAAGACCGGCTGTTTCATAAGACGCATGGTCGCCTCTCAGTGACCCAGCGGCTGTAGAGAGTCTCGCTGCACCTGAGACAGCAGGTACCTGGGGCTGCCGACAGCAGGAAGCAGCTGCAGCACGCACACAGGGCCGTCAGGGGGGCTTTGATCGTTTACATCACTGGAACAATGAACTGGAAGAGAGAGCTGAAGACAGGAGGCATCGCCACAGAATTCATTTAACGTCTAGTAATGATCCCAACAGCAACAATAAGAACACTTAGCAATGATGCGGTGCTCTGTGCATGCCAGCAGCTATTTATTCCAAGAGCCTCATAAATGCCTACTTCATCTCAGCAATGTCTGGCGGCAGCTGCTCTGACTGCTGCAGATAGAGACCCTGGTCCAGGGGGTGAGGCCCCACGCCTCACAGGAGCTGCGCTGGGACCAACTCCTCCGGGCCGACCCCGTCCTGGGCCTGTATCACCGGCATTGCCCACACTAGGCGGCCAGCGAGGGCAGTGCCATCCACACACCACCTCAGCCCCCACACCCAGGCAAGTAACCAAAAGTAAGAACGAGGAAGATGCTTGGACCAAACCACGAACCACGACAAGGGTCCTTCATGCTCTGTGCACTTCATGTCAGACAAGGACAACAGAGAAGTCTCGGACACTATAGACGTGGACTTGGGCCACTGCAGTCTCCCCACGATCCCCGCACCCCACTGCAGGGCAGGGTTCATGGTACTCTGCTGAGGGCTGGGAACCTGGGCAGAACAGGGCGCCCCCGGGAGACCGCCCCGCAGGGACCAGCAGAGGCAGAGGCTGCCGGCCAGAGGCTGCACCCCGCAGCCCCAGCTCCAACCATGAGAAACTCCCCGAAGCCAGTGAGAGGCAGGAGCACCGCGGGATAAGGCCTGGGTGCGAGGCAGCTGTGGGGGAGGGACAGAACCCAGGTGGGCCCCGTGCAGCGGGAGAGGGTGGAGATCCCTGCGAACCCTGATCTGGTTGGAGAGCCAAGGGGGCAGGGGCATCCTTATTGGGAGGAGGGGCCTCTGGGCAGGGTGGGGGAAGGAGGACACAGGAGCTGTGGTTTGACTTGAGCACGAAGCCCAAGTGGACGTGGTGAGCAGGTGTTTTATGTTTTAGTTTACAGGCGATGAGGCGATGAGGCCTGAGCACTGGAGTTATTCTCTCGGAAACCATGTGAAGATGAGCGGAATAAAGGTGCTCAGGGGGGAAGGACGTGGAAGGCAGCTGAGCGGTAAGTCAACCCAGCGGGAGCTGCCCCATGGCCAGCACCAGGGCAGCCACCCTTTACTGTTTAAGCTCAGGTCGCTGGACAGGACGAGTGGCAGTGGCTGATGTGGGCGTGCACCCTGGCTGGGCCTCCCTGCCAGAAGCAGCCGCGGCTGTGCTCCAGTAATCTCATTGATGACACTGACATTTGAATTGCATATTATTTTCATATCATACTGTCCTTTCAATTACCCCCCAACCATACAAATACAAAAAAAAATTTAATTCCCAGACATGTGGAATCAGCTGCTGGGCCCGACTGCCTGTGGGCCACCGTTTGCCAGCCTTCTCTGAATAATGGCTCTAGGCCGCCCTTCAGGGCCTCCTTACCCTGCCCCCAGACTGAGTCCCAGCCACACCACTTCCTGTCGTGCTAGCCCTCCAGTCCTCTCTACACCCAGACTCCCTGCCTCGTTCTTACTGAGTCTGAGAATCCCCTCCCTCCAAGCTTGCCTTTACCCCTCTACAATATGACCTCTTCATAACCGTGTTTCTTATTTTCCCTCTAAAGTAGCTTTTAACCCACCCCAACATCCTTTCTTCATGGCACTAGCACTGCAAGAAATGTCCAGGCACACAGCAGTGTGTCAATAAAGGAATGACAATCATTCTCCCTGTCCCACGTAAAACAATGGGAACATGGGATCTTAGAAATCCAAGTGGCACAGCTTGCTACATATAAGCGCTATGGCATGATCGTCCTTCACACATTGGCAGTGTTAATGTAGTTTAAGGAAAAGAAAGTAATTTACAAGCATCTGGGTGAAGGGGAAAGTTACATACAACAGAGAATGTAACCATTCCAAGTTGGTCTCAATCACTGCAACTTTCAGGATGAGAATAGCCATGCAGTGATGTTAGATGCTGAGAGGGGATGTGAGAACCAAGATGGCAGCCTAGGTGAACATGGTACTCACTTCCTCCCACAACTACATCAAAATTACAACCAAAACACAGAACAACCACCATCCAGAACCACCTGAAAGCTGGCTGAAGGGAGTCCTACAACAACAGAAGTAAAGAAGAAAGCACAGTGAGGCTGGTAGGAGGGGTGGAGGCACAGATAGGGCTGGATAGGCACCCCATGTGCTGTTGTGTGTTTTTTTAATCAGGAGGGAGGCAATCTCTGTGGAGGCCACCTGTGAGGAGTAAGTGGTCCCAGCCCCACACCAGACCCCCAGCCCAGGGTTCCAGAGCTGGAAAGTTAAGTACCCATAACTTTGGGCTGTAAAAACCAGTGGGGATTGTGGCTAAGTGACACAGGCAGCCGGAGAGAGCAAGATATTGAAAACCTATTTGAAGAAATAATGACAGAAAACTTTCCCTACCTGGTGAAAGAAATAGACTTACAAGTCCAGGAGGCACAGAGAGTCCCAAACAAGAGGAACCCAAAGAGGCCCACACCAAGACACATCATAATTAAAATGCAAAGGGTAAAGACAGAGAGAGAATCTTAAAAGCAGCAAGAGAAAAGCAGTTAGTTACCTACAAGGGAGCGCCCATACAACTGTCAGCTGATTTCTCAACAGAAACTATGCAGACGAGAAGGAAGTGGCAAGAAATAGTCAAAGTGATGAATAGCAGAGACCTACAACCAAGATTACTCTACCCAGCAAAGCTGACATTCAGAATTGAAGGGCAGATAAAGAGCTTCACAGATAAGAAAAAGCTAAAGGAGTTCATCACCACCAAACCAGTATTGTATGAAATGCTGAAGGGTTTTCTTTAAGAAGAGGAAGAAGGAGGATGAGGATGAGGAAGAAAGGAGGAGGAGAAGGAGGAGGAGGAGGAGGAACAAAAAAATATGTACAATAAAATGGCAATAAATACATAGCTATTGATAATTGAATCTAAAAATCAAAATAAAGGAACAAGAAATCTAATGAACAAAATAAACTGGTGAGTAAAATAGAATCAGAGGCATGGAAACAGAACAGACTGACAAATCTCAGAGGAATGGGGGGCGGGATGGGGCCGGAAGAGATTAGCAACAGAGCTTACTTATAGACACAGACAGAGGGTAGTGAAGGGGCAGGGCAGGAACTGAGTAGTGGGGGCAAGAGGGAAGAGGGAACATCTGTAATACTCAACAATAAAGATTTAAAATTGAAAATTAAAAAAAAAAAAAGATTCGGAGAGGCAGGAAGCCGATCTTGAGGGGTTGTTTAGGAGCAAGGAGACTTCAGGGAGAAGACAAGGCTCCTGTTGCACCCACTCATCATGGCCGATTTTGCTGAGGACTGGCGACCCCACCCAGCGCCTACTTCACAAAGCAGCACAGTCACTTCAAGACAAAAGGGCAACAGAGCCTCATTTTAAACTCTGCCCTTACAAATCAAAGGTGCGGCTATGAATTTATCAACCTTGAATCATATTTCCAAAGATGTATAACTGGGAAAATGTATCTGGTTTCACTCCAAGTCTTCTGTGGAAAGAGGAAAATCTCTTCAGAAAAGTGGCCCCTTCCCAGTCACTTCCGTGTGCACCGCAGACACCTCTGATATCGGTGCACTTCTAAACGAGTCCACTTCTGTGGGTAAAATGAATGCCAATCTCAGGTCAGGAGAGAAGACTAGGCCTCCTGGAGTTCAACATGCATGGATTTCCAGGCTGGCCGAGGCTCTGGGCTGCTGGGTTGGGTGTGCCTGGTGGAGTGCCTCTAGCCAGTTGATTCCCTCCACAGGGACGCACCTGCAACTCCACAGCCTCCCCTCTGGCAGTCGCTGCATTGGGTTTGCTAGTAATCCTAAGGACTTTTGGGTCTTGACACCAGCCTAGCATTTTCTGTGTTTTTGTCAGGTTTGGCATCAGGTATGTGACTTCCCAAACACACTGGGAAATGCTCACTCTTCTCTATTTTCTGGGAGAGTTTGTGTGCATTTGGAATTATTTCTTCCTTAAAGGTTTGAAGGAATTCACCTGCAAAGCAACCTGAACCTGGGATTGTCTTTGGAGACTGTTGACAAGTTTAACTACTTTGATGGATACATGCCGGGTTATTATCCTGCATCTACTAGGGTTCAGGAATCTGAAGAAGGGGCTGCGAGTAAATTAATAAAGAGACTAGACACAAAATATGAATTTGGAAGGCATTTTTGGGGGGAGCCAGGGGAGGCTTAGCTTTAGTAACTAAGTTCTCCGAATCTCTGGACCCCTAGCTTTTTATCCACACATTTTTCCCTTTAGCAAAGCAGATATACATATCAAAGGTAAGGTTTGGTAAACAGTAAGATTATCAGGTTGGGGGAACTGCCTTCAGCTGTCTGGCAGCAGGCAATAATACATGCAGATTTTCAGCTCTGCTGAAAGAGTCCTTTCAACCTTTTCAGGACTTCTCGCATTTATTATGACCCTGCTGGAATTATCCTCCAGTGGATACAGGGCTATTCTGATTTTTTATTTCCTGTACTAGAGGCCTGGTGCACAAAATTCATGCACGGAGGGGGGTTGTCCCTCAGCCCAGCCTGTACCCTCTCCAATCTGGGACCCCTCGAGGGATGTCCGACTGCCCGTAAACAGGCAGTCGGACATCCCTCTTACCATCCAGGACTGCTGGCTCCCAACTGCTTGCCTGCCTGCCTTCCTGATGGCCCCTAACCGCTTCTGCCTGCCAGCCTGATCACCCCCTAACCACTCTGCTGCTAGCCTGTTTGCCCCCAACTTCCCTCCTCTGCCAGCCTGGTCACCCCTAACTGCCCTCTCCTACAGGGTGGATCACCTCCAACTTCCCTCCCTTGCAGGCTTGGTCCCTCTCAACTGCCCTCCCTTGCAGGCCGGGTGCCTCCCAACTGCCCTATCCTGCTGGCCATCTTGTGGTGGCCATCTTGTGTCCACATGGGGGCAGGATCTTTGACCACATAGGGGCAGCTATATTGTGTGTTGCAGTGATGATCAATCTGCATATTACTCTTTTATTAGGTAGGATAGAGGCCTGGCCTGGTACAGGGGTGGGGGCCAGCTGGTTTGCCCTGAAGGGAGTCCCGGATCAGGTGGGGGTTCCCTTGGGGTGTGGGGCGGCCTGAGCAAGGGGCCTGTGGTGGTTTGCAGGCTGGCCACACCCCCTGGCAACCCAATCAAAGGCCCTGGTATCTGAAAGTTATTTTCCTTCTACAATTGAAACTTTGTAGCCTGGAGAGGAGCCAAGCCTGGGGCTCCCTCCACCCACAGCCATTTGTGTTGGGGTTATAATTGAAACTTTGTTGCCTTAAGCGGGTGGGCCCGGCCAGGGTGTGCGGAAAGCTTTGCTTCCCCTGTTGCCGGCGGCAACCCTGGCCTGCTCTCTCAAGCTCCATTCTGCCGCCATTTGTATGAATTTGTTTACCTTCTATAATTGAAACTTTGTAGCTTGAGTGGAGGCTTAGGCCTGGCCAGGGCTGGTGGAAAGCTTGGCTTCCTCTGTTACCTAGGAAACCTTACTCTCTGTGGCTGTAGCCATCTTGGTTTGAGTTAATTTGCATACTCGCTCTGATTGGATGGTGGGCGTGGCTTGTGGGTGTGTCGGAGGTATGGTTAATTTGCATATTTGTCTATTATTAGATAGGGTGGCTTTAGAGTAAGTTATGTATGTTAAATAATTTGTCCATTTCATCTGAGTTATTGGGTTTGCTGTCATAATTACTGTTACCAGTTATTATTTTGATGTCTATAGTAGCTGTGGCAATAGCTGGTCCGTTATTTCACATATTGGTAATTAGCAAACTCTCTCTTACCTCTCTTCCCTCCTCTCTTTCTCCCTCCCTCAATATCTCTCTCTCCCTCTCTCTCTCTCTCTCTCTCTCTCTCTCTCTCTCTCTCTCTCCTGCCCTCTCTCTCCCTCTCTCTCTCTTCATCTTGGAATATCCTGGTGATTGCCAGAAGGAAGGAGGCCAGGGAGGTAGAAGAGGATAAAAGGGGGTAAATGGTGATGAAATAGACTGAACTTGGGGTTGTGAACACACAATCTAATATGCAGATGATGTAATGTAGAATTATACACCTGAAACCTATATAATTTTATTAACCAATGACACCCCAATACATTCAACAAAAATCTATAATAATAAAAGTGTAATACGCTAATTAGACCAGACAGCCGAATGACCTTCTTGATGTCCTTCTGGACGAAGCCACCACGATGGGGGCCAAGGCAGAGGCAGTTAGGGGAGATCAGGCAGGCTGGCAGACAAGCGGTTAAGAGCCAGTGGTCCCGGATTAGAAGAGGATGTCCGACTGCCGGTTTAGGCCCAAACCGGCAGTTGGACATCTCCCGAGGGGTACAAGATTGTGAGAGGGTGCAGGCTGGGCTGAGGGACCCCCCATCCCCTGTGCACAAATTTCATGCCCTGGGCCTCTAGTATACTATAAAACATCACCTGATAATATTTTGAACTATTTTCTAGAATTCTAAGCATTTGTGTCCCAGACCTCTCTATACTGCATGCATTTTTTATTCTTACATCTAGACTTTAACCTTTTGCACTCGGATGTCGAGTGTGACTCGACACGGTTAGCATTAGAATAAAGGAATCGAGAAAAAAGCAAGCGAGTGCAAAGGGTTAATTTGTGGAGTGACTAGTCTCAGCCAGCAGTTTTCTTAAAAATATTGAGGACCCCCAAAAGCTTGTGTTTCTTTGAGCTACACTGGTTGACACTATAGTAATAAAACTAAAATTGTGGGATTTTTAAAGCCCAGTTGAATGCAAGGCCGCATACTGTTAGCAGAATAGCTGTGGGCACGGGGCCTCCAGAGGAGCCCATGGAACACCTGAGAGGATGACAGGAAATAGAACATTGGGTTTCGGTGGAACATTAATTGCATTTAGTGAAAGTCACCTTCCTCTGGTGGATCTGAGGGGTCAGAGTTCCCAGCGGGCACTGGAAGTCCGGCCTGGCCACAGGTTCTGAGGCGCCTCCTGGGCAGCAGCCTGTCCGCTTCCTGCACGTGGACAGCCGTCCTCGCTTGCCCTGTGTGTCCGTGTGTCAGCCCGGGACAGTCTGGAGGGCTGGATGCTGGCCGGTCAGGAGGCAGCCGGGCACCGCGTCCGGCCCTTCAGCAGACCGCGGGCCGCACCCACCGCGGGTCTCTGAGATGGAAAGCGCTGCGCCCGCACCGCTCACCCGCCAGGGGCGGACTGCTGGGCGTAACTTTGGCTCTACCAGGGCGCCGGCGAGCCAGCTAGTATTCTGGAAGCGGCGGTGGGAACCGAAGGAGCACTCCGACGCTGCTCCGGCCCGCCTGCGGGAGCCGCACTCCCCTCTGCAGTGTGGGAGCTCCGTGCCTGCGGGAGCCGCACTCCCCTCTGCAGTGCGGGAGCTCCGTGCCCGATGGGGCCCCATCCCCTCTGCAGTGCGGGAGCTCGGTGCCTGATGGAGCTGCACTCCCCTCTGCAGTGTGGGAGCTCCGTGCCCGATGGAGCCCCATCCCCTCTGCAGTGCGGGAGCTCCGTGCCCGATGGGGCCCGCACTCCCCTCTGCAGTGCGGGAGCTCCATGCCCGATGGGGCCGCACTCCCCTCTGCAGTGCGGGAGCTCCGTGCCCGATGGAGCCCCATCCCCTCTGCAGTGCGGGAGCTCCGTGCCTGCGGGAGCCGCACTCCCCTCTGCAGTGCGGGAGCTCCGTGCCCGATGGGGCCGCACTCCCCTCTGAAGTGCGGGAGCTCCGTGCCCGATGGAGCCCCATCCCCTCTGCAGTGCGGGAGCTCCGTGCCTGCGGGAGCCGCACTCCCCTCTGCAGTGCGGGAGCTCCGTGCCCGATGGGGCCCCATCCCCTTTGCAGTGCGGGAGCTCGGTGCCTGATGGAGCTGCACTCCCCTCTGCAGTGTGGGAGCTCCGTGCCCGATGGAGCCCCATCCCCTCTGCAGTGCGGGAGCTCCGTGCCCGATGGGGCCGCACTCCCTTCTGCAGTGCGGGAGCTCCGTGCCCGATGGGGCCGCACTCCCCTCTGCAGTGCGGGAGCTCCATGCCCGATGGGGCCGCACTCCCCTCTGCAGTGCGGGAGCTCCGTGCCCGATGGAGCCCCATCCCCTCTGCAGTGCGGGAGCTCCGTGCCTGCGGGAGCCACACTCCCCTCTGCAGTGCGGGAGCTCCGTGCCTACGGGAGCCGCACTCCCCTCTGCAGTGCGGGAGCTCCGTGCCTACGGGAGCCGCACTCCCCTCTGCAGTGCGGGAGCTGCAGTGCGGGAGCTCCGTGCCTGCGGGAGCCGCACTCCCCTCTGCAGTGCGGGAGCTCCGTGCCCGATGGGGCCCCATCCCCTTTGCAGTGCGGGAGCTCGGTGCCTGATGGAGCTGCACTCCCCTCTGCAGTGTGGGAGCTCCGTGCCCGATGGAGCCCCATCCCCTCTGCAGTGCGGGAGCTCCGTGCCCGATGGGGCCCGCACTCCCCTCTGCAGTGCGGGAGCTCCATGCCCGATGGGGCCGCACTCCCCTCTGCAGTGCGGGAGCTCCGTGCCCGATGGAGCCCCATCCCCTCTGCAGTGCGGGAGCTCCGTGCCTGCGGGAGCCGCACTCCCCTCTGCAGTGCGGGAGCTCCGTGCCCGATGGGGCCGCACTCCCCTCTGAAGTGCGGGAGCTCCGTGCCCGATGGAGCCCCATCCCCTCTGCAGTGCGGGAGCTCCGTGCCTGCGGGAGCCGCACTCCCCTCTGCAGTGCGGGAGCTCCGTGCCCGATGGGGCCCCATCCCCTTTGCAGTGCGGGAGCTCGGTGCCTGATGGAGCTGCACTCCCCTCTGCAGTGTGGGAGCTCCGTGCCCGATGGAGCCCCATCCCCTCTGCAGTGCGGGAGCTCCGTGCCCGATGGGGCCGCACTCCCCTCTGCAGTGCGGGAGCTCCGTGCCCGATGGGGCCGCACTCCCCTCTGCAGTGCGGGAGCTCCATGCCCGATGGGGCCGCACTCCCCTCTGCAGTGCGGGAGCTCCGTGCCCGATGGAGCCCCATCCCCTCTGCAGTGCGGGAGCTCCGTGCCTGCGGGAGCCACACTCCCCTCTGCAGTGCGGGAGCTCCGTGCCTACGGGAGCCGCACTCCCCTCTGCAGTGCGGGAGCTCCGTGCCTACGGGAGCCGCACTCCCCTCTGCAGTGCGGGAGCTGCAGTGCGGGAGCTCCGTGCCTGCGGGAGCCGCACTCCCCTCTGCAGTGCGGGAGCTCCGTGCCTACGGGAGCCGCACTCCCCTCTGCAATGCGGGAGCTCCGTGCCTGATGGAGCCACACTCCCCTCTGCAGTGCAGGAGCTCGGTGCCTGCGGGAGCCACACTCCCCTCTGCAGTGCGGGAGCTCGGTGCCTGCGGGAGCCGCACTCCCCTCTGCAGTGCGGGAGCTCCGTGCCCCATGGAGCCCCATCCCCTCTGCAGTGCGGGAGCTCCGTGCCTGCGGGAGCCGCACTCCCCTCTGCAGTGCGGGAGCTCCGTGCCTGCGGGAGCCGCACTCCCCTCTGCAGTGCGGGAGCTCAGTGCCTGCGGGAGCCACACTCCCCTCTGCTGTGCGGGAGCTCCGTGCCTGATGGGGCCGCACTCCCCTCTGCAGTGCGGGAGCTCAGTGCCTGCGGGAGCCACACTCCCCTCTGCAGTGCAGGAGCTCTGTGCCCGATGGAGCCCCATCCCCTCTGCAGTGCGGGAGCTCCGTGCCTGCAGGAGCCGCACTCCCCTCTGCAGTGCGGGAGCTCCGTGCCTGCGGGAGCCGCACTCCCCTCTGCAGTGCGGGAGCTCCGTGCCCGATGGGGCCGCACTCCCCTCTGCGGGAGCTCCATGCCTGATGGCGGGTGGGGGGGGTTCTGATCCGTGTGGGCTCGGATGGAGCCGGTTCCAGCGGGAAGAGCGGCTCTGGCTGCAGGTGGAGGCCCGGGTGTGGCTGGAGCGCCGCGCATGACAGGGAGGGGGCATTCACACACACGCAGTCACACATGGTATCACATGCACACCACATGCTACACACGTAGCATACATACACATCACAAATATAGCCCTCACACACATGCACACCATACACACCCACACACATGCACACCACACACACACACGTGCACACACGCACGCACACACGTGCGCACACACATGCACACACGCACACGCACACACACAAGCGCACACACGCGCACACACGCGCACACACATGCGCACACGCACGCACGCACGCACACACATGCGCACACACACGCATGCACACACATGCGCACACACGCGCACACACACGCACACACGCACACGCACGCACACACACGGCTCCCTCCCCCGCACCCCACCCCCCCCCCTCCTGCGGAAGGATGGAACCCGGGGCCGCAGTCCTGGGAGCAGACAGCCCCCACGTGGGGGGCAGCCTGAGAGCCGCCGTCCAGGGCCTGGGGCCACGCCGTGCGTGGAGTGCCGCCGTGTGTGCTCGGGGGCTGCTGGGTGGAGCAGAGACACAGAGGACATCGGAGCGGAGGGCGGCTTTCCTGAGCGCGTGTCCCCGTCCTGGTGCCCGACCAGGGCACTCAGGTCACACCCACACCGGACGCCGCCGCGGAGCCGGGTGGCCACCGACCGGCCACGTGCACCGTTCTGGACGCACGCGGCCCGATGCGGAGCGGGTCTCCGGGCGACCTGCGGGGGGGGGGGGAGCAAACCCCAGGCGAAAGCCTGCAAGGAGGCGGCAGGGGGTGTGAGGAGGGGGGGGAGGGGGTGTGAGTGAGGGTGGGGGAGAAGGGTGGGGAGTGAGGGAGGGGGAGGGGGTGGGTGAGTGGTGCCCTTTCCCTGGTGAGTGAGGGGGGGGGGGGGGGGGGGTGTGAGTGAGGGAGGGGGAGGGGGTGTGAGTGGGGGAGGGGGTGTGAGTGAGGGAGGGAGGGGGGGGTGTGAGTGAGGGAGGGGGGGGGTGAGTGAGTGAGAGGGAGGGGGTGAGTGAGTGAGTGTGAGGGGGGGGGGGGGGTGTGAGTGAGGGAGGGGGTGGGGGGGAGGGAGGGGGTGTGAGGAGGGAGGGGGAGGGGAGGGGGAGGGTGAGTGAGGGAGGGGGAGGGGGGGGTGTGAGTGGGGGGGTGAGGAGGGGGAGGGGGTGTGAGTGGGGGGGAGTGAGGGGGTGAGGGAGGGAGGGGGAGGGGGGAGGGTGAGTGAGGGGGGGAGGGGGTGTGAGTGGGTGAGGGGGGGAGGGGGGGTGAGGGAGGGGGTGAGTGGGGAGGGGGGGGGTGAGTGGGGGAGGGAGGGGGGAGGGGGTGTGAGGGAGGAGTGAGTGGGGGGAGGGGGGAGAGGGGGAGGGGAGGTGAGGGGAGGGGGTGTGAGTGAGGGGGAGGGGGTGTCTGTGAGGGGGAGGGAGGCGTGTGTGAGGGGGAGGCCGGTGTCCTTTGCCATCTTATTTGTCCCGCATCAGAGACCAGGGCCAGTTCATGCTACGTGACTAAGTGATAGGTGGATGTTTGGACTGGGAAGTATTTCAGTGGAGGCGGAAGTTAACATGTCCGGGGATAACAAAAATGCATGCTGCGTGTTTGTAGAATGTGTTGGGTCTTACAGATCTTTGGACTTAGTCTAGATATAATATGGAATCTAACAGGCACCATTAAAGAGTTTTAAGAAAGAATTCCCCAGCCCTAACCGGTGTGGCTCAGTGGATAGAGCGTCGGCCTGCGGACTCAAGGGTCTCGGGTTCGATTCCGGTCAAGGGCATGTACCTTGGTTGCGGGCACATCCCCAGTAGGGGGTGTGCAGGAGGCAGCTGATCGATGTTTCTCTCTCATCGATGTTTCTGTCTATCCCTCTCCCCTCCTCTCTGTAAAACTCAATAAAATATATTTAAAAAATGAAAGGAAGGAAGGAAGGGAGGGAGGGAAGGAGGAAGGAGGGAGGAAGGGAGGAGGGAGGGAGGGAGGAGGGAGGGAGGGAAGGAGGAAGGAAGGAGGGAGGGGGAGGGGGTGTGAGGAGGGAAGGAAGGAAGGAAGGAGGGGAGGAAGGAAGGAAGGAGGAAGGAAGGAAGGAAGGAAGGAGTGAGGAGGAAGGAAGGAGGGGGTGTGAGTGAGGAGGGAGGGAGGTGTGTGAGGAAGGAGGAAGGAAGGAGGAAGGAAGGAAGGAAGGAAGGAAGGAAGGAGGGGGAGGAAGGAAGGAAGGAAGGAAGGAGGAAGGAAGGAAGGAAGGAGGGAGGGAGGAAGGAAGGAAGGAGGGAAGGAAGGAAGGGAGGGAGGGAGGAGGAGGAAGGAAGGAAGGAAGGAGGAGGAGGAAGGAAGGAAGGAAGGAAGGAAGGAGGAGGGAAGGAAGGAAGGAAGGAAGGAGGAGGAGGGAGGGGAAAGGAAGGAGGAAGGAAGGAAGGAAGGAAGGAAGGAAGGAAGGAAGGAGGAAGGAAGGAAGGAAGGAAGGAAGGAGGGAAGGAGGAGGAAGGAAGGAAAAGGAAGGAAGGGAGGGGAGGAAGGAGGAAGGAAGGAGGGAGGGAGGAAGGAGGAAGGAAGGAGGAAGGAAGGAGGGAGGAAGGAGGGAGGGAGGAAGGAAGGAAGGAAGGAAGGAGGAAGGAAGGAAGGAGGGAGGGAGAGGGAGGAAGGAAAGGAAGAGGAAGGAGGAGGGAGGGAGGAAGGAAGGAGGAAGGGAAGGAAGGAAGGAGGGGAGGGAGGGAGGAAGGAAGGAAGGGAGGGAGGAAGGGAAGGAAGGAGGGAGGAAGGAGGAAGGAAGGAAGGAAAGGAGGAAGGAAGGAAGGAAGGAAGGAAGGAAGGAAGGAAGGAGGAAGGAGGAAGGAGGAAGGAAGGGAGGAAGGAGGAAGGAAAGGAAGGAAGGGGAGGAAGGAAGGAAGGGAGGAAGGAAGGAAGGAAGGAAGGAAGGAAGGAAGGAAGGAAGGAAGGAAGGAATCCCTGAGCACAGGGACCCCGGGCCTTACTTCGGGTTGGCTCAGGCATGCCTGTGGCTTCAGGCCTCGCTCTTCCCTGCCTCCTGGCCTGCAGAGTGCACTGCAGGGAAGAGCCCTCTGGGCTGGGTTTCACCCGACCTGTGTGTCCCCTCAGCCAGAGCCGGGCTTCAGGCGGAGAGCTGCTTGGCTAAGGCGTCCCCACGGTGGCCAATTTGGCTCCAGCTAAATTCTGCTAAAACCATTTGCCAGAAGCCAATGTCCCAAATACACAGCACTCACAACCACCAGTAAGCCGGGGGAGGGAGTAGCTGAATAGACCTCACAGCATCTGGGAACTGCAGCTTCTCTTTCTTCTGTGTCCCCGCGTGTGCATTTGTGCTTAGGACAGTGCCAGCCATGGGAACAGAGTCAAATGGAATAGCTAATAACACACATGTTCTTCGTGTGGTAAATGAAATCTGAGCAGGTTCGGGTTTCTGAAATTGGCATGAGGAAGCATGAAATCTTGATGCGTCTCAATCTGAATTTCAACAAAACGAGAGCCCTCACATCTTGCCTTGTGTGTCCATGTCTCCCACTCAACATAATTTTAGAAGAAACCTAATCGGGGGACGTTGTGATGCAGTTTTAAATATTCTAAGTTCCCTGGCCGGGTGCCCAGTTGGTTGGCGTGTGGTCCCATACAGCAAAGGGTGCAGGTTTGATTCCCCGTCAGGGCACATACCTAAGTTGTGGGTTTGATCCCCAGTTGGGGTACAATCAGTGTTTCTCCCTCTCTCTCCCCATTATTCTCTCTCTAAAAAATACCGTATTTTCTAGTGTATAAGACGACTGGGCGTATAAGATTTTCCTGAGTTAAAAAGTTGTCTTACATGCTGGAAAATACGGTAAGCTTTCTTACCACTTTTCTGCATAATTATCAGTTTGAGATTTAGCACATTACCGTATTTTCCAGCATATAAGACGACTTTTTAACCCAGGAAAATCTTAAACACCCAGTTGTCTTATACGCCGGAAAATACGGGTAATAAACATGTCCTCAGTTGAGGATTAAAAAATAAAAGATAAAAATGTTTAAAAGCTTTCTGCAATGTCTTTGGCACATACAAGGGCAATGTTTCCCCTATGACACAGGAGAGTGCACTCTTTTAGCTGCTGTCTTGTTCTAATTTAGCACAGGAGGCCTCGACGTGCTAACAATTTTGGGAAGAGAGCGGGGCGTGTGGAAGTGGGTGGGCTGAGGCCTTAAGACCAATTGGGAGTTTAGTGTTGTCTTCTGAGGAGCAGCAAGGGCTGAGAAGGTGGTAGCAGTGACTGTGGAGGAGGGCATGGCTTTGACAGAGTCCATGGCAGGAGTGGGTGAAGGGGCGTCTGGATTCTTGGACTGTTTCTTGGAGGGTGTGGCTACATTCTTAGAATAAAGGAGGAGGATGCGCATGTGTGAGGAATGCATGGCACGACTCTGATTGCTGAGTGAGATATCCATCCCTTCCGCAACTACGTATTGGTCCCCTGCTCTCTGTCAGGCACTGGGGTAGAGCAAGGGAAGAGTCTGTGAAAAACACAGGTCCCTGCGCTCTGAAGTGCGTGGGCTGCCTCCATGTCAATGCCCAGCCTACAGCTGTATGAAGAAGGCTGGGCCCTGGGGCACAGGGCACAGATTTAGGTTGGAAAAGGTATTCAGAGGTATTTTTGTTTAGATGAGAACATGCAGAGAGAATACGTGCTAAAAGATCAAACCCTGGGCACACCAATATATGGAAGACTAGGGAAAATAACAACACATGGAAATGACACATAGTCAATTATTTAAAGTCATAAGTTAAATTTTCTTCCTGACACAACCCGCTACAATAGAGGTTTTGAATAAGTAACTGGTTCATTTTCCTCCGTGACTGAGAGTCACTGAATGGAATAAGACCCGACCCTCGATTTGTGGTGCTCTCCCGATTGGCCCGGGGCAGCTTCTGACACGTATTTGTTTGTTGGCTGGTTTTAAGGAACATCTAATGACAAAACTGAGAACACGGTGATCTCTCTGTCGTTATGTCATCCCTCCACCCTCTGTGCCCTCCTACTTGTGACAAGCATGACTTCGGATTCCGTGTTCATGGTTTTATCTATGTGTTCCTGGAGAGTATAGATGTAATGTAAAAATTTTAAAACGTATTATTTTAATCACTTCTAAATTTAGAAATGTAAATGTGTACCTCATTTTAGCTGTTCTCAACGTTTAAAAGGGATATTTTTATATAATCTTCTAGGGACCTTTTGTTGTTGTTTGGGGCCATGTCTTCAATTTCTCTTGGACAGATACCTCAGGTAGACTTACTGGGTCACAGAGTAGATACATGTCTAACTATGAGAGGTTGCCAGAGGGTGGCAATATTTAGAATGAGCTTGTAAATTTTTACAAATAAGCTAACAAAGACTTTGACTGGGATTACATTGAGATTAACAATGTGGAGAGATTTGACATCATAATACTATTGACTCATCTAATCCATGAATATGGTATAGCTCTCTATTTATAAGAGATCTTTAATACCTCCAATAATGTTTCATGTTTTCCAGGGTAAGGTTTTGCACAAGTCTTTAAAAATTATTTATAAATATTTGGTTTTAAATATTATTGTAAATAGTAATTTTTGAAACTTATTTCCTAATTATTTTTTACTAATATAGGAAAATATACTGATTTTTGTATGCTGATCTGGTATACTGATATTACGATACATTCACTTATCAGTTGTAGTGATTTTTGCAGGGTAGATTCACGGAGATTTTCTCTTTACACAACCATATAATTTGTAAGTAAGTTTTAATTTTTTCTTTCCAAACTTTATGATGCCTCTGGCTTGCCTTTGTGCGCTAGCTAAACCCTCCAGAAAAATGTAGAATAGAAATACAGATGTTTTTCACTTTGTTTCCAATTATAGAGGGAAAACATGCAATATTTCACCATTAATTATAAAATCACACTCAGATTTGGATATCATATCTGCGCTGGCCATATAAAATGAATTGAGAAGTCTTTTTCCCCCCCTATTTTCTGAAAATGTAAGGTCAGTATAATTTCTTAAATGTTTAATAGAGTTTCTATAAAGTTATGTAGACTTAGATATTTCTTTGTGAAAATTTTTAAGTTGCATTCAATTTTTAAATCAGTGGAGGTTTACTATTATTTTCTACTTCTTGTTCTAAATCACATATTTCAACTACTATTGGGGTGAACAAAATTGGGTTTCCAGTTGTTCTTATGGAAAAATATATAAGAATAAATAATAACATAAGGATAAACTCTATTTCATGTTCTCATAACTGTAAACCCACTTTTGTCCCGCCCTGTATATATTTTTTTCAGTTCTATGGTTTCTAGCTCATATTTCAGATTGGTAATTCTTCCCTTAGTTTTTAGTATGTTTTGCAGCTGATGCTAAATTCTTGTTGTATGCTTTAATATTTACACTTCTGATATGATCTACAACACTTCCCTCTGCTGACAGAATGATCGCCGTTAAATGTTTGCTGCTGTCCGACATTCTCGTTTGTTTTGGCTCAGGGGCTCATTGCTCCCCTGGCGTGTCAGCTACTCCACTAGGGCTGCCGAGCAGCCAAGGTTGGCCTGGCTGGGCCCCAAACAGTCCGGGATGGACCCTGGGCGTGTCACACGCGCCAATGCACTTGGCTCTGGGAAGCCAGTCAGCGCTATGACTGGTCAGAGGAGTGCCTGGGCTAAGGCGACATGCTTTCCGCCATCGCTGCTGTACCTCCTCTGCCCCAGAATTAGCAGACACAAACCTGGTGCTTGGGGGGCCAGGGGCCAAGGGAAGCACCCGCGTGAGTTAACACAGAGTCACTGCTTCCTCATGGCCTCTCAGCACTGTCCTGCCGCTGCCCCCGGGCCCCCAGGCAGGAGCGGGGTGCTGCCCCCGGGCCCCCAGGCAGGAGCGTGGTGCTGCCCCCGGACCCGAAGCAGGAGCGGGGTGCTGCCCCAGCAGCGGCTGCTGAGAACAGGACGGATGTCCACGTGTCCGCGCCGGGTGTCTCCTGCCTCTGCCCAGGCCTCTGTCCACAAACAAAGGCCCAGGCCTGCCAGCCAAGACTTTCTGGATTTTCTGTCCTGATTTTCAAGATAAAACTTTGGCCGAGGAGCCAGTCTGGGCACGCATTTCATAAAGTGGAATCTCTGATTGGAATTTGGATATGGAACACATAAAGAAAATTCTTATCTTGGGCTCATGTATACTTGACCTTACATACTGGAAACATTCAGACACCACTGATAGATGAACACCGATGAAATAAGTGATCTGTTAAAAAGATTAATTTTTGTCAGCAGAAACTGTCAGAATAATCTGGCAATAAAAATGATTTTGTGCGTTCTGATAGGTCACTGGCTCTAAAGCATCGTTTACCGAGAGTCCCTCAGAGCTGGAGTGGAAGAGAGTCGTGCTTCCTTCTGAAACGTGAACTCCCAGGAGCACGCTTTGGAGCAGCTCAGGGGTGGCAGAGACCCGTGCGGCTCATCGGTGAGCTGCCGCCTGAGCGGAGAAGAAAGCAGCGAGCGGGCAGCTATCCTGACACGACAGGTAAAATGCCAATCCCACGGGCACCAATGCCACTGCCAACCCGTGCCTGAGGTAGTGTGTGTCTACTGGACTTGCCGGACAGAATGTGGGAACCCACGGACCTCACGCCTCGCAGCTGAGTCATGCCTTCACACGTGTCCAGCCCTTCCTGCTGGGCCCCAAGTGCAAGCCCTTGGCATCCCTCCTGCAAAGCCCTGGACCTGGAATTCTAGATTTTCACATTTGCAAATCATACTTTCCAAGTAAAAATGTTTCCCTGATTCCTTTGAGATTTTCATTATTTCAAATGGTCCAATGCTCTGCTCATTCGTCTTGACCCTCCTCCGGCTGCTCCCGGGGCCCTGGGGTGCTGTCACTCCCTCCCGCTGTTCCTTCAGCGTCACCAAGAGCCAGTCTGTGTGGCAGTGCTCACAGCCTCTGGCGGTCTTGCAGATTCCCGCCAGCTCGGTCTGTAGGCAATGAGCGAGGGAACCGCCATGCTGCAGGTGGGGTGTCCGTACCTAGGGTGGTTCTTTCCAGCTTCATGCATCAGAGACACTTCTCTCCAAGCAGTGAAAGAAACAGCTGCAGAAATCCCCGGGGCTGCAGTGGGAGAAACCACCCACCATAGCAGCCAGCTGCATCCGTTCCCCCTGCACTTTCCTCCATCATCCGAGGACCCAGGGCAGGGTGCTTCCCCCAAACCCGAGGCTCTCAGATGGCTGTGTGGGTATCCAATGCACAGCAGGCGTCCCTCTGGTGGAGGGATTTGGGAGAAAGGCGCAGTAACTCATGACCCATTGCCGTCCTCCCAGGACACCCCTTGTGAGCCACACATGGTTCCAAGTAGCTAAGGCTGGATGATCAGTTTCTGTGTCACAGCTGTAACAACCACCTTCAGGAGTGAAGAATTATTCTAACCAACCTATTACTTATGCATCTATCGACAAACTTTACTTCATTAGGCTCTACAATGATTGTTACAGAACAGGACTAAAAAATCTTAAATGGTATTTATGAATTCACCAAATTCTCAACATATGAGCACCTGATATCACATTTTTGTAGATTACTGGCAGGAAAGGCCAAATGCCATCAAGCAAAGATAAGAACTTGGTATTTGAAATGCTATTGCTATCCCTGAGTCTGAAAGGAGAATTGTAGGGGAGCTTGTACAAGACCCTGCCTCACGTGGCCTGGGTCCGCCATGGCTAAAAGGACAGTCGTGGGTCAGTGTGAGGGTCGAAGTGCCACCATTATGTGGAGACCTGTGTTATGATATGTCTATCCCGGGTTATTCACATCAAATCTCTGATTACAGGGGCCCATATAGTAGGTAGTTGGGGGAGTTGAGAATCTTAAAATCACACCATCCACTTAATCACTTTCTCCCCTAGGGAATCCTATCTAATTATAGAGTAATATGCAAATTAACCATCACTCCGCAACAAAAATGGTGGCGCCCATAGACACAAGGTGGCGGTGCCCAGTCCTCTCAGGCCCACCAGAGACCCCCAGTCCCAGGGAGGGCTGCCGATGAGAGCCGGCAGCGCGGCCCAGGCTGTAGGCCTGGGAGGTGGCGACGCCCCTGGCACAATCTGCTACTAGCCTCAGCCCGCGCATCCCTGGCACAGTCTGCTCCCAGCCGTAGCCCTGGCTGTCCACCTGGGAGACTCCTGTGCCCCCCCAACACCCCTCCCGAGATCCGCTTCCAGCCCCGGCCCTGCCCGTGGGCCTGGAAGACAGCTGGACCCCATCTCCACGAGATCCACTTCCAGCCCCGGCCCAGGCCGTGGGCCTGTGAGGCAGCCACGCCCTCCAGCACGATCCGTTCCCAGCTGTGACCCAGGTCGTTGGCCTGTCGGCTGGGAGGCACCTGCACCCCTCTCAGTGTGTTCCGCTTCCAGCTGTGGCCAGGGCTGTGGGCGCGCCTTTCCCGTGCATTCCGCTCCCAGACTTAGGCCTGTTGGCTGGGAGGCGCATTCAGCTTTCAGCCTCGGCCAGGACTATGGGCCTGGGAGGCAGCCATGCCCCTCTCTGCATGCTCCACTTTCAGCCGCCGCCAGGGCCGAGGCCTGTCACCTGGGAGGTGCCTGCGCCCCTCTCGGCGGGTTCAGCTTTCAGCCAGGGCCATGGCTGTGGGCCTGGGAGGCAGCTGTGCCTCCTGGGCGAGATCCACTCCCAGCTGTGGCCCTGCCAGTAGACCTGTCACCTGGGAGGCGCCCGTGCCCCTCTCAACGAGTTTTGCTTCTAGCCTGGGCCAGGAGTGTGGGCCTGGGAGGCAGCCACGCCCCTCTCCTCATGCTCCACTTTCAGCCACTGCCAGGGCCGAGACCTATCGCCTGGGAGGCACCTGCGCCCCTCTCAGCGTGTTCCGCTTCCAGCTGTGGCCAGGGCTGTGGGCGCGCCTCTCCCGTGGATCCACTCCCAGCCTTGACTGGGGCATTAGGCCTGTTGGCTGGGAGGTGCATTCAGCTTTCAGCCTCGGCCAGGACTATGGGCCTGGGAGGCAGCCACGCCCCTCTCCTCATGCTCCACTTTCAGCCGCTGCCAGGGCCGAGGCCTATCGCCTGGGAGGTGCCTGCGCCCCTCTCAGCGCGATCCGCTCCCAGTTGTGACCCGGGCCTTAAGCCTGTTGGCTGGGAGGCGCCTGAGCCCCTCTCGGCGTGTTCAGCTTTCAGCCAGGGCCATGGCTGTGGGCGCGCCTCTCCCGTGTGATCCACTCCCAGCCATGACCCGGGCCGTAGGCCTGTTGGCTGGGAGGTGCCTGCGCCCCTCTAGGCACATTCCACTTTCAGCCGCCACCAGCTTCTTCCCAACCTGCAAAACTCCAGCTTGATTCCCCTATAAAGGGAAGAGAATAGGACAGGACATTCCCAGGAAATGGTGACAACTGGTTGCATGTGTGGACTGTGCTGGAGCTGTGTCCACGGCACTGTGGGAATACTGAGGAAGGAGCAAGCAGATCTGGCTGCAATGATGGGGAGAGGGCCACAGAGACTTGGCCAACTCTCAAAGGGCCCAGTAGAACTTTCATAGATAGAGAGGATTGAGATTATTAAGAGGAGAAAGGCATCTTGGAAGGAGTATTTCTAGCAGAAGGGAAAAAATGGGCCAAAAGTTTGTGGGAAAATGGATAAGTACAGTATTAGTAGACCTCTATGTGAAAAAACCTTCCATCTTGACACCTACATTACTTAACAGACTTGGCTCCAATTGACTTTGCCCTTTCAAAATAATTTTTGGAGGGAAAGATGGACAGTTGATTACATGTCTATTATTTATAAAAGAAAACTTTTAGAAAATATGAAAAAGTGTGAAATCACCTATAAACCTTCTACATATTCAAATATAAGCCCAACAACCACATGATATCACCTTTCCAAAGTCTCATGAAATTCCTGTTTAAGGAGTTTATTTTATGACACTTTTAGTTTGGGTTTACATTTTTACTGGTTTGTCAAGACCACAGCAGGTACACTGTCCAATATGTTAAAGAAAAAAACCTATCTAATAAAGAGGGAATATGCAGGGGAGGGCATTTGGGGGTGACCGGGCTGTCAGGGGAGTTCAGTTGGGGATGATCGGGCCGGCAGGGGAACAGTTAGATGTCAATCAGGCTGGCAGGGGAGTGGTTAGGGGCAATCAGGCAGTCAGGCAAGCAGTTGGGAACCAGCAGTCCCGAATTATGAAAAGGATGTACGACTGCCTGTTTAGGCAGTTGGACATCTCCCAAGGGGTCCCAGATTGGAGAGGGTGCAGGTTGGGATGAGGGACACACCTCCCCCCAGTGCACGAATTTCATGCACTGGGCCTCTAGTAAATTATAAACAAAATTCTGCAGAACTAATAATATTCTTTTTCTTGTAAAACATGACAGTGAAACATGAAAACAGGGAGAGACACCTGCATTAGACAGATCTGTGTTTGTCATATGCATGTGAATCCTTTTTAACAGCTGCTTCAACTTGGAGAAATCCCTTAATCTGGCTAAGCCTCAGTTTCCTCATCTGTACAATGGAGGTGACACCACAGATGTCACACTACCTGAGAATCACAGGGTGGGGCCCTGCATCCCGCAGATGTGCGCAGGCCACCTTCACGCACTTCCTCTAGGTTACAGGAGGGAAAGCTTCTGCTGCTTTCAAACATGCGCTTTACCCAGCTTAGTGTCCAGGAGTGCTATTTCCCAGGATTCCCCATTTTTACCTGAAGGGGCAGCCTATCAGGGAAACTATTATCTCATCCCAGCAGCCTGTTTCCGGCTGCCATGCTGCTCCACACGGGCCGGCTCTCCACCGTGGCCTGTGACAGTGCTGCTGGCTGCAGGCCGCTGCACCACCGGCCCGGCGGCGGCAGGCAGGCAATTCTGCAGAGCACCTGAGCTGTCGCCTGGTGGGCTCACTCAGCAGCAGTACCAATTGCTTTTACGTAAAATTGAATTTGCATGATGAGTGCTTGGCAATTTAGAACAGCCAAGGTTGGCCTGACTGAACCACAAACAGTTCCGGGATGGACACTGGGCATGCCACATGTTCCAATGTACTTGGCTCTGGGAAGCCACAGAGCGCTATGACTGGTCAGAGGAGTCCCTGGGCTAAGGCTTCATGCTTCAGTCATGTCATTCCCACCACACCCGAGCTTCCAAGAAGGAATTTCAGAGGCAGGAACTCAACAGGAAACATTTGGATGTGACTGTGGGCGGCAGCCATGTGCCCGAGAGGCTGTGGCAGGGAGTATGTTAGAGGTCCTTTTCCCTTACTTTTGTCCTTTTAAACTACGTTCTTCCTCTAATGCGACAAGAGATACTCTGATCCTGAAAGCACAGGAATGCAGACAAACACACCAAGTTCACAGACTAGTTCAGCACTAAGTCTACGAATAAGGCCGAGTCGTCTTCACAGGAAACACAGCTCTGCTTCCTCGAGGCCGTGGAGGCTGTGCTGCTGTGGGAAACCTCAGGGCAGCCTGGGGAGTGGAGGAAAGAGGGATCATTACCCCTGCTGTTTGACTGAAGGAGGGAGAACAAGTGATGGACAGTGAGGCGGTAATGACAGGGCCACCTCCAGGTCAGGGACTAATTTCAGATGGTCGTTCACAAGACCCATGGTTGGTTTTGGCAGTCAAGCCTGTCAAATGTACTTTTTATGTTTTATTATTATTTTAATTTAATTTCTTTATTGTTACAAGCGCCACCTTTTTCCCCTATCGATCACTCCCTAGCTGCTCCCACCTCCCAGCACATGCCCTCACCCTCCTACTGTCTATGTCGATTGGTTATGCTCCTATGCATGCATACAAGTCCTTTGGTTGATCTCTTACCCCCATCCCCCACCTTTCCTCACAGGTTGGACAGTCTGTTCCATGCTTCTATGACTCTGGTTCTATTTTTGTTCACAAGTTTATGTTGTTCATTATATTCCACAAATGAGTGAGATCATGTGATATTTATCTTTCTCCGACTGGCTTATTTCACTCATCATAATGTTCTCCAGTTCCATCCATGCTGTTGCAAATGGTAAGAGTTCCTTCTTTTTTATGGCAGCATAATATTTCCATTGTGTAGATGTACCATGGTTTTCTAATCCACTCATCTGCTGATGGGCATTTAGGCTGTTTCCAAATTTTAGCTATTGTAAATTGTACCGCTATGAACATAGGGGTGCATATATCCTTTCTGATTGGTGTTTCTATTTTCTTGGGATATATTCCTAGAAGTGGGATTACTGGGTCAAATGGGAGTTCCATTTTTATTTTTTTGAGGAAAATCCATACTGTTTTCCACAGTGGCTGCACCAGTCTGCATTCCCACCAGCAGTGCACGAGGGTTCCTTTTGCTCCGCATCCTCGCCAGCACTTGTTTATTGATTTGTTGATGATAGCCATTCTGATAGGTATGAGATGGTACCTCATTGTCATTTTGATTTGCATATCTCTGATGATTAGTGACTTTGGGCATCTATATATATAAAGAACCAGGGCCGTAACATCCACAACAACCGGAAGCTCTACCGAATGCCAAGCTGCATGTGCAGCAGGTGAATGGGCTGAACTGCTGACCTCTCGGAGAGAGAGAGGTGGGGCTGATCAGCAGCGGCAGCGGCTGCTGGAGAGGCCTGGATAGAGAAGCAGTGTGATCAGATCCTGTTTCTCTCTCCTGGCCTCAGCAGCAGCCAAGTCTCTCCCTCTCTCCCAGAGGTCAGCAGTTCAGCCCGCTTGCCAGCAGCCTGGACTGAACACCAGGCTGTGTGCACAGCAGGCAAGTGAGCTGATCAGCAGTGGCAGTGGCTGCTGGCGAGGCTGAGAGAGAGAAGCAGGGTGATCAGAGAAGCAGGGTGATCAGACCCTGCTTCTCTCTCCCGGCCTCACCAGCAGCCAAGCCTCTCTCTCTCTCCCAGAGGTCAGCAGTTCAGCCCACTCACCAGCAGCCTGGGATGGCTGCTGATCATTCCTGCCTCTATGATCAGGCCCAGAGATAGACCCAGAGATGCTGACTGGCATAGAAACTGACCAATCAGAACCAAATCTGGGTGAATTGCGAGGAGCCAATGGCTGCCTAAGAGGCAGAGCTTTTGATGCTGACTGGCATAGAAACTGACCAGTCAGAACCAAATCTGGGTGAACTGCAAGGAGCTAATGGCTGCCTAGCCAATGGAGCTTTTGACTCTGACTGGCATTGAAACCAACCAATCATAACCAAATCTGGGTGAATTATGAGGAGCCAATGGCTGCTTAGCAGGCGGAGCTTTTGATGCTGACTGGTATAGAAACCAACCAATCAGAACCAAATCGGGGTGAATTGTGAAGGCAGAACCTAAGGTGGGGGCTGAAGAGGGGTTTTAAGAGCAACAGCTGTTTGGTGTAAGGTGTAAGAAAGCGGTTCAATTTTTTCATGATCAGTTTGGCAGTATAGTGCATACTGCTGGCTATCAGTCCAGATATAGGAATTATGTGTTTTTGTCTTCCAAGAGCATCTCCTCCTGCTGAAAAAGGCTTTCCCCCCATTTAAGCAATTCCTATCCTATATAATCTATCTATACTACTAAAAGGGTAATATGATAATTAGAACAGGTCGACCGGCCATCTTCCAGATGTCTGACTTCCTTCTGGACAAAGTCATGGTGGTGGGGTGCTGAGGCAGAGGCAGTTAGGCTTGATCAGGCCAGCAGGGGAGGGAAGTTGGGGGTGAAATCAGGCCGGCAGGGGAGGAAAGTTAGGGGCGATCAGGCAGGCAGGCAGAGGCAGTTAGGGGTGATCAGGTAGGCAGGCAGAGAGGTTAGGGGCGATCAGGCAGGCAGGCAGGTGAGTGGTTAGGAGCCAGTTGTCCCTGATTGCGAGAGGGATGTCCGACTATTGGTTTAGGCCCGATTCCTGTTGGACATCCCCCAAGGGGTACCAGATTGGAGAGGGTGCAAGACGGGCTGAGGAACCTCCCTCTGTGCACAGATTTTGTGCACTGGGCCTCTAGTCCTATATAATAAAAGCCAAGCAACTGAAACTGCAGAATGACCAGAGATCAGAACAACTGCGGCCCCTCTCCCCTGCAGGTCCCATCCCCCAGCAAGGACCCCCCACCCCAATCAGGGGCTCCCATCAGGGCAGGCTGGCCACCCCCAACCTGTGCACCAGGCCTCTTTCCTATATAATAAAAGGGTAAGATGAAAATTGACCCTAATGGTGGAATGACCCGAACTACCATTTGACCAGTCACTATGAGGCGCACTGAACACCTCTTGGTCCCTTTCTCCAGCCAGCAGGCTCTAATCACCCCATGGAAAATGGGGAACTGGGGGTGGGTGGCAGAGGATGCGAGGTGCACCAGGCCAAGGCCCCCACTCCACCAGTCACCCCACATACAGAGGGTGACCTGTGGTGGGTGGGGGCAAAGCCAGTGAGTGGGCAGGAATGGCTGACCTCTCAGTCCCTTCCCCTGGCAGTCTGGCTCCAATCGCCTAATGGTGAATGGGGAACTGGGGGTGGGTAGTGGCAGGTGGCAGGGCTGGCTGCAGGCAGCCAGGGAAGGTGGCCCTGATCGGTGGCCAGGCCTAAGGACCATACCCGCACACGAATTTCATGCGGTGGGCCTCTAGTCCTATATAATAAAAGCCTAATATGCTAAGTGTCTGATCGTCTAGTGACCGGTCGACTGTTCAACCAACGAAAGCATTACATGCTAATGATTTGCTAAGGCCACTCAACCACTCACTATGACGTGCACTGACCACCAGAGGGCAGATGCTATGACCAGTAGATTAGCTTGCTGCTGGGATCTGGCTGATCAGTACTGAGCAAGATAGGCTGGATACATGCTGAAGCCCTCCCACGGTCCCTCCTTGGCTGGCCAACCTCCCATGTCCCTCCCCAGTTGGCCGCGCTGATTGGCCCCAATCAGAACTGGGTGAGATGGGGCCAGACATGCTCTGGAGCCCTTCCGCGGTCCTTCCCCAGCCTGACCATGCACTGGCGGGGTCCCTTGGCCTGGCTTGCACCCTCTTGCAATTCAGGACCCCTCAGGAGATGTCGGAGAGCCAGTTTCAGCCTGACCCCACAGGCCACTCCCCTCAGGTGGGCACCAGACTCAGAGCTCACAGCTGGCAAGCAATGCTGTGGCAGTGCAACCCTCTCCCGGTCGGGACTAATTGGGCATAAGCCCACAGCAGGCTCAGTGGGGCTGGGATGAGCAGCAGCAGCAGGTAGGAGCTGCAGGCAGCGTTAGACTGTGGGTTTCAGCCCAATCTCCACAGGCCACCCAGAGGGGCCCCACCCATGCAGGAATTTGTGCACTGGGCCGCTAGTCTTTTCATATGTCTCTTGGCCTTCTGTATGTCCTCTTTTGAAAAGTGTCTATTTAGGTCCTTTGCCCATTTTTTGATTGGATTGTGTATCTTCCTTGTGTTAAGTTGTATTAGTTCCCTATAAATATTGGAGATTAAACGCTTATTGTAGATAACATTGGCAAATATGTTCTCCAATGCAGTGGGCTTTCTTGTTGTTTTGTTGGTGGTTTCTTTTGCTGTGCAGAAGCTTTTTATAGTGATGTAGTCCCATTTGTTTATTTTCTCCTTCATTTCCATTGTCCTAGGAGCTACAAAGATATTGCTGCGACATATGTCTGATATTTTGCTGCCCATGGATTCTTCTAAGATTTTTATGGTTTCCTATCTTACGTTTAAGTCCTTTATCCATTTTGAGTTTATTTTTGTGTATGGTGTAAGTTGGTGGTCTAGTTTTTTTGCATGTATCTGTCCAGTCCCAACACCATTTTTTGAAGAGACTGTCTTGACTCCATTGTATGCTCTTGCCTCCGTTGTCAAATATTAATTGAGCATAATGGATTGGGTCGATTTCTGGGTTCTCTGTTCTGTTCCATTGGTCTATATGTCTGTTCTTGTGCCCGTACCAGGCAGTTTTGAGAACCGTGGCTTGGTAAATATAGCTTGTTATCTGGTAATGTGATCCCTCCAACTTTGTTCTTTTTCAGGGTTGCTGCAGCTATTCGGGGTCTTTTTTTATTCCAGATGAATTTTTGGAGAGTTCGTTCTAGGTCTGTGAAATGTACTGTTGGTATTTTAATGGGGATTGCATTGCATCTATAGATTGCTTTGGGTAGTATGGACATTTTAATGATGTTGATTATTCCAATTCAAAATACGGTATATTCTTCCATTTGTATATGTCTTCCTCTATCTCTTTTTTTAACCTCCTATAACTTTCTGAGTATAGATTCTTTACCTCCTTGGTTAAGCTTATTTTTGTTGCAATGATAACAGGGTTGTTTTTTTTTTAGTTTATCTCTCTGTGAGTTCATTATTGGTGTATAAACAGCCATAGATTTCTGGGTATTAATTTTGTATCCTGGTACATTGCCAAATTCATTTATTAAGTCTAGTAGTTTTTTGATGGAGTCTTTAGGTTTTTCTATGTACAATATCATGTCATATGTGAATAATTACAGTTTTAATTCTTTACCAATTTGGATGCATTTTATTTCTTCTTTTCTAATCACTGTGGCTAGCCCTTCCAGTACTATGTCAAAAAGGAGTGGTGACAGAGAGCATCTCTGTCTTGTTCCTGTTCTTAGGGGAAATGGTTTTAGTTTTTACCCATTGAGTATGATGTTGGCTGTGGGTTTGTCACATATGGCTTTTATTATGGTGTGGTATCATCTTTCCATTCCCACTTTGCTGAGAGTTTTTATCAGGAAAGGGTGTTGGACTTTGTCAAATGACTTTTCTGCATCAATTGATATGATTATGTGATTTTTGTCTCTCAACTTGTTTATGTGATGTATCATGTTTATTGCTTTGTGGATATTGTACCAGCCTTGCATCTCTGGAATAAGTGCCACTTGGTCATGGTGTATGATCTTTCTGATGTACTGCTGAATCAAATTTGCTAGAATTTTGTTGAAGATTTTAGCATCCATGTTCATTAGTAATATTCACCTGTAATTCGCTTTCTTTGTAGTGTATTTATCTGGTTTTGGGATTAGGTTAATGCTGGCTTAATTGAAAGAGCTTGGAAGTGTTCATTCCTCTTGGAATTTTTGGAATAGTCTGAAAATGAATGATAGGTTTTAGTTCTTTGAATGTTTGGTAGAACTCCCCTGTGAAGCCATCAGGTCCAGGGCTTTTGTTTGCTGGAAGTTTTTTTTTTATTACTGTTTCAATTTCATCAGTAGTTATCGGCCTATTCAGGTTTTTTTATTCTTCCTGATTGAGTTTTGGAAGGTCGTGTTTTTCTAGGAATATATCCATTTCTTCGAGGTTGATCAAGTTGTTGGAATAGAGTTGCTCATAGTATTTTATTTTATTTTATTACAATCCTTTGTATATCTGTGGGGTCAGTTGTAACTTCAACTCTTTCATTTCTAGTTTTGTTTATTTGGTGAGCCTGGCTAGAGGTTCATCAATCTTTTTTATCCTTTCAAAGAACCAGCTCTTGGTTTCATTGATCTTTTGTATTGCTATTTTGGTCTCTATGTCATTTATTTCCACTCTGATCTTCATTATTTCCTTCCTTCTGCTTACTCTGGGATTTTCTTGTTGCTCTCTTTCTAATTCTTTAAGTTGCAGGGTTAGATAATTTATTACCAATTTTTCTTGTTTTTTTGAGGTAGGCCTGTAGAGCTATGACCTTCCCTTCTCAGGACTGTTTTCACTGTGTCCCATAGATTTTGGGTTGTTGTATTTTATTTTCATTTGCTTCCAGGATGCTTTTTATTTCTTCTTTGATCTCATTGGTAACACAATCATCTACACTAATAAAAGAGAAAGATGCACATTGACCATACCTTTGTGACGCCCACCAGCCAATCAGGAGTGATTATGCAAATTAACCCAACAAATATGGCAGGCTAATTTGCATATGCAGGCGCCAAGCGGACGGGGGCGGGGCAAGATGCTTGTGTTGTTGCCAGGGTGATGATGCTGGAGTTCCACATCACCCCAGCCGCTCCGGGCCTCTGGGCAGCATGGGAAGGCAGAAAGACAGTTCCGGGCTGGAGTGAAGGCGGAAAGATGGCTCCGGCCAGAGCAAAGGCAATGCCAGCAGCCAGGGGAAGGAAGGCCCATTCTTGCACGAATCTTCATGCATCGGGCATCTAGTTGTTTAATAGCATGCTATTTAGCCTCCCAGTGTTTGATTTTTTTTATCATTTTTTTTATTGTAGTTGATTTCTAATTTTATGCCATTGTGATCTGAGAAGGTGCTTGATATGACTTCTATCTTCTTGAATTTGAAGAGACTTTGCCTGTGTCCTAATATGTGGTCTATCTTTGAAAATGCCTCATGGGCACTTGAGAAGAATGTATATTTTGTAGCTTCAGGGTGAAATGTTCTAAAGATGTCAGTTAAGTCCATCTAATCTAGTGAGTCATTTAGGATTGCTGTTTCTTTGCTCATTTTTTTGTCTAGCGGGTTTATCCAGTGGTGTCAATGGGGTATTAAGTCCTCTCAGTCTCTCCCTTGATATCTTCCAGAAGTTTTTTGTGTATTTGGGTGCTCCTATATTGTGTGCATTTTTTTTTTACCAGAGTTATATCCTCTTGTTGAATTGCTCTCTTTAGTATCATGAATTGTCCCTTTTTATCTCTTGTTATGGCCTTCACTTTGAGGTCTATTTGTCAGATATAAGTATTGCTACCCCAGCTTTTTTCTCATTTCCATTTGCCTAAAAAAAATTTTTTTTCTAGTCCTTCACTATCAGTCTGTGTGAGTTGATTGTTCTGAGGTGGGTCTCTTGTAGACAGCAAATATATGGGTTATATTTTCTTATACATTCAGCTACTCTATGTCTTTTGATTGGAGTATTTAATCCATTTACATTTAAAGTTATTATTGATAGGTACTTGTTTGTCGCCATTTTTATTCTTTATGTGTGTATTCCTTCTTCCCTTTCTATTTCTTCTTTTTACAGCAGTCCCTTTAGCATTTCTTGCATTGCTGACTTGGTGTTAACCCTTAGCCCTTTTTTGTCTTTGAAGCTCCTGATTTCACCTTCAATTTTGAATGATAGCTTTCATGGTATAGTATTCTTGGATTCAGTCCCTTGCTTTAATTTGTATATTTCCTTCCATTCCCTTCTGGCCCAATGTGTTTCTGTTGAGAAATCAGTTGATATTCTAATGGGAGATCTCTTGTAGATAACTTTCTGTCTCTCTCTGGCATCCTTTAAGATTCTTTGTCATTAATGTTTGCCAATTTAATTATGATGTGTCTTGGTTTCGGTCTTTTTGGGTTTATCTTGTTTGGGACTCCATGTGCTTCTTGGATTTGTGTGGCTCTTTTCTTCCCAACATCAGGGAAGTTTTCTGTGATTCTTTCTTCAAACAGGTTTTCTATTCCTTGTTCCACTTCCTCTCCTTCTGGCACCCCTATTATGTGGATGTTTCATTTCATGTTATCCCAAAGCTCCCTTAGGCTCTCCTCCTGCTTTTTAAGTTTTCTTTCCAGTTGCTGCTATGCTTGGGTGGTTTTTTCTACCTTGTCTTCTAACTCACTGATGCGGTCCTCAGCTTCTTCTAGTCTACTGTTGAAACTTCCCATTGTGTTCTTTATTGTGGCTATGTCATTCATCATTTCCTCTTGATTCTTCATTTCCCCTTGATCTTACATATGTTGTTGAATTTGCTTTCCATCTTTTTCAGTGTCCTTATACCCATTGCTCTGAATCCTTTCTCTGACAAATTGCTTGCCTCCATTTCATTTATTTCCTTTTCTCATGATTCCTCCATTTCTTTCAAATAGGGGTTGTTTCTTTCTCTCCCCATTTTTTCTGTTCCTTTGTGATTATTTCTACATATTAGATCAAACTGCTATGCCACCCAGGTTTTTTGAGATTGTCTTATGTAGTAGATGCTTTGTGGGACCTAGTGGTGCAATCTCTCTGGTCTTCTGGGCTAGGTAATCTAGGTATGCCCCTTACTTGGGATATTTGGGTTCTTTTGGTGTAGTTGTATCTTGAGTGTTATTGTCCCGTTCATGGATGGAGTCTCCTCTCAGGGTGTCTGCTTAAAGTCAGAGCTCGCTCTCTATGACATTGACCAAACAGCACAAAATATAATTTGATAAGACACGACACAAAGTGGAACAAAACACAAATATATTCATGATACTGATAACCCAGTATAAGTGACCACCAGAGAAACAAGAATTAGGGGAGAAAAAAAGAGAGCAAAATGATATTAAGGAATGAAAAAATGGTAAGAGAGAAAAGAAAAAGAATAAAAAGGAAGAAAAAGAAATTATTTCTCCACATATATATGGAGAAAACACCACAGAACAAACAGATAAACCAAAAAATGCAAACAACAAACACCCAGAAAATAGGGTGGGGGCAGAATCTATAAAGTCAGAGCTGTTGTACAGAAAGTAAGGTAGTAATTGAATGAATATGGGGAAGACCTCAGTTCAGTATAGAGGAGGCAGAAAGTGGATGAGTGGATAAGAAGAAAAGAAAGAGAAGGGGAAAAATAAAAGATAAAATAAAAATATAAGATAAAATAACATTTAAAAAATAGAAAGAAAAAATAATGCGAAAAAATAAAAAAACAAACAGAAACACAAAGAAAATAAAGAGAAAAAATTTTAATAAAAAATAAAAATAAAAAAGTGAAGTGTCATTGGTTTCAGCTGAGTTTTAATGCCCTATGGGGGCTGGTTTAAGATCCCACTCTTCTGTACTGTCTACCACTTCTCTGTTTCCTGTTAGGTAGTAAGCATTGTGTTGAAGTTCCAAGCTGTCCACCACTCCTCTGTTTGTATCTATCTCTACCTCTTTGACTGCTAGCAGGCAGGACCAATCTGCTCACTAAGCCTGTCTGCCTGCTGTCAATATTAATCTCTCAAGTGGCTGTTTCTGACAGGGCTATAGTTAGGCAGGTTGTTGTATCACTTTCCAGGACTGAAAGGCCTCTCTTCAACCCAGTTCCTGAGGGCTCTTAGGGGCTATTTAGAATTTTTTGTGTCCTTTGTACCACTCAGGGTGTAGTCTGGGTATGGTTGTATTGGTTGTCTGGAAACTTCTGGGAGGGGCTGGCTCTTTTGGAGAAAATGGCTGCTTAGATCCAGAGTGTCAGGAATGATCCAGTGCCAGACTCCTAGTCACCTCTCCCTGACTTGTTCTTCTCCACAGTCTCTCTCCCCAGAAAGCCACAGGTGAGTGTTTGTATTTGTAAGGTCCTATGAACTGGGTTTAGTGAATAAAAGCAAATACCAAAAATGGAAACCACTGCGCCACTGCTAGTTACTCTCTCCGGCACCCCTCTGGACTCAGCCTCTTGTGGCTGTGGACTTAGATATAGAATCCCCTGCCACCAGTAGCCCTGTAGACTTCCTTTCAGTTGGATGTTACACCTGTCCCCAGGGCACACGGACTTGGTGCTGTGTGGCTTCCTTCTGACCCTCACAGTTTGGAGGTCTCATAATTCTCTCCAGCCCAGATTCCCGATCCTACCATTCTCCAGGAGTCCTCTGCCCTTCCAGCCTGCGAATTGTCTCATCAGCTGTTCTACTTCGCTAATTCTGGGTGGATGTTATTAGATTTAGATGCTCCTTCTATCTGCTCCAAGATAAGGCTTGGGACATGTCTATTTGGCCACCATTTTGTGTCTCCTCTGTACTTTTTATTTTAAAGTTTTTTTGTTTGTACAGGATTTAACCTGTATTCTAAAAGGCTGACAGCAACATCTTTATTAGAATAACATTTACCCCATTTCCCTATAACTATTTCCAGCAAATGGAGAGCTCCAGTGTTAACATTTAGATGAGTAAATTGACATAAATTAAAATATAAGATTTTAATTAATTTTCTAAGTCACTCTTTACAACCTAAAAATTTGTGTGTGTGTGTGTTTTTTTTTGAGTTTTGTTGTTGTTGTTGTTGTTGTTATTCCTTTTTTTGTTTTTTGTTGTTTTTTTTTTTCATCTACTACTTATATTATAAAACAGGGATTGGTTTCATGAGACCAGAAAACATATTGCCTATATCCCATTATTTAAAAGAGTTGAAGGTATTCTAATAAGTATGTGTTGAACTTATTGAACTTACAATTTATTTCTGTTAGAAATGGTGGGAAATTGCATGCCTTAAATTTACATATAAGTCAAGAGTTATTTTATTAAATCAGGACTGTTATGTATGGTCATTGTTTAGGTTTAATGTTCAGAAAAAAATAAATGCTTTCTTTTTAAATTAAATTTTCTAGTATTTATTTGTGTGTGTGTGTGTGTGTGTTTGTCTAAATAGATAATTGCTGTGTATTTTTTTCTTTATAAAAATCCTCATACTTTGCATACTGATTGTAGTCAATAAGGTAAAAAGCCCTAATTTTATTCATTGTGTTGTTTTAATTTGTTAATATCCATGATTTATTCTTAGCATAAGTGTCACAGTATACTTCTAAATTAATGCTGACTCTGCTTATCCCACAACATATTACATGGGTTTTCCAAACTTTCTTAAAAATTAGTCTAATAAAATTGATTAAGTTACAATGCTACAATCTATTGGAACACCTCGCTGAAAAATGATTCTTACATTAATTTCATATTATTACATTAACTCTGATTCGCTGAATAGCTGAGGGACAGAGTATCCTATCTAATAAAAGAGTAATATGCAAATTGACCATCACTCAAACACACAAGGTGACTGCCCCCATGTGGATACAAGATGGCCACCACAAGATGGCCAGCAGGGGAGGGCAGTTGGGGGTGACCAAGCCTGCAGGGGAGGGCAGTTAGGGGTGACCAGGCTGGCAGAGGAGGGAAGATGGGGTGACCAGGCCTGCAGGGAAGGGCAGTTTGGGGGGACCCAGGCCTGCAGGGGAGAGCAGTTGCGGGGTGACCAGGCCTGCAGGGGAGGGCAGTTAGGGGTGACCAGGCCTGCAGGGGACAGCAGTTAGGCATCAATCAGGCTGGCAGCAGAGTGGTTAGGGCGTGATCAGGCTGGCAGGCAGAAGCAATTAGGGGCAATCAGGAAGGCAGGCAGGTGAGCAGTTGGGAGCCAGCAATCCTGAATTGTGAGAAGGATGTCTGACTGCCCGTTCAGATCCGATCCTATGGGGATCGGGCCTAAATGGGCAGTCGGACATCCCTTGAGGGGACCTAGATTGGAGAGGGTGCAGGCTGGGCTGAGGCACACACCCCCCATGCACGAATTTCATGCACCGGGCCTCTAGTAGTATATACAGGAAAAACACACACACTGATTTTAATTTGTTATTACAATTTAATCTTAAATTATAGTCTAGTTCCTGGTTTTAGGCAATACTTTTAAATGAAGTGAAAATAATCCATCTCTTCATTTCTTAGTGCCTTGAATACTTTTTCCTCCCTATATGTCATTAACCATACTATAGGATAATAGAAAATTGTAGAAGATAGGATAATTAAACTGAGTGCACATTGACACTGAGCATGTGTTTTAAAGATATGTTATTACTGATGGAGACAATTGTCTTCTTTGAAGGTGAGCCCTTCAGCACAGTCTCATCATCACACAGATGGTGAAAGGTAGTGTAGTCAGACTTACAGATTCAGCAGCTGAAGATGTGGGTCTTGGGCCATCCATGGTCCTGCCACAGGGCAAGAAGGCGGCAGAGTGATTACACCAAAGTTGGGCAGCATGAGGCTTTCCAGAGGAGGTGGCGCCACTGCCTGGTCTGTTCCCTATAAGGGATGGCCCTGCCTCCTCGTTACCAGGACTCCCCCCGTCCCCCCGTCATGCAGGAGGCGCTGGTCAGTGAATCTGACCTGGGGCCCTGCTGGGTGGAGGGACAGTGCCCTGCAGGCGTCAGCTGAGGGAAGTAGTTACCCACGTCTGGGTGCCCAGGCCCTTCCTCTTGAAGTCTCCTCATGTCTGCATCGCTTCAGCAATGGCCCCCACTTGGTTGCCGAGGTCTGTCTTGTTCTCCAGACTTCACTGAGGGTGTTGGGGGCTAGCTTTGCCAGGGAGGTGTGGCCACTGCTGTGAGTGCATGTGCAATATAAACCCCTGCAGACGGAGTGGGCCATGTACATGCATGACCACAAACCCATGAGTAAGGTGTGTGGGGCTGGCGGTGGGCACTGTGGACTCACCTGAGACCCCCACAGAGTGCCCCCCACGTGGAGGAAGCCATCCTGTGGGACTGGACACACTGCAGCCTCCTCACAGAGCCCGGTCGCCCCCGTCACTGCAGCCAAGTGGGCTCGGGCCACACTCACCACCTGGGACGCTGTCCCCCCCACTGGACCAGGGGGGCTCGGGCCACACTCACCTCCTGGGCCACTGTCCCCCCCGCTGGACCAGGGGGGCTCGGGCCCCACTCACTGCCTGGGCCACTGCTCCCACCCGCTGGACCAGGGGGGCTCAGGCCACACTCACCACCTGGGCCGCTGTCCCCCACACTGGACCAGGGGGCCTCAGACCACCCTCACCACCCGGGCCGCTGTCCCCCCGCTGTACCAGGGGGGCTCGGGCCACACTCACCGCGTGGGCCGCTGTCCCCCCACTGGACCAGGGGGCTCAGACCACACTCACCACCCGGGCCGCTGTCCCCCCACTGGACCAGGGGGCTCAGACCACACTCACCACCCGGGCCACTGTCCCCCCGCTGGACCAGGGGGGCTCAGACCACACTCACCGCCTGGGCCGCTGTCCCCCCGCTGGACCAGGGGGGCTCAGACCACACTCACCACCTGGGCCGCTGTCCCCCCGCTGGACCAGGGGGGCTCAGACCACACTCACTGCCTGGGCCGCTGTCCCCCCACTGGACCAGGGAGGCTCGGGCCCCACTCACCACCCGGGCCGCTGTCCCCCTGCTGGACCAGGGGGGCTCAGACCACACTCACCTCCTGGGCCACTGTCCCCCCACTGGACCAGGGGGGCTCGGACCACACTCACTGCCTGGGCCGCTGTCCCCCCACTGGACCAGGGGGGCTTGGGCCCCACTCACCGCCTGGACCGCTGCTCCCACCCACGCCTGGGACTCACCGAGGAGGGGCTGGGACCCCCACCCGTGTGCCTAAGGACCAGGCCGTCTCCACTGCCCGACCCACTCCCGCCTGTCAGTCGGTGAGGCCCAGCCATGGGGTCGCTAAGCGTACTAGACCCTGTAGTGCCTTGGCTGCCATAGCACACAGGGACATCAGCACACAGGGACATCAGCAGGCAGTGACGCCAGCAGGCAGTGACATCAGAAGGGAGTGACATCAGAAGGGAGTGACATCAGCAGACAGGGACATCAGCAGGCAGTGACATCAGAAGGGAGTGACATCAGAAGGGAGTGACGCCAGCAGGCAGTGACATCAGCACACAGGGACATCAGCAGGCAGTGACATCAGCACACAGGGACATCAGCAGACAGTGACGCCAGCAGGCAGTGACATCAGAAGGGAGTGACATCAGAAGGGAGTGACATCAGCACACAGGGACATCAGCAGACAGGGACATCAGCAGGCAGGGACATCAGCAGGCAGTGACGCCAGCGTGCAGTGACGCCAGCGTGCAGTGACGACAGCGTGCAGTGACGACAGCGTGCAGTGACGCCGGCACGCAGCCGGGCGCTGGGGCAGGGCTACTTCCACTGCGCCGTCATCCGAGGAGCCTGGAGCAGCGGCGCAGAGGGCTGGCGACACTGCCTGTGCCGCGGGAAGTGGCACCACGTCATCCGTGAGCCCAGTGCTGCCTGCAACACGCGTGCGCTCGGACAGCGCGCCCAACACGTGCTTCCTCCCAGACCCGCTCTTCACTCACTTTCTTCAGCCAGTCTCTGCGGGCCAGCAGTGCGGACCGAAAACAGGCCCAGCTTCCCCGGGGACGGCATTTCTGAGCCACCGGCTGCTCCCCATAGCAGCCCTCCCCCAACATAGCAGCCCCTCCCCCATAGCAGCCCTCCCCGAACCAGCCCCTCCCCCATAGCAGCCCTCCCCGAACCAGCCCCTCCCCCATAGCAGCCCTCCCCCATAGCAGCCCCTCCCCCATAGCAGCCCCTTCCCCATAGCATCCCCCCCCATACCATCCCCTCCCCCATAGCAGCCCTCACCGAACCATCCCCTCCCCCATACCATCCCCTCCCCCATAGCAGCCCCTCCCCGTACCAGCCCCTCCCCCATAGCAGCCCTCCCCCATAGCAGCCCTCCCCGTACCAGCCCCCCCCATCCCCCCCATAGCAGCCCCTCCCCCCATAGCATCCCCTCCCCCATAGCATTCCCTCCCCCATACCAGCCCCTCCCCCGTACCAGCCCCTCCCCTGTTCCATCCCCTCCCTGTACCAGCCCCTCCCCCGTACCATCCCCTCCCTGTACCATCCCCTCCCTGTACCAGCCCCTCCCCTGTTCCAGCCCCTCCCCATACCAGCCCCTCCCCCATACCAGCCCCTCCCCCATACCAGCCCTCCCCCCGAACCAGCCCCTCCCTGTACCAGCCCCCTCCCCCATATAGCAGCCCCTCCCCCATAGCAGCCCCTCCCCCATAGCAGCCCCTCCCCGTACCAGCCCCTCCCCCATAGCATCCCCCCCCCCCCCCCCCGTAGCATCCCCTCCCCCATAGCATTCCCTCCCCCATAGCATCCCCTCCCCGTACCAGCCCCTCCCCCATAGCAGCCCCCCCCCCCCCATCCCCTCCCTGTACCATCCCCTCCCCCGTACCATCCCCTCCCTGTTCCAGCCCCCCCCCCCCCCCGTACCATCCCCTCCCCCGTACCATCCCCTCCCTGTTCCAGCCCCTCCCTGTACCAGCCCCTCCCCCTGTACCATCCCCTCCCTGTACCATCCCCTCCCTGTACCAGCCCCTCCCCTGTTCCAGCCCCTCCCCCATACCAGCCCCTCCCTGTTCCAGCCCCTCCCCCGTACCATCCCCTCCCTGTACCAGCCCCTCCCCGTACCAGCCCCTGCCACGTGGGTCACCCCTAGGGCAGCTCGGAGACAGCAGGGCACAGTGAGGCCCTTCACTTAGCAGGTGACTCGCTAGCCTGCACTGCACTCACCTGGACGGCGCGGTACACCCAGGTGCGGGCCTGCCCCAGCTGTGCTTCAGGGGCGGGCAGCCCGTGTTTCTAACAGCTTCCCGGTGATGCCCGGGGACCATCGCTTCATATTTGTCAATGGTGTCAATATTTTTAATTTAATGTTATAAATTTTTATGGTGTTGCTATTTTAAATTAGTTCTTATTTGCGTCAGGCTACAGTTACAAACTTGTATACATTATGAATGATCTACACAAGCCTATTCTTCCCTAAGCTCAGATATATTTTAGTGCCTGTGTTTTCAAAAAGTAAGGATTTTTTCAAGAATGTATATATTTCATTATAGTATTACTATTTGTATCAGGAGAATGATGTATTAAAGTATGTTAAAACAAAAAAAAACACAATCTGTCTTGTGAATGATGAGTAGGCATATGGCAATGAAAGACCGTAATTTTATTTCTAGCTCTGTGAGAGGAAAATGATTAGTTCAGGGAATGTCAACACCAGCTATAATGATTCTAGCAGTACCTTTCGCTTGCCATTCAAAAACAAAAACTGCAACACAGCAACGCTCTCATCAAACAGAAGTAGGGTTGTGATCACTTTGAAAAACAAGGAGACTGAACAATTTTAAGGATTTCCCCCTCTTATTTTTACCTTGTTTTATGTACAATGTATTTATAGTCATTGCACCATAACAGTCTTTGAAACTATATTCTTAGAATCTAACATTAGCAGACAGAGTGAAACTAGTTCTGTGTATGTGCATGTCCTCACCTTCTCTGACCTTGGCTTTGTGGACGGGTGGCCTTCCACGGACCTTGGCTTTGTGGACGGGTGGCCTTCCACGGAAGCTAAATCACTGGCATGGGAGCACACACTGCATTCATGTCTCAGCTTGCCTTCTTTTTTAACTTGTTGTGCAACCCTCTTTCCGTCTGCTCAGGCTGCTGTACTAAAATGCCACAGACTGGGTGGCATATAAACAACAACATTTATTTCTCAAAGCTCCCAAGGCTGAAATCCAAGGCCAGAGTGCCCACATGGTGGGGCAAGGGCCTCCCTCCAGGTGAGAGACATCTCATTGTGTCCTCGCTGTGGAAGAGGAGAGGGAAATCTGGAGACCTTCTTATAAGGGCACTAATCCCACTCAGCAAGGCTCCACCCTCTAAATTACTGGAATTCACCAGGAAGTTGTATTTTGTGAAATGAATAAAATAGTCCCTTTGTCTTGGTTATCTCATTCGCCTACAATAGGCATGGGCACATTGATCATGCAGGATTTTGTTTTCTCTTTGTGAAGGTAGTTGGACTGGGCAGTTACAAAGGGGCTGAGATGAGATCTTCATTATATCCTACTAGGGGCCCAGTGCACGAATTTGTGCACCTTGAAAGGAACTGTGGGCCATGAGGCTGCGGTGGGCATAGGGGCGGGTCTCGGCCCATCCTCTGTGCCCCTGCCCAGCCCTTCCCACCATGGCCCCCGGTCCCATCTCTGCCCGCAGCCCGTTCCTGCCACCGCCACTCCCACGTGCTGATGGCGCCGGCCCTTCTCACACCCACTGATGGCGCTGAGTGATTGGGGCCAGCGCCAGCAGTGGGTGTGAGTGGGGCCAACACTGTCAGTGGGTTCGAGAGGCAGCTGCTGTCCTCATCACCCCTCAGGAGCAGGGGGAGGTAGAGAAGCCCTCGGGGTGATCAGGGCTGGCAGCTGCCGCTTGCACCCACTGATGGCGCTGAGTGATCAGGACCAGTGTCAGGCACTGGCAGTGGGTGTGAGCGGTGGCTCTGGCACCGGCTGTGGGTGCAAGTGGAGCCAGCGCCAGCAGCAGGTGAGAGCAGGGCCAGCACTGGCAGCAGGTGTGAGTGCCAGGCAGGACTGTGGCACACGGGAGCAAAGAATTTTTAGTAACCACCAGAGGCTCACCCTGATGACAGCAACCAGCGCCCCGCCTTGGTCTGGCACCCCTGCTCACCTGCTCCACCATCCCGCCACGGCCAAGACCCACCATGTTCCCCACGCACCCCTGGTGGTCAGCACACATCATAGTGACTGGTCATTTGGTGTTTTGCCATTCAATTTAATTGCATATTAGGGTTTTATATATAGAGACTGATCTTATGTGTTTATCTCCTGTGAGGATGAGCTAGAAAAGTATGAAATTTCTCTTTATGTAATACTAGAGGCCCAGTGCATGAAATTCGTGCACGGGGTGTGTGTGCCCCTCAGCCCAGCCTGCACCCTCTCTAATCTGGGAGCCCTTGAGGGATATCCGACTGTCCATTTAGGTCTGATCCCACTGGGCAGTCAGACATCCCTCTCACAATCCAGGACTGCTGGCTCCCAACTGCTTGCCTGCCTGCCTTCCTGATTGCCCCTAACCGCTTCTGCCTGACAGCCTGATCATCCCCTAACCACTCCCTTGCCAGCCTGATTGATGTCTAACTGCTCCCCTGCCAGTCTGTTTGCCCCTAACTGCTGTCCCCTGCAGGCCTGGTCATCCTTAACTGCCCTCCCCTGCAGGCCTGGTCCCCCCCAACTGCTCTCCACTGCAGGCCTGGGTCCCCCCCAACTGCCCTTCCCTGCATGCCCGGTCACCCCCAACTTACCTCCTCTGCCAGCCTGGTGACCCCTAACTGCCCTCTCCTGCAGGCCTGGTCCCCCTGCAACTGCTCTCCACTGCTGGCCTGGTCCCTCCCAACTGCCCTCCCCTGCTGGCCATCTTGTGGTGGCCATCTTGTGTCCTCATGGGGGCAGGATCTTTGACCACATGGGGGCAGCCATCTTGTGTGTTGGAGTGATGGTCAATCTGCATATTACTCTTTTATTAGATAGGATTAGATAACTTAGTTTTCTGATAATTATTAGAATGAAAAATTTAGAGCTTGTTTATGTGGTGCCCAGAAGGGTCAAATGCAGGATCATCTATTCTAATAAAAGGGTAATATGCTAATTAGACTGGGTCGACCAGACATCTTCCAGACATCTTCTGAGGCAGAGGTGGTTAGGGGTGATCAGGCTGGCCAGGGAGCAAGCAGTTAAGGGTACGATCAGGCCAGCGTGGGGAAGCAAGCAGTTGGGGGGTGATCAGGCCAGCAGAGGAGAGAAGTTTGGAGGTGATCAGGCCAGCAGGGGAGGGCAGTTGGGGACGATCAGGATGACAGGGAAGGGCAGTTGGGGGTAATCAGGCTGGCAGGGGAGCGGTTAGGGGGTGACCAGTCTGGCAAGCAGAGGCAGTTAGGAGTGATCCGGCAGAAAGGCAGGTGAGTGGTTAGGAGCCAGTGATCCCAGATTGTGAGAGGGATGGGCCTAAACCAGCAGTCAGACATCCTCTGAGGGGTCCCAGATTGGAGAGGGTGCAGGCCAGGCTGAGGGACACCCTCCTCCATGAATGAATTTTGTGCACTGGGCCTCTAGTTCTAAAATAATTAAACATTTCAGAAACTTATTACATAAGAATATAAATGTGACTCTTTGTATGCACCAAATTACAAAACTATCAATATATTTCTCAGTTTTCTTTGTTGGAGTTGCTGGACTTAGTTTTGTAATGCAGTGCAAGAATCATTTGCATGTACAACAAAACGGAAAAATAACCCTCCAGACTTAAATGTCATTAGTGTTGGCACGAAGAGATGAATCGGACAGGGCGCATCTGACAAAGCCCAAGCCCGGGACCTGTGAGCTGTATGTGTGTCACCATTCAGTCAGGTCCCAGCAATGCACCTGGGATCCAGGTGCCCTCAGCCCATTGCTGTGCAGTCTCCTTGGGGCTGAAGGGGAAGTCATTGCAGCACCTGTGGCCAATCTTGAGTGTCAGATGAGATCAAAGGTACTTCAGAGTTAAATGGGAGATGAACATACTCTAAGGGTCACGTCCTTTTCAGTTACTCGGCTAGATTTCCTTTATGCATAAATTAGTAACCACGTCAGTTTATGGAAACAGAAAAATTAATCTGTGTTTGAACAAATTAGGGATTCTCCAAAATTGAGTATCTTCTTTCTGCGTCGTAAGAAACCCAGGAGTCTTGGGACTGTGCTCACAGTGAGAAGGTTTTCTGTCGATGTTCTAGGTCGAGCATTATATCTAAAACTGTGCCTTCTCTGAGCAGAGGCCAGCCAGATGTCAGATATCAGACCTGGAATTTCACCTTACAGAGAAGTGATAAAGTTGTACCATATTGTCCTTGTAGCCTTGAAACAATGAAAAATGAATCATAACTGTTTTCCTTTTTTGACAGAGGTCACATGGGCTGAGACAAATTGCTTAAGCTTGATGGTTTCATGTGACCCTAGAACACATTTGAGCATTTGAAGATGATCAAAGTAATGGCAATCCTCACTGTACAAATTGGTTTTCACATGTTGGCACATAAACTAGTTACTCGATGATTACTCTGTTTTTATATTACTACTAGAGGCCCAGTGCATGAATTTGTGCATGGGTGGGGTCCCTCGGCTTGGTCGGCAATCAGAGCCAATCAGGGTGGTGGGACAGCCGGCCAGGGGAAGGGACTGTGGGAGGTTGGCCAGTGGGGACCCCTCCCAATTGGGGCCGATCAGAGAGGCCAGCCAGCCCGGGGGAGGGAATGCAGGAGGTTAGCCAGCCGTGCCCCCAATCGGGGTCAGCCAGCCAGCAGGGGGCGGGGGGGTGGCCAGCCCATAAAAGGTTGGCAGGCTGGGGGGAGGTACCACAGGAAGTTGGCCAGCCAGCCCCCCGATCGCGGCCAATGTGGGGGCCGGCTTGGGGGAGGGACCACAGGAGGTTTGTCGGCCTGCCACAAGAGGTTGGCTGGCCACGGGAGGTTGGCTATGGGAGCGCACTGACCACCAGGGGGCAGCTCCTGCATTGAGTGTCTGCCCCCTGGTGGTGAGTGTGCATCATAGCAACCGGTTGATCGGTTGTGGTCGTCCGGTCGTTTGGTTCCTTAGGCATTTATATATATAGATTGAGTATTAGTATTGCTTACAAAAGTTTTCGGGAGATGGCAAAGATGATGGTGTCAGCTGGATCTATACATGACAAATACCCATAGACTTCAGTGATACTCCTGCGCCTCTTCTGGCCTCCTGGGTTTGCTGTTGCTTTTTTGTTCATAATAGCTCTTTTAAAACGTCTCACTGGAAGATCATCAAGGCTTGGTCTGTGGATCTTTGCTGATCTTTCTCCAGTGCTCTCCTAAGGTCTGCGTAGATGATGTCGACACCTTTATCTCAATGTCTCTCTGCTGGCATCCCATCCCACATCTAGTAAATTCCTTCTGTATCTTAGTATGTTGATACTTCCTCATTATCTCACACTCAAAATGCTTGAGGTGAACTTATTCGTGTCTCCTCACGACCTGCTGTCTCCTGTGTCTCTGCTTGTCCCAGCCCCTCGCACCTGGACCATCGCATACATTTTAGTAGTCTAATGGCCCAGCTAAGCCTTTACTTACATTTTGTTTAAAAGGTGCTTTGGACTCTGCCAAACATGGGACTGCCTCTTTATCTGGGCCAGATTATGTGTCTGTTTCCTTAATGAGATGAAAAATTCAGTAGCCCACACAGCAGAGCACACGCCCTTTAATCTTTAATCCCAATCACATCCGCGTGTATGAATGCCTGGGCCTTACTTATCCTGCCCCTCAGCCCTCAGCCTCTGCCTGAGGGGCGGTTCTGGCTGCAGAGCTAGAACAGCTTCTTCTGTGACAGAGTGGACCAGAGCAGGCCTAAGATGTCTTGCTGTGACTCTGCCTAGAGTGGAATATTACAGTGACACTCACTTCAACTTGTTTTGTTTTGTAGAGATGAAAGATGCCCTCCCCAATCTATTCTGGGGACTCACACAGCCAGAGATAAAGGCAGGCTAGCTAAACAAAGGGGTGAGGGGCTGTTGCTCATTCATCCTAGAGACTCGCAAGGAAAAGCCTCAGAGATGTCTGGTTCCTTTCTTAAAGAAAAGACAGTCCTTATTATCTATAAACTAGTGGCCCAGTGCACAAAATTCGTGAATGGTGGGAGGTGTCCCTCACCCTGGCCTGCACCCTCTCCAATCTGGGACCTCTCAAAGGATGTCCTACTGCCAGTTTACAGGGATCCTGCCTAAACCGGCAGTTGGACATCCCTCTCGCAATCTGGGACTGCTGGCTCCTAACTCCTCACCTGCCTGCCTGCCTGATTGCCCCTAACCACTCTGCCTGCCGGCCTGCTCACCCCCACTGCCCCCTGCCACCAGCCTGCTCACTCCCAAATGCCCCCCCACCAGCCTGATCACCCCAACTGCCCCTTGTGCCAGTGTGCTTGCCCCCAACTGCCCCCCTGCTGGTCTGCTTACCCCCAATGGCCCCGCCCCCCACCAGCCTGATCACCCACAACTGCCCTCCCCTCTTGGCCTCTAACCACCCCTACCTTGGCCCTGCCACCATGGTTTTGTCCAGAAGAACGTCTGGAAGGTCTCCCAGTCTAATTAGCATATTACCCTTTTATTAGTATAAATAGAGGCCTGGTGCATGGGTGGGGGCCAGCTAGTTTTCCCTGAAGGGTGTCCCGGATCAGGGTGGGGGATGCCTTGGGGCAGGGGGCGGCCTGGGCGAGGGGTCTGTTTTCAGGCCAGCCATGCCCCCATGGGGTGAGGGTCCCCACTGGGGTGCCTGGCCAGCCTGGGTGAGGGGCTGAGGGCTGTTTTCAGGCTGGCCATGCCCCCCAGCAGGGACTCTTACTCCATGGGGGGGGTGGCTAGCATGGGTAAGGGGCTGAGAGCCATTTTCAGGCTGGCCACAGCCCCTTCATGGTGGGGGTCCCTGCTGGGGTGCCTGGGTGAGGGGCTGATGGCTGTTTGCAGGCTGGCCAAGCCCCCCAGTGGGGACCCTCACCCCATGAGGGTGTGGCCAGCTCGGGTAAGGGGCTGAGGGCCATTTCAGGCTGGCCATGCTCCCCAGTGACCCAGGATCCCAGCTCCTCCCTTTTTTCTTTCTTTTTTTTTTCTTTTTTCAGCACCTCTTTGAGCAGAAGCCAGGGCCGGCTGGAAGCAGGTATCTGGGATTTATTTATCTTCTATAATTGAAACTTGGTAGCCTTGAGAGGAGGCCAGGGCCGGCTAGAAGCCTGGGTTCCTCCCTCACTGGGGGCAACCCAAGCCTCCTGCTTGCTCCAGCTCCATAGCCGCCACCATCTTTGTTGGGTTAATTTGCATACTTGCTCCTGATTGGCTGGTGGGCATAGCAGAGGTAAGGTCAATTTGCATCTTTCTCTAGGTATCCTTTATTTCCATGTTAAAAAAATTTTAACTGGCCAGTGTCTGAGGTTTCAGACCTCTTTAGAATATTTTTCAAAATGTCTTCCGTTATATGGGTGGCCATGTTTCCCCTCCTGCCCACTCTGATTGTTCCTGTGTCTGGAATCTTGCCGTCTCCAAACCTTCTCACTGCTCCCTCTACATTCACGTTTTTCAGTCGTACTTTAATGGCATCACTTCTAGCCTCAAAAGCCTTCATTACCTGCCATTGTCCTACATCTTAGATGGCTAGGGAGGGCCCTCTCCATCATGACCCCATCCTTGAAATCTTACTTGTATTTTCCTAAACTCTCAGCTAATTCTTACTAATGTAGCCAGTTCTCTTTCCCTTCTAGAACGTTGCCCATGGTTTTGCTTCACTTGGGATTTGCTGCCACCATCCTTCACAGTAACCAGAGTCTACCTTTCAGGACTCACCCTCCATGCTGCCGCCCCACAAGGACCACACACACCCTTTCTCCTGCAAAGGCCATCACCCTTACGTCTCATTTTACCTTTAAAGTAAAGTGCTTCAGCTATCCTCTAAGCTGTGGGACAACAGGAAACGTGTTTTATATTTTCTGATATGATGAACACAGCATATTTGTTTGCAGGCTAATACTTCTTTATTAGTTAATCAGAATTTTTAAAAATTACAAATGGCTCTCCTCAGGAATGGAAAATAACAGCACATTTTTTCCTTCTGTGTTTACTATATATAACTTTATAACTAACACAAAAAACAGCAAGAGGAAAGGGAGTTATTTATAACCTGTAAAAAGGTATCTTTTAAAAAAGCATTTTTATTGACTTCAGAAAGGAAGGGAGAGGGAGAGGGAGAGAGAGATGGAAACATCAATGATGAGAGAGAATCATTGATCGGCTGCCTCCTGAATGCCCCACACTGGGGATCAAGCCCACAACCTGGGCATGTGCCCTGACCGGGAATCAAACCATGACCTCCTGGTTCATAGGTCAAGGCTCAACCACTGAGCCATGCTGGCTGGGCATAAGATGCCTTTTTAATCAACAGCTTATGAAGATATTTACATCCTCCCCTGTAACCCAGCTTGATTTGCTCTCTGAGTGGGTGTTAATTCGAAGACAGTCACAAACAGTACGACAGCGTTGTTCTCTTCCTACGGGCCCCTCCTTTGTCTCCCTCCCTCTGAAGCATATTTCACACCTTGGCTGTGAGCTGACCAGGATGGTTTGTCCTGCTTTAACCATCACTGTGGGAAGGAGGCTAACTGTATTTGACCAGGGTCCCAAATGGGCAATATTTAGAGTTCCCTTTACTGTCAACCATAAAAGATTTTGAACTTTTATTATGAACTCTTTTTTATTTTATGGAATAATCCTATATAATAAAAGCCTAATATGCTAAGTGTCCGACTGTTCATTTGACCATTCAACCAGTTGCAATGACATGCACTGACCGCCAGGAGGCAGACACTCTGACCAGTAGGTTAGCTTGCTACTGGGGTCCAGCCGATTGGGACTGGGCGAGATGGGCTGAACATGCCCTGGAGCCTTCCTGCAGTCACTCCCCAGCCCCGATCATGCACAGGTCAGGTCCCTCAGCCTGGCCTGTGCCCTCTCGCAATCCAGGACCCCTCAGGAAATGTCAGAGAGCCAGTTTTGGCCCGATCCCCACAGGCCAGGCTGAGGGACCCTACAAATCTGTGCACGGGGCCTCTAGTAAAAAATAAACATTGATAACTTTTTTAAAAGTAAGCACCTAAAATAACAACCTCAATCTAAATCATATCCACAGTCACTGTATCTTTATTTTATCGATAAGCCACGAGGTGTTCTAGTTGGTCAAATAAAGACAATGACACAAAATATGAATGTGACCAAATAAAGGGGCAATACCCATTATCCGACTGTAAAGGGCACCCACACTTTCAAGATTAAGTGGGAAGACTAGCAGTGTGCTAGTCTTGAGGCTCACAGTCCATTTCTGAGCTGATGTGGTTCATAAGACTTTATGGCAACTGTTTATAAAGCAAGTGTGTGATTTTATGAGAGAAGTAATGGCTTGAAGGGTTGATGCTAGTGTTCCTGCTACAGCTAATAGAATATCTTTGATGTCGTATGTACCATGAGGATATTTGCAAGAATGCTTGATATATTGTTTTTCATTTAAATGACTTTATGTCAAAAGACTCCACATTTCCAGATTAGTTATTTCCTATGCAGCAAATGTTATTAAATGCCTACAATGTGTGGATTCCCAATGGGTAGTGTAAGTGATACACTGTTTGTCCAAGAGGGGTCCCCTTCGCCCCTGCCACGGAGCACTGTCTGGTGCCCATGCACAGGGTGTGGCCTCCCATGGCTTCTGAAAGGAGATCTGAGATCTGAATTAGAATTAGGAATATGCCTTTCGGGAAGAAACCCAGATGATTCCCGTGCACCCTGAAGTTTGAGGGTCATTGGGTCAGTCACTAGAAGCCCATCTTCTGGACTGGAGCCCCATTTCATCGGTAAGCATGCCACTTGTCCCGAGCGGCCTGCTCCGCGCTGCAGTCCGGGGCACACTTCATCCCGGGGAAGCAGGAATCACAGCTCTGTTGTCTGTATGAGGAGAAGGGACGGCACCGACGTCTGAACACAGTCCCTGGAGCTTTTTGAAACAGGAGGCCCTGACGTGCGTTAACTAGTAAGAGTCTAGGGCTAAGCTAAATGTACAGTATTCTTCAGTCTGGGTTTTCAAATCTAGTGGAATTCAATAAGTGGAACCTCTTCTCTGAATGAGGATGGTGGCTGAGGCCTACATAGTGGGGGCTGAAAACTAAAGGAGGGTCAGATGCTGTCGGAACACTGTGTCATAAAAGGAAGAGACGGACAGGCGAGGAGGGGACTCTTCCGGGGCTCCCCCCGGCTTCTCTGCCTCCTGCTCGTGGGCTTCTGGCAGCCTCTTCCTCCAGATGAGGTGCTCTCTTCATGTTTAGAGGCTGCTGGTCCCGTCCAGTGACCCAGCAATGCTGGATTTGGACCGTGCGCTCATCTTTCAAAGAAAAACACACACACACACACACATCCTGAGAATTTTAACCCTTTGCACTCGCTTGTTTTTTTCTCGATTCCTTTATTCTAATGCTAACCGTGTCAAGTCACACTCGACATCCGAGTGCAAAAGGTTAAGTTTACCATAATTACAGAGCTACTGTTTTTCAGAAATCATGCTCTATCTTTCTTAGTTTATGTTCCCCCTCACAATTTCCCCTCAGTTATCTTTCTGCCAAGGTTTGCAAAGAATCAGGAGCTGTCCACCGAGTCCGGTGAGGAGTAAGTGGAGCAAGGGCTTCCCGTCCTGAGCCGCATGTTCAGAGCCCAGGGTCGGATGATGCAGGGGTACGGAAACACACACAGCCATGACTAGGGAAGCCAAGGGCTGACTTCAGATAGGGACCCATGCCAGGAACAGAGCGAGGCCAAGCGGAATCCTGGAAAGTGATGGGTGAGCTTCTTTACAAGAGTCAGGAAAAGGGTCTGGGTGTCGGTACCTGCCCAGGGAACGGGTTCTGGAAGCAGTCGGTCATTTCACAGGTGGCAGGGGATTTCATGCGCACAGTAAACCCTCACGCGGAACGGGCTTGTCCTTTGTGAAGAAAGCCAGAGCAGTGGTTCCAGGATTGGTCCCAGAGGGAGCCAGGCCACATGTCGCCTGCGGTCTTGAAGGCCACCCAATAAGGCGTTTTCTAATTTTTTTATCCTCACACCGTACATGCTTATTGATTTAGAGAGAGGGAGAGAAAGAGAGAGAGAAACATGGATCCACTGCCTCCCAAACTCGCCCCAACCAGGGACTTAACCCATAACCTATGGTATGTGCCCTGACCGGGAATCGAACCTGCAACCTTTCGGTGCACGGGATGATGCTCCAACCAACTGAGCCACACAGGCCAGGACAGGAGCTTTCCATTTTCATCCAAGGATAAGCCTGAGCCAGCGGAGCGTGTGGGCGGTGGAGTGACGAGATCTGATTCATGCTTTTGAAAGAAGCGCCTGGCCGCTCTGTGCCTGGTGGATAAGATGAAGCAGGAATGGAGAGAAACTGCTAGGACACAGTTGCAACAGGTGAAGGGTGCTGTGTTCTGGGGCTTGGAGTTTGGTTTGTCAGGGAAGTTGTTTGATAATCTATGCAGAAGGGTTTTGCATTTACCGAACAATTGAATTCGTCATGTGAGAGGAAGGGAGGGGTCAATGATGATCAAGATTTGGGGAATAAACAGATGGATTAATTCGTTTATTGGATGGCACATTTACTGGTGGGAGGAAGGTTGAAAACGCAGTTTTGACCATTGTAAATCTGCAGAGTTTGTAACTCAGTGAGTTCCAGGAAAGGGTAAATTTGAGTGCCATCTGTGCGTGGGTTGTAGCTAAAGCCGGAGACCCCATGCGGTGGCCTCGCTGGACAGTGCACTGGACAGGGAGCGAGAAGCGTGCAGCGCTGTGATGTCCGAGGTCTGGTGGGGAGGAGCCACCAAGGAGAAGAGGTGAATGAGGTAGGAAGGAGATCCAGCGTCTTGGGTTCCTTTGAGGCAAAGGAAGTGTGTTTCTGGAAAGCACTGTGACTTCTGTCAAATGCTGCTGAAAGGCCAAACAGCAGTGAATGGACCCCTCCCCGGGACTATGTGTAACCTGGCAAAGAGCTTTTTCATCGCAGTGGGAGAGTGGATGGGAAGTTAGGAAGGGAAGGGACGCCAACAGTCCAAACTCTCTCATGGGAGTTCTGCATGAACCAGGAATAGGGGGAGGGGTGTGGCCAGAGGAAGGAGGCTTCCTGGTGACTTCCCATCAGCCTCCCATTAAGCTTGTCGCATGCCAAGTGGACCAATCCAGCCGAGAGAGGAAGAGCACTGGCTGTTGCAGGAGAGAAAAACATGATCACAGAAGCAATATTCTCAAGAAACATCCACGGAGGGGGATTCAGGACGCCGGCGGAGAGCCTGGCCCTGTGTGGGAGCCGGGACTGGCGTTCCGCGGGAGCCGGCTTCTCGGGCTGCAGCAGGCTGGTCGGCGGGGCAGCCCAGGCAGGTCGGCTGCAGAACAAGGCCCATCAGTAACAAAGGGCAGGGGACAGGGATGAAAGCTTACGAGCAAAAAGCGCCCACAATAACCTCTGTTTTTGTTGCATGATATCCATGTTGACGGTATTTTAACCACAGATGCGGGCAAGGCTGCCTGCTTGCCTTGTCTGGTGAGATGTGACGCTTCCCCTGTCCTGGTCCCGGGGGCGAGCGGCTCACACAGACTGATACCCTGGCATTTGCTCTGACACCGCTGACATCGCAGCCACGGATTCCCCGTTTCCTAAAGCTATGCTGCCAGCGATTCCCTTCCTCACTGAGCACCTTCTGCGTTAAGGCATGTACTGGGTTCAGGGATGTAGGGTGTTTGTGTGTCAATACATGACAGTTACTTCTCCTGGGAGGAGACTCTGATCTGTTCTGGCTGAAAGCAGACGGCGCTGGGAGAGAGGGCCGGAGCGCCGGGTACATCTTGGTCTCAACACAGGCAGAGCCAGGCCGCATCCAGAATCCCAAAGGTCCGACTAGGGAGCATTTCTGAGCCCCTGTTTCCTGTTGCTCCTCTAAAAGACAGGCTGATTGCTCTGTGTCCCGAAGGCGGTCCTGGGACCAAGACCCTCATGGAGCCGCGCAGCGCTGTGCTGTCTGCCTTTCAGCTCAGGCCTGCCAAATGCTGCCAGCTTTTTACTTACCATGCCATCATTTAACATTTTAAATAAAAGTCCTTTAAATTCTACAAACAGCCCGAAGCCCCCTGAGTGGAAGCAACGCCTCCCCGCCGCCCCTCCCGGACCCTCTCCAAGTTCAGGGCCAGCAGCCGCCTCGTGCCCAGGCCTGAGGCCAGGCCGGGTCCGGGGCTGGGGCCGCGATCGGGATGCGGAACACAGACCCGCCCCGCACATTTTGCAGGCCCACCTGGGCTCCAAGCAGCAGCTTTTGCATGTGGGTAGCCTGCCCTGTGGCAGCTTGACCAGATGAACTGCAGTTCCAGTCGGACTGCTCCAGGGCCGCTTAGACAGGAGGAGGAAACTGCAGTTTTTGCTGTAATTCCTGCTGAGTGGCCTCAGGCAGTAGCTGACCTACACTCCATTGGAGACCCAGAAACGAGGGCATCTAGTGGTTGGTGTGAGATGACACCAGATTTCAACCACTCGCATAAGGGACACATTCAAGAGGCAGACTCAGTGAGCGCCAAAGCCTTGCTGCAACAAGATCCGGCCCATAAACGTGTCTCCTGCACAGCAACTCTTCCTTTATAGACACAGAGGGTCCTCACGGACAACTGACCAGGAGGACAATTCCTCCCAGTGACACCAACAACAATCAAGACTTAACTATACAAAGGAGGACCAAGATGGAGGCATAGGGCGGACGCCTGATTGTTGCCTACCACAACAATTTTGAGACTACGACGGGAGAGCAGAGCAGACACCATCCAGAACCACCGGAGGGCTGGCTGAGCAGATGCTCTATAACTAGAATAAAAGAGAGGGGTATGCGGGATGATGCTGATGCCGGTGACCCAAAGATCACACTTTAAGAACTACGGCTCTGGCGACACACTGGCGGCCTGGAACGTGCTCGGCGCAGTTCCCCCGGCGGTCTCCGGCTGAGGGGACGGCTCCACTCACTGCCGAGCACGGACAGACGAGCCTCTGAGAGACATGGGGTGGGAGACTCTGCACTTGCTGACCTCCGAGTCCTTCGAGAATCTCAACGCCCTGGAAGCGGCCAGGTGCGCATGCTCGGCGACTGGCCACCGCTGCAGACCCAAGGGCCGATGCAGCGACCCCAGACCAGCCTGCCACCACGCACCGGGCACACCGGAGCTTCGCCGAGCCCGCCACCCAACAAGTTCTGCAGCAGCTGCCCTGGAACTCTGATAAAATGGCCGAAGGAATTGCTGAGAGGGAATTGACCAACAGGAATTGGGATCAAGAAGATGAAACCCCGCTGGGTCCCGGGTCCGGGTGAGGCCATGCGCCCCTGGGTCCAGGTGAGGCTGGGAACTGGGTCGGGGTGGGGCTGGGTCCCGGGTCCGGGCGAGGCCACATGCCCCTGGATCCGGGTAAGGCCGCACCCCCCCTGGCTCTGGGTGAGGCTGGGTCCCGGGTCCGGGTGGGGCCGCCCCCCTGGATCCGGGTGAGGCTATGCCCCCTAGGTCCGGGTGAGGCTGGATCCTGGGTCCGGGTGGGGCTGTGAGCCCCTGGACCCGGGTGAGGCCACGCGACCCTGGGTCTGGGAGAGGCCAAGCGCCCCTGGGTCCGGGTGAGGCCACGTGCCCCTGGGTCCGGGTGAAGCTGTATCCTGGGCCCGGGTGAGCGCCCTGGATCCAGGAGAGGCTGGGTCCTGGGTCCGGGTGAGGCCTCGTGCACCTGGGTCTGGGTGAGACCACATGCCCCTGGGTCTGGGAGAGGCCACACACCCCTGGGTCCAGGTGAAGCTGGATCCCAGGTCCGGGTGAGGCCATATGCCCCTGGGTCCAGGAGAGGCTGGGTCCCAGGTCTGGGTGAGGCCTCGCGCACCTGGGTCTGGAAGAGGCCACGCGCCTCTGGGTCCGGGTGAGGCCACACTCCTTGGGTCCGGGTGAGGCCGTGTGCCCCTGGGTCTGGGAGAGGCCGTGTGCCCCTGGATCCAGGTGAGGCTGGGTCCTGGGTCCGGGTGAGGCCGCGCGTCCCTGGGTCCGGGTGAGGCCGTGCGCCCCTGGGTCTGGGAGAGGCTGCGCGCCCCTGGGTCCGGGTGAGGCCGTGCCCCTGGATCCGGGTGAGGCTCGGTCCCGGGTCCGGGTGAGGCCTCGTGCACCTGGGTCCAGGTGAGGCCACGCGCCCCCTGGGTCCGGGTGAGGCCACGAGCCCCTGGGTCTGGGTGAGGCCACGCGCCCCTGGATCCGGGTGGGGCCACATGCCCCTGGGTCCGGGTGAAGCTGGAGCATCCCGGGTCCGGGTGAGGCCGTGTGCCCCTGGATCTGGGTGAGGCTGGGTCCCAGGTCCGGGTGAGGCCACGCGCACCTGGGTCCAGGTGAGGCCACGCACCCCCGGGGTCCGGGTGAGGCCACATGCCCCTGGGTCTGGGTGAGGCCACGTGCCCCTGGGTCCGGGTGAAGCTGGATCATCCCAGGTCCGGGTGAGGCCATGTGCCCCTGGATCCGGGTGAGGCTGGATCCTGGGTCCGGGTGAGGCCGTGCGCACCTGGGTCCAGGTGAGGCCACGTGACCCTGGGTCCGAGTGAGGCCATGTGCCCCTGAGTCCAGGTGAAGCCGTGCCCCTGGGTCCGGCCGAGACCAAACCAGAGGGTGTCGGACCTGCATTACCACCATTTGTCCACCATCCAGAGCTGAGGGGTCAGTGCCGACATGTACACATAAGGAACTGGTGGACATTGATATTGGGTTTCAAAAGAACTGTTGGTCCAGAAAGAAACTCACTACAGACTGATTCATTTGCCTGTCAGCATAACTATTATTGCTCGTCTCACATTCAGTTCTTATAAGTATATCTCTAGTGACACATGATCTCGCTCATCTAGGGGAAATGATGAACAACATAGACTGATGAACAAGAACAGAACCAGAAACAAGGAGGCATCGATCGAACTATCGGGCCTCAGAGGGAGGATAGGGGAGGGTAGGGGGAGAGGGGAGAGATCAACCAAAGGACTTGTGTGCATGCATATGAGCCTAACCAATGATTAAGTTCAACAAGGGGTTGGGGTATCCATGGGGAGGGGTGTGGGATGGGAATGGGGGGATGAGGACAAATATGTGACACCTTAATCAATAAAGAAATTTAAAAAAAAAAAGAAAAAAAAAGAAAAAAGAAATTCTACAAGCATATATGTGGGCTTTTCTTAAAGGAAAGAGGCCAAAGAAATAACAGGTGAGAAGGGCTCCCAGCGGCCCTGGCAGAGCCGGAGCTCAGCCCGCCACGCTGGGCCCTGGCTCCCCCCCGCCTCAGGCTGCGCTCTGGCCTCCGTGAGAGGAAACACACCTGGCGCCAGGCCTGGCGCTTCAGGTCCAGCTGTCACCAGATGTCCGAGCACGGACGTCCCGCACTGCCTGTCCCACTGGCTTTTCCCATTTCGAGGGGCCAACCAAGGTTCCCGGGAGGAGGGGGCCCACAGAAATGCGCCGAGGCCGTGTAAGTAAACGAAGGGCGGACACAGGGCAGGCTCTCTCCCAGAGCAGCCCTAGGTCTCCTGGGAAGCAGGGCCCCCTCAGGGACACACCAGGGCCTCGTTTCATTGGCGGCTCATCATCTTCGGCCAATGACAGGCCCTCGTGCTTCCCAAGAGGCGACTTTACGAAGGCGTGTCTCTCTTCTCTTGAGCGCTGCAGTGTGAAGGGTCCCGACTGATCAGCAAGAGCCTGTCCAGAGAAAGGGGGCTGTGTCTTTCCGTCTCCTAAGCCCCGGAAGATGCACCCTGAGCTTCCGAACTTGCCCACGTGTGAGCCATTCCGGGGGTGGGAGCTGTCACATGCCGGTGGGCGCAAGCCCAGAACATCGTGCCAGTCACTGTAGCAAGAGCCTGGCGTGACTTGCGGCGGGAGCTCGGGCTGACCCGCCTTGGTGTGGCTCTGCCTGCAGTGTCCTGGCTGTGGCTGTGCCTCTGACCAGGTGACGTTCCAACTGCCTCTCAGCTGGGAAGCCCAGCACCTGGTGGCGGGGGCACGCTCATCTGTTGAGATTTTGACCAAACTCTTACTATTTACTCTCTATTGTTAGATGGTGGGTGGGTACCCAAATGAAAGAAATGCTGTTTTTAAGGTTTTTGGCTTTTTTCATACATTGTTTTTATTCTATCAATCACAAAAATCATTTAAAAAAATAGTAAAAGTTGTGAAATTCAATGAAAAAAGTTGACACCACTTGGAAATGAAGTTTTCTGGAACTTATAATATGAACAGGTATTTGGGGATCGGGAAAAGTCTCTTTCAGTGATTTTTTAAATCATGTGCTTTTGAAGGTCCTATTTCAGAATGTCTTTACTAATTTGACGGAAGGGAAAGGCGCCCCCTTGCTGCATGCGGATGTGGTCGGATCTGATGTCCCTGTGTGCAAAGCGGGTGCAGTGGGCACGGTCCTGTATTGGCGGGGCACCCAGGCGGCTCTGAGCCTGGCGGCAGTGACTTCCCAGGATCCAGGCAGCTCAGCTTACCCAGGCCCCTCCTGCGGCGTCCTCCTGGGCCTCTCCCGCCTGGAGAGCAGCTGAAGGCCTCTGTCCCTGCACCTGGGAAGACGTTCCTCAGGCTGTGCTTCTCCCTCATGGCCAGCTGGGCTGGGAAGTGCAGGGCGCCTTCTCCCAGAGCCCACCCAGGCCTCGCCCCGCTGCTGCTTCATCTAGCAAGCGGCGCCCACGTTCTCTCATCTCCCAGAAGCAGGCAGCGACTGGATCCCTCCGGTTCCTGTGAGCGGACATCCCTTCCCTCGGTCTAAGGAATCTACGGGGCGGAGATGGCTTTGGAGGCACCGGGAGGATCAGAACATTTCACGTCGAGAAAGTTCCAGCGCAGGAAGCCCCTGCGCCCAGCAGTCCTCACCCTTGAAGGGCTGGGATCCAGGAGATAAACACTGACTCTGGAAAACTGCGGGACAGCGACCCGCGTGTGCTGTCAGGGCACACCCACTGGGGCCCGCACAGCGGCAAGCACGCGCAGGGCCTGGCCGTCAGCCTGAGCCAGGCGCAGGGCGGCCCAGCAGCACAGCGGGCCGTGATGCCAGGGGCGTCCCATCGGTGGGCACGCGCACTGGGGGCGGTTCGTGCATCTGCTCCGGCAGCAGTGGCTGTGCCAATGGGCACCCGCCGCCTGGGAGCAGAAGGGGAAGTGGAGTCAATCAAGGCGCCCCTGGTCTGAGGGAGGCACTGGAAGGCGCTGACTCCAGCCATCTGCGGAAGACCGTCCAGGATGGAAACATTGCTGACAGATCACCTGACTCGGAGGGTCTATGATTACAATTTTAATCCGTCCTAATATTTGTCCAATTAAGTCAGCTATAGGCTTTGGGCTGAAAGCCAGCTTTTACATTAGGGAGCAGTACTTTTCAAAGGGTTTGGCTGGAAATGGCAGCCCAGTGCTTTATTTATTTGGATGAAAGAAAGAAATACAGAAGGGAAAGATGGAGAGGGTGCATGATTCGGCAGGTTAACCTTTCCCTCAAAAGGCGATGCTGCAGGTCACTGGCCATTCTCTGGATTCCATAAACCCTTTTGTGGGTGAGGCCTGTCTGGTCCTTGGTTCGTTGGTTCATTCATTGAGCAAACGTGTGTCATGAGCTCTCTGTGCACCTGTCAGTGACGCGCCCCGGAGCATGGTCGCCAGGGGTTTATGCTGTGGGAAGGAAGTCTATGCAGCAGGTACAAAGAGCCATGTGACTGCAGGCGGGTGCTGCGTCTGCTTGGGTCAGAACAGTCAGCAAAGCGGCAGCTCAGCGGCATGCAGCCGCCCACCCAGTGAGGCGGTCCTCAGTCCTGCTCCAGGTCGCTCTGGCTCTGGCAGTGCCTCCCCGCTGCCACACTACAATCTTACCATCCAGTTTCCAGGGAGGATGGGACCCATTCCCACAGGTGCCTCTCCCAGGCTTTCTTCCCGTCACTGAACAAGCGGACGTCTTTCCCAGGGACGGAGGGTGCTCCTGCACATGCTGCCTTCTCTCTGGCTTTGCCTCGCTGGTAGTTCTCTCTTCCTGCACCATTAACACCCACCCACCGTCTACTATCCATCCGTCTCAATTATTTATCTATTCATCTATCTGCCATCTGTCTCTACCTCTCGTGGATGATTTCCATACTCCAACGCCCCTGCTTCTAACAGGTGCTCTGTCGTGGCTCACACATAAAGTTACAATAGTTTGAAGTCAGACTGAGAAAAGCTAGCAACACTGGTCAGGTACCCAGGAAAGTGGCCCCTGTCCCCGGCCCCCTGGAACATGCAAGGCAGAAGGTTCACATAATAAAATGAAATGTCTTTCATTGTATAATCAAAGAAACAAGCAAATATACAAAACTCTCCTTTACCCCGTGTGCCCATTCAGTTCCTTTCTGGTACCCTTTATGTCAAAAATTCTTACAATAATTTTCTACAGTTGTTTTTTCTGACCACTTCCTTGTCTATCATTCACTCTTTAAAATACTCCAGTCACCTGTGCTCTCGGAGATCGCCATCGTCACAGATCAACAGGCCTCGGCACCCTCTCCTTCTCCCTCGGACGCTCCTTCTTTGAACCATTTCCCCTTCACTTTCATGACTGAGTTCAGAATGACTGGCTTTCCCCTCAGGTTCCTCATTTTATTATTTCTCCATCTCTGCTGCCAGCTCCATCGCCTCCATCTGACCCCAGTACAATGCTGTCCCCTCTTCTCCTCCCTCCTCCTCCTCCTCTCTCCTCAGGCCATCTCGCCCAGCCATGTGGTCTCATATCTATATATATAAAAGCCTAAGCAACCGTTACGACCGAATGACCAGAATGACCTGAACAACTGGTTGACCAGTCACTGTGATGCTCACTGACCACCAGGGGGCAGCCTCTCAATGCAGGAGCTTCCCCTGGTGGTCAGTGCGCTCCCACAGGGGGAGTACCACTCAGCCAGAAGCCAGACTCATGGCTGGCAAGTGCAGCTGCGGTGGCAGGAGCCTCTCCCGACTCTGCGGCAGCGCTTCCAGCAGAGACAGCAAGCACAGTGGGCCGGATGAGTGTGAGCGGTACAGCCCCCGGCCCCCACTCGGCTCCTCCCTGGCCGCCTGCCACTTGGCACACAGCTACTTCCCTTGGGGGATGTCCCACTGCGGGTTTAGGGCCGATCCCAGCAGTGGGACATCCCCCAAGGGGTCCCGGATTGTAAGAGGGCACAGGTCAGACTGTGGGACCACACCCCCATCCCCAGGCACAAATCCATGCACCAGGCCTTTAGTGTGCTAATAAAACAATTAAATTCTCAGTGTGGCCTTCTTGTCTTGGCATTTGCATGTGAATGATTTACTGGCATGTTCAAGTTAATGAATCCAAAGTTAAATTATTTCCCATTTCATAAAAATCTCACAACACAGTTTTGTACTAAACAACTCAAGAGTCATCTGGATTCTTCTTTTTTCTTACCTCCCATTATCAATGTATCAGTAATCTCAGTGGTTCCCTTTCACACCCAAACAGCATTGATTCTCTTTCTCTTCTGCTACCATATCTGCTCGGGCCACAGTCTCATGCCTGAATCATTCTTATTAGCTCCTGACATTCTTCCTTCCACCACCTTTCCTCTCCAGCCTTTCTCTTCAAAAAAGCAAAATGATATCCCTAAAACATGAATTAAACTATTCCATACCCTGAATAAGGCATTTCAGAGAACATACAATCCACACTCCCCTGTGGTGACAACGCTCTGAATAACGTGGCCTTGGCCTTCGGCTCTAAACTCTTCTTAGTTGACAACCTGCTCACTCGCATTGTCCTGGACTTTCTGTCATTTGTTTCTGCTGCACAAAGGCCTTTGCCGATGAGATCCTTTTGCCTATAATATTCTACCCACATCCTCTTTGTAAAATTGACTCTTGCTTATCTTTAATGCTGGACTTAATTGCTTTCCATTCAGTTGTTTTTTATCTGACTATCAAATCTAGAGTTGGTTCCTTTGGATATTCCTTCTCAAGGGATACTGTTTTTTCTCTTCCTGTGACTTATAAAAAAATTTAATTATATTGTAACTAGTTGTATACTTATCAATTGTCATAGCTAGTAGAATGTAAATAGTATAACGTTAAAGACCATTTTTGTTCTGTTCATAAAAATATAGCAAAGTTCTCCACCATGGTAGGAATTCCATACAGACATGCAGAATGCATTTCCATTCCAAGGTGCAGGCTGAGCTGTGCCTCCCTTTATCTCTTCTTTCTCAAGACCCCATTGCGAATACGGAGGGATGAGAACATGAAGATATTCCCTACTGAACACATTTCAAAAGCCAATTTCTGGATTAGCAAGAGCAGAGGAAGCCGCAGTACAGAACGTACACTAACGCACCTGCAGTCAGGAAGCGAGCCACATTCAGCAAGACACCCGGCAATGGGGGGACACCCACTACAGGTGTGCGTGTGGGCCGCTGACTCACCACTCCTCCCGCTGCAGCCTGTGTGCACAAAGAAAGGCTCTCAGCCGATGCCTAAGCCGAAGTAAACATATCAGAGCCTTATTCTCTATTGAAATGATAGAAACGATTTGTAAAACTAAAGCTGATATGCTGAATTTTATCAAACCAGATTAAGTTTATTCTTTTTAGCATTTACTAGTAGGAGTTTTCCAAGGTGACAGATAGGACCTCATCCTATGGACTTAAAACAAAAGCTAGTTGACAAGATACCTAAGCACATACAGGTCTTCTTTACTGCTTTAACTTAAATAAGAATAGATAATGAAACATCACCCAACAATTAACACAAAAGGGGAAAAACAAGGCAAGAAAATGGGAATATTCCAGAGGAATAAAAAATATATCAGGGAAATATTAACTAAATATTAAGCAACACTCACATTTGCATTCTTGGAGTGACTAATTATAATTTAGAAAGAGTTCTAAAAAATTAGAAATAGAACTGCAAATTTGAAAAATAAAAATGGAAAAAATAAAGATAATTTTAAGGGACTCTCCAAACATGTAGAAAAACATCCAAAAAGCTGGCAAGTATAATTTTAAAAAAAGGATAAAATAGACATTCAGGATTATTATAGTACTAGGAGCCCAGCGCAGGATTCGAAATTATGCCTCACCACGCACCCTCGAGTTGCCAGTCCAGCCCTGCCTCCCTCTCCAGCCCTTGAAGCAGCCGCAGCTGCTGCTGATCAGGCTGTCCCCCAGAGCAGGCGCTCAGAGGCCCCTGCCGCCCCGCCCCCAACGCTGCACGCGCAACCTCCTCCTGTCCGGTCAACCTGTTATGGCGTCCCAGTTAATTAGCATATTTCTCTTTATATATATATATATATATATATATATATATATATATATATATATATATCTCCTATATTTGACTACTAAACAAAGAGGTAGAAATTTGCCGAGACTGGAAGCCAAAGTTGTATCATAGGAAGGACTTAGAGCTGACATAAATGAAGTGGAGACTCATATCTAGATCTATGATCATGAAATGCCAATATTCAAGGTATTTCAAAGTTGTAAGATATTCCAGATTGAAAATAAATTATAATAAGATGTCCATTAATAAATGAGCACCTGAATGGATGCACATTTTTTAGTTACACTGAAAGTAAGAGGTGTGGAGGAAAACCCTAAGTAACAAATAATAATAATGATAATAACAATAAGTTTCAGTCTTGGTTTCTATACCCAGTCAAAGGTCATCAAATATGTGGACAAAACAAAGACATTTTCAGACCCATGAATGTTATCTCCCATGAACTAAGAAAAATTACAAGGTGTGATAGAACAGATATTAAAATACTTGAAAAATCCAAAGGAAAGGGTGCAGAATTAGAAACAAGAGAGAGAACAATCAGAACGTTCATGAAAAATAAGATCACAGTCCAAATGAGAATAAGCTGACCTCAGTATTTTTTTTGGGTGGGGTGGGGTAATCTTTTGCTTAATGGAGGTTGAAATGTAGTGTTTAGTGCTACATATAATAATATTTAACATATTTCACCTACAAAATGATTTTTCACACAAATAAGTACTGTGAAATACTGGTATAAATTCACAAACTTAAAATTTATCACTGGGAAGTCATTTACAGAGTTCTCTTAGATTCTTCTCTTGATGTTCACCTTTTACTATATCACTATCTTACCTAATAATAGACAAATATGTAAATTGACCATAACTTCGCTATGCCCACAGCCAATCAGAGTGAATGAGTATGCAAATTTACCCACCAAAGATGGCGGTTAATTCGCATACGAAGGCAGGCGGGCAGCACCATGGCCTGATTCCGGGAGTACGGGTCCATCCGGAGTGAAGTAGGCCCTGGCGCTGCCCACCCCATGGCTGGGGAGGCGGTGGGGTGGGCAGCACCAGACGGCACAGGAAGGGTCTGGGTTCATCGCCGCCCAGGGGAGGCGAGGATGGACCGCCTAGCCGCTCCCGGGGGTCCCTGGGAGCATTGCTGCCCTGGGCGGACCACCTAGCTGCTCCTGGGGGTCCCTGGGAGCATCGCCCACCCCGGGGAGGCGAGGCCGGACCCGTCTAGCCTCTCCCAGGGTTCCCTGGAAGCATCGCTGCCCGCCACTCTGGGGAGTCCCTGGGAACATTGCTGCCCTGGGGAGGTGAGGCCGGACCGCCTAGCCACTCCTGGGGGTCCCTGGGAACATTGCAGGCAGAGGGTTGCTGAGACCCAGACCTGGCCTCTGGCCACAGATTCATAGCTTCACGGAGACCAAGGGAATCTGCCTCATCTGCAGAGAGACAGAGGTTCTGCAGTGGCCCCAAGATGCCGGTGAATGGTGAATATAGTCAATAGTGTTGTAATGATGGTATGATGCCAGGTGGGTACTAGAGCCCTGCCAGGGATCAAGGGGCATGGAAGGACTCCGGGCAGAGGGGCAAGGACCCTCACCCCTGAGACGGGGGTTGAGGGGCGGTGCCACCTCAGTGGAGGGGTGCTGCACTACAGGGTACTGGACTGACTGATGTGATTCAGAGAAGCTCCCAGTGCTAATGGGCCTCGCTCAGGCGGCCTTCACACTTCAGAGGCAGTGACTCCTGCTCCTGCCTTGACCCAAAAGCAAGCCCGCGGTGCCCTGCCCCATGGCAGAGCATGCCTAGGCAGTGAGTGTGAAGCCTTCCACCTGCTCCAGAGAAGCGGGGGCAGTAAAGAATGGGGGGCAGGGGACAGGGAGAGGAAAGAATGTGGAGCATCCGCAATGAAGAGGTGCTCGAGAAAGAGGCTCGGAAGCCTGACTGGAAGGTTTGTTCTGTTTGCCGGGCGGCTGCCCCTTAGGAAGCGCAAAGAGCATGGCTCTGAGGGCTTCCTGTGTGCTGAGTCAAGTTCCACAGCCAACTGGAATTGGCCTCAGTTTCCTGGTCTGTAAAATGGATGAAGCGTGTCCCAGTGCCTTCACTGAGCTTTGATGGCCAATTGAGATACTATATAAAGAAAATGAGGGAAGAATTGAGAAAGAAAAGGAAGGACGAGCAACACAAAAGAAAGACTGAAAGGAACCTGTAAACCCATTGTCACTTAAATAAGGAATATAGTCAATAGTGTTGTAATGATGGTATGATGCCAGGTGGGTACTAGAAATATCGGGAACACTTTGTAAAGTATATCATTGTCTAACCACTATTCTGTAACTAATATAAAACCTGAAACCAATACAAAATAATATTGAATGTAAAGAAATGAAAATTGGAGTGAAATTTTTATAAATTTCAAAGTTTAAATAAAAGCTGTAAAGGAAGGAAGGGGAGAATAAAAATAGTGTTTTTCATTTTAAAGAGTTGTCTTTATATGGTGCTTTTATACTTTTCTAAGTCATTATCTCATTTTAATTTCGGGGCAACTTAAAGACAAGATAATTATTCCCTTCACTATTCAAAGAAAGGAAATCTTGGTGTCTGGTCCTAATGATTCAATCGTCAAGCCCTTATTGTAAAGCAGGGTCATTAAAATTTTCTGTGCAGGGTCATATCTATACTAATAAAAGCCTTGGGGGTGATCAGGCCAGAAGGGGAGGGTATTTGGGGGCAATTAGGCCTTCAGAGGAGCAGTTAGGTGTCAATCAGGCCAGCAAGGGAGCAGTTAGGGGGCAATCAGGCAGGCAGGTGAGCAGTTAGGAGCCAGCAGTCCCAGATTGTGAGAGGGATGTCCAACTGCAGGTTTAGGCCCGATTCCACAGGGATCGGGCCTAAACCTGCAGTTGGACATCCCTGAGGGGTCCCATATTGGAGAGGGTGCAGGCTGGGCTGAGGGACACCCTCCCCAGTGCACGAATTTCGTGCACCGAGCCTCTAGTCTATACATATAAAAACCTAAGCGACCTTTACAACGGAACAACCAGAACGACTGGTCGATAAGTAGCTATGATGTACACTGACCACCAGGGGGCCAATGCTCAATGCAGGAGCTGCCCCCTGGTGGTCAGTGTGCTCCCACAGGGGGAGCACCGCTCAACCAGAAGCCGGGCTCATGGCTGTTGAGTGCAGCTGTGACAGCGGGAGCCTCCCCCAACTCTGCGGCAGCAGTACCAAGAGGTGGCAGCAGGCGCAGTGGGCTGGGATGACCCCAGTTCTGGCTCCTCCCTGGCTTCCTGCTGCTTGGTGCATTGCAGGAGGATGTCTGACTGCCGGTTTATGCCTAATCCCCACAGGCCAGCCTAAACCGGCAGTTGGACATCCCTCTCGCAATCTGGGACCCTTCGTGGGCCTAAATGAGCATTTGGACATTCCCCAAGGGATCCCAGATTGTGAGAGGGCGCAGGCTGAGCTGAGGGACACCCCACCTAGTGCACAAATTTCATGCATGAGGTCTCTAGTATTGTATATTAATCAGTCCTATTTGAAGGTTAGGTGTACAGTTAAATTGATTTTGAAATATGATTTTTTTTTCTTACATTTGCATCAAGGTCCAAAAGCCACAGCTGGACCTGTGGTTTGGGCTCAGGAGACAGAACCAGTACCTGTGCCTGGGAGTGGCGAGCTCCCTTCTTGCTGTACCTCTGACAGCACGGGGGCGGCTGAAGCAGCTTGCCTGTGCTCGCGACGCCAACCACAGTTACGGAAATGACTGTGTGGCAGTACCGGCTCCACACGCAAGCAATAGGCTACCTTCTAGTTTAGGTTGAAGTGGTATCATGTCTATATTCATTAGAAGTGGTATCATGTCTATAATTAAAAGTAGTTGAGGCAATTATTTTCATTCAAAAATTTGAATTGGTTTTGGTCCTGTGCTCAAAAAAATCCATGTGAAATTTTACCCCTGCTAAGCCATTATTAAACCTGTGAATTTGGGCAGGTCTGAATTCTAGCTCTATTTTTATATCTAGCTTCCATTTCTGACACGAGTTGACATGACTGACAGTAGTTAGGTCCCTAAGAGCAAACGGAGCTGGTGTTTACAAAGTCACAATCATGGAGGTCAAAGGTGATCCACGAAGTCCCTGCATGGGCAGGACAATAAAGGCCCGTAGGCTCTACCTGCATTACATTTCGCAGGTTTTGTAACTTGTCCTATTTTTCCTTTTTCTGCTGCGCACCTCTTATCGCCATCCTCAGATTCCACTTCCTGTTACCTCGTCTCCTCTGAGAGGATTCTTGCCCGTCCACAGAGACTTCCCCTAGGTTGACTCTAATCACTCAAATCTGGCTCTGCGTCCTCAAATAAACAGCATCCAGCAGTATCCGCATCACCTCCTGACTCATCAAACCAACGGCTGCTGTTTTTTAAAGTAACTATTGCTCTTTTCCCAGTTTTCAGGTCTTTGAGCAATTGCTCTCGCTGGGAGCCAGGAGCCTTGGCTGGGTTTATTTTTTGGGGGGTGCCTTTGTGTGGCCGCCACAAATACCATTTAGTTAATTCACCAGTAAGTGGGTTTTGTTGGCTGGTTTACAAATGAGCCACTCAGAACCTTACTTGATGCCAGCCTCACTTTCCATTTTTTAAAAAAGACATTCTGCATTATTAAACACCCCTTTACAATTTGCTAGTTTCTCTGTCACTTGCTTATGAGTCGGGAGGAGTGTCAGGGATGCTGATGTCGGCACCAGTGCAGATGGTGTTCGCCTGCGGAGTTGCAAGTGGTGACAGAGCGCAGTCGCTGTCCCCAGCTCCATTGCAAGTACCTGCTGGCCCTCCGCCTGGGAGCCACACAGGCCACGGCCACCTTGATTCTTACCTGACAGGACCAGAGTGTCCTCAATAAACAGTGACGCGCCACAGTCCCCAGACCTGCGTGGCCGAACAGGTGGTCAGGGCATCAGGGCCACTGGCAGCCACAAATAATTTGTAAAATGTTAACTCTTTAAAGATGGGATATAGGGAAAAACTAATGAGCTAACATTTGAGAAAAAAATGTTTTTAAATATAAAATTTCCTCATTCCCTCCCTCCCTCCCTCCCTCCTTCCCTCCCTCCCTCCCTCCCTGTATATACCTTTCTCAGGTAATTACTGCAGCTCAAAGCGACACACTGCTTTCCAACCTGATTCAATTATCATTTATAAAAGCAAAATAATAGTGAATTTTAGGACATTTCACACCATTAAAGCATTTTCACTGAACAATTGCTATTAAATTTATAAAATGTCTTGATCACTTTGTTTTAAGTGTCTTAAACTGTTTTTCTTGCTTCATACTTTATTCAGAGTCAGAGATGCAGGGTGATTGCTGACATTTGGGGACCCAGAGGCCGCCCAGACTGGACAGCAGTTCATTTTGCGATAATCCCTATCCCTCCCCACACACTTCCCGAGGGCGCTCCTGGGTTGCCTGTGCCAAACTCAGGTCGTGCCCCAGGTTCCCTGACTGCAGGCCTGCTCCCCTTAACTCCTACTGCTCCGTCCAGGCAGTTCTCACAGGGCCCCGCCTGCTTCCCACCTGAGCCCCCTCTGACACCCTGCCCAACCTGCAGGCCCCAGCCAAGCTCTCCCAGCCAGCCTGCCAGGGGCGCAGGTCTGGGGCCTGGGGGGAGCAGCGGCCTGGGGGGAGCAGCGGTCCGGGGGGAGCAGGGGCCTGGGGGGAGCAGGGACCTGGGGGGAGCAGCGGCCTGGGGGGGAGCAGCGGCCTGGGGGGAGCAGGGGCCTGGGGGGAGCAGGGACCTGGGGGGAGCAGCGGTCCGGGGGGAGCAGGGGCCTGGGGGGAGCCGCGGCCTGGGGGGAGCAGCGGCCTGGGGGGAGCAGGGGCCTGGGGGGAGCAGCGGCCTGGGGGGAGCAGCGGTCCGGGGGGAGCAGGGACCTGGGGGGAGCAGCGGCCTGGGGGGAGCCGCGGTCCGGGGGGAGCAGGGGCCTGGGGGGAGCAGGGGCCTGGGGGGAGCAGCGGCCTGGGGGGAGCCGCGGTCCGGGGGGAGCAGCGGCCTGGGGGGAGCCGCGGTCTGGGGGAGCAGGGGCCTGGGGGGAGCAGCGGCCTGGGGGGAGCAGCGGCCTGGGGGGAGCAGGGGCCTGGGGGGAGCCGCGGTTTGGGGGAGCAGGGACCTGGGGGGAGCCGCGGCCCTGCTGGCTGTCGCCCGGGCTCCTCCTGTGATTTAAGGCAGAGAGCGGAGCCCTTGCCTGCAGGTGGCGGACGCGCTGCTGAGGCCAGGACGCCCCGCAGCCCCTCAGCTCCCGGCCGTCCCTCCGGGGAGCCCTGCGGCGGCGGGGCGGGGGGGGGGGCGCGGTTCACGCCCACGGCCCGGCCCCAGGACTTGCGCGGGAGCTGGCACGGGCGCGGCCCGGCCCCGGGACTTGCGCGGGAGCTGACACGCCCATGGCCCGGGCCCCGGGCTTGCCGGGGAGCTGGCACGCCCATGGCCCGGGCCCCGGGACTTGCCCGGGAGCCCCACGGCTCGCGGCCGTCCCCCCGGGACTTGCGCGGGAGCTGACGGCCCACGGGCCGGGGGGGGGGACTTGCCCGGGAGCTGACACGCCCATGGCCCGGGCCCCGGGACTTGCCGGGGAGCTGGCACGGGCGCGGCCCGGGCCCCGGGACTTGCCCGGGAGCTGGCACGGGCGCGGCCCGCTTGGAGGCTCAGCAGTAACCAGAGCCCGTGCGGCGGAGCCTGGCCGCCCGGTGAACACGGCTGGGCCGCCCCCTGGGCGTCTGCGGGCGGGGACCTGGCGGGACGGGGACCAGCGAGGCACGGGCTCGTCCTCCGGGCTGTGCCCTGGGCGGGGGGCCAGCTGCCCGGGAGCAGGGAGCCGCGGGTTTGTGCCCGGGCGGGTGGGCATCCGGGGTGGGCTTCCTGCCTTTCTACCCGGCGCCCATGCTGGCGGGCTGCGTCTGGAACCGGAGCGGATGGTGGCGACACCCAGCGGCCCGGGCCCCCACGCGGCTGCTCCTGCGGCCCGGGTCCTCGTGGCGGGTCCTCGTGGCGGGTCCTCGGCGCCCTGCGAGGCGGCGGGCAGCCCTGGAGTGACTCACCCGCAGGGAGGGCGTCGTGGTTCACCCCTGCCCACGCCGCCCGCACCCACAGCCCCACTCCTGTCCTGTCGGGAGGCGCGGCTTTGCCTTTGCGCCTGTTGCACAGCCCCACGCACAGCCCCACGCACAGCCCCACGCAGACAGCCCCACGCAGACAGCCCCATGCACAGCCCCACATAGACAGCCCCATGCACAGACAGCCCCATGCACAGCCCCACACAGACAGCCCCATGCACAGACAGCCCCATGCACAGCCCCACACAGACAGCCCCACGCACAGACAGCCCCATGCACAGACAGCCCCATGCACAGCCCCATGCACAGACAGCCCCATGCACAGACAGCCCCACGCAGACAGCCCCATGCACAGACAGCCCCATGCACAGACAGCCCCATGCAGACAGCCCCATGCACAGACAGCCCCATGCACAGCCCCACACAGACAGCCCCATGCACAGCCCCACGCAGACAGCCCCATGCACAGACAGCCCCATGCAGATAGCCCCACACACAGACAGCCCCATGCACAGACAGCCCCATGCACAGCCCCACACAGACAGCCCCACACACAGACAGCCCCATGCACAGCCCCACGCAGACAGCCCCATGCACAGACAGCCCCATGCAGATAGCCCCACACACAGACAGCCCCATGCATAGCCCCACGCAGACAGCCCCATGCACAGACAGCCCCACGCACAGCCCCACGCACAGACAGCCCCGGCACACATAAGTCGTGTGATGCACAGGTAATGGCTGTGTGGTCTTGGTGATGCTTACGAATTGCAGCATTAATTTGTGTGAAATGGTCAACAGTTCATCATTTTGTACATTTTGCATTCAATTCTTTCCAAATTGCCCAGAGTTCCACAATTTCAGGCTCAATAGCCGTTTCCTCACCATGTAAAGCTAAATTTCCTTTGTTTTGCTAAAATTTAGTGACTGATTTGTTGTATTTCTTAAATGGAAATATTTCAATTGTGCATTCGTTTTTGTCAGCTTTATTGAGCTGTAATTGGTCACAAAGAAGTGCGCATCACCTGGTCAGGGTTCATGTCGGACACCACCCAGCTTCCCTCGAATCCCTTCGTCCACCACTCACTCCTCAGAATTTCCATACAAAACAATTTTGTGTTTCCCCTGGAAGGAGGTCAGGAGAAGGGCATTCGCTCATCTTCCCATGAGCGGGTTCTAAAGCAAAGGCATTGGGTTGGCTCTCCATGGCTCATCTCTCATCTCCTCGGGATGCGCCCTCCGGAACAGTGAAACATTGTTTGACATGATCCCTGCAGGAAGTGAAGCAACATGGGCCTTAGTTGTGAGGCCTGGAGTCAAATCCTGACCCCTGTACTTGCTGTGTGACTGTAGGAAAAGCCCACACCCTCTCTCATACCATTGAAAGTCTCAGACTTATGGCAAGACAGGCTTGTATTTTGGGTGGTTACTTGAACTGAAAATGGTTTTGCCATCGCCTTCCTACTTCCTCTCCTGGAGGTGCTGCAGATCAGTCCATGGCACCGTGGCTGAAACGGACAAGGATGCCAGGCTGGCTTCTGGAGCAAGGAGGGCCGGCCCAGCTGTTCTGCCTTCACAGAGCCCAGCACGGGTCCCGATGGTCCCGGTGGCATCCCGCTCCTCTCCCACGGCATTCTCAGCTGTGCGGTCACCTGCCGCAGGGCATGGCGCTTTTCCTCGGGCAGGAAGTCAGGCAGTGTCTGAGTGTTAAGCATGATCCTCTCCTGACACAGTGCTTGCTTACTTCAGGTGCTAGGTGGTCACAGGTCACTTTTGCAGAGCCAGAGACATGTGTCTGTTTCCTCTCCTGTCCCTCTCACTGTCCTCCCTCCCTCCCTCCCTCCCTCCCTCCCTCCCTCCCTCCCTCCCTCCCTCCCTCCAGCCTAGTCTTTCTTCCTCCCCACCATCCTACCTAATAATAGACAAATATGCAAATTGACCACACCTTCGCTACGCCCAAGCCACGCTCACCAGTCAAGCCACGCCCACCAACCAATCAGGGTGAGCATGCAAATTACCCCAACCAAGGTGGCGGTTAATTTGCATATCAAGACAGCGTAGAAAGAAGCAAAGAGCTGCAGAAGGGAGCAAAGCTGCAGAGAAGCAAGCAAGCTGAGGGGAGGAGAAGGGAGGAGCGGAGGTGGGGCCCGGGGAGAAGAAAGGAGAGCAGGCGGGCTGGCGGAGAAGGCGGGGAGGGGGAGAAGGGAGGAGCCCAGGCGGGGCGGGGTAGAGTTCAGCAGGAAACCCTATTGCAGGATTCTTCCTGCAACGGGAACGCTAGTCTTATATAATAAAACCCTAATATGCAAATCGACCAAATGGTGGAATGACCGGTCACTATGATGCACACTGACCACCAGGGGCAGACGCTCAATGCAGGAGCTGCCCTCTGGTGGTCAGTGTGCTCCCACAGGGGGAGCACCGCTCAGCCAGAAGCCGGGCTCATGGCTGGTGAGCACAGCAGTGGTGGCAGGAGCCTCTCTCGCCTCCACAGCAGTGCTAAGGAGCAGTGAGCAGTAAGGAGCAGCGAGCAGGCAGGTGGTAAGGAGCTAGGGGTCCTGGACTGCGAGAGGGATGTCTACCCGTGGGGAGCGGGCCTAAGCTGGCAGATGGACATCTCCTGAAGGGTGCAGGCTGGGCTGAGGGACCCCCCTGAGTGCACAAATTTCATGCACTGGGCCTCTATTTCTCCTATAATTCTGTTTGTCTCTCTTTCTTCATCCTTTAAGAAGCCTGAAGTTTGACTTCCAGGAACTGAGAAGAACTATCTCATATATGTCATGTATACATATACATAGTTTATTTATTTATGTATTTATTTATCTGCACCTGAAGGTATTTTTCCATTGATTTTTAGGGAGAGTGGAAGAGCGAGTCAAAGACAGAGAGAAACATTGATGTGAGAGAAACACATTGATTGGTTGCCTCCTGCACATGCCCCAACCAGGGCCCAGCCAGGAGGAGCCTGTAACTGAGGTAGGTGCTCTGGACCAGAATCAAACCCGGGATCCTTTGCCGACACTCTATCCACTGAGCCAAACGGGCTAGGGCCATACATATGGTAGTTTATATGCACATGTAGTTTGGAGTAGTTTTAACTGACTGTGTGTACATATTTATACCCTAAGAAGAAATGCCATATAAAATGCAAGATACCCAGTCAATTTGAATTTCAGATAAACAACAGATAATTCTTTAGTGTATGTCCCAAATACTGGGATATACTTACACTAAAAATTATCTGAAATTCAAATTGAACTGTGAGTCCTGTATTTTATTGACTGAATCTGCAATTTTAACTGAAGTAATTTTCACAGGCCTGTCTGATAAATGTGTTTTTTTTCCAGTCAAAGAATGTTAAAAATCATTTTATAATTTTGAAAGTGAAAACTTTCAGTTGTCCACCAGGAGATATGAATAACATTTACATCAAGAAAATTAGAAATCGCCAAATTTAACTTGACAAAATTCTTATTGATGTACATGGTACTAATCATCAGGAAACTACCTGTTTTCACTTTTATAATAATTGAGTATTATAATAAATAGTCTAGTATTATTCATTATAACTTACCTCTATATATTTCATTGGAATTAAAAACAGATATTTACTAACAAATAGGTGAGTAGCCTCCTTATATTAAATCAATATACTGAATGATTGTAAAACATTTAGAAATTCTGTTGATTTCCTGGAGCAACTGATAATACAAAAGGAAAACCAAATGTAAGAAGTTTGCAATGAGAAGCAGAGGCTGAATCTGAAGCGAATGAGTGGGGAATGGGAAACAAAACGTGCTTTTTTCCCTCTTTCCATAAAAGTATGTCCTATGGTAGAAGGATTTCACCGGCATGCCAACTCGAAAGCCATCTTACATAGACGCCGTCATTGAAGTGATGTGCGTCAGGAAGAAAAGTGGTGTCTGTGTCACTGTGCCTCCTCAACGCAAAACAACAAAATCCAAACCAAAAAGCATGCTCAGGCTCCAAGCCTCCTCTCCTCAGGCCCGCTGCCATGACCCCTAGTGGTGAAGCCAGGCAAGCGAACACGCTGTGCAGACGCCCAGACAGGCAGGAGGAGCTGGGAACCCAGTGGCTCAGGCATGTGGGCACTCCCTTGCATCACTCTGGCCTCTGCAGTCAATCCCTGTGAACTGAAAAATCTTTGACTTAGTACAGCCAGGACGTGAAACTTGCTAAACTAGCAAAAAAAAATTAGGTTAAATTACGTTTATATCCAGTCCAATGCTTTAAACTCCGACTTCTTAGCCAGGCAGGTACTGATTATGACTTTTGAGTTAACGTGAACTTAAGCATGCACAGGTCTGAGAATGCAGGGTACTTCAGAAATGACCTGATTCAAATTCTTCACGTCAGAAGCAGAATATTTGGAGCAAAGAAAGGTTGCCCGGCCTGGGTTTCCTGACACACGGCCATCTCAGTGCAGTTTCCAGAGTCCGTGCTGGTCCCTGCTGCGGCCACAGTGTGTGCTAGGTGAGGGCCCAGGAGAGCTCTGTGGCTGTGAAGGCAGGACTCCTTCCTGAGGGCAGGCGTTGGTCTTATTCTCTGCAGAATATATTCCTATCCTACGAGGCAGGAGATAAGGTCCGCATTCTTACTAATGTTAAGGTACAGCTAAATACATATATCAATGACAAATAAAACTTGGATAATTTGAAAAAGTGAATTTAATAACCTTAAGGCAGTATGTTATAATAACAGAGATCAAGAAATATCACTGTATAATACTCTAAAAATATAGATTTCATTTGCACAGGGAACATTTTACACTAAATTTTAGTACAGAATTTTAGCGAGAGCTCATAAATATTTAAATAATTATGATATAATAATGAGATTTTTAAGTTTAAAAACTTGATGGCATCGTAGAGAGGATTCAAAACCTGTATAGGAAACTGAACTAATATCTGCAAAACCCCAGAATCTTTGAGATTCATCATTTCATGGTGTTTATAACAATTTATGTATTACTAGAGGCCCGGTGCATGAACATTCATGCACTGGTGGGGGAGTCCCTCAGCCCGGCCTGCGCCTTGGGCGGGCCCTGGGCGGCTGGGGGGCTGAGGGCAGATCTGGCTGCACCATGCACCTGCTGCCCCCCCTGGCAGGGCTGAAAGGACTGGGGGGCTCCGGCAGGGCTGAGGGGACTGGGCGCTGCCATCTTGTGGCTATGGGCGCCGCCATCTTTGTGACAGTGTGATAGTCAATTTGTATATTCCCTCTTTATTAGATAGGATGTGTCTTACACTTTGCTTAATAAGAAACATTTATATTACCTATAATGTCATCAACATTTCAGCTCTTATCAATTTCAGCTCTTAAAATAAAATGAACAAAGTAAGTAGCTGAAAGCATTTCCTTTTTCCTTCCAATATTAACGTATTTTCTGACCATTAACAATATCCTGAATGGCCCTTTTCTTTTATTTATCACAGATGGAAAAGCAGTGTTTGACATGTAGTCTCCCTCCAGTCAATAGTTACAAAAGTCTGACAGCAAATTTTAATTAGTAAATTTAATTCCTATTCAAATAACAGAATATATGTGGAAAAACAAGAAAATAAAATGAAAGTAAATAAAATTTCTTGATAATATTTTATCTACTTAAGATATTTGATCTATTTAATATATTGTGTATATCTAATTATAATTGAACATAGCAATTTTTAAAATAAGTGAGTAATCAGTGAAATAAAATATACATGTAAAAGAAAAACAATGTATTAAGATAATCAATTTTTGATATTTAATTTAAAAAAGCAATAGATGGCTAAACTATATATATTGCCTGAATGTGTTTGTGATTTTTTAAAAAAAAGCAGATTTGTAGATGTAGGCATTATCATTATTAAGAAGTAATGTACAATATTCAAAAGGCTATAAGAGATATAGAGAACATAGTAAAAACGTGTATAAAGATGAAAAAGTTTAGAATTATGTAGAAGAAAACTGTAAGTTTTATCCTTTTAATTTCCACATTGCTGCCTATTCAATACCTTGGAGAAATTTATTCTTTTAAAAATAAGTATGAGCCCAGCCTGCGTGGCTCAGTGGTTGAGCATCAACCTATGAACCAGGAGGTCACAGTTTGATTCCAGATCTGGGCACATGCCCGGGTTGCAGGCTGGATCCCCAGAGTGGGGCGTGCAGGAGGCAGCTGATCAATGATTTTCTCTCATCATTGATGTTTCTATCTCTCTCTCCCTCTTCATTCCTCCCTGAAATCAATGAAAATATTTAAAAACAAATAAATATGAAATCAGCCCTAGGGATGAAGGGAGACACATAGATAGAACTCCATCACGCCTATTGACACATATGATGATGTATTTGTTTGCACACATGTATGTATATTCTGTGTTCATCAAGCAGCAGCCACAGGCCATCATTACAACCAAACTTTAACAAATAACATTATATAACCTTACCGAAGTATACATACACAAAAGTATTGTTCTTAATGCATACATTACTACAAGGAAGTAATACATTAGATATGTAAGATTTTATACTCTTCCCACTGAATTCATGAGACTAATATGTTTGTTGTATACATTTATATGGTTACTAGGGGCCCGGTGCACGAAATTCGTGCACTGGCGGGGGGGGTCTCCTCAGCCCAGCCTGCCCCCTCTCACATACTGGGAGCCCTCAGGGGATGTCCTACTGACGGCTTAGGCCCGCTCCCCATAAAGAGCGGGCCTAAGCCGCAGTCTGGCCTCCCTTTGTGAGAGACAACCGGGTTGATCAGGGAAAGGCACCAGCCCCATCACCCCGCGGCTGGAGCCACTGCCAGTCACCGCAGCCACCAAGGTGTTTTCATCAACACGGACTCCAGTCCCATCACCAAGAAGAAATGACAACTTTCTTTAGACATTTTCAAGATGTGTCTTTCATAGGATATGCATTTCTTTCTTTCTTTTTTTTTTTTTATCCTCACCTGAGTATATGTTTCCATTGACTTTTAGAGAATGTGAAAGAGAAAGGGAAAGACAGAGAGAAACATCAAAGTGAGAAGAATACTTTGGTTGGTTGCCTCCTTCATGAGCCCTGACCTGGGCCCAGCCAGGGAGGAGCCTGCAACTTAGGTACATGCCCTTGATCAGCATCTAACCTGGACCCTGTGGTTGGCCAACCTAGGCATTATCCACTGAGTCAAACCGGCTAGGGCAGGATATGACATTTCTTAGCCCTCCAGCAGTGGACTTTCGTTTTTTCCCCGAGGAGTGTGGTGGAATAGCCCTAGATCACCTTTTTGGATTCTTATACCCAAGTTACTAAGAATATTACCAGTGGCATACTGGGAGCTTAGCCAGTGAGCAGTCAGAAAAGGTGTTTCCTCTGTAGTTCACACCTATCTCCTCCGATCTCCGGCTCCGCCCCTGGCCAAGGCCTCAAGCCGCTGTTTGACGCTTGGGCTCTGAGCAGGGACCCCCAGCTGGTGCAATCGCCTGGCTCCACCCACGGCCAAGGCTGCAAGCCTCTGGCCAAGGCTTGGGCTCTGGGCAGGGACCCCCAGCTTGCTCTGATCACCTGGCTCTGCCCCACCCGCCAAGGCTGCAAGCCTCTGGCAGAGGCTTGGGCCCTGGGCAGGGACCCCCAGCTGGCTCCAATCGCCTGCAGGGGACCCCAGCTGGCTCTGCTCACCTGGCTCCACCCCCAGCCAAGGCCTAAAGCCTCTGTTTGAGGCTCGGGCCCTGGGCAGGGACCCCCAGCTGGCTCCAATCACCGCAGGGGACCCCAGCTGGTTCCAATGGCCCAGCTCCGCCCCCAGCCAATGCCGCAAGCCTCTGTTTGAGGCTCGGGCCCTGGGCAGGGACACCCAGCTTGCTCTGATCACCTGGCTCTGCCCCACCCGCCAAGGCTACAAGCCTCTGGCTGAGGCTTGGGCCCTGGGCTCCCGGGACCCCAATCACCTGCAGGGACCCCCAGCTTGTTCAATCGCCCGGCTCCACCCGCAGCCAAGGCCTAAAGCCTCTGTTTGAGGCTCGGGCCCTAGGCAGGGACCCCCAGCTGGCTCCGATCGCCCTCAGGGGACCCCAGCTGGCTCTATCACCCGGCTCCATCCAAGCCCAAGGCCGCAAGCCTCTGGCGGAGGCTTGGGCTCTGGGCAGGGACCCCCAGCTGTCTCTGATTGCCCGCAGGGGACCCCAGCTGGCTCCGATTGCCAGACTCTGCCCCCAGCCAATGCCACAAGCCTCTGTTTGAGGCTTGGGCCCTGGGCAGGGACCCCCAGCTGGCTCTGATTGCTTGTGGGGGACCCCAGCTGGCTCCCATCTTCCCCTCTGATCTTTGGCTCCAGTCGCCCAGTTCCAACCATGGCCACTCTCTGAGGCTGCAGCCATCTTGGTTGGGTGTATTTGCATATTCTCTTTCTGATTGGCTGGTGGGCATGGCTTGTGAGTGTCACAGAGTGGTGATTTGCATATTACTGTTTTATTAGATAGGATTTTGTTTAAAATAAGCAGATTTCAAATATATTTTTCTGCTCCTGGTCAGTATCCCAAATCATGAACTTTTATGTTTTTAATTTCACTTTTAAATGGAAATATTTGGATGACTCTGCTGATAAGGTAATATATATATACTAGAGGCCCGATGCACAAAATTCATGCATCGGGGGGAGGGGTCCCCTCAGCCCAGCCTGCACCCTCTTCAATCCGGACCCCTCAGGGGATGTTCAACTGCCATTTTAGGCCCAATTCCAGGGATCAGGCCTAAACTGGTAGTCGGACATCCCTCTCACAATCCTGGACTGCTGGCTCCTAATCGCTCACCTGCCTGCCTGCCTGGTTGCCCCCAACTACCGCCCACCATCCTGGTTGCCCCCAACTGCCCCCTCTGCTGGCCTGGTAGCCCCTGACTGTTCCCCCTGCTGGCTTTATTGCCCCCAACTGCCCCCCACCCCCTGCCGGCCTGGTCGTCCTTCATGGCCTCCCCACCAGCCTGGTCACCCCACACAGCCTGCTGTTCGGTCGTTTGGTCGCCCCTCACTAACCCCCCTGCTGGTCTGGTCATAGGCAGCCATCATGTGAGGGCATGACAGTCAATTTGCATATTACCTCTTATTATATAGGATATACTAGAGGCGCAGTGCACAAAAATTCGTTCACTGGTGGGGGTCCCTCAGTCCGGCCTGCCCCCTCTCACAGTCCAGGAGCCCTCAGGGGATGTCCTACTAATGGCTTAGGCTGGCTCCCCACTAAGCCAAAGTCTGGCCTCCCTCTGCGGGAGGTGACTAGGCCGATCATGGGAAGGTGCTGCCCCCATAACCCCGCTCCTGCTGCCACTGCTGGCCACCACGGCTGCCAGCCCTCCTTGGCCCTCACAGACGCTGCAGCGTTATCTGGAAGGACATCTGGAAGACATCTGGTCTATCTGGTCTAATTAGCATATTACCCTTTTATTAGTATAGATATCAGCCCTGGCCGGGCCAGGTGGCTCAGTTGGTTGGAGCAACATCCAATATACCAAAAAGTTTGGGGTTCGATTCCCAGTCAGGGCACATACCTAGGTTGCAGGTTTGATCCCCAGTCGGGGTATGTGTGGGAGGCAACTGATTGATGTTTCTCTCTTTCTCTCTCTTTCTTTCTCTCTCTCTCTCTCTCTCTCTCTCTCTCTCTCTCTCTCTCTCTCAATTAATGAAAACAAACTCTCAGGTGAGGATTAAAAAACAATTCAAAAATGATTTTAGCTATGAAAACTATACAATTGGACGTTATGAGCAAGTTGGTAAAACTCTCACAGGCCATATGCCCTTGGATGCTCCACTGACTATTTCTCGGTAAGACTCCCCCTGGATGTCTTGGAAAAGTCACTGCATGGCTGCTCATTAGGAAAAGTTAGAAGGAACTTTTTCATTGGGCGGGAGCATGGGATGAGGCATCCCTGCCCTTGCCACTCGATGAGGTGTTTCTATAAATTTTGGATTAACATTTAAGAGTCCTCAGGGTTCTATGAAGTTTGCTGTCAATGTGATAAACGAAAATTAAGCAACATTCCATGTAAACAATATCCAGCTAACTTCATTATCTTATTTTCCAAAATAAAAGAGGAGTCTGAGTCATACTCTTTAAAAGTAGAAAATAAATGTTATCTTTAAAATAACTGCACTAAGAATTTTTTAAAGTAATTAAAATGGGTGAACACAGATGTAGCTTTGATGGGGATAAATTAGTTTCAAAAGCATAATCACGTGTGAACTCCTGCTCCGGGCCTTGCTGTGGCAGCACGAGGGCCGCCCCTTGGGTGGTACCTGTTGTGCCCGGGAAACGGCCAGCGGTCACGCCCAGGCCCTGCTCAGGACTGTAATGCGGCCTCACATAGAAGCACAGGAAGCTGCCTGCGGTGAGGAAAACCGTGGGAGATTTTTCTAATTCATCTTTCAGACTAATTTGGATCCGTTTTGATCTTACAGAGAATAGCCACATATTTTACTGAAAAGGTTAATGATGACAGGGTCCAGTTATGATTTGCTGAATTGACTTACGCTCTGATCACCCTGCTTACACTTGATGATACAGACAGAAATCCTGTAAATCTCAGCTCATTTAATATGACCATAGCTACTTTTTCGGAAATAAATTCTTATGTCTCCATATTTCCAGACACTGATTGCTTTGTACTTTACAGTGAGCGAGTCCTTTATGTCTGACCTTGTGATGCCATAAACACGCAGCTATCCCAGGAAGCAGAATCAGATAACTCAATGACATTAAAAAGACAGTGGCTGCCACTAACATGTTTGATAGGAAAGTGACTTTCTTGGGGATTTTATAACTGTGCATGAATATTAAGTTCCTTAATAAGAAGAAGCAGCATAAGAACAATCCTACCTTTCCTGCATGAAGGAGCTGAAAGCCACGGGAGGCTAAACCATTGCAGAACGAGGGCGCTCAAGACATGCCTTTGCTCACCTGCCATCGCTTCTCTCCTGGAATTACAGCCACAAGGACACTGAATCCGCTACATGGTTATTCTTATATGTAGGAAAAGAGTTTTCAACTTAGACGTTCAGTTTCTCATTAGTTCAGATTCCAATTCAGTGCTCTAATTTAATATAAAATATTCATTTCTCTATTATACACTTTATTGTGATTTCATGGCTTTTATAAGTGCTGATCTAATTTCCTCCTGTTTTCACTTCCTTTTCCTTGCTGCTGAACTGATGAGAAGCACGTTGAACATACGGTGGAATTGTTCAAAGGGACTAATTGTATTTTGATCACAATGTGAGGCTGTGGCTCTTCGGCTCTTTCTTCTGCTAAGAAATGAACACCTTCTCCTTTCTGTCGATGCCGGTGTAACTCCTGGCACTTTGCTGCTCTCCAACCCAGGCTGTGAGGAATGTCCGCGCAGTGTCTCCACGCTGAGCATGTTAACACTGGCCTTTCTTTTTCTTAACGTCCTTTGTTAACCAGCCTGGTGAGTCTCTGCCTGGACATGCTGTATGTATAGTGTGCAATAGTCACACACTATCATAATCCCTATGTCCCTTAGTATTTAAACATTTACAGAATGTGCCCAACATAATAGCTCCTTTAATCTTCACAGCTACCTAGAGAGCATGACATCCCATTTCCCAGAGGAAGAAATGACATTTAGGGATTAGCTGACCTTCCTGCGGCTGTGCGGGGCCTCGGGGACTCCCAACCCCTCTTCTCCGCCCGGCCACCTGTGTCCTTGCTCGTCCTAGGTCACCTTGTGCTGACACGCTGACCCAGGACCAGGTGACCATCTGGACCGTCCACCCAGGGACTGACATGACCTGGTCCCAGCGTAGTGAGCGGCCCGCAGCGGGCTGTTCCTGATGCCTCCTGGCATGTCTACGCAGTCAGTTCACCGCGCACTTCTCTCATGAGACAGCCGCTGGCGGCATGGCTCCTACCAAATGTCTGACTCCCCGAGCCTCCTGAGCCGCCATCCGCTCCCCTGAAGTTTGAATTCTGAAGAGGAAACGGAGGCTCAATGAAGAACTCAAAGAAGAGAACTTGAGAAATTTCCGGCTTATCAATGCTAAGTCCACGCCGAGGCTGCTTTGTAGACAGTGAGAGGGCGGCTCCGTGGAGTAACTGCAGACCAGAACCGTGTGCGTGCACAGCACCCGGGAGCGGCGGCTGGCTCCTCAGGCCGTGGCCAGGGACTGCGAGGCGCTGTGCGGGAGAGGGAGGCACCCAGGGGTTGGTGGAAACGTGGACCCAGATTGAAACATAGGTCCAGGTCAAAACGGAGGGCCACCCCTGCTAGGGAAAGGGGACAAGCTTGGTTGGGGTACGTTTTTAGGGGAGAGGGATGACATGAATTCTAGACCATGGGATTGAGTTTAAGACTGGAGATGTGGAAATTACCAAAGCAGAGCAACAGATAGAACTTACCAGAGGGTGAGGGCGCGAGAGCAGAGCAGTGAGCCTTACCTCGCAGAGCGGGGGGGACCCTGGGAACAGGTCCCGAGGGCGATGCAGAGCCCGTGGAGGCACCGACAGGGCCCCCCCACCTGACAGGGTGAGGCTGCTGCCCACAGTCCTTCTCTCCTCTCATGGGCTGGGCCTCAGGCTCCCGGCCACCTGACCTCCGGCCCCACGAAGCGGAGACTGGAGACACTGGAGCCACTATGTTCACTCACTTTGCTAAAACCTTTCTCTGTATTTTTCCTGCCAGCTCTTCTTTTATGTTGATGGTAACTTCAAATTGATGGAAACAAGTTTAAAGCCCAAGACTTCATTCTCTGCCTTGGACCCTAAGCAAGCGGATGTGGTGGGTGGTAACCTACTGCACGGTCCCCATCTTCCTGCTCAGTGCTTGGCCTGTCACAGCCGGTGGGTGTCCAGGGGAACAATGGTGGACAAGGAAATGAGCAGAAAGTCAAATATGTGAGTGACACTCAGATCTGGAGGTGCAAAGAGTGTCAGTCCAGGCAGGACACCAGCGAAGGCACCTTCGTCAAGGGTGGCGATGACGGCCCCCTTCCGCCTCTCACCTGTGTGTGGGGCCCGGTCCCGGGGAGCCAGGGAGTCAGCATTCCTGACAAGACCCCCCGGGAGCACCCCTTACTCACAGGCTCCAGGTGACTGTCCACTGGGCGCAGCCCCTGCTCTGTGCAGGCCCGCGAGATGCCCGCAGCTCTGGCTGCTCCACTGTGCGCCCACTGTCCAACGCCGCAAGCTCCAGTGGTGCCAGCAGGGGACGAGGCCCCAATGAACGTGGTGGAGGAAGAACGTTTATGTGACTTCCAAGCTGTGACCTCATTCCCAAGGTTCTGTTATTACAAAGTCTGGTCCAGTGACAATTGTAATGTTATCTCCCTCCAAAGTTAAGTCGTCACAATCCCTCCACTGCCTGACATGCCACTCACCTGGAACTCTGCGTCACCATTAGCTTTGCAAGTTGTGAGAAGAAAGGGGGAGAGCACACAGGGCAGAACTCAGCGCTGAGAGGAGAGAATCCATTGGCCTCTGCAGGGAGCGTGACATCTACCTGGTACCTGACTGTGCTGGGGCACGAGTCCTTCGCCTCGGCCACCCACAGAGAAGCTCACACCACTGAGACCAAGAATAGGAACTTCCCAATTCTGCCCCTAGAAGACAAGATGGACTAACAACCCAGAGATGGATGACAAAGGCCGAGTCCGGGGGCGGGGTTGCATCAGGCTGACTGGACTAGCACAGATGGAAGGTCTACAAAGACAGTAGCTATGACAGGAAGTGAAACACGGGAGAGCTTCTAGAAGGCGCTCTTTCCGGAGTTGGCAAATACACAACAAAGGGGGTCCTGAGTCTTTGGTCTTCTCCCTAGAATCCTTGTAGGGCAAGCATGTCACACTCACAGGCTAACACGGGCCAAATAAACAAGGTGGAAGTGCGTGTGGGCCACAAACAAACAAAAGCTCAATTTTCATAGAAACGTAGGTTTATTTCATAGAGACATGCTGACTACAAAGGGCTGAAACAAATGAGTCATCGTTCACATAAAATAACGGAACATTTTAATAAAAATTAATATTTTTCTTGAACATTAACTTAGCAGACACTGAATAACAGCACAAGTTAATAAGCATAATGCAAATAAACCTATTTTTCTTGTTGTCTGAAAGCGAAATATTCCCTGTTGCGCTCACCAAACAAGTCAGTCCAAAACTAATGACGTGGCCATTGGCTGCTAAAATATTTGCTGCTGGCATTAGTGGAGAGAAATGGTGTGTAAGGGAAATGAATGCAACACGATGATAGTCATCAGTCATTAGCGAACGTTGTAGTTTGTTATTAATAATTATGTATAACAGGATATTGTAAAATTTAAGTTATGAAATTTTTATTAAAATGTTTCTTACATACCGTTATATTGGCTGGGCCGCAAAAATATTCATTGTGGGCCGCGTGCGGCCTGTGAGCCGCAAGTTAGACATGCGTGCTGTAGGGGGAAGTCGCAGGCCTGAAGTGGCGCAGGGGACTCTGCGCAGCTGTGCACCTGTGCCCTCGTCCTGGCTGTCCACACCTTGGTCTCCAATGCTGGCAGTGCATCTGTGTGGTCCAGGCACAGCTGGCGTGTCTACTCCTCCATCACACACGGACCTGGAACCGCTGGGGGGTTTCTGGCCCACTGGGGGCTTTCCACTCTCTTCAAGACACCCCCTGAGAACGCTGCTTCCTCCAAGGACCTCGGAGCCACCACTCCTTCCTCTGAATCTTGCATACGTAATTACCCGCGTCCTTACCACATGGCATGCGTCTCTCTCGGAATTTTATTTCTGCTAGTATTTCTAGAACCTTGAACATTTATTGACACATTCATTGCTCACTAAATGCAGACGAATGAATTTAATAATGTTTGTAAAAAATTACCATTATTACTCTCCACTAGTTTGAGGTTATTTCTTGAACTTAGGATTCCCTACTTTCATTTCCTTCAGGGAGGCTCCTGCAAAGCACAGGCCCCCCAGGACCGCTCGGGGTGCAGGCCCTTTCACTGCTCTCACTCCCGCGTTCCCGGGCCGGGCTATGCATAATGTGGACGCTAATCTTCCTTGGACACGAGCCCTGTCTCGAGTGGTTACCAACCCTTGTTTGCCTATTTGATCAGTGATTCCTGGCAAGCCTCTCCCGGTATCCCTCCTCCACAGCACTCCTCCAGGCCTGTTGGCAGCCTCTGTTCTGGGCTGGAATGAGGGGGTTCTGACTGACAGGCTGTGCTGGGAAGCCCCCCTTGCTGAAGGCGTGGCCCGCACCTTGCACTCGCTCACTCAGCACCAGGCTGTTCCCCGACGGCATCGCCTGTCCATCCGGCTGCCTCCCTCCGCCGCAGCTCGGGGTTAGGAAGAGCTGAGCTTTTCTCTGCACTCTCCCAGCATTCTGCACCATGTGCATCCTTTCCTGTCTCTTCCCTCATTTTGCAGTGTGCGAGGTGAATGTATCTTTTTTGTATCTCTTCCCCCTCATTTCACACCTTGTAGATTCTCTATTGATTGACGAATGCTCCGCCCACACTTTACTCTGTACACAGGGCAGCATGTATGTAACGTCTCTGTAACGGCCGTGTTTCTGGTGTTGCCCTCTAATTGTCGCTTTTCTGTAAGTTGTCTTAACCTGTGGGCTGTAAACTTCAAAGCAGAACGGGTGTCTCCGTGGGCAGTCACTGGAGTGGAATGCACTGCCCTCGCAGTGGGAAAGCGGGTCTGAGTCCTGCCCACCCGTGAAAAACGCCAGCACGGAGACTGAACGGAGGGAGTTACCGGACGAAAGGAGTTACCCGCGTGGAAGCTGAATGTAACATGCTGTGCGGGGGAGTCAGGGCTCTCTTGTGCACAGGACCGGCCCGCAGAGCGGACTCCCGGGAGAGGCCACCCTGGAGGCTGGGTCAAGCTGGGGGGTCGCAGTTCCTACAGATTTTAAAGCCTTAGCAGCGAAGTCCCCTTCCTCAGCTTTTTCGTATTTCTTTTCAGGATATAAATTATTACCTTGCAATGCAATTTCTGGAGGTGTTTTTCAGCGTTTTCCATCTGTCTGCGAGCCTGCCCTCTTGCAGTTCTAATGGGCTTCGCTGCTGGCCCTGGCAGGCCCAGGCCTTCTCTGTCCACCTCACCTGGTCCCTGCTACTCCGGAGCCACTCGATTCGCCACCGCCTTCCTCCCAGCGCCCGCCTCCGCTCTGCCGGCTGCCAAAGCCAGGCACCCTGGCGGGCCTGGCCCCAAACACGCGCCCGCCGCCTCCCCTCCACAACTCCAGCCAGCCCTCACCTGCCCAGGGCTGCTGAGCTGCGGCTCCAGGCCTCTCACTGCTGCGGCTCCAGGCCTACAGGCAGCCCCTGAGGTTCCGCCCACCCTGATGGCGGCCTTCCCACCCAGGACAGCCGCTCTCCCCGCCCCGCGCTGCCCGTGGCAGCCCTTCCCCCAGACCCCTAAGGGTCATCGGTCCCTCCCCACTCCGGCTGCGCCCTCCGCCCGCGGCAGCCCTCCCGCCAGCCTCGCCTCCCCACGCGCTGGCTGAGGTCGGCGTTCAGGCCGCCCCTCCCTCCCAGCTCGCCCGCCCCTTTCCCGGGGGGGCGCACCTAGGACTACTCCTGGATCCCAGTGCGCAGGTGTGTTCACCGACCCGACGCGCCTCAGAAAGTGAGCGTTTTCTCCCGTCTGTGTGTTCCAGCCCCTGCCCCAGCCCTCTGCCCATCCTGGAGTCCGGGGGCCGGGTGTGGCGATGTTGGAGGGGATTCCGGGGGACAACAGGCCACAGGCTCGATCGTTAGACCCCACAAAAGTTTGGACGCTACGACTTGCCTATCCTGCATCCCAAACTTGATCCCACCTTCTGGCCGCTGGGTGGGGGACGCGGTGGCCTCCAGGACTAGGCAGGGCTGCCCCCCCTCGCGCCTGAGGTCCCAGGCAGGATGGGCGCCCGCTTCTAAGGGCTAGGCGCGCTGGGCGAGGGGACCGGCCGGCGGGCGGGGTAGGGATGGAGGTCTGTTCCCGAGCACCGCCCTCCCCGCGGACCCCCACCCCGCCCTGTCGCCTCCAAGGCGCGTGCAGTGGAGGCTCCCCCCAGCATCTCCTTAGACGCGCGTGCTCGGCCGTGGGCGTCCTCCTGTGCCTGTGTGTGCGCGCGCACAGATGTGGGTGTGCGTTCAGATGTGTGTGCGCGCGCGCCTGCGCCTGGCTGTGTGTGAGCCGCCGTGCAGATGTGTGTGTGTGTGTCTGTGTGAGATGTGCGTGCTCGCGTGCGTGCAGCTGTGTGTGTGCCAGCGCGAGGCAGTGTGCGCGCGCGTCCCCGCCCGCCGGCGCCGCGGACCCGCGGGAAGACAGGGGGCGGAGCTATGCAGATGGGTGAGCGTTCCGGGGGACGCGCGCCGCGGCGGCCCTTCCGCAGGAGCCCAGCCGGAGGCGGCGGGGCCGGGCGCACGCGGGGCAGGCGCGGGCGGGACGCGGCGCGGGGCCGGGCCGGGCACTCGGCGGCGATGGTGACCGCGGGCCGCCGCTGACCTGCCTGCGTGGCTCGGGCTGCCGAGCGCGGCCCAGCCCGGCGGCGGCCGAGAACCTGCGGACTCTTCCCACCGGGACTTCGGACAGGAAACGGAGGGAAAGGGGCCGCGCCGGGAGCTCGCGCGTCCCTGGAGCGCGGTCCACTATGCTCCTCCTCGCCCTGGGCGCTGGAAGGCGGCTGGACGTCCTGCATCCCTCGGGGGCGGTTTTCTTGCAAACCTTGCTTTGGATCTTATGTGCTGCCGTCTGCGGAGCGGAGCAGTATTTCAATGTGGAGGTAAGGACCAGGCGGCCGCCTTCCCCGGCTGGGCCGCTCCTGACACGCTTGAGTCCCTGGGTCCTGGCCGCCCAGAGCCGCCGGGTCTGCACGGCGTCCCCTCGGCCAGACAGACCTCGTCGCGCTTTTCCATCTCGGTGATGGATTCGCGCGGACCGAGTCCGTTATCCCCGCGGCACAAAGGATGCTTTGAGCGGTGCGTCCCGCTGCCACCGGGAGAGGCTGTCGCGGGCTCCGGGAGGCAGCCCAGCTCCAATTCAGGGTGAACCAACTGCTCAGGAGCCGGGACCCAGGACCCAGGACCCAGGACCGGCGTCAGGCATCGCCGCTGCCTGGGCATTGTTCCGGGAAGGGAGCCTTTCCGGGTCCAGTCTAACAAAGGAGGTTAACAGCAGGCTCCGAGGGCAGGGGGACACTTGCTCTGTGTAATTGCGCTGCTTTGTGACAAAACACTTGACCAGACAGAGGCGTTTTCCGTTTAGACCTGAGTTAATGCCGGGGGCCTGGAGCTGAGGCACAGAGGACGTGGCACGGGCCCTTTTTGTGTGTCCTCCCCTCCCCCGCCCTGAACATCAGCGCGGCCCAGTGGAATAGTTCTGAGGTGTGATTTAATTTGATTTCACACTCCTCTGGCAAAACAAGGAGGTTTTACGCTGTCCTGGGCTTTGCCTGGACAGCTCTGGAAACAGACAGACACAAAGCCGAAGGGAAGTTAGGGGCAAGGACTTAGACCCCTGCCAAAGTGGCCTGCTGGCACCTCTGGCGCCGAAGCCCGCTGGTAGCTGGTAGCTGGTAGCTGTGTCCGCCTGGGCTCCATAGGCTCACCATGCACAGGATGGAGAAGCAGCAAGAGGGTCTCACAGAAAATGCTCCGGTTCAGTGGGTCTCTGTCTTCTGACATCTCAGGAGAACTAGGAGTAAGTCTCAAGGATCCTGGCATGTTTTTTCTTACGTTGTTGACCCTTCATAGTTCACGGCCACTTTGTTGGGCGTGTGTTTGCACAATAGCAGGACCTGTTGCACAGTGTTTGAACAGCTTCCCTGAGCAGACTGATGTGCAAAGTGCCTGAGTCCAGGGGCGAGGGCGCATGCTGCCGTTACTTCCTCTGTGTTTCTGGAAACCATGCTCAGGGCTGTGCAGTAAGTGGGTGGTAGAGAAACAGTATTTGAAAAAATAGCAACTATTATCGAAAGAGTGAAAGAAGTTCACAGATGTTAAGGATGATGATATTATGCAAAAACCCTAACATGAAAACCAAGGAGGTTTAACCCTCTGAAAAATACCATTTTGTTTTTCTGGATGGGAAGAGAGATGGAAAGTGCTGAGTGTCAGACTGTTCGTGATGGCAAATTCGAATTTATGGGATTACATGCCACGGATGGAGGCTCATGGCAAAATTTCAATCAGGAGGCCGTGTAGTTGAGAGGAGGATGGAGTGAGTTCACAGGCTGCAGAAGAAGGTGGCAGGCTGTCAGGTACAGTCCTATAAACAGCTGGTGCTGGGGGGGAAGGCGGGACCTTGGGGGGGAGTCTGTGGCCAGGGAGGCCTCCTGGCTTGGAAAAGGCTGAGATTGGTTCACAGACATCCTTGGGGGTAGCATCAGTGTTTTCACCATGAACAATTTCCCTTTGAGGCTAACCATTCATTTGATTGTGTCTCTTCATAGTTGGACTCCCTCAGTCAGTGCAGGTATTATCATGCAAGAAAAAGTTATGCTTTTACAAAAATATTTTAAAATTTCTATTATATCTTCTCTTTTTTCAAGATATATGGAGGAATGGCTTAATGGAAAATATAGGTATTTTCCCATTTAGAGCTTTTAAGTTATTCCATCCGTTTTTATTGTACTATGCAAAGATTTAATTATTGAAAGGTTAGAGGCGAGTGTCTTCTGAGACCTTAAAAAGCTTTGCTAATGGCGATTGGTGATGATCTAGAGATTGCCTTCCATGATGTGTGTTTCCCCGGGCAGTTTTCCTCACAGCCGTGGGCATGGCTTCCCTGGTTTAGGATAGTGAAGGGTAACCGCTCCCTCTGCCGTCCTGAGTGTGGCCTGGTCAGGTCACCCCCCGGAGAGACTGGCAGGCGGAGAGGCTCCAGAGGGATGGTCTGCCCTCTGCCCGGGCACTTGCGGCAGGAAACCCTGATGGGACACAGGCCCTTGCGTCTTCTTCAGAGCGGGCACAGCTGGCGCGCCTCCTGCTCCAGGGCGAAGCGGGGCCAGGCTTCCTCTGGGTGACGGTCAAGGGGGGCTGCGTGAACAGGTGGTGTCCTCAGCGTGGAGCTCTGAGCACCGCGTCCTCGGGCACCGCGTCCTGGGGCACCGCGTCCTGGGAGCACCGCGTCCTGGAGCACCCAAGCTGCAGGTGGAGGAAGCTCTGGGAGACGCCTCCCTGCTGGCCTCTGAGATTGCAGTGCTCTCTGCCTCGCCAGCATCCCCAGGCGGGAGCCCCGTCCTAAGTTGAGGTGTAAAGTCTCTGTTTTTCTCCTGGAGGTGGGAGGGGGGTGGAGGGGTCATGCTAACTCTTTCCCGTCTGATTTCTAAGAGCACAGACATTGGAAATTGTCAGTCTCAGAGCCAGAGGCGTGTGTCACGGGTGGGAGAGAGGCTGGCGTGGAGAGGGACAGTGCACACTGTTTGGTTGTTTTTGTTTTAAGAAGCAAAAGGGGATGCGTGCAGCTGAGGCGGGTCCGCAGGGGCCACGCAGCTCGCCCCTGGGCGTGGAGCCGGGCCGCCCCGTGCCATCTTCTCAGGGCGCGTGCTCAGGTTGGCCTGCGTGGGGTCCACGCGGGTGGGCCGCCGCGCGGGGGATGCGCGGGCACCGGAGGTGTCGCCGGCGTGACCAGGGCAGCGCTGCGGGTCACGGGGACGGCAGCTGCGCGCGGAGCCGGATGTCGGCTCCGAAAGGTCACTTCGTCGCCGGATTACCTTCCTTGTCCTCGTGGACTCGCGATCCGGTTGCTTTGTTGTGGTTTGTACACGGCGAACGTTCTTGTGGTGAGATTTGAAGAGTTCATGATGCTACTCACTTTCATCAGCTTGACAGTGTATCAAATGTAAAATGAATGAGCAACATTTTTATTGTTTTTAAAACAATACACACACTCTAATGAGGAAATTATTTGAAGCCAATTTAATGTAAAATCAAAACATAATTGCCTGGTGCACTTATCAAGACATAGGAAGATGAGTATTTTATTGTGACAAAAACCTTACTAAAGGAAAAAGGACTTGGTTGTTTTTAACTAAAGAGAGAAGAGAGATTCTGGATTTCAAAAGGGTGTTTTGTGACCGATGCTGTGAATCGGAGCAGCTCTCCTGCGCTTTCCCCACAGCGCGCTCCTGACCCGACTCTGTCACTCCTCTGCCGGCGGTCCGCCCCGCCGAGCCGGCCTCTGCCAGGCAGCTCTGCCGCGTGGACACGGGCAGAGACGCAGAGAGAACTCCGTGGTGCAGATTTAAATGTCGTGTGTTGGCCACTTGTTTCGTGTCCGCTGTCTCCTCCTCATGTCAGTGACCAGCGTTATTTGGGCGTGGAAGGGTGGTGTCCCCATGGCTGGTTGGCTTCCTGGAGCAGGGACACTCTCACTGCGCCCACCGTGCCTGGGCCAGGGCGGGCAGCAGGGCTGGTCCATGAAGGTTCCGGCTGCTGCAGGCTCCAGCTGCACCGGCACCCCAGGGCCCTCAGCATGTCAGAGGCCAGACATGGCCAGGAGGCCCGGGCCCTCCGCCCTCCTGCTGCTCCGCGGGTCCCACTCTGCCTGCCAGGACACCCGGTGGGGACATGCAGGAGGCCCTGCAGGTCAGCCCATGCCAGCCAGGCGGGCTGCCCCCTGCCCGTGAGGAGCCCACAGCCAAGAACCAGCCCCGCCCGCCTGGCTGCACCCGCTGGGCTCCCTCTCAGCCTCTCCCCTGTCACGGAGGTTAGGGCTGGGCTCTATAACAGCTTTTCTCTTTTCTCTTAATCTCTGGAGTCAGGTTGAAAACAACAAATCTAAAGTTTCTACTTTTTCTTGCTCATGCTCTCTCAGGTTATTAACAAGGAGATTGTAATGCACTTACTTATCGGTATAGTTCTGTGCTCAAGTTGGATTGATCACTTACTTTATATACATTTTTTCACAGCCTGCTCCAAGTGTTACCTTTTCAGAATATTTGGTAAATGACCAATTGCAATGATTTCAGAACCGAAAAGGAGCCATCAAACATCTGAATAATTAGTAAATTTATCCAGCGTCAGATGAGTAAAATTTCTTTTTTATGCTCCTTCAGGAATTTCTGATCCTTCAGTATGTAGATTTCAAGTTGAGAAAGTAATTTTTCATGTTACTTCCCATCACAAAATGTTTAAGTGCCTGTGGATGAGTGGTAGCCATTGCATTTCTTATTGTGGGGGAGTGTGGGGATTAAGAGCACAATTTTGGCACCACATTGCTGGGTTCTACTCTCAGCCCTTCAACTTACAAGTACATTATAAGTCTACAACGGACAACTCAATCTCTGTGGGCCTCAGTCTGCACATCTACGAAATGGATCCTCACAGTATCTACCTCCTTAAGGTTGCTTTTATGATTAAATGACTATATTTATATCACATTAAATAGATGGGTGGATGGACAGAGAGATACATAGGTGCATAAAAAATAGATGATAGATAGATAACATGCCTTCACATGATTAAACACAATACTTTTTCATTATCATTATCATTAATAAAAAATAAATGTTGATTCAAAGGTAACTGGCATGAGAGTATTTAATTACACAAAAGTCTATCAGGTTAGGACATGCCACCTGGTTTAGGAAGATTTTCTTTTCATGCTTTTTTTATTTTTGAAAAGTGTAATATACTGGAAGTCAACCAAGCCAGCACCAGTACATTTTCTTCCCATGGGTTTTTCTTAGACAGTTTGGATCAGCAACGTGATTTTCACATTTTGTCTTGTCATCTGCTACTATCATAGAATGTTAAGTTCAGCTCACACCTTCTTTTGCAAGATTGAGTTTGCTGAAGTCTGTTCCTTTTCCCTAAAACCGTGGAAGATAAATAGGCCTTTATGAGGTGAAGGCTTGTTTATTTTAACTGGCTCAAGGCCCACATGCCTCCGATCCACAGAGTAGGGTTCCATGTGTTACTTAGAGTCTGGATTAGCCCCCAAATCCAGAACATAAGAGAGTTTTTATTTTCAATTGGTAGAGGAAGGAGGCGGCTGAGCAAATAGGTATTAACGTCTTTTCTTATTGTGGAGAAGTGCAGGGGTTAAGAGCACAATTTGACAATGAATTTGTTTGAAAACACAGCACACTTGACCATGTCCCCTTGGAATAGACGGTACTGAGCAGTGTGGCGTCCGGGTCGGACCCAGGACAGAGTGTGGGCCTAACCTCGGTTCTGGGCTCACATAGCTTTGATCTTGGACAGTCATTTCGTCACTGCTTCTATCTGCAAACATGAGGACTCAGCTAAGCCGTCCCGGTGGCCATTCCAAATTTGAAATTCTGTTCTATTTAGCCTCTGGGCTGTAATTTACATAGTGAGAGGGGGAAATACACCCATTTACTCTGTAAGTTTTGGGGCAACTGGATCACAGAGGTGGGTGTTGAGATGTATTTCTGAAATGCACGTAGTGACGTACAGACTGTTTGGCTTCTAGCTAAGGTTTGTCATTGTCCGTGGTGACATGGGGTGCTTCGTGTTGGAAATAATCCTGGCCTTCTGAGGAATCAAAACACCGACAGCAAATTATATGTAATTTTAAAATCAGTTTTTGGCTGAGGTAGGCAACTTAAAAAATTTAATGTTAAAAACATGGTTTGATATTAGTTTGAAAAATATACACCATTTCCAAGTGGAACTTCAATCATAAAAAGGCAAATTGGAATAAGAGCAAAACCTGCTTTTGGTGGTGGGGGGGCGGGATATGGAGGGTCTTGAAATTCAAATCCATCTGCCTGCCTGTCTCCATCGCCAGCGAAACGTGGCATTTCATGGGCGATGCAGCGCTTGTCCCGATGTCCCTGCTGCCCTTGTGGAGAGTGATTTTGGCACATGGCTCCTGGAGGGTTATTTCTGTTCTTTACAACACTTTTCATTTTGAATGTGAAAAATCAGATTGCATTTGTTTTATAAAATGTGCAGCTGATGTGAACAGCAGAAATACTTCATGCTACAAGGATAAAATGCTAAGTAACAATATGTGGGACGCCTACTTTTCTTTTGCCTTCCTTTGCCTTTTTCCTGGGACAGTTATTTATAGATTTTCCTGAAACCATATGTGACTGCCCCCCCAACCCCCCACCGGCAGTTAGCTCTGAATGGGCGCTCTCTGTCTGCGTGTTTCACCGCGACGGTTTGGCACACGCATCCCTGGGTTTGGATCTGAGGACTGTCTCCACGAGCCACATACTGGGAGCTTAGCCAAGAGTCTCAGAGCCACGCCACCTTCCATGAAGTCAGTGGTGTTCAGCAGTGTGCATGGCACTCGGGTGTGCAGCAGGAAATTTAAAAAATTTAATTTATTGATTTGAGAGAGAAACATCAATCTTGCTCCACTCATTTACGCATTCATTGGTTGAATCTTGTGTGTGCGCTGACCAGGGATTGAACCCACACCTTGGCATATCGGGACCACAGTGTTCTAACCACCTGTGCGACCTAACCAGGGCAAGAATTTTTAAGACATGCAGTACCTGACTATTTTTAGTCAGGGGCACTGACCTCTTTTCCCTTAGATTGTCAGATAAAAAATGACAACAGCCAACACAACAATAGCCATAAGTGTGAATGAATCAAAATTACACCTACTTTTTTGTCTGATCGGCAAAAAATATATTATTTGGTGTGCTGCAATATTTTAGTAATTAGCTTGTGCCCTTTTGATGAAAAACGTTGAAAAAACCTGCAGTAAGTGACCTGAGGTGTAGAATATAAAGGAAGGCTAGGGGGCGCTCGTGAGCTGTGCACGCTGCCAGTGAAGTGGAAGGACCTGGTTTAAAGTCAAGGACATGGGGGCAGAGTCTTGAAGTGAAACCTGGCCAATCACAGAGCTTAAGAAAATCAGGGACCGCTGGCTCATGATTGAAGATGTGAGCTGGGTTTCCTGAGAGCCATCAACAGCTCTGATTGCATATTTGATGAACTGGGAGGAAATTAGCATTTCTTGGGCATGACCCTGTGAGGAAGACTGTAGGCCTCCCGCCATGCCCCCGCCTTGGGTGTGGTCAGCACCATACACGATAGTGACGAGTCTCCTGAATTCTATTTCAGCTACAAGGACGATGCGGTCACTGGGCTTACAGTTAATACAGGTGGGAGACATTTAATTGATCCAGCCTTTTAGATTGTGTATAGCAAACATCCCATTTCCACAGCGTTTGAGACTAAAGTTATATTCTTCATGTCTACCATACGACTCTATTGAATAAATATTTTTTAACAAAAGCAGATTTTAAAACATAGGCTTTACCTATTTCTCTTTTTAAAAATATATAAGAAATGAGCCACAAAAATGGGGAGCAGTGTTTTTCTTCTTTAACGGGAACCTTGCTGATTGTTATGATTTGATGGAGGTCAGGGCCTGAGAAGAGGCCGTGACGATGCAGTGGGGGTGCCCGCCTTACGATACCGTCACCCTCAGCACCACCCTGTCCTGTTAGTGCTTTTAAACCTAGGTGGTTCTGGGGAGCAGGGTGAGTGAGGTGAGCCACATCCCTGCGGACACACACTCTTAGGAGAGGTGGTCTCAGAGTGAGGTTCGCTGACAGACACCCCTCGCCCTCTGCAGGGAGCGGGGTTGCAGGGCAGGTTCTTTGTGCCTCAGTTAAGGCAGCACCGCCCCTTCTAGGGAAGCTGGTGAGGGCTGGAACGTGATCTCCTGCCCCTGAATGACCGCTCCTGAGGGGATGCCAGTGGCATGCTGCCCGCACTCAGAGCCGTGAGGTGTCCGTGGGCACTTTTTCCACGGGAACTTTCCATGCTGGACTCTCCCCCATATGTTAACAGATCCCATTGCTGGAGGGATTAGTCCTTGGGCTTGTGTGAGGCTCTGAGGTCCCTGGCTCGTTCGTCTTCACACCGTTGCCCGCGGCTCCTGCTCACGGTCCCACTGCCTCTCCCTTGGGCTCAGTTCCACTGCAGACAAGGCGTAGAAAGCGGGTGGCTGTCACCTGCAGCCCCCCACTCCCACCCCCTCCTTCATTGGGAATAAAGTAGAATAGACTCATTACTCCCAGAACCCAATGTGTGCGCAATGATTTCTGTGAAATTGAGGACAAAACCACGGAAACCCCCTCCGAGGTACAGAAACCACTCGTGTGGAGGATGGGGCTGTGAATATTGCAACGGCTCGGTCCTAGAGCCGGGGGCAGCCCCTGCCCAGGTTCAGTGACGTCTGTGTTTGCTCCGTGGAGACCCAAACAGCTTCCTCCGCACCCTCCACTGGTTCTGACCTTTCACACGTGGATTGTGACCTCTGTGGCTTGTGAGTGGCACGGGTTGAAGGGCACAGTGGGACGGTGACAGCACCTCCTGGAGGCAGACGGGGGGCCTCCTCCAGGGATGACCACTGGACAGAAACGTTACATGCCGGCACCGTTGTCTATTAGGGTCCAAACGACCCTCGAAATGGGAGCACCTGGAATTGACCTCGACCGCCAGCTCGGTGCCAATAGAGACCACAGTAATCAGCAGCCACATGTGCTGCGTGCCTCAGAGATAACCGTTTACAGCTCGCGCCGTCGGTGGGCCAGCCCTGCTGTTTCTCTGAATCTGAGGCGCAGAGAGGTGAAGAATGGAGGCGTCTGGGAGCAGCTCAGCATCACCGCTGCAGGGGCTGCACAGCCCAGGCTCCCACCCGGGAGTCCAGGTGAGAGTCAGATCCGGGTCCCAGAGGCAGAGCGCTCGGGCTCCATCACTGTGGCTCCGTTGCACGTGGGAAAGGGCGGGCACCGCCCGGCGGCCTTGCTGCTCCGCCCTGCGTGGCTTGCCTGGTAACAGCCGCGTAGGCGCTGTGGCGTCAGCTGTGGATTCTGAGTCAGCTGTTGGCTGATCAAGATAGTTTAGCGATGTTTCACTCATTAGAAAATTGGTAATCCAGGTGAGATTACATAGGCTATTAAATCTTGAGTTACATAGACTGTTGAATTACATATACCATTATGTCATCTTGAATTACATGTTATCCACTCACAAGCATCACTCCTTCATTCAAAAACTGAGACACGGAAGATACTGAAAAAGACTCAAATTGAACTTTTAAGACATCAAAACTACAGTATGTGAGATTTAAGATGCACTGGAAATTTAAGCAGATTTCACATTACTAAAGGAAAAAAGAGTGAACTTGAAGTCAGCAGTGGAAGTTATTCAGAGTGAAACAGAGAAAAAGGGACATTTAAAAAGTGAACAAATCATCAGTGATGCCTGGGACAGCTTTATGTGGCCGATGATGTGTAGCTGGAGTCCCTGCCAGGAGGTGCAGGGAGAGTATTTGAAGGTAAAATGAACAAAGCTTTTCCTAATTTGGTGGAAAATACATAAACTCATGTATCCAAGAAGCTCAATGGTTCTCAAGCACAAGATTCATGAGTAAAATGACACCATAATCAGATTGGTCAGCTGAAGGACAAGGAGAAAATATTCAGAGAGAGAGAGAGAGAGAGAGAGAAAGAGACTTTACATATAGAGGATTAAAAAATCCAACAGATTTCTTGTCAGAAATAATGCAAACAAGAAGACACCAGAGGAACATCTTGAAAATGCCAAAAGAAAAAAATAACTGTCAACTTGGTATTTTATACTCAGTGAAAGTATCTTTCAAAAATAAAGGAAAAGTAAAGACTTTTTCAGGCTCACAGAAGCTGAAAGCTTTCATGCCCAGTCATAGGCAGGACATGAAATGTTAAATGCAAAACCTGGAGACAGCCGAGGCCCACCACCAGCACACAGCGACCCCAGCAGCGTCAGCTTCATCAGGGTACATGGCACAGCATGAATGAATCTCAGAATCACTGCAAGTGGGTGAGCCAGGCCACAGGGGCACGTCCTTGAGATTCCATATATATGAAACGAGAGGCCCAGTGCACAAATTCATGCACCAGTGGGGTCCCTTGGCCTGGTCTGCGGGATCGGGCCGAAGTCGGCTCTCCGACATCCACCGAGGGGGTCCCAGATTTCGAGAGGGTGCAGGCCAGGCTAAGGGACCCCATGAGTGCAGTACACGATTGGGGCCAGGGATGGATGCGGGAGGTTGGCCAGCTGGGGAGGGACCACAGGAGGGCTCCAGGGCTTGTCCGGCCCATCTCACTCAGTCCCCATTGGCTGGACCCCAGCAGCAAGCTAACCTACCGGTTGGAGCATCTGCCCCCGGTGGTCAGTGCATGTCATAGCGACTGGTCGACCAATCGACTGTCTGCCCCCTGCTGATCAGAGCATGTTATAGCGAGTGGTTGAGTGGCCTTAGCATATCATTAGCATGTTACACTTTCATTTGTTGAACAGACAACCAGACAACTGGACACTTAGCATATTAGGCTTTTATTATGTAGGACTAGAGGCCCAGTGCATGAAAATTCATGCACTGGAGGGGGGGTCCCTCAGCCCGGCCTGCCCCCTCTCACAGTCTGGGAGCCCTCAGGGGCGGGAGGTGACCTGGTGATCAGGGGAAGGTGACGCCCCATCACACCTCTGCTGCTGCCACTGCCGGCAGCGCAAGCCTCGGCTGTCCCTGGTTACTTGAGCCTCGGGTGGCCCTGGGCGGCTGGGGGGCTGAGGGAAGGTCCAACCATGTGCCTGCCACCCCTCCCCCTCCCCGGCTGTGCTGAAAGGACTGGGGGAATAAAGTAGAATAGACTCATTACTCCCAGGGACTGAGGGGACTGGGTGCTGCTATCTTGTGGCTATGGGTGCTGCCATCTTTATGACGGTGTGACAGTCAATTTGCATATTGCCTCTTTATTAGATAGGATGATAGTAAACCAACGCTAATCTATAGCAAGAAGAGCAGGTCAGGCTGGCCTGGGATGGAGCGGGCAGGAGTGAAGGGTGGCAGTGGCTGGAGACTGGCTATGGGTGGGGATGGTCTCAGTGTGCCTGCCAAAGCTTATCGATAGTGCATTGAGAATGCCTTCCCACTCTCAGCCCAGCGTACCTGACCTGAGGAACTGCTGCGGACTAGGACTGGAGGGGGAGCTGGTGGAGATGGGAGAGAAGTCATAACCTGCCTACTCAGTGTTGGGCGGATAGGGCGTGGCACTGCACGTCTTCCTCTGGAATTCTCCTCTGGGCTGTGCTGTGGCCTGGCACCTACCACGCCTGCTGGAGACCACTGCAGTGTGTCTCTCCAGCTCCCCTCCCTTCGCGCAGCTCTCGCTGCATTCCCGCCCTCCCTGACATGTCCTTCTGTGTGTCCAGGGCCAAGCATTTCCTCCCATCCCCCAAGTGTCTGGCACTGCCCACCACTGGGTGTTCATGTTGGGAGAGTGGGCACCATGCCCCGCTTCCAGCCCCGCTTCCTGTCTCCCTTCCTGTAGGGTGCATCCGCAGCGTGTCCATGCGTGCGTCCTCCGCTGCACCTTTCCCAAGCCTCGGCCTCGGCCTCCCTGTCACAGCCTCTGGTGCTCAGACTCCTCCCCTGTCCAGCCTCTGCTCCTTGGGACGCAGCCTGGCTCTCCTCTGACTAAGGCCCGCGCAGGCCTGAAATTCCTGGTAGGACAGAGTTTGCTCTGTGGTTTACATCCATGTCTGTGTATAGTACTAAATTTAAATTGGGGGAACTTTCTAAATATTTATTTAGAAATTCATTTAAAAATAATAATAATTATCTTAATGTAGATAACATTTTTATGAAAAATAAATATTATTAACATTAAAAAGAAGACATTGGCCTAGCCAGTTTTTCTCAGTGGTTAGAGCATTGGCCCTGGGGCTAAGGGTCTTGGGTTCGACTCCCGGTCAAGGGAACATGCCTCAGTTGAAGGTTTGATCCACAGCCCTTGCATGTGGGAGGCAGCTAGTCCATGTTTCTCTCTTTTTCTCTCCCCCCTCCTCCCTCCCTTCTATTCTCTCTCAAGATCAATGGAAAAAATACCCTTGGGCGAGGATTAAAAAAAAGACATTGTTTTACATTTTTCAAATATTTTAAATGTCAGGCTTAAAAAAGATAGCTCAATTCTCATATTTGTTTCTGCATTCACACTTGAATATTATAAACCATAGAGCCTCTGTCAGTTGCAAGCAAATGAGAGAATTCAACATTGGTATATTATAATAGCTTTAACCTAGTCAATGCTCAGGGGGCTCTGGGACCCTGGAGGTTCCTGGACCAAACTGTGAGAAGCAGAGTTCTAGCAGCCACACTGTTTTGCCAAGGCCCATCCCCCGAGAGTCCTCCTCCAGCTCCAGCTTTCATTTCTGCCCCCTTCTCCCTTCCATGGGCCCAGCAAACAGCTGGCCTCAGGCCCGCCCTCACCCATCGGGGAGCCCAGGAAGCCTCTGTAATAACCTTCTCTGCTCTTCTTCAAGGCTCCGCACAATCCTGGTCACAGGGTCTTTGCTCTCGCCTCCGAGCAGATCTGATGCTGCTCGGGACAAGCAGCTTGCTCTTGGCCTTCCTGTGGACATCCACTAACGCCTTGTTTGCGGCCAAGACTCCACGCAGGACGCTCAGCCAGGCATCAAACTTCTTTTGAGTCTCCATGCCTCTCAGTTTTTTGTTTGTTTTAATATATTTTCATTGATTTCAGAGAAGAAGGGACAGGGAGAGAGAGAGAGAAACATCAATGATGAGAGAGAATCATGGATCAGCTGCCTCCTGCACGCCCCACACTGGGGATCGAGCCCACAACACAGTATGGGAATCGATCCGTGACCTCCTGGTTCGTAGGTTGATACTCAATCACTGAGCCACGCCAGCCAGGCGGTTTTAAAAAAATGTTTTTATTGATTTTGAGAGAGAGAGGACGGGAGAGAGAGATAGAAGCACCATCCATCAGCTGCTGCCTGCACCCCCTACTGGGGATCGAGGGGGAAACACTGGTGTGTGCCCTGACCGGATCAAGCCGGTGTCTCTTGGTTCCTGGGTCTCGCTCCACTGCTGAGCTACACAGGCCGGGCACGCCTCTCCCTTTTGATCTTCTGGAGCCACGGAGTCCAAAGTTGCATCAGCCGGGGGAGAAATGGAAGGGATTTAATTAATGTGCGTTCTCTCTGCCTGGAGCGTACGGTTACATTTGGTATCCTGTGTTAGAGAACATTGAATGTGTGCACAAATGATCTGTTGTAGAAGGTTTGTGCAATAGGCTCACACCTGTCTCTCTGTCGACCACGACTTTATGCTGGGACAGCGTCTAGGTGGCCCGGGCCCGCGGAAAGGAGCAGCCGGGACACGGAGAGGGGCATTACCGTTGCCGTGCAAGGTGGGAGTTTCTGGTTTGCTCTTTGCTTCAGTTACTCTATTAAAATCATTTAACTTCTAATCATCAAAAGTTTCATTATCTTCATGATGAACGATTAGCTAGTGAGTAGCGTGGACTTGTGGGGTTTTCTAGGTCCCTCCCGCATGCTCCATCAGTGCTTCTGTGTAAATACCCATTTTTCTGTTTTCCTTCACGGAGGCAGCATTGATGTGGATACCTGGCTGGGAAGGAAGACTCTTGTACAATTGGTCACTTCCTCAGAGGTGTGTATCAGAACGCCTTGGGAAAATAGCCTTCAAGTTCAATAGCTTCACTTGAAGTTCTTACTGTTAATAGGCGGCAAGGCCCCAGTTTGCAGGAGGAAGCCAGACCATCTTCCTTGTGTTTCACTGGGCCTCCTCACTCACCTCCACGCCTCTTGGGGCACGTAGATGATGAAAACGTTGAGATGCTGTCCACCTTGCACCACGAGCGTATAAAACCCTACGAGTGAATAGTCACCGAATGCTTTCGATTTCTTCTAAGTAATTTCTGTTTAAATCGGATCGTGGTGAGTGGTGGCAAGCACAGCGTGGGAGACCCGGGAGGGGCTGGCTCAGGTGTGAAGCTGGGTGGGGTCTCTGGCCCCGCCTGCTCTGGGGACCAGCAGGCGGGGACAGGGAGGACACGGGGCTTTCCTGTCTGTGGCTGAAAAGGCAGGCGGCCAGCAAGGCCCTGAGAGCAGACAGCCCCCCGCTCCCCGCCCCCCGTGTGTTTCAGGGAAAGTAAGTCTCTATTACGCCGTCGTCACAGTAGGGATGGCGGAACAGTGCGCCTGCGGGTGAGGATCATCATCTGCCCACGCGTGTAGGTTTCATTCTTTTTAAATGGTTTTCTTCTTGTTACTTGAGTTACTCCTAGAAATTTTCTAGACGGATACACACACACACACACATTCTCATTCTCTCTCTCTCTCTCTCTCTCTCTCTCATCTCTATCTCTATGTCTCTATCATCTCTATCTCTATCTCTTTCTCACTCAAAATTCACTTCTTCCTTCTGTGGAAACACGTTACTTAAAATTTTCTATACATTTCTTAACACTATGTTCTGGAGAACTTTTCATGTAGAAAAATAGGACATATACGACAGCCTTACACTGCCATGGCAACTTATGACTTATGTGGGGATTTATTTAACTGCAGCCTAATTGCTGACACACAAGTTGTTCCCAAGGCTGTTTCTATGACAAACAGTAATGCCGTTCGCTTGCTTAAGCATGTGTGAGCCTGGCTGACGATGTTTCTGGAAGTGGGAGTGCTGGATTAAGGGCTGTTTTTATTTATAATTCTGGGGGAGTCTGCCTAATTACTGCCCCCCAAGTATGTCAATTTAATATTTGCCCTTGGTTGATTCCGCACCCTCCTGGTACTTTTCATTTGTTTTCTAATATGATGAGTGAAACGCTCATTTTATAGAAATTCCAATTAATGTCAATATGTAGCATTCTCACAATATTTTAATACATTCGTGTCGCTTTATTGCAAGAACTTCCTTTTCCTGTCTATTTTGTTTTCTCTTTCTTACTGACTTATAATAGTTTTATTATGTGTTAACAAAATTGACCCATTTTTTGTCATGCATAATAAAAGGACTTATTGATGTATTTTGATTTGGCTAATTCTTTTTTCTCAGATTAGTCATTTACGGTTTCAATTTTCTATTATGCTTTCAAAAATCCCCAGCATTTCAAAACTGTTTCTAAAATAATTTGTTTATTTCTCTCTTCCTTTTTTAACTTAAATCTTTGATTTATATAAAATGCTTCCAGTACAGCCCCTGGCATTGGAATCCACTTATTTCCCCCAAACTGACTACCAGGAGCCTCCGCGTCGATGCCCAGCACCCCTGCCTCCACCGCTGAGGCCTTGTTTGAACCAACAGTGTGAAATGGCTCAGACAACTGATTTCCTCTGATGGACCCGAGCGGGGAAGGGCAGCTGGTGGTTCAGCTAAGCCAGGCAGCCCAGCTGACGCATCTCACGTGCGGCTGGACACTCCTTGGCCTTGGCAACAGCACCGAGAAGGAAGCTTGATGCACATGCTGCTCTGAGGAGATGGGAGAGGGGTGTGCACAGAGGAGGAGGGACAGGGGTGTGCACAGAGGAGGAGTGATGGGGGTGTGCACAGATGAGGAGTGATGGGGTGTGCAGAGATGAGGAGGAGGGACGGGGGTGTGCACAGAGGAGGCGGGACAGGTGTGCACAGAGGAGGAGGGACGGGTGTGCACAGAGGAGGAGGGACAGGTGTGCACAGAGGAGGCGGGATGGGTGTGCACAGAGGAGGAAGAACATGGGTGTGCACAGAGGAGGAGGGACGGGGGTGTGCACAGAGGAGGAAGAGGGATGGGGTGTGCACAGAGGAGTGGGGACAGGGGTGTGCAGAGATGAGGAGGAGGGACAGGTGTGTGCACAGAGGAGGAGGAATAGGTGTGTGCACAGAGGAGGAGGGACAGGGGTGTGCACAGAGGAGGAGGGACAGGGGTGTGCACAGAGGAGGAGAGGGTGTGCACACGGGGTGTGCACAGAGGAGGAGGGACGGGTGTGTGCAACAGATGAAGGAGGAGGGACAGGGGTGTGCACAGAGGAGGAGGCACGGGGGTGTGCACAGAGGAGGAGGGACGGGGATGTGCACAGAGGAGGAGGGACAGGTGTGCAAAGAGGATGGGGGACGGGTGTGCACAGAGGAGGAGGGACGGGTGTGCACAGAGGAGGAGGGATGAGTATGCACAGAGGAGGAGGGATGGGTGTGCACAGAGGAGGAGGGATGGGTGTGCACAGAGGAGGAGGAGGGACAGGGGTGTGCACAGAGGAGGAGGGACGGGTGTGTACAGAGGAGGGGGTGTGCACAGAGGAGGGGGGACGGGTGTGCACAGAGGAGGAGGGACGGGTGTGCACAGAGGAGGAGGGACGGGTGGAGGAGGGGGACGGGTGTGCACAGAGGAGGAGGAGGGAGGGTACAGGGGAGGGACGGGTGTGCACAGAGGAGGCGGGATGGGTGTGCACAGAGGAGGAGGAGGGACAGGGGTGTGCACAGAGAAGGAGGGACGGGTGTGCACAGAGGAGGAGGGACAGGGGTGTGCACACAGAGGGGGACGGGGGTGCACAGAGGAGAGGGGACAGGGCTGTGCATAGAGGAGGAGGGACGGGTGTGCACAGAGGAGGAGGGACAGGAGTGTGCACAGAGGAGGAGGGACGGGTGTGCACAGTGTAGGGGGGACAGGAGTGTGCACAGAGGAGGAGGGACGGGTGTGCACAGAGGAGAGGGGACAGGGGTGTACACAGAGTAGGGGGGACAGGAGTGTGCACAGAGGAAAAGCTGAGATGGCTTTGCACAGAGGAGAGGGGACAGGGCTGTGCACAGAGGAGAGGGGACAGGGCTGTGCACAGAGGTGTGCACAGAGGAAAAGCTGAGACAAGGCTGTGCACAGAGGAGAGGGGACGGGTGTGCACAGAGGAGGAGGGACGGGTGTGCACAGAGGAGGAGGGACAGGGCGTGTGCACAGAGGAGAGGGGATAGGGGTGTGCACAGAGGAAAAGCTGAGACAGGGCTTTGCAAAACGGAGGAGCTCGGACAGTAGGACCAGGTGTTTTCTGAGGCGGGTTGTCACCTGCGTGCGGACTGTGTCATGAGTGGAGTCTCATGGAGAAGGGGTGAGACTCGTCACCAAACACAGACTCCTGGGCAGCGGAGGGCGGAGTCGGGAGAAGATGGGGCAGAATCGGAGCCTGCGCTAAGACATAGCCACGAGGCTAAGGAGGGTCCAAGCAGTCTTGGGCTGACACTCAAGATTTGTACTCAAGAGGTGGCAAATGAGCAACTTTTTTTTTCCCCCCGGACATTTCTTCACCTGATTTTATTCGAGATGTTCCTGTCCCTAATTCTTCCTCCCTTCCTCTAGCTCAGTGCTCTGAGGAGAGGCGCCTGGGCCCTGGCTGGGACTTGCCTTCGCATCAGGGATCACAGAAGGTTCCGGTGGCTCCACGCAGAGCCAGGCCTCCGTGGTGAGAGGAGGCGGTGTGGGAAACGGGCATCCGTGGGGTGCCTGCTCCACAGAGACTACCCCGAGCTCCTGTGTTGTCGCTGGACTCTTGCCTGCCATTGATCAGAACGCCTTGAGAAACAATACCAAGTTTCAGCCATTTGATCGGAGATGCACGGATTCATTATTTATGTATTTCCTCAAAGCCCGTTGAATGGGGCAAAAGGACAGAGAAAATATTAGGACGTTGCCGTACACCTTCTAAAGGCAGACGCTGACAAATTGATTTTGTCTCTGGCAGTTTCCTTGCTGATGCGGTGACGCTCCTGCCCGTCCTGGCCGGCGGCCCTGCAGTGCGGGCAGCTGGGGAGAGCGGCCTGTTTGCTGTCCGCTGACGCGGGTCTGCAGCGTTACACCAAACACGGCCTCCGGTGCACAGGCTGCCGCAGCCGTGCGTACAGATCGTGCTCCCGAGGCAGGCGGGCCAGCATGTGTGTGCATAGGTTGAAAGAGAGCATTCTGAGTGATTTGGGAAATAAATCCCCTTTTCATATACATCTTCAGATTTTCATCTTATTTTTAAGCTTTGTAGCAAATAAGTCAGAGTGGCATTCAAAGGAGATTAGTGTCTTTCTGCTTCCAGAAAATGTGAACGGCAGAACCAGCCCCGGCTCCCGCTCTGCTCGCTGGTCCTAAGCAAAGTGACTGCAATCATAAAGCAGAGAGGCGGTTGGGGTGCGGGGTCACGGGCCAGCGAGGCGGAGCCAGGCCTTCCCTCAGCCCGCACGCACCCCGCACACCCCAGGAAGCAGCTTTGCTCTGGAGTTCTTGGCTGGAGCCCAGTGAGAGGTGACCCTCGCCCTTGATCGGCCTTGGTTTGAGAGGAAGGGTGGTGGTGTTTTTACGGCGAGGCAGAGCGAAGGGTTTGTTAAAATTAATGCCTTACTACCAGGCAAAGTGAAGCTGCTAGGGGTGCCTCCTTCCACGTGACCCCTCCCACTCCCCCTCTCCTGCCTGTAAACAGCCCCCTGAAAACAGCACCTTTGTGTCTCACTTCCCGTCAGCCCTGCTGAGACCTCTGTGCTCCGGATGGGGGCCATGCCATTGGAGGAGCAGTCACTGCGATTTCAGGCTCTTAAGCGAACGGGCCCTGCCTGCCGGCTGCTCAGTGGTTAGCGCATCACCCCCTGTACCGAAGGGTCACAGGTTCCCAGTCAGGGCACCTACCCAGGTCGCTGGTTCCAGCCCAGGTGGGTCGAGGCACATGTATGAGGCAACTGACTGATGTCTTCCGTCCTCTCTCTGAAGTCAATGAAAAGCACATCCTTGGGTAACGATAAAACAGACAAATGCAAGCAGCAGCCCTTCCTCCGTCTTAGGGGTGCTGAGGGTCATGTTCACACTCGCCCTCCCCCTCCCTCTCTATATGCCCCCCCCCCCCCGGTCTCTCTGCTCTCTGATGAGAGCTGGGGCTGAATCTGTACTGAGGCCTGATGACGACCGGACACTGTTTTCCGAGAGGATGCTGACGGTAGGCTTGCAGGGACGAGTGCTGAGCAAGTGACTTCCCACCCGCAGTCATGATGGACTGGCTCCTTGTTTCCGTGTGACGTGCGGTGGCTGCTCTGGTGGGCAGATGGGCCTCTTCTCCTGGAGCCAGGGGCACATGCTGGGCATCTGGCTTCCCCGCGGCCTCCCTGGAGAAGCGCGATGCCGGGTGTGTGCCCTGCGCTGGGGTGCGCTGGGCGTCGCTGGGCAGACAGGAGGCAGCACAGGGTGGCGTGTGCCTGCTCTGAGGTTCGCAGCCTCCCTGGCGGACTCGGGGAGTTGGGAGAAGGGCTCCTGCCTGTTCCAAGCACTCTGACTGACGTTTTTGTCACATTCGAGGATACCTGGCCGTCTGTCCATATTGTCATAAATCGCCTCGGACTGACTCACTGGGCCCAGTAGTGAGCGTTCAGGTCTCAGGCTCGAGGCCCCTGGTAGGTCTCGGGTCCCCGCTGTGTTGTGCGACAGGGACCTGTGGGGTGTGGGGTCCGTCAGGGCTCCCCTGGCAGCGGAAGGAGTGTGGTGGTCAGGTCCCGCTCCCCGCCCTCCCTCCTGGCTTGTTCCCCAGGAGGATCTGGCCGGAGGGCGGAGGGCCGGGCAGGGGGTTGCTTTAACGGAAGGTTTGGAGTTGGCAGGACCTCCATTGTCTGCCTCTCGGTGTCACAGGGACACAAATGGATAAATAAGCCTGAAGCCCGAGTCAGCCGGTTGCTTCCTGAAAAGAGCGGCCGCGGAGCGGGACTGACCCTGTGCAGCAGGCTGGCTGCAGACCGGCCGGTCCGGGCCAGGGCTGGTGGCCAGGCCGGCGGTCCCCGAGTGAGCTCCCGGGAACCCCTTTTCTCCATGGAAGCTGTCCCTGCTCTACCGCCCCCAGACTCTGTGACTTTAAAAGCTTAAGCTTAAAAAGAAAAAAACATTGGGTTTGTGTTGAGCAAATTTCAACCTAGACACACAGTGTTAGAAATGAGCAAAGACAATTCTACCTATAAGCTGTCCATGTTTAAAAAGCCCAGAGCCTAGATGGTGCTCAGTGGTTAGAGCGTCGGCCCGTGGACTGAAGGGTCATGGGTTTGATTCCGGTCAAGGGCACGTATCTTGGTTGCAGGCTCCGTCCTGGCCCAGTTGGGGTGAGTGTGGGAGGCAACCAATCCATGTGTCTCTCTCACATGGATGTTTCTCTTTCTGTGTCTCTCCCTGCCCTTCCACTCTTTCTAAAAAACAAATCAATGGAAAAACACCCTTGGGGGAGAATTAACAAAAAAAATAAAAATAAAAAAGTGCAGCAGATCCCTTTAAAATGAGTTATAATCAGGCATTGAAATTCATTTGATTTTCTAACGTGTGACCTGGGCAGGGACAGAGGAGGGACTGGGACCTGGGCAGGGGAGGGACTGAGACCTGGCCAGGTTGCGCTTCCATTTCTTCCCTAAACGGAAGTCCGGCTGATGGGCCTGAGTCTCTGCTTCACCTCTCCTCCCTGTCACCTTGGCAACCCCAGAGGCTATGTGTTCTGCCTCCCAGGCTGCACCTGGCGGGGTGGGCCGTCCCTGCCACTACCCTGGTGTGGGCGGGGACAGGAATGTGCGGCCCCAGAGCTCCCTGGACGTGTAGTGCCTGCCTGTCCTAAGGCGGACCTCGCGCGGCCTCCCACCACCGCGTGGCCCCTAGCACAGGCTCAGGGATCTCGGCCCCTGTGCCTCTGGGCGCCATCCCCTCCTCCTCCTCCTCCTCCTTGCGCAGAGGCCTTTGCTGGCACAAGGCCCCCGAGGTCGCCTGCGTGCGGTAGACTAGTGTGCAGTTGAGTATTTTCCCAGGTGTCTGCATGGACTCTGCCTCTCTGCTTGGGAAACAGCGGTGTTTACGGAGCAGGTCGCCAGTCACCAGGCCTGGGCTGCGTCTGGGCAGTATCGTGTTCACTGAACCCTGGGGCGCAGGAGGGATCGTCCCCGCACCCTTAGACAGAGGGAAAGCAGGAGCGGAGCCGTCGGGAGACGTGCCAGCCAGCACGTGTGAGAGTGAGGACTCCGAACCACCTTCCCGTAGACTCAGCCCCTCCGGAAGCCAGAGACCCCCCACAGCCCTCACACGGCGCCTTAAGGTGCGTGGTCTTCAGGGGAAGTCTATGAGACAGAGGCCGTTGGCTCTGAGGGCCAGGTGTGTGTCCCCTCTCACCCACCTGCTCCGCCCGCTTTGGCCTCAGCTGGGAGGGCGGCTGCATAGCCGTGTCCACGTGGGGGTGTTGCTCAGCCGTGGTTTCCCCCTGAGCTTCGGAGAACCTGTACTCTGGGTTTAGGCACAGCAACCACGTCTTGGGTTAGTGATGAAGCATGCCTGCCAACTCCGAGGAGACACGTAAGCCAGAGCGCTGTGGGCAGCATGTGCCCTCTGAGGGTGAGTCACGCCTGTGAGCGGGCAGGGTGGCTCCCATGTCCTTCACGCCACATCCCAACGCACGCCTGGCACCTTGTAAGATGGATGGGGGACTGCACACTGAGCCTTTGAAAGTAGGAATAGAGCCTTAAGTGGACTTGCCTCCCCATCATTGCTGACAGTAAAAATATTAAATCCAGCCCAAACACATACACATACAGACACATGCACATGGATGTACACATGCATGTACACACATGTATACACATGCACACACAGGGCTTATTCACCAGCTCTTGAGCCTTGCGGTATAGATCCCTGCTCCAAATGTTGACTGCGGGAGTGCCATGCGAGCCGGGCGCACTGTGTGTAGGAGCACACGTGTGCAAACGCCTGTGACTGTACGGTTTCCGCCGTTCATGCAACGTTGGGAGTTACAGAAGCTCCAGCTTGAAGTCGGTCAAGAAAGCAGCATGTTCCTGTGTCAGGGGCTGTGCGCTGCTTGGTGACTCCTGGCCTATTTCTGAAGTGTTCTAGCAGGATCTTCAGATTCTATCGGCTCTTCCTGTCTGTCTGCTTATTAGATTAGAGCGTGCCTAGGAGAGGGTCTGACACAGAGCTGCTCGTCAAACATGGTCAAGTGGGGTTTGCAGTCATGCAGGTGCTTCCCATGAAGAGCGGAGAGCTGGGCAGGGGCTGGCCTGGCCTGAATTTAAGACCCAACTTCACTTCTACGTGCAGGCTCGGACAAAATGCAGAGATCTGCTTTTCTAGAAAAAGGGTTACCTATGTTGTAGACATTGGGATAATAGTGCCTATCTCATAAGGTTCTGAGGGTTAAGTGAGATTTAAAAAGATACAGCATACACTTAGAAGTATTTCTGGTCTACCTTTGCTATTAGTTCTTCAAGTTCAAAGGAAATGGGTGATGGTCGCTTTTAGAAAGTAACGTATCAGAACTTACACACGCTCTTCTTGTTGAGATGACAGTGTTGCTGGCGAAGGGCAGTGACTGGGTGGGTTTGCTGCAGTGGTGGGTCTGACTGCCCGGGCTTCCCCTCCGGTCACAGCTCCTTCACATGTGCATGTCATCGCCTGGGAGTGAGAGCTGCTGTCCCTGGTGTTAAACCAATAGAGTCACATGTAGATCAAACTAACTGAGGTTTATAGGCCCTTGTTAATTGTTAATTTACAAATGCAGTTTCTTAGTAAGCAAAAAGTGTTCCTGAACCTGACCCTGACCTGTGCATATCTGATGGTGGTGAAGAACTAGACGACATTCCGAACTTCCCAGTCAGGCTCCCGGGAGGCCAGGGAAGGAAATGTGCCTGCTTCCCCGCATGATATGACGGCCTGTTTTGTTAAGACTGAGGCACCTTTTATGTCATGCAGACTTACTTTTCCAATCATGTGCTTTCTGTTATGTATTTAACTTTTGCTTTTTAAATAACTGTTTTCCTAACTGACAATTGGGGTCATAACAACCAGTATTATTTTAACCTTATTTGAGGAGGGTGGTAGTTGCCTCCCGGGCGAGGGTGCCTCCCAGGTCCTGGGTGGGGAGTGGGGACACAGGCCTGCGGTGGCCTGGAGTCCCGGCGGGGTTCCTGGGTGAGCATCTTCTAGGGTCTTCTGTTCAGAGCCCCAGCGGCTCCATCACCCCCATCAGCTAAGAGTTAAAGCTGTTTGGCCCTGGCTGGTTGGCTCAGTGGATGGAGTGTCGGCCTGCGGACTCAAGGGTCCCAGGTTTGATTCCAGGAAGGGGCATATGCCTTGGTTGTGGGAGCATCCTCAGGGGGGTGTGCAGGGGGCAGCTGATCGATGCTTCTCTCTCATCGATGTTTTAAACTCTCTATCCCTCTCCCTTCCTCTCTGTAGGAAAATCAATAGAATATATTTAAAAAGGGCTAAAGCTGTTTGCACTGTGAACTGACATGAAACATGAGTAGCAGGTAAATTGAAAGAGGGTGAAGGATTTTAGCTGACTTCTAATTTACAAATGTAACTTCTTATTAAATGTTAGTTTTTTAACAAAGCGGGTAACACTTCTTCCTTAATGACTTGTTGCTCTCAAGGTTCTATTTTCAGGAGGCCGTGTACAGGGTGCAACTATTTTCTATTTTCTTGTTGTTTTTTATAAAAAGTTATTGATTGGTTTTAGAGAGGGAGAGAAGGGGAGAGAGAAACATAGACTTGTTCCACTTATTCATGCGCCATTGGTTGCTTCTTTTATGTGTCCTGACCAGGGATCAAACCCAAAACCTTGGTGTACTGGGATGGCGCTCTGACCACCTGAGAGAGCTTAGAAAGACAGAGATTGCCAAGAAGTAACAGAGGTGGTCTGTGTTCCTGGGGCCTTGGCTTTATCCTTTGTCCTCCCTCTCGGATTGCCCGCTCCCTGCCCAACTGCACGGCTCTGCCCATTGTTCCCCCTCCCCCCCCGCCCCTCCCCTCCCCCCCCCCCCCCCCCCCCCCCCCCCCCCCCCCCCCCCGTCTGAGGGCGGTCTGTCCTCGCCTCACCTACATCCAATAGTCTGCTTTCTTGTCTGCCTCTCTCCTAGACCTGAGAGGGCGGTATTTTCCCCCGGAGATGGTATCTAGTAACTCTTTGTTGAAAGAAAGGGAAAGCGTGTGTGACTAAAGGAATCGGGGAATAGTGAGTGAAAACCGCATCTTCACGCTCCTCTCAGGAATTTCCTAGAACTGAAGTCCGGAACTGAATTCCTGGAACGTGGAGCCGAGTCGGAGGGGCAGTTCCCATGGGCGCGGAGTCAACTTTGCTTCCCTGAGGGGTGGCGCTGCGTTCTCTCCAAAGGAACACGTGGAAGTCTCTGCTCACCTCGCCCTCCTCGGCTCCGTCTCTGAGTGGAGAGCATGTGTGCCTGCTTTGGGGCTGGAAACAGTGGCCTCCTGGCTTGGCTGCAGCATGGCTGCTATGAAGACGCGAGCCCTGGGGGGGACGGCCGCCACTGGGGGCCTGCGCACCCCGGGGCGCTCAGCCTGCCCTCTGTGTGCGGCTCGGGTCTCGGGTGGTCCCAGCATCGCCTGCCACCTCGGTGCCGACAGCCTGCTGTCCAGGTCCAGCCCCTGAGCTCGCCTCTCCACGGAGACCCCGGGCCCGGCCGGTGCGCGCTGGTTCCCACAACCAACCGCGTGGAAGCGCGTGCTCCACGGAATCGGAGACGCCCATCGCCGTTGCCAGGCTCGCAGGGACGAGTCGCTTGCCTTCGCTCCAGCCTCTGCATGTGTGATGTTTATGTGTGGTCACGCGGGGTCACCGGCAGACTGTGCGGCGAGCAAGCGGGCTGTGTGTGGTGCTGGTCGAGGCCGTGTTGCCTGGTCCTGCGGGAGCTCCACACGAGACCTGTCCGTGGAGTTGAGGGCTGCACGTGTGTGCATGGGCATGTTTGACGTGTGCATATCATCGCTCGTTCAGGGACGTAGCCAGACTGAAACTTGAGCCACCTGGATATTAACCTGGGGAACTCACGGGACTGCTTAGCCATAGCTTCTTTCCCTGTGAAGCAGGACTCACAGGGACCCATCTCAGACTCGTTTTGTGATAGTCACGCAGAAACGCCTGGCCCCCCACGCTGTGGGCCCCTGCCGGACACACAGACGCGCCCTGCAACCTCGGCTCTGGCATGGACACGGCGGTGAGCTGCTCAGCTCATGTTCGTTGAAGATGCTGCTGTTCGCGTCCCCGCCGTGGTCCTTGTTTGTTCCGCAGCTGCCTGAGCACCCGTGTGCGGGCGGGTGGGCGACGGCCCTACGGGGTGGTCTGTCCTTGCGCTGCGTCGGGACTGGGAAGCAGGGGATACGGATGCACTTACATGGAGAGAAACGAGGGCGCACCCTTGGCAGAAGAAGCAAGGGGGCTGGTCCGGCCACAGCAGGCTTCTCCGAACACGTGGCCTGTGACTGGCTTCTAAAGATGGGCAGGAGCTGTCTGTTGAAATATGAGGAGGGTTGAGCTCCAGGCCCCTGGACTAGGCACAGTGGGTGGGAGGGGAGGGCAGGTGGAGGGGAGGGCGTGCTGGAGCTCAGGGGCCTGCAGGGGAGGGAGTGCGGCGAGTGCAGGCGGGGGCAGGGCGGCTTGTCAGGCTCCCTGGCTGGGCTCTGGCTGGGCCCAGGCAGCAGAGAAAGCCCTGGGTGTCCAGGGTGCAGGGACGGGGTTTCCCTGCAGATGGAGAAAGGAGCGCAGTGAGTCAGGCGGGTGTGGGTGAGCCCCGTGTCTGCTCCTGTGGGACCCCGGGTGGGGGGAGGGGTGGGGGAGGGCTGGCTAAGGCCCTGGCAGTGACACTGAAGAGAAGAGGGACATTCAGGATGTGAAATCCACAAGTATTTGCTGAAAGACTTCTGCCCACAAGTGCTTTCGGGCCCTGTGGTTCATTGATCCATTCACAAGCAGCCCTGCTGGCTGGCTGTGTACGCAGGCGGGGTCTGGGCCCACCTGAGTCCGGCCTCGGCCCCGCGTCACAGCTGAGTGACAGTGACAGTCCCTGAGGCCAGGAGCCTTCGTAGACAAGCTCAGAGGAAACCTCAGAGGGACCGAGCTGGACTCGGACAGCGAGTGGAAGGCATTGTGGGAAGTGACGAGCACACAGCGTGGAACACTGGGTTGCGCTTAAAGAAAGTATGGCCGGGCCGTCGCATACACACAGGAGTGACCAGAGTGAAGGGCTGAGCCAGGTCACGGCACCGTGAGGGAGGGAAGCGTGCTGTGCAGACAGGCGAGGACGCCACGGAGCTCCGGGACCCTCGTACTGAATGGCTTTGTGTCGCAAAGGAACGTGCGAAGGGAACACAGGAGGGCGGTGCGTGGCCAGGGGCGAGGGGGAGGGTGTGCCGCCGAGAGGTCGGGGAGCTCCGAGGCCCTCGGAAGGACTCCTGCCGCACCTCGGTGCCCCGACTGCAGCGAGGCTGGGAGAAGACAGACGCAGGAGCCAGGTGCGCATGGGAGAGGGCGGATGTTCGGTGACCTGTGCGCGTTTGTTTGAAAGCCGCTGGGAAAGCTCTGGAGGCTGCGATGGGGGAAGCTCTGGAAGCCGCGATGGGGTGTTCCTGGCGGTGGCTACGTGTGAGGTGTACTGTGTACATACTCACCACGTTATCAACACGGAGAAGCCTGGGAAGGAGCCGGTTGTGGGGGTGACATGGACAGTAAGGATATGATTGTAAGTTTTTATCTCCGGGTGAGACGGGAAGAGGGGGGACCCCCATGGTCCGGGGATTTGCCGGCTTCCATGGAGGGAGACAGGAGGCCTTGGGGACCGCGTCTCTGGATTGCAGGGTCCGCAGCCGCGGGAAGTGAATGGAGAGGAGGAGACGGTGCTTGTGCGCTGGGACTTACCGAGCCGCTGGCAAACAGGGCAGTAAGAAGCAGCCGTGACCGGCCGCAGGAGGCTGAGCCGGGGGCGCGTGGACGGCAGGACAGGGCCGGCACCAGGCCCAGCGGCAGAGCGAGGTGCCGCCTCCGGCTGAGCGGGAATTAGACTGAGGAGGCGGTGTTGGCAGAGAAAATAAAAACACAAAACAAGCAACAGCACAGCTGCCCCCTCAGGCGGAGGAGGGGGGAGCCATGGTGTCCATGGCGGGTGGGTGGAGTGGCTTTCCGAGCATGGACACGAGCTGCTGGCGGGAGAGCGGCCGGGCCAGGAAGCCCTGCCCTGCGCTATGTCCGCCTCGCGTGGGCGCCCTCAGATGCACCACCGTCCACCCGCGCGCCGTCCACCTGCGCCGCCTTCTCCTGGGAGCGGAGGCCATGGTGGTTGTGCGGGAAGGAGCACAGGATGGGTCAGCACACCCTCTGGGGGCTCCCAGGCCCGGACCTTAACTTCACTCTGACGCTGGGTGTCCTCACTGCAGAGGGACGGGTCCCTGCCTGCTGTCCCTGTCTGCGTCCCGGGAGGCTGCCGTCTCCGCCGCAGCGTGTGGCCTTTAGTACAAGGAGCAGCAGCAGCTGTGTCCCAGGACTGACCCCGGTGTGTGCGGGAGCAGCTTGGGGTGGGTGCTGTCAGGGGAACGCCAGGACACGTGCTCAGGAAGCCATTTCCGAAGGTGAGCAGTCATTTTCCAGGAAAATAGGGTTTCCTCGGTCGACAGAGCAGCCGGGAGAGAGCTGGGCAAACACGGGTTGGGGGCGCCGGCTGCCTCCCCGTGACGGGCAGCCTGGCATGATCTCTAACAGGTGCGGGCGGGACTCCCTTGTGTGTGTGTGTGTGTGTGTGTGTGTGTGTGTGTGTGTGTGTGTGTGTGTAGGGCCAGGTCTTGGGGCCCGGGGCTGGGTAAGGCACTGCAGTCCGGCTCCCGGGTCATGGCCGTGGCCCCAGGTGAGGCTGTGACCTGTGGCTCAGGCCTGGGTCCTGCTTCGGCTCTGACCGCGGCCTTGGCGTCTGGGTGCCGGTCCCAGGCAGCCACGTCCTGTCCTCTATTACACGCCGCGCTGTGGGGCCACTTGGAGGGCGACCACCTTCCTCTGACCGTCCAGGGCCGTTGGCGAAGCAGCCCCTGGCTCTTCTCCGACCTGTGACGTGCGCTCTGGAACCTCATGGGCATTTCCAAAGCGCCAGTGCCAGGTGCTCCAGCATCCGGGTCGGAGCAGGCAGGTCCCGTGTCCAAATCCCTTCGTGCTCCCAGGGGGTCAGTCCCGAGCATCTGGAATCATCTCAAGGTGCCCTGGAGCCTTGGCCATTTCTGAGGTAGAACCGGGTGTACCCAGCGGTCTCTGCAGGGCTTCGGGCAGAGGGGCCCACGGGACTTCATGCTTCTCACCACCTCCCTGTCCTAGGGCGGCAGCCACTGAGGTCGTCCTAGCACTGACGTGGTGAGGTGCCCGGCTCACAGGATCTGACACATCCCCGGCTATGGGTGTGCCCCTGGCATCCTTCACAGGTGCCAGCTCAAATTTCAGGTCCTAGTTCTGGGGCCCAGGTGGCTGGGGGTCAGGTGAATGGAACAGGACAGTGGACCGTGGGCACCAGGCCCTCATCTGCTCTGTGGACGGTTGGACACTGTAAGGCCGGGAAGAGGAACAGTCTTCAGGGGTCAGGGGTGACCGGGCCCTTTCTGGACCTTGTTCCCTAGTGTGCTTAGCACTTGGCCTGCTTGTGCAGGGTTTGGGCGCATGTAACCTGGTGTGGCTTTGGGACGGAAGAACAGCTAGCTGCTGCCTGCTGCAGGTCTTGGCCTGCTGCAGGTGCGCCCCCGTCAGCCCTTCCGCATGAAGATGCTCAGTGCCTCTGGGATTCATGGCCGTCTGATGGGGCCGGGGAAGGTCACCTTCAAGTAGCGCCAGCACGCTCGGCCGAGGTGACTGCCTGCGGCGCAGGGGATGCACCCGCTTTATGTCGCTTCTCCACGGAACCGGCGGCCTGTTCCGAGGGTGCAGGGCGGGGCTGCCACCAGCCATTCCTGCAGTTGCTGGTAGGTGTGCAGAGCTCCCTGCGCATCGCGGCCCCAGCCAGCGGGCTGTCGCCAGCCACAAACCATTCCATCCATCTCTGTCCAAGGGCCGCCGGCTGTGGAGCATGCTTCTGGGCTACAGCGCAGCACCTGACGGCCCCGGGGTTCGCGGTGCTGAAGGGCTCCATTGTAGGCGGGTGAGCGTTGACTTTCAGGATAACCACAGCACCTGCCCGCCCACGATTCCACGGAGAGAAAGGACGGTTGTTCCAGCCCTCTCTCTGGAAGACACTGGAAATCCAGATTAGCATCTTCCTAACCGTGAATGAATGTCAGTCCCCAGCACGTGGGTGGGGCGGCAGCTCCGAGGCTCTGAGGCTCCTCTGCCTGCCTGAGCAACCAAAGGACTTGAAGGCGGGACCCTAAGCACAGGGGCAGGTTAACTAGGTGGGAGATCCCCAGAGCGAAGGGTGCTGAGCTGCGGGCTTGTGCTCATGTGCAGAAATCCGGCTGTTTTGAAATGGGAGTGAGAAGTTCAAGTGTAGGAGTGGAACATGTTTTGTTTCACTCTGGTGGCTTAAGACCAGCTGGTTGTGTGTGCTTCATTGGCTCTTGGCCTGAAGCAGGGACAGTTCACGCCTCTCTGTGTGGGTCCTTCGATGGTCTCATGTTTCTAATATTCAACACACACACACACATAAAATACTTTATGGGAAAAAATCTTACCAAGTGAAAAAATGTTTAGCTACCAATAAAGATAACTCATCCAGCTTAGTGTATTAGGACTGGGTGTATGAGATCTCTACATCCAGCGGAATTGTTATTTAATGTTCTTTTCTTCACACATGGGAGCAGGACGAATGAAACTTGACCTGACCTTGAATTACTTCAACAGATGGGGGTGATCCGCGGCCTCCGGGCTGTCCCATCTGTAACGAGGAGATGAAGGGCGTTGTCCGTCAGTGACCACGAACACCCGCCCTGCGCAGCCCTGGCTCCTCCTCCTTGTACTCAGAGGAGCTCCTGCCCTGGGCCGCCGAGCGGAGCCCACAAGCCCGCGGCTGGGGCTGGGAGGAGCTCACACTGAGTGGCTGTCCCTCCACGTCCCTCCCTCAGCACAGACCTCCCGCAGGCGCTCACCCCGCTGCCCGCCCCACGGCCATCCGCGGGGTCCTGTTCCCCACGCCCAAGCCATGTCCACTCCGCGGGCTTTTCCTGTAAAGGTGACTCTCTCCGAGGTCAACCCACCGGGAGTTGTATGCGCACTGAAGTTAGAGGGCATTGCATACAGAGGGGCCTGTAGCTTCCTCCCGCGGAGCCCTGCCCAGCAAGCCAGGTGCCTTCCACCGAGCTGAGCCCAGGACCCTCGCTGCAGTTCCGCTCCCTTTCGTTTGTCTAAACAGATGGAACCCTGGGAGGTGGACGCTCAGTCTCTGGGGAAGCAATCTTGAGGTCGCACAGTCTAAGCTTCTGTCCGTGTCCCGGCAGGTTTGCTTTCAGTGGCCTCAGCCCTTCCTGTGTGTCACCTCTGCTCCAGTTTCATGGGTGATCCGGGCACCCTGGCCTGGGATCCTACATTCTCACCTGCCACCCTCTCCAACGCGGTTTCGCCATGGCTGCTTTCCTACTCCTCGTGACAACGTGGATGCCCACCACGGTCCTGTGAACACATGTCCCTGCAAATCAGTCCATTCATTATAGATCAAATTGCACTACATTCATCATGCTCTATCCCAGAACACAATGTGCCTGGGTTTACAGATGACTGCAGTGCATTCTGTTCTGTCTCGGGGTTCAAGTCTCTCTTAGTCACCTTGGGCTCTTCCACCAGAAACACGGCAGAATTCAAGGCATTTGCTCATGCTCATGTTTCAGCCTGAGCTTTACCCCTTCTTTTTATTTAATTACTCTGTGGGGCCGCAAGGCATGGTCTCCTTGTCAAGGGTCAGAGATTCTGAGGGACCATGGTGAGGACCTGGATGATGAGAATGAGGACGTGATGATGCTGGTGAGGATGAGGATGTGATGCTGGTGAGAATGAGGATGTGATGATGCTGGTGAGGATGAGGATGTGATGATGCTGGTGAGGATGAGGACGTGATGCTGGTGAGGACGATGAGATGATGCTGATGAGGACGTGGTGCTGGTGAGGATGAGGAGTGACTGTGAGAATGAGGATGGTGAGAGATGAGGATGATGATGCTGGTGAGATGAGGACGTGATGATGCTGGTGAGAATGAGGACGTGATGATGCTGGTGAGAATGAGGACGTGATGATGCTGGTGAGAATGAGGACGTGATGATGCTGGTGAGAATGAGGACGTGATGATGCTGGTGAGAATGAGGACGTGATGATGCTGGTGAGAATGAGGATGTGATGAGAATGACGATGATGATGCTGGTGAGAATGAGGACGTGATGATGCTGGTGAGAATGAGGACGTGATGATGGACTGGTGAGAATGGTGAGAATGAATGAGGAGAATGAGGATGTGATGCTGGTGAGAATGAGGACGTGATGATGCTGGTGAGAATGCTGCTGTGAGAATGAGGATGTGATGCTGGTGAGAATGAGGACATGATGCTGGTGAGATGAGGATGTGATGATGCTGGTGAGAATGAGGACGTGATGATGCTGGTGAGAATGAGGACATGATGCTGGTGAGAATGAGGATGTGATGCTGGTGAGAATGAGGACATGATGATGATGGTGAGAATGAGGACATGATGCTGGTGAGAATGAGGATGTGATGCTGGTGAGAATGAGGACATGATGATGCTGATGCTGGTGATGCTGGAGAATGAGGACATGCTGGTGATGAGGAGGACATGATGATGCTGGTGAGAATGAGGACGTGAGGATGTGATGATGCTGGTGAGAATGAGGACGTGATGATGCTGGTGAGAATGAGGATGAGATGCTGGTGAGAGAGACGTGATGATGCTGTGAGAATGAGGATGTGATGATGCTGGTGAGAATGAGGATGTGATGCTGGTGAGAATGAGGACATGATGATGCTGGTGAGAATGAGGATGTGATGATGCTGGTGAGAGAATGAGGACGTGATGAGAATGAGGACTGATGTGGTAGAATGAGGACGTGTGAGAGAATGAGGACGTGATGCTGGTGAGAATGAGGATGTGATGCTGGTGAGAATGAGGACGTGATGATGCTGGTGAGGATGAGGATGTGATGCTGGTGAGAATGAGGACATGATGCTGGTGAGAATGAGGATGTGATGCTGGTGAGAATGAGGACATGATGATGCTGGTGAGAATGAGGACATGATGCTGGTGAGAATGAGGATGTGATGCTGGTGAGAATGAGGACATGATGATGCTGGTGAGAATGAGGATGTGATGCTGGTGAGAATGAGGATGTGATGATGCTGGTGAGAATGAGGACGTGATGATGCTGGTGAGAATGAGGATGAGATGCTGGTGAGAATGAGGACGTGATGATGCTCGTGAGAATGAGGATGTGATGATGCTGGTGAGAATGAGGATGTGATGCTGGTGAGAATGAGGACATGATGCTGGTGAGAATGAGGACGTGATGATGCTGGTGAGAATGAGGACATGATGCTGGTGAGAATGAGGACATGATGCTGGTGAGAATGAGGACATGATGATGCTGGTGAGAATGATGATGATGCCCAAATATGACAACCTTGATGATGACAGTGACCATGCAACTACTCGTGTGGCACCAGCAGTGTACACACACACACACACACACACACACACACACACACACACACACTGAGTTCAGAGTTTCCTGTATGCCCTTCAATTTCCATGGGAGCTCTGTGAAGTAGTTATTGCTTATATTCCATCGATGGACAAATGAGAACTTAAGTGGCCCGTGGATCACAGACCAAGTGCTCCAATCCAGACCCTAATGCAACATGGAGACACAAAGTTTACATATTTATACTTATTTTTCTGTTATCTGGCTGCCCCTCTTACCACTTCACCTTTTTAAAATCCTCATCCAAGGATATGTTTATTGATTTTAGAAAGAGGAAGATCGATAGATAGATAGATAGATAGATAGATCAATAGATAGATAGAAAGATAGATAGGTAGATAGAGATGGAGAGATAAACCTCGATATGAGACAGAATGAAACCTGGACCCTGACTGGGAATCAAACCCGTAACCTTTCGGGATTCCAGATAGTGCTCCAACCAATAGCCACCTGGCCAGGACATGGCTTCACTTTTAAGTAACTTTTTTTGTGTGTGTCTAGTACTCTCAATTCTGAGGTCTTTTCCGATTCAGCCATTGTATCTGCGGACACTGTACCTACAGGGTCATACTAACACTTTCATCAGGAATGGTGAGCATCACTCTTCCAGAACTCTGCCCCTGACTGACGATGCCTTGTGTGTGCTCATGCAGAAATAATGTTCTTTCTGGATTTCTCTTGTAAGTGCTTCACCCACACATTTTTATTTTAGTCACAGTAAGATCTAGAGAAGTTCCTGTATTTTCTTCCATAATCCAGGTTATGGGAGGACATGTGAAGTACATCAAGGGTCAGGCATCATCAGTGTTCTTTCTTGGAAAACTGGCATTCTAATGGGCTGTAAGTAGCTCAGGTTTCTCGTATTTTCTCTTTTCTGTCCGTTTTTTTTTAAATTTCTTTATTGATTAAGGTATCACATATTTGTCCTCATCCCCCCATTCCCATCCCACACCCCTCCCCACACATGCCCCCATCCCCTTGTTGTCCTTTTCTGTCCATTTTAAATCCACAGCTTACTACTTATTTCTTCTCTCTGGTCTGATAGTCTTGGTACACTCCCCCATGGGAGAGCATACTTTTCCTCATTGGTTTTATGTTTAGCTCTTTTGGGATTTAAACTGTCCTAAGTACAAGTCCAGGCTGCCTTGTTTCCTTGTGTTCACACAGATACTAAACGCCAGGGGTTGCGCCAGGTCCCGGGTGGACAGAGGCGAGCAAGGACCATGTGCCCCTGGTCATCTTTCCATAGCTGCTTGGTGTCTGGACTTTTTTGGGTTCTGATTCAAGTAAACCAGCTCTTTGTGGATGCTCTGGGGGATGGCAATCAATTCTGCAAAAAGAACCATGTTTGATGGACGTTAAAGGAGAGACCAGCAATGCCGGAGGCACAGAATAGAGTGTCGCTTGCCCAGGGTTTAGGGAACATTTGGGAGGAGATGACAGTTGGCCCCATATCAGTGAAACGATAGGAGGTGCCTCTGATGTTTTTGTGCCAAAGACTTTTAGCAGCTTCGGCCAGACAGCTGCTAACTGCTCACTGCGGCGCTTCTCCGACGCTCCATGTGCTTACACACAGACATGTGTAGTAGGTGACTCCAAGTATCCAGGGGGACGGCTGTTACTGTTTTTGTGAACTGTACATGAACTCTCAATCAGTGCTCTTATTTTGCTTCCAATTTCCGTAGCTCGCTCTGTGGTTTGCAGGGGGAACACAATGCCTAGGCCCGTGCTCCGAATCCCGCCGGGTCGCCAGGCTTCCCTCCTCCTCCTGGTGTTCACAGAAGTGGTCTGACATGTTTCAGAGGAAGTTCCAACAGGAGTTGTTCTAAATTCATCAGTAGTGTTGAGATTTTGACTACATGACTTGGGCTGCTCTTCACTTTCCTGTGGGAGAGTACGGCCTGTTGATGATAGTGCAGTGCATGTGCCCAGCAGCATTGATGCCTCGCGTGGAAACACGAGCCCGTCCATTTATCCCGTAAGCACGGCGGGAGAGGTGCCCTGTGCTGGATTCTAACTAGAAAAAGGAAACAGGACATAAAGATGTTTATGCCTACGCCTAAGACAGTTATCCTATCAGTGAACGTGTGAAACAGACACGCGTTTTAAAAGAATGCCATGACACGAGCCTTTCCTACGTGTGGTTTTTCTTTGAATTCCACGTAAACAGGGTTCTCTTTCAGTGGGACTGATACGGCGTTCACTGGATAGTGGGACTGGGCGGGGAGGGGTCGCTCCAGGAGCTGGGTCAGGGGCCAGGGGCCATAGTAGCTGGGACACTGACTATTCGCAGGGATTGGTTGGGACAGTGGGAGATGTGAAGTGGGTTCAGGACGTTGAGTGCTGTGACAGCCAGCTGCATGGCCCTTAAGTTACTTGTAACCTCACAGGTTTGCCTTGGGGGGTAAATATCATAATGTGTGTACCGTTCATCTTCCATCTGTAGATGGTTGCATGGCCCATCTATCTATGTTCATATGGTATATATGGTATATATAGTATATACATGGTGTACATATGCTATATATTATGTGTATATGAATGCGTATCTATTTCTATATATGATAATTAGAGTCCATATATGGTATATACACTGAGTGGCCAGATTATTATGATCTCTGAACGCATAATAATCTGGCCACTCAGTGATATCCTATATAATAAAAGGCTAATATGCAAATTGTCCCCTCGATCAGGATTTCGACCAGCAGGCAGGCCGGCCAACCACCCATGTCCCCTTCCCTGGCCAGGCTGCCTGGAACCCACCCATGCACGAATTCATGCACCGGGCCTCCATACACTGAGTGGCCAGATTATTATGCATTCAGAGATCATAATAATCTGGCCACTCAGTGTATATATGTTGTATATGGTATGTGTATGAATGTGTATATATTTTTACATATGATAGCTATAGTTCATACATGGTATCACATGGCATGTGTATGTGTCTACATCTGCATGAAACCTGACTGAGGGAAGGGTTTTGCATGCTTCTCTAGCCTTAGAGATGGCTGATGCTGGCAAGTCCCTTTGCCTGATGGCTTTCTGCCCAGTAGCTTGGAGAGTCTGAATTGAGAAGTGAGGCAAGTGGCAGGGTGGGCTGCACCCTGATGGCCAGGTGGGGCGTGTGGCTGGGCCAGGTGAGGCAGCACCCTGAGTGGCCAGGTGGGGCAGTGTGCCCTGAGTGGCCAGGTGAGGCAGTGTGCCCTGAGCGGCCAGGTGACGCAGCACCCTGAGTGGCCAGGTGGGGCGTGTGGCTGGGCCAGGTGAGGCAGCACCCTGAATGGCCAGGTGGGGCAGTGTGCCCTGGGTGGCCAGGTGGGGCAGTGTGCCCTGGGTGGCCAGGTGAGGCAGTGTGCCCTGAGCGGCCAGGTGACGCAGCACCCTGAGTGGCCAGGTGGGGCAGTGTGCCCTGAGCGGCCAGGTGAGGCAGTGTGCCCTGGGTGGCCAGGTGGGGCAGTGTGCCCTGAGTGGCCAGGTGGGGCAGTGTGCCCTGAGCGGCCAGGTGAGGCAGTGTGCCCTGAGCGGCCAGGTGAGGCAGTGTGCCCTGAGCAGCCAGGTGGGGCAGTGTGCCCTGGGTGGCCAGGTGAGGCAGCACCCTGAGTGGCCAGGTGGGGCAGTGTGCCCTGGGTGGCCAGGTGGGGCAGTGTGCCCTGGGTGGCCAGGTGGGGCAGCACCCTGAGCGGCCAGGTGAGGCAGTGTGCCCTGAGCGGCCAGGTGAGGCAGTGTGCCCTGGGTGGCCAGGTGGGGCAGTGTGCCCTGGGTGGCCAGGTGAGGCAGCACCCTGAGTGGCCAGGTGGGGCATTGTGCCCTGGGTGGCCAGGTGGGGCAGTGTGCCCTGGGGGCAGGTGAGGCAGTGTGCCCTGGGTGGCCAGGTGGGGCAGTGTGCCCTGAGCGGCCAGGTGAGGCAGTGTGCCCTGGGTGGCCAGGTGGGGCAGTGTGCCCTGAGCGGCCAGGTGGGGCAGCACCCTGAGCGGCCAGGTGAGGCAGTATGCCCTGGGTGGCCAGGTGGGGCAGCACCCTGAGCGGCCAGGTGAGGCAGTGTGCCCTGAGTGGCCAGGTGGGACGTGTGGCTGGGCCAGGTGTCCTCTCAGGAAACTTGGGTAAGCAAGGCAGGGCCTGCCTCGGAGCTGGTCCGGGCCAGCCTGCCCGTCAGCCTGTCCTCTCCCCCAAATTATCTCATCATAATCAGTGCCTTTCATGTTGCACAGTAGTAGTTCATGGAATCAACCTCCGTTGTTAACGTGGCTGAATCCGAGTGGTCGGGAACTTCCTTTTCCTGTGATAAATCCGATAAGGTGATGATCTCTGTGCAGCTCACCTTTCCACAGTTCTGGTCCTTAGTCGGGATTGGAGGGCCTGTGTTCTACAGCTGCTCCTGCTGTAGACGGCGGCAGTGGCGGCTGTCCGTCAGCATTCAGGGCCCGCGTGGCACACGAGCTGTGCTGCTGGCAGCAGACATCGGCCCTTTGTGTCTAACCCCGCCCGCGGAGCTGGGGCACTCTGTGCTGTGCTCTCTTGGAGGCATTCCGATTTCTACCTGACCCTGTTTTTCCTAAAACGCTAACCCGGGCTGGGCAGACGCTGCCAGCTGTCTGTGCAGATACTCAGGTAGCATCTGCCCTCGGGTCCCTCAGGTCCTGGCTCTGGGGTTAAAGAGACAGGGTTGAGTGACAGCTCAGCTGCTAGACAAGGCCCCAGCTTCTGCGTCAGGGTCCACCTTCTGCATCTGTAATGGGATGATGGGTGGTGGGAGGGGGGGCAGGGGCCGTGTGCCTCCACACGCAGACCCACTGGAATTCTTTAGGCTTTACGATGCTTCCACAATTAGCATGTTCTGGATGGAGGTGGAACCCCAGATCATGGCTTTGCAACGTAAGTAAGTGAAGCGGAACTCAGTCAGTATTTTTATTTTTATTTAATTTCTTCCAGTGGTGGTTCTCTATTTTTTTTGCAGTATCTGTTTGTATACCAGGCTTCCTCTCTATAAAAAGAAATGACAACATTTTTAGTTGTTGAGCAAGGAGAATAGTCAGGGAGGAAAATATTTTCAGTTATAAGCCTTTTCTCTTCCCTCTCATTTGTAAGCACCTGTTTAACACGGTGCCCCAGGAGCGTGGGACTCGAAGGATGACATTTTCCTAAAAAGGTTCCCTTTTCCCGCACAGGGTTTAGTGAGTCTTGCTCTTCTCAGTGATCCCGTTGTTTTAAGACAGAGGCCTACGGAGGTGGGCGCTTAGGAAAGGACGGAGGCTCAGGGTGAGTGGCAGGCAGGGCCTGGTGTGGGTTGGAAGGAATGGGTACACCTCGCAGCCACTCCCTGGAAACTCACTCTGCTAAGCTATTCATCATTTTGAAATTGAAAAGCTATTTTAGCTTCTGATGTTAAGTGTAGGCCTCTGCCCACAGTAGGTGGTTCATTTTCACTGTCTTTCATCTGGAAGGCAGGCAGGGAGGGAACTCGGTTCACCTGCGGAGGTGTTAGCCTGGAGCCAGGTCTGAGTTTTCAGGACTCCTCCGCAGTGGCCTTGCTCTGCACAGTGCCTCCGTTGGGGACCAGCAGAGATGGCCCGTCCGCAGGAGCTCATGTGCTAGTGGAATTCCTGGCAGCGAATTCAAAATAAAATTAGAGCAGGCTTCACTGTTCCGGAGATAAGCCCCATAGATGGCAGACATCGAGAGGGTGTGTGCCCATCTAGAAAGATTCCGGGCGTGGTGGGTGCAGGAAATACAGGGTGGGCAAACACGTTTGCAGCTGTTTTTTGGAAAACAATAAGATAATCTCTATATATAAAAGCCAAGCGACTGGAATGATCAGAATGACTGGTCGCTATGATGCCCACTGCAGCCGGCCAACTGGCCTGATGGGGGTGGGGCAGGCCAGCTGGACCCTACCTGTGCATGAATTCGTGCACCTGCACCGGGCCTCTAGTTAATAAATAATAATGCAAGAATAAACACTGTATTTTGCATACACACAACTTTTGCCCCCTTCTCTCTATGCCTACGCCAGTCAAGAGTAGTCACCACGGACATCTGGCTTTTCACTCGTGTGTGTTTGTTTCCCTGTTAACTGTGGGTTTGCACATACGTCCCGTCTCTGCTGCTGCGAGGCTGGAGGGTGCTTCTCCCTTCCTCCTGGTCACGTGTCTGGGGTCAGGCCCATGGCCTGTGCCTCCACATGTACATGGCATCTTCCCATGGCTTAAGCGGTCCTGGAAGGCCCAGGACTATGATGGGTGGGTGTTGAATGACTGGATTAACTGGATCAAGTGAAACAGAATCAAACTCAGCCTTAATCAGTGTTGCAAGAAGAGCTATTAAATGCAAAGTGACAACCAGTGTGAAAGTTAAGAAAGCCAAGTTATTGAATCGGAAGTCAGAGCCGAGGGAGGAGCCCCAGTGGAACTGTAAGGAACCTGTGGTTCTTATTTTGAAAGTGTCTGTGCTGTTCGCTCAGAGTGGCTGAGGCAGGCGCTGAAAGGAAGGGGCTAAGCAGCGCTGGCGATGGGACCAGCAGTGACGGCCAGTCCGCAGGTGCTCCCAGCAGGAAAAGCAGGGCCTGAAATGGTGACATTCGTGTTTCGGCTCCGGAGGTAGCACACCAGGGACCCTGAGTCGGAGTGAGCACGGCTGCCTTTCTGATGTGTGTGTGCAACATCTGTGTGCCTGTGCATGTGTGTGCACGTGTGTCTGTGCATGTGTGTGAAGAAGGTGAGATGATGGCAAGTACAGTGACATATACAGTTTGTCTTTCTTCTCAGAAAAAACCATCCAATTGGCCTTACAAGAAACTCTCCTGCTTCTCAGAGTGTGAGTTTGTCCTTAGTCCCAGACAGGATGCCAGGAGCCCTGCCCCTCTCCCCTGCCCTGCTCTCATCCCTGCCCCGCCCCCATTCCTGCCCTGCCCCCACCCCTGCCCCGCGCCCACCCCTGCCATGTGTCCCCTTGCGGTTTGGGAGGCCAAATCATGTGTCCTGTCTCTCGCTTCCTCTTCCTCTCCGTGTCCTCCATGGGAACACCGTTGACAGCCGTGGTTTGGGCCGTGTGGACTCAGGTGCGGTCAGCGAGGGGGCAGTCCTTCCTCAGGCTCCTGGCCACAGGCCGTGCGCAAGGCATGCAGCTCTGGTGCGGCCCCGCTTCGCCGGCTGTGACATGAGATACTTGAGCTTGAAGAGCTGACGTGGAGGTCCTTTCCGCTGTGAAACACTAGCTCTTAGAGGACCACGGCAGGTCTGCGGGAATATTTAGTGAACATCCTGTATCTCTGGCCGCCATCTGTGCAGAGGTTTCTCCGCACACAAACCAGGGTTGTGGCCGCGGAGGAAACGGGCCCAGAACTCTGGCCGATCCGTGCCTGACCCGCTCGCCAGTGCCCATGTGCTGCGAGTTACCGCCCCGGCAGTGGCTGGGACCCCACAGCTGCTGGCAGACCTGGAGGCCTGGAGGACCCTGTGCTGCTGAGCTGTGGGCCCCTGGGGGGCAGCGGGGGCCAGGGTGCCGGCATCAGCCAGGAGGGGGAGCTGCTCCTCCAGCTGCGCTCCCAGCTGCTCCTGCCTCAGGCAGGGAGGCCCGGTGGGGCGGGAGGCGGCCAGGTGGGGCGGGAGGAGGCCCGGTGGGGCGGGAGGCGGCCAGGTGGGGCGGGAGGCGGCCCGGTGGGGAGGGAGGCGGCCCGGTGGGGTGGGAGGCGGCCCGGTGGGGAGGGAGGCGGCCCGGTGGGGCGGGAGGCGGCCCGGTGGGGAGGGAGGCGGCCCGGTGGGGCGGGAGGCGGCCCGGTGGGGCGGGAGGCGGCCAAGTGGGGTGAGAGGCGGCCCGGTGGGGCGGGAGGCGGCCCGGTGGGGAGGGAGGCGGCCCGGTGGGGCGGGAGGCGCCCGGTGGGGAGGGAGGCGGCCCGGTGGGGAGGGAGGCGGCCCGGTGGGGCGGGAGGCGGCCCGGTGGGGAGGGAGGCTGCTGTGAGTCTGGTGGCTTCAGTGCCAGGCCTGATGTCCGGATTTGAGCCAGGTTTGCTAACAGCGCGGACTCTGTCAGAGTGGACACCCCTCCCGTGCAGCCAGCACCGCCATGCCCGCACCCCATGCCCGCAGGCTCTCCCAGAGGGTCCCAGCTGCTCTCACAGGCCCGTTTGAGGGTCGGACTGAATATTGTTTACTATTTAAGGGCAGACTTGGCTGCATTCAGTCAGCCCCACCTCCTCTGACCTTCTTACAGCCTAGCATTGTGCCGGGAAGCGGAAAGCATGTTCAGGAACCCGCCCCTTCAGAGCTGTGCCCTCAGCTTTGCTCCGTGCTGAGACCCCGCAGCCGTTCTTATGTTGTTGGCACCAGTAGGACCCGTGGGGCCTGAGCCAGACTGACTCTCCCAGAGCCCCACGTTCTGGGCGTCTTTCACAGTTCACTGAGTTTCCACAAACCCGGATGCTGTGCTGCCTGCCCACGCTCCACCAGCCCTGGGATGGAAGATGCTGAGCCGCGCCCGGGGTGCCGGAGCTGGGGATTCACCGAAGGGGCTGTTTTTGAAGGATGGGTAAGTGACAAGGATTCTTTGCTTGACCAGACTTTAATCAGACTTCTGGGCCCATCGGTCACTTCCTTGTGAAATCCAGTTTTAGCAAGAGCCCCGCTGAATCAGGTGGGCAAAGGCCCCCTCGCTTCATATCTGATCAGGTACCTCTTCCTCATTACCTGCCAGGCGATCCTTGTCCCCGGCCTATTGGCCGTCAGAGTCCTGCTGGGTCGGCCTTGATGCCCCACACGTGGGCTCACCTGTCCCCTGCATAACACCTGCCTTCCCTGCTCCCCTCCCGACACGGGCTCCAGGCTGGCCCGCACTCCGCCCAGACCACCCGCTTCTGCAGCCTTCGTGTTCTACCCCGGCCGGTGCTCTGCGCGGACCAGGCGCGCAGGCGGGGTGTGAGAGGCTGGGCACCAGCAGCGGGGCCAGCCGCTCGGGCCGTGGCCTCTGGTGCAGTGGCCGATGTTTAGAATGTGACCAAGGGCACAGGAAGGTCGGCTTAGGCTCAGGAGCCAGTGCGTTAGGGTCTAACTGACTTTCTGGGGTGGGAAAGAGGCCACCACCCTCCTCCTGACGAGACTATTTAAAAGAGAAAACAAAGCCCGAGGTCATGTGACCACATATTTCGACCATTTGATGTTGGAGGTTGTTATGGAAAATACATTTGACCACTTGTTTTAATTTGGAAAGAAAGAACATCAGCCCACTTACTATTTAGCTGGAAAGATCGACTCTTATCAGGCTAATTATAAATTAATAAAATTGTTTTTACAAATACAAACATAGTCTGTCTTTGTTGAAGAAAACGATGCAAGCATTTCCCCCTTATTTTTTAACTATTTAGACAATTATTTGGCTTAGAAACTGCAAGAGAGGCCTGAGGAAGAATACTGGGTAAAATATTTCCGAGGAAGTGTGCTAGCTGCCAACAGGAGACAGCTGACTTCCTGGGCCAGGGACACAGTGCGCAGATGCATGAGAAGCGGGAACCACCTGGGGGCCCAGCCAGGCGGAGAGCGGAGTGCCCGGGGGCCAGTGAGAAGCTGAGCAGGAGAGAGGGAAGCCACTCCCCAGAGGGCCCTGCGCCAGCGGGCAGCCCAGCTGGTGCGTGAGCGGTGGCCCGGCCCCGCAGGAAGGCCGCAGCGGCTCCGGGAAACCGCGGCCTCTCCCCACCCCGGCGGGCAGGGCCGCTGGCTCGGTGTTCACGCCCAGGCACACATCCCACAGCTGACGCTCCTGGTGCTCTCGTCCTTTGGCAACTAAAGACCTACTTCTAACTCCAAGATGCGTCCAGTGCGCTCACGCTGCACGCTGTTCCGGTCAGGAACCCGGAACTTCAAGGCTGGACAGTCCTCGACTGGTTCGCGCCTCACTTCTCCCGGGCACCAGGCAGCGAGGGCCCAGCGGAGCCCGCTCCCTGGCCGTGGGGTGTGTGTGTGTGTGTGTGTGTGTGTGTGTGTGTGTGTGTGTGTGAAGTCTTCCCCCGTTTTATAAATAAAAGCTGTGTTTGGAATGGATTTGGGTTTACAGAAACGCTGTGATGATACCCTGTCGCGTGTCCTTAGCACCTAAGGCCCACGTGTCAGGACTGGGTCCGAGACTGGCCGCTGTTGACACTGGCGCCGCAGCTCTTGCAGTTTCCTGGGCTGTGCCTGGCCCTGTTCCTGCTCCGGGAACCCCCAGGGCACCGGAACCCACCTAGCTGTCTCGTCTCCTGGGGCTCCTCCCTGCTGTGCTGACAGCATCTCGGGTTTTTCTTGAGTTTGATGACTGACAGCTTCGGGTCATCTCGGTAGGTGCTTTTATAGACTGTGTCTGAGTTGGTGTTCGCCTCATGTTTATCTCAGGATGAGACTGGGTTACGGGACTGAAGAGCCACCCCCCCCCCAACTCCCCTCTCCCGAGAAGCCCCAGGTTCATCACGTTATGCAGCAGCCCTCACTGTCCACGGGGTCATCGCGGGCTGAGCGGGTCCCGCTGTGGCTCTGGGAGACCCCACTCACACTGCGCACGGGAAAGGAGCTGCTGAACAGCGAGGGCCAGGCTCTGCCCCGGAAAATGCCAACTAGGCATTGTGACAACTCGATAGGTGTGGAGCTAACTGTACATAAAGGGCTTGGAAAGCCACGCAGTGCTGTTTAAACACATGTTATTAGGGATAATCATAGTAACAAGACTGTCGGATGCAAGCTGGTGTGCATTTAACCAGCCCTTCGGCGAGTAACCGACAGTGGTATTATAAAGTGCAGGGAGTAGATGGGAGAAACAAAATAGACTTGTAATTAGCGAAGCAGCCGCCTTCCTGAGGCGGCCCTGTTGGAATTCCCGCTCCCTCTCTGTGCAGTGTCTGAGCGGGTCCCCGGGGCTGCGCATCGGCCAGTCATATCTGTGGCTCAGCCAATGCTTGCCTGCAAATGTCAGCTCTGGTCAGACGAATCAACGGATCTAATTTGCATTATCCTTTTATAGCCAAGCTTTTACAGACTCCCCCTTTGCAATCAGTTAACTTTTCAGTATGAACCAGGTGATGGGGAAAGATGGAGAGAAGGCAACCCATTGGGATGTTTTAAGCGCCCTTGGATATGAACAAAAGGATGCGGAACTAGAGGCAGCTCTTGGGCAGGGAGACGTGAGCCTGGCACCGTGGCCTCCCGCCTGTGGCCCTGGAAAACACGCTAGGTTCATGCAGCAGAAACCACACCAAACCGTATAGGAAAAGCCATGTTGGTAATTCAATGCTATTTAAGAAAAGAGGGGAAATAAAATTGCCCAAACAGTACTGGTTCCTGATATACTTTGGGGGGAAATGTGACGACTGGAAAACACCAATGAAAGTCAGAATTGCAGGCTGTCAACGCCTAGAAGGGGCATTGGCTGAAGCAGCCCTTGTGCTTACAGATATTGTGTGAATGGCAAACAAGGGCAAAGCCCAGGTTTGTGCCCCTTCATTGTTTTACCTGGAAACACAGATGGTAAATCACCAGCACGTCAGGTACATGAGTCGTCCAAGTGTCAGGTCAGTGGCTGTCAGCCACCGGCCCAGAGCCGGACACACATAGCGACGGGCCGGGTGGGAAACGCAGCACTGAGGCCGCTGAGAGCGCCTCCGTCCACAGTGACGTCCTGTGTGGTCCTGGGAAGGAGCAAGAGGTGGTGTGAAGACAGATGTGCTGTGTGACTTTCAACAAGTCACCTCGCCACTCTGTGCCTGTGGGCGTGTTTCTGAAGTGACCAGGACAGGTGGGCGCTCAGTAGACAATCGATCATTGGCGTTTATGTTTGATTCTGACCTCTGGTTTAAAGGAGGTTTAAAATGCTTGGCTCCTATTTTGAGAAAATGAATGTAAGAATGCTGGGTTTCTCAGGCCGGAGCATACAGCACGGGGAGTGTGGCTGGAGTCACCTCATTGGTTGTGTTGCTTTGACTGGGCTCGCTGTTCAGACTGGAGAGTCTGAGCAGAATTGTAAGTTCATTCACTTGTCGTTAGGCCCTTAAGATGTTTGGGAGTGCAAATTAAAAATGGAAACATCTATAATACTTTCAACAATAAAGATACGTTAAAGATAAAGATAAATAAAAAAAAAAGAATAGTGGAAGTCAGAAAAAAAATTCTGACAGTCAATGTGAAGTGTGATTTACGTCCCTGCAATTCTGTTGAATTTTGTAAAATTTTCTCCTTTTCTCCTTTAAGAAGCAGAAAAAGCCCTAACCAGTTTGGCTCAGTAGATGGAGCATTGGCCAGCTGACTGAAGGTCCCAGGGTCGATTCCAGTCAAGGGCACATGCCTGGGTTGCAAGCTCAATCCCCAGTGGGGGGGCGGCGTGCAGGAGGCAGCCAATCAATGATTCTCTCTCATTGTTCATTTTCTCTCTCTCTCTCTCCCTCTCCCTTCCTCTCTGAAATCAGTAAAAATATATATATATTTTTAAAAAGAAGCAGAAAAACACTTGTTTCTGGAAATTTCCTAGTAAAAATGATATTAAAGTTCTTTTCTACCTAAATCTTGAAGTTATATTTTGGAACTTTATTGATTCTTTTTGTTGAACACATAGAATACCCGTTTCTTTGTTGTTGTTGTTGTTGTTGTTTTTTGAGGAGCTGGAAAAACAGTTTGAAGGGGAAGCAAGTGAAATGCATTTGTATTTGAAAGCTGAGTGTAGAAATGAAAATCTCTCTATTACCTGTCCTGAGGGGAAAGGAACATCCTGCCAGAAATAGCATGGGGGGGAGGGCAGTGCACCCTGGAAGAGTCACAGCTGTCAGCATGGGGAGCAGTGCACCCTGGGAGAGTCACAGCTGTCAGCATGGGGAGCAGTGCACCCTGGGAGAGTCACAGCTGTCAGCATGGGGAGCAGTGCACCCTGGGAGAGTCACAGCTGTCAGCATGGGGAGCAGTGCACCCTGGGAGAGTCACAGCTCTCAGCATGGGGAGCAGTGCACCCTGGGAGAGTCACAGCTCTCAGCATGGGGAGCAGTGCACCCTGGGAGAGTCACAGCTGTCAGCATGGGGGACGGGCAGTGCACCCTGGAAGAGTCACAGCTCTCAGCATGGGAAGCAGTGCACCCTGGGAGAGTCACAGCTGTCAGCATGGGGGTGGGGGGTGGGCAGTGCACCCTGGGAGAGTCACAGCTGTCAGCATGGGGGGGGGCGGGCAGTGCACCCTGGGAGAGTCACAGCTGTCAGCATGGGGAGCAGTGCACCCTGGGAGAGTCACAGCTGTCAGCATGGGGAGCAGTGCACCCTGGGAGAGTCACAGCTGTCAGCATGGGGAGCAGTGCACCCTGGGAGAGTCACAGCTGTCAGCATGGGGAGCAGTGCACCCTGGGAGAGTCACAGCTGTCAGCATGGGGAGCAGTGCACCCTGGGAGTGTCACAGTTGTCAGGGCCCAGGCTGGGAGGCAGGTAGAGTGCTCCAGAAACCACACCCAGGTGATTTTGCAGGCTTCTTGGGAAAAATCTGCGGCCTTTGATTGGTACTCTAACATGCTTTGTGTGGATTTAAGAGGTGACATATTTCTCTATGTACCTCCCACCGTCGGGCCTCAGGGGTGGCTGGGGATTGCCGAGGCTCTGACCGTGCCCGCGCCACAGCCGAGCACCAGCCGGGCCCTGCGAGGCCTTCCCCAGGGGCGGGAGGTTGATCCCAAGGGAAAATACAGGTGCTTGTCATTGATCACGTGGTTCAGAATGACATCAGTGGTATCACCTTTAAATGTGCATTGCTTTTAATGAAGGAAAGGAAAAGAACTTTGTATGTTCCTGATCGTAGCACTTTAATAGAAGAATTGTTTCGTGTGCCTTCCCTGTGCTGGCATTGTGTCAGGTGCTGGGAGTTAAAGCTAAGAGAGACATGCACAGCCTATTTTTAAAATATATATTTTTATTGACTTCAGAGAGTAAGGGAGGGGGAGAGATAGAAACATCAAGGATGAGAGAGAATCGCTGATCAGCTGCCTCCTGCACGCCCCCTACTGGGGATCGAGCCCACAACCCGGGCATGTGCCCGGACCGGGAATGAACCATCACCTCCTGGTTCATAGGTCGATGCTCAGCCACACCGGCCAGAATGTTTTTTAATTTTTATTTATTGGTATGAGAGAGAGAGAGGGAGAGAGAGGGAGACTCTCACTACTTTTATTATTCAGTCCATGTACACACGCGTGCCATCATGGAGGGAGCCTGTCATTGACATGACTGCTTTAACCCCCAGTGTCTGCTGCTGTGGATCTTCAGTCCCCTCCCTCGCTCACATGGAAGCCATGTGTGTGGCTCAGGTTTATGCACTCCATGCGCTAGAAGTCAGCCGGGGACGGGACAGAGCCCAGCCCCAGGGGCACGTCCTGTCTACGGAGGGGGGGAGGGCGGTGACTCCCGTGCTGAGACGCCCTGTGCAGGGAGGAGGTACTTTTCCTGGGAGCACTGCAGAGGGCTCCTCCAAATCACTGAATCCCCTCCGTGTCTGCTCCCAGGACAACCTGCCCACCTCGCAGTGCCTCCTCCGCACTGGCCACCGTCCCACAGCACACTCCTGGGTTTTGAGTGGTGCCCATGCCGCCACCCCCCGGGCTGTCCCAGTGCGAGGAGGACAGGACGTCACCCACAGAAGAAGGTTAGACTTTTCATAAGTGTGCTACCTATGTATCTGCATACACATATTCATACACTGTGTGTACATAGACATGCATATGTAATACATAATATATATATATACTAGAGGCCTGGTGCATGAAATTCATGCACGGGGGTCCCTCAGCCCGACCTGTACCCTCTCCAATCTGAGAGCCCTCAGGGCATGTCCTGCTGACGGTTTAGGCCCGCTCCCTGTGATTCTCTGCTCTCTGCGGGGCTTGCCTGCTCCGCACCATAGCAATGGGCAAGCAAGCCCTGCTGGGTGCTGCCTGCAGCTGCGCTTGTCTGCTCCCGGGTCGCCGTGGCAACAGCCAAGCAGGCCCTGCTGGGTGCTGCCTGCAGGCCCACTTGCCTGTTGTGGGTCCCCGGCAGCTACGGCCGTCAAGCTGCGCCGCTGGACCCACCCCCAGGCCCACCCTGAGGTTGCCTGTCCAGCCCTGCCTGGCTCCCTGGCCCTGCAGCAGCTGTGTCCACTGGGGTCTGGCCCTGCCTCCCTCTTTGGCCCTTGAAGCAGCTTCGGTGGCTGCTGACCAGGCCCTCCCCCAGTGCAGGTGCATGGAGGCAGGTCCGGGCGCTGCTGCCACCGCCGCCGCCGCCCCAGACCCGTGAACGCTGATGGGGGCGGGTCTGGGCCCCGCTGCCACCGCCGCCCCTGGAGAGACCCCAACCCCGCCACCCCCAGAGAGACCCCGCCACCGCCCCCGGAGAGACCCTGACCCCGCCGCCCCTGGAGAGACCCCGCCACCACCGCCCCTAGAGAGACCCTACCCCTGCCGCCCCTGGAGATACCTCGCCCCCGCTGCCGCCGCCGCCCCCGGAGAGACCCCTTAGTGTTCACGGGTCCGGGGGCGCCAACCACGGCGCCAACCACCGCCGCCACCGCTCTGACCTGCTAACGCTGAGGGGTCTCTCGGGGCGGCGGCGGTGGCGGCGGTGGCGGCGGTGGCGCCCGGACCCGCCCCCATTAGCGTTCGCGGGTCCCGGGGCGCCACCACCGCCACCACCGCTCCGACCCGCGAACGCTGAGGGGTCTCCCTTCAGCGGTGACGGATCCGGCCATTGAGAGGTGCAGGGGGTGAGACTCATGAGTCCCGCCCCCCAGCCTCCTGCTGCCCAATTGTGGGCGTAGCGGAGTGATGGTTATTTGCATATTACTCTATTATTAGATAGGATAGGGTCCGTTTTTGAATGACAAGACACACTGACTTATAAAATATTACTTTATTGCGAAGAGAATACCAGTGGCATCTCCAGCGTTGGGGCCTGTGCTTCTCTCTCCAGGCCTGTCCCCATGCCAGCTTACCCCGTCTGCAGGCAAGGCCACAGCCACAGCCACACAGGGCCCACGCACCCAAGCCACGTGCTAACGTGGTTGCTGTGGGAGAGAGGCAGCCAGGCCAGCTCAGGTGACGCCTGCACTCTCCCTGTGGCTGGGCCGCTGCCCTGTGACCCGTGCTGCTGAGCTCTCGGCTGTTTCCGGGGAAGGACGTTGCTCAGTAACCACAGAGCTGACATACGTGTGGGGCCTGAGTGCTTTCTCTGAATATGAACACACTTAGGCAATGTCGGCCTTTACTGTGGGCCGGGCTCTGTAAGGGCCGGCCTTAACGTTGGGAACACCCTCTGTGATGCGGCGTCTGCGACAAGGAGGGCTCACAGGCGTGCTGTCTGCTCCCTGTACAGTAAGGCGAGTGCGTGACTCTTGGAAACCTTTTGGCTAGTTCTGGTGGTCTGAGGAGGTCTCCCTCGGAGCCGGGCATCACAGGCCATCTTCCCGACCTGGAGTGGTTTCTGTGTGGCGTGGCTGTGCCCGGGGGATGAAAGGTGCAGCACAGGCTCTTACAGTCACTGTGACATCTAAGAGGGAGCTTTCACAGGTGTTCACGTCGGCGTTACGTCTCTGTCACGGTAAAAGTGCGGAGGTGGGAGCCCGCCTCCTGCCTGTGTGAACCGGATGCTGAGGCGAGAGCCTCCTCCCTCCCGTCCCTCTTCCATGGTTTGAGGTCCGGGCATGATCGTGGACCCAGAAGGTTGAAGTGTCTGACTCAGGAAGCAGCAGCAGCAGTTTCATGGTAGAATCTTGACTGTTTTCTTAGATTTTAGATGCGGCGATGACTCCAAGTATAGCATTTTCAAGGTTAAAACCTAAAAACATACATCACGTTATAACATTTGGGGGAAAGATTTCTAAGTGGACACATCCTAATACAGGACGTGTTTCACTTAAACCTATCGATATATATATATATATATAAAAAGCTAAGCGACCGGAATGTCCAAATGACTGGAACAACTGGTCACTATGACATGCACTGGCCACCAGGAGGCAGATGGTTAATGCAGGAGCTGCCCCCTGGCAGTCAGTGTGCTCCCACAGCCAATCTCCCCCTACTGACCAACCTCCTGTGGTCCCTCCCCCTGGCCAGCAGGCTCTGATCACCTGATCCCAGTTGGGACGGGGAACTGGGGGTGGGTGGCAGTGGACACGGTGGTGAGGGAAGGAGGAGGGGGCGAGGTGGGGAACCATGTGGTGGTGGGGCACTGACGTTGGTGGTAGCGGCGGCGTCTGGCATCCATTCCTTCCACGCCCAGCCTGGTGACCATTGCCTCCTCTCCTGACCCCACCGGGGCCTTCAGGCCCTGGGCTGGGATGGAAACCGGAGGTGGGTGGTTACAAATATTTCTCTCTTTTCTATGACCAGCACAGCTAGAGAGCGGACAGTAGTCCTGAGTAGGGGCGATGGGGGATTGAGAAAATGAAAGAGACAGACAGAAAGACAGTAGGGGAAGCTGGGACCAGGTGGGACAGCTGTCCTCTGATGGAGAGACAGTGACCCAGAGCCGATACAGGATGTTTATTTTATACAGTAAGATTCCAGGAAGTTTTACTAAAGTTTAAGATAAAGAAAATATGTGCATTCTTGTGGCTTCTTTGTAATTGTGACTTCTGGGTGGGCCCGGATAATTGTGTTTGTTCCTGGTGCCTGGCTGGATTTAGATAATGAAATCAACCCCCTGGCGCCTGAGCTAAAGGTCAGACTGACAACACACCTGCCTCTGGCAAGGTATCTTTCCAGGGCATGGCTCTGCCAGGCGCCACTGGATTCAGGTGACAATCAGCTCTGGGGCCTTTCCCAGGTGCTCTCTACAGGTTGTGGTGGATGCAGCCCCTTTTCTAGGGAGGCCGAGGGCTGGCTCCCTCCTGGGGCTGGGAGTCCATGGCCAACCTCCTTTGGCCCCTCCCCCCACCTCTTCCCCCAGCTGGCAGGTCCCGATCATCCCAGCCCCAATTGACCTGTCCCCGACTGGCCCTGATCACCAGCCAGGCCTAGGGACCCCACCCATGCACAAATTTCGTGCACCAGGCATCTAGTTTTTAAAGACATTAGAATCACTTTGGTGACTTGGATGCGTTTAGGGATGGAGGAGAGGGAACCTGCTGGTTGTTTGCGCAGGTGATATTTCATCTGCATGAGACTGGGGGCCCTGCTGGTCACAGGCCTCCATGGCTCTCCTGAGTGTTTGCTGGGAGAGAGCTGCGAGACTTAGATGTGACCTGGGTCCTGGAGGTTTTGCTTTCTGCATCACTGGACATTCATTTTTTAATACCGTGGGGCGTGTGCTCTTTAGCACCTTCCTGGGTGGACCCCACGCTTCTGCCTGCGGATGCCAGGGAAGGAGAGCAGGGATAAGCTTGGGCTCTGCCTTCCGCTGGTCCAGGATGACATTTATAACCCTGGTCCAGGGCAGCACCGCTGGGACTTGCCCACTGATGACCAAGGTGATAATTGATGCCTGGCTGGGCGAGCCCTGGCTCAGCGTGCAGGAGGACAGACCTGTTCTTTGGTGTATCTGCTCAGCCTTTCTGGTCTGTCGATTCCATTTTCACTTCTCAAATCCATGATGGGTACAAAGAAGGACCAAACGGGGAGTTTTATTCCTGGTTTCAAGATGACATCATTAATGTTTCAAGCAAAATATCTAAATAATGTTTATTGAGCCCCTGACAAATATATCGCCCACCTCAATTTAGCAATATTTTTCAGGTGGAAGGTGTTTTTTAAAAGTTATTTTTAATGATTTTAGAGAGAGAGGAAGGTGGAGAGAGAGAGAAACATCAATGTGAGAGCAAAACATCCATCAGCTGCCTCCTGCACACACCCTACATATTTTTTCTTGATATTTTTCTATTAACATTTAACATAGCATTTTATTATGGCTTTTATAAAAATCATTTTAATGGCTGTATAATATTTTATTGACAAACTATCAGTATTTAATCAATATAGTTGATTATATTTAGTTATTTTGATATGTCTATTAAGATAATTTTTCACTATCTCTTTAATCAGCATACTGTAGTTTTCTGAGTAAAGACTTTTACCTCCTTGGTTAAGTTTATTCCTAAGTATCTTAATTTTTTTGTTGCAATGATAAATGGGATTTTATTTTATTTCTTTTCTTTTTTTTCTTTTTTTTAGTTTCTCTTTCTGATAACTCATTGGTGTATAAAATGCCATTGATTTCTGGCTGTTAACTTTGTATCCTGCTACACTGCCAAATTCATTTATTAAATCTATTAGTTTTGAGTGGAGTCTTTAGGGTTTTCTATATACAATATCATGTCACCTGCAAATAATGACAGTTTTACGTCCCCCTTTCCAATTTCGATGCCTTTTATGTTTTCTTCTTGTCTGATCATTGTGGCTAGGACTTTCAGTACTATGATGAATAAGAGTGGTGAAAGCGGACATCCCTGTCTTGTTCCTGTTCTTAGGGGAAATGAGTTTAGTTTTGCCCATTGAGTATGATGTGGGCTGTAGGTTTGTCATATATGGCCTTTATCATATTGAGGTATGACCCCTCTATTCCCACTTTGTTGAGAGTTTTTATCAAAAACGGGTGTTGGATTTTGTCGAATGCTTTTTCTGTGTCTATTGATATGATCATGTGATACTTGTTTTTTAATCTGTTTATGTGATGTATCATGTTTATTGATTTGCAAATATTGTACCAGCCTTGCATCCATGGAATAAATCCCACTTGGTCATGATGTATGATTTTTTTAATATATTGCTGGATCCGATGTGCTAATATTTTGTTGAGGATTTTAGCAACCATTACAGGGATATTAGCCTGTAATTCTCTTTCTTTGTAGTGTCTTTATCTGGTTTTGGAATTAGGATAATGCTGGCCTCATAGAAAGAGCTTGGAGCTTGGATTTTTTGGGAATAGTTTGAGGATAGGTGTTAGTTCTTTGAATGTTTGGTAAAACTCCCCTGTGAAGCCATCTGGACCTGGGTTTTTGTTTGCTGGGGTTTTTTGTTGGTTTGTTTTTTTTATTACTGCTTCTATTTCATCAGTTGTTATTGGCCTATTCAGGTTTTCTGATTCTTCCTGATTCAGTTTTGTGAGATTGTATTTTTCTAGGCATTTGTCCATTTCATCCACATTGTCCAGCTTGTTGGCATATAGTTGCTCATAGTATTTTCTTATAATCCTTTGTATTTCTGTGGTGTCAGTTGTTACTTCACCGCTTTCGTTTCTGATTTTATTTATTTGGGTTCTCTGTCTTTGTTTCTTGATGAGTCTGGCTTAAAATATCTATACTACCCAAAGCAATCCTTAGATTTAATGCAAAATGCAAATGGCATATTTCACAGATCTAGAATAAATACTCAAAAAATGTATATGGAACTAAAAAAGACCCTGAATAGCTACAGCAATCTTGAGAAAGAAAAACAAAGTTGGAGGGATCTCAATACCAGATATCAAACTATATTACAAAGTCACTGTACTCAAAACAGCCTAGTACGGGCACAAGAACAGCGTATAGGCCAATGGAACAGAACAGAGAACCCAGAAATTAAGCCAAGCCATTACGCTCAATTAATATTTGACAAAGGAGGCAAGAGCATACAATGGAGTCAAGACAGTCTCTTCAATAAATGGTGTTGGGAAAATTACACAGATACATGCAAAAAAAATGCAACTAAACCACCAACTTACACCATACACAAGAATAAACTCAAAATGGATAAAAGACTTAAATGTAAGTCAGGAAACCATGAAGATCCTGCAAGAAACAATAGGTGGCAAAATTGCAGACATCTTTCATAGCAATATGTTCTCCAATATATCTCCTAGGACAAAGGAAACTAAGGAGAAAATAAAAAATGGGACTACATAAAAATAAAAAGCATCTACACAGCTAAAGAGACAATCTACAAAATGAAAAGGGAGCCCACTGTATGGGAGAACATATTTGGCAAAGATACATCTGATAAAGGGTTAATATCCAAAATGTATAAGGAACCCATACAACTTAGCAATAGGAATACAAAAAATCCAATTAAGAAATGAAGAAAGAACCTAAATAGACACTTCTCCAAAGAGGACATACAGATGGCTAAGGGACATAAGAAAAAATGCTCAAAGTCACTGATCATCAGAGAGATGCAAATTAAAACGACAATGAGGTATCACCTCCCACCTGTTGGAATGGCTGCCATCAACAAATCAACAAATGACCAGTGTTGGTGAGGATGTGGAGAAACGGGAACCCTAGTGCACTGCTGATGGGAATGCAGACTGGTGCAGCCACTGTGGAAAACATAATTTTTTCTCAAAAAATTAAATATGGAACTGCCATTTGACCCAATGGTCCTGCTTCTAGAAACATATCCTAGAAACCCAAAACACCAATCAGAAAGAATGTGTGCACCTTTATAGCAGCACAACTTACAATAGCTAGGATCTGGAAACAGCCCAAGTGCCCATCAGTAGATGAGTGGATACAAAGTCTGTGTACGCTTATACCATGGAATGCTAAGCAGCTGTAAAAAAGAAGGATCTCTTACCCTTTGAGACAGCATGGAGGGATCTGGAGAGTATCATGCTAAGTGAAATAAGCTCTTCAGAATAAGGCAAGCATGACATGATCTCACTCATATTTGGAATCTAATGAACAAAATAAATGGATGAACAAAATAAATCTAGAGACAAAGAAGCATGAAACAGTGTGGAATCTCAGAGGGAAGGTGGCGGGGGAGGAAGGGTAATCAATCAAAGGACTTGTATGCATATATTTATGCATGACCCATGGAGACAGACAATAGGGTAGTGAAGGCCTGGGGCGGGGGTTAGGGGTGAGCTAGAAGAGGTCAATGGGGAAAAGAGGCATATGTAATACTTTCAACAACAAAGATTTTTAAAAAGGTAATTTTTCAGAAAAATGTTTACACAAATGCATCTTTCTGGTTTCTCATTATTTTCTCATAACCCTTTCCTAGAAGTGCACACAGGTCGTGATCTTGGCACCTCTTGCAGGCCTGTTCCCGAGGGTGTGGCCTCTCATCCCTCCACAGTGAGGAGGGATCTGGGGCTAGTCCTCGCTGGTTAGCACCGAGGAAGCTAACATCATTGCTAAGTTTATAAGGGAAAACAGTATTTGGTTTTAATTGCATTTATTTGATGAATCCTGTTTGAGTATTTTCATGTTCATTAGTCATTGGTATTGCTTCTAGGAATTTTCTGTTTGTAGTCTTTGCCAACTTCAGAAGTGTGGCTTAAAAAATTGGGTTTCATTTGCTGTTAAAGATTGTAAGCTGTGGCCTGTGAAAGTCACGTTAAGAAACAATATGACAATGATTTTTGAAGTTCTCACATGTTTTAGGGAGTTTGCACTTCAAAGTAAATAAAATGGATGGTGGAACTTCAGATGTGAAGGGTCTCTTTGTGAAGCAGTTGCCAGCCATGGAGCAGTCAATTTTATTCAGTAGATATTCATACCTGTCATACCTGTGAGCCAGGGTAGGAAATACAACCAGCTTTCAACGCCAGAAAGAGCAGAGCCTGGAGAAGCCTCCTGGGGGCCAGGCTGAGGACGGGGCTGTGCAGGGAGCCTCCAGGGCTGAGCGGCAGGCCCCTGAGCTGCCAGGTGTCTGCCAGGTGTGGTTACAGGGTTATCTTGGCTCTGTAAAATTTCTTTATATTTATCTTTGTAATTTTCTACACCTCTTTCTGGTTTGAGAGATTTAATTTTGATGTTGTAAAAATATATCACTACAAGAGGCCCAGTGCATGGGGCGGGGGGACGGTGTCCCCTTAGCCCAGCCTGCACCCTCTCCAATCTGGGACCCCACAGGGATGTCCGACTGCCAGTTTAGGCCCGATCCCCAGGACAGCCTTCTCACTTCTCACAATCTGGGACTGCTGGCTCCTAACTGCTCACCTGCCTGTCTGTCTGCCTGATCACCCCTAACTGCCCCTGCCTGCTGACCTGATTGCCCCTAACTGCCCCCCCTGCCAGCCTGATCAATCCCAACTGCTCCCCTGTGCCAGCCTGGTCACCCCTAACTGCTCCTCCCCTGCTGGCCTGGTTGCCCCCAACTGTCCCCCTCTGCCAGCCTGGTCACCCCTAACTGCCCCCCACCCCCCTGCTGGCCTGGTTGCCCCCAACTGCCCCCTGTCCCCCCTGTCCCTGGTTGCTCCTCACTGCCCACCCCCCACCAGCCTGGTTGCCCCCAACTGCACCCCCTGCCGGCCTGGTTGCTGTTCGGTCGTTTGGTCATCCCTCACGAAACCTCCTGCCGGCCTGGTTGCCCCACCAGCCTGCTGTTTGGTTGTTACTGTGAGGGCGTCCTGACCAATTTGCATATTACCCTTTTATTAGTATAGATTTCTGTGGTCATTTTCTATTCCTTTTAAGCATGAAAATTCCAGTTCCATCCCTGGTAAGATAGTAAATAACTGAAGTAACCATTACTTCACAAAAATGTGGTTTGATGTTTCATATGTGACCTTTTAAATCTCTTGGAATTAATTATGGTATATGTGTATTGTAAGGATTTAAAATATTTCCCCCAAGAGTTAACCAACTGTCTAAAAGCAAAGATACTTAACTGCCTTTGAGAGAAAAACTGACCTGGCAGATCAAACTAACAACCATTCATTTTCATTTTCTTATCCATCCATTTTGTGGGATGTTTTACTTAAAGTTGACTGATTTGTTTATTCTCTCTAGATTAGCTTTGTGCATTTGTAGGTAGGAGGGAGGAACAGGTAAACTGGATATTGGATCCCTGGTTGTTTTAGTGTTCTTAAATATTTTCACGGTTTTTTAAAAATGAGCTAGAAATCACAGCAGGCTGTGAGTCTCCCTTGCTGAGGTGCTAGTTTCCGGAAGCCGGTTTCTCTGAGGGTCCCACGGGGCCTGGGGTGGACACAGTGCCCTCAGGACCGAGCCTACACCTGGGACGTAAGTGGAGACTTGCCGAATGGCTAAGCCCCCAGCAGGAGGGTCACGGGGTGGGGCGGAGAGGGAGCCCAGGAGCTATGGGAAAAAGGAGTTCCAGTGGAAGAGGTTGGGAGCGAGCGACTTGACCTGCATGAGAACGGCAGGGAAAGGCCATGGGACAAAGACATGGTATCAGGAAGGCAAGCATGAGCGCCCCTCGATGGAGCCACGGGGCGGAGCTCGGAGACCTTGGAGGGGAGCCTCGGAGCGAGGCTGCGGCTGGGCACAGCGGGCTCGGAAGCACGTGTACCCGGCAGGCACTCCACGGGCTGGCTCATAGATACATGCTGTGAGGCAGCTGAAGGACAGACACATCAGGAACTAGTTCTAAATTATGTGAAAGAGTATTAAATTTTAATGTATAAGAAAATGGGGGACACAGAAGTAGGAAAATAAACAAGAAATGGTCCAGTCTTTCTAATAACTTAGTAAATAAAACTGGAAAAATAAGATGCGTTTTTTCCTAAGTGTTGGCAGAAACAACCGTGGCTCAGTGTCAGCAGTGTGGGAAGCGACTGATCCCAAACAGGTCACGGGAGATGTGAGCGCGGGTTGCGTGGCGGGTGGCACCGACCTGACGCTGTCCAAATGCGTCGGCCCACCTGAGCATTTCCAGAACTTTCCACAGGAGAAAGCTCGGAACGCTTCTGCCTCTTCCCTGTTGTTTACAATGACTAGTCTGAATCCACCAGCGTCTCCAGCAGTGATGGCGGTTTCATTGATGGTAGATCACGCCTGGAATCCAGGCCCACCACTGCCCTTCACGCTTTAAAGGATTGATGGTATAGGAAGATGTTAATGATATAACACTAAAGGGCAGGAGCAGTTTATATGCAACATGAGCCCCATGCACAACCGTGTGTGCATGTGTGTGTGTGTGTGTGTGTGTGTGTGTGGGGGAGGGATGTGATGTGTGTGTTTGTATCTGCAGCGTTGCATGGATGGTGGAGAGTGTGAGGGTGGGTAGGGATGATAAAGGGTGTGTTTGTGGGTTTGGGTAATTGTGTGATACTGAGAGTTGTGTGTGTTTGAGGTGTGCATGGATCTGTGGATATGTGTCTGTGTTTATGGGTGTTTGCATGTGCCAACAAATGCCGATGGATGTCACTATGGGAGCCAGCACATGGAGCTGACCCTCCTGGCCACAGCTGGACAGGCAGGGTTATTTCCTCATTTACATTTTTTCTCCAATACATGCATTTTCATGTATTTGTGTGTATTCAAATATTTCATCACACTTAGAGAAAGATGGTAACAATTTTTAAAAAGTATTTTCAGTAATTATAAAGAAGTATCTCTAAGGATTATACATAACCCCCAATTCCAAAAAATTAAACTTAATTTGGATGAAATGATAAACCAGATGAATTTTAAGAGCAGAAAATGGACAAGCAACCATTTGTATACGTTTTCCCTGTATGAGGGAGACATTTCATGGGAAGTGTTGATTTGAACTAAATAACGTTAGTGTGAGCTATTCTGTTTTCTCTCTCAGTGCATTTTTATTCACTGTAAACAGATAAAACATGTGATGGATGTTTCCACATAAAAGCTAGTTAAGTCATAAATTATATGGGTGCAGCATGCAGTTTTGGTGTGAAAGAAATCCTTTATGCCTCTGTGTGAAATGAATGAAAGTGTTTCAGATATTTAAACAGGCTCCGCTTGTTGGTAAGTGATTTGAAGTGTTGATCGGGATTTTTTTAACACCTCGCTCAGGAAATGGCAGAAAATATCAGAGGTTCATCTAATCCTTTAGGCCGGGGACCAGCTCACCTTGTATCCAGAGACATTAGTGGGAATTGCGGAAAAACACATAAATTAAAGATTGTATGGTCAAGTCAGGTTGGGAAACGCTCTCTTGTTGATTTTCAGTTCCTATTGGATCTCTGAGGTCCTTCAGAAAGAAACCTGCTTAGCTTTGCTTACTTCAGCATTTGCCACAAACTATGGAATTATTTCTGCTTTTCATGGATGGTCCATGAGCATGTCATGAACATAGAGTTCTATAATTTGGGCAAGTATGTGCTTCATTCTCTAGTTCAGCACAGGATTTATTTTCAGATTGAAATAGTTGTTTTCCATGGTTAATTCATTCCGACCATCCTAAAAATAAGAACAAAATAAGGTAGTCAATAGTAGTTTGGGATGAAATCATCAAAATTTACTTTTCAGCCCGGCTGCGTGGCTGACCCCATGAACCAGGTGGTCACAGTTTGATTCCTGGTCAGGGCACATGCCCGGGTTGTGGGCTCAGTCCCCAGTAGAGGATGTGCAGGAGGCAGCCAATGGATGATTCTCTCATCATTGTTTCTATCTCTCCCTCCTTCTCTTCCTTTCTCTGAAATCAATAAAAACATTTTAAAATTTTTATTTTTCAGCACTCCATGTACAAAGGCCATAGTTGATGATTTGCATAAATCACCTAAATAATCCTCGTGCAAGCAATAAACATGTGCAAACTAGGAAAAGGTAACTGTTGGTGGAGACACATTAACCAAAGAAACGTGTTTATAGTATTTGTAGCTATTTTATTGCCCTAGTTTGAGATGATGGAGAATATCCTAGTCAGAGACATGACTCATTAGAGCATGCCCCGAATTCTCCATTGAATTCTGGGAGAACGACCAGGTGAGAGTGGCCCCGATGCCCAGGGAGGCAGACCAGTGTCCTCATGGTTAAGAGCCGCTGCTAGGTACCCGCGACAACCCCGGCATCGCCAGTTGTGAGTTTCAGTGTTCAGACCCTAACAGTGCCTCCCTCCCCTGGCTGCTGGGAGCTGGGGCTCTCACCCCGTCCTGCTGGTCCCTGGCCCCAAGAGCACGTTCTCCCAGGCCCCCGCCCCGCACCATGCAGCTTCGGCCTGCGGCCTTTGCCCGCCTCGGAGCCAGCGCCTCTGCCCCCCTCGGCGTCTGTGTCTGGGTCCACACCTCACGCGCTCTTCCTGTGGAGCTGCTTCTGGTGGTCTCGGAATTAAATCCTCCGTCTCCTTTTTATGTGGAAATAAATGATTTTTTAAAAAGTCTTTCACTAGCACTTGATTGCACACTCCTTGAAGGGAAGCTCCATGTCATGTCATCTGCATACGTGTTTCCTGCACCAAGTCAGGCAGGCGAGGGGGGGGGCAGCTTGGGGCCATCCACGGGGGCGGGGGCGGGGTGGGGAGAGGGCCTGCCTGTGTTGTGGTCACTCTGTCCTGGGAACGAAATGTTACTCAGACATGGATAATACATTTACCAACTATCACAACAAGGTATTTTTATTTATTTATTTTTACTTTTTAAATATATTTTTATTGACTTCAGAGAAGAAAGGAGAGGGAGAGAGATAGAAACATCAGTTATGAGATAGAAGCATGGATGGCTGCCTCCTGCACACCCCCTAGTGGGGATTGAGCCCGCAACCTGGGCATGTGCCTTTGACTGGAATCGAAGCCAGGACCCTTCAGTCCGCAGGCCAATGCTCTATCCACTGAGCAAAACTGCTAGGGCAAAGAAAGATATATATTTAAAATGAAGCAAGAGCATGCTGTTTTTTCTAAAATAAATACAAATAAACAAGTCTTTAAAAAATGGATGTTTGTAATACAACAAGCCAAAACCTCCTCCAGCCTTGATGGGAGAAAAAAGTAATCTGATTTGTGCTTTATAAAATCTGGATGTGTTCCTAGGCCTCTGATTAGCTCTAAGGCAGGTCACAGAGGGTGGCCGCATCAAAAACAGTAAGACCACCCCTTCCTCACTCTCTTCTGGGTTTTGTAGCCAGTGTCAGGACACGGCCACTTCCCTCCCGCTGTTTAACGTGGTCTGTCACTCCGCACTGGCCTTCTGGGTACAGCCTTTCATCTTCTGCACTGATCACACTTTATTGTCCTTGACAGTAATTTTTTATTTTATTTTCCAAGGAATTTTTCTTTTCTTGAGTGTGTATGAGTGAATTCTCTTCTCTTAAGGATATTAATTATACGGGTTTTGTTTTTACCGTTGTTTTCCTCGTGTCTGCTTTTCTGTGATTTTTTAATGTTGTGTGGTTTCCTCTGTGTGACTCTCGGTTGGGGGTTCTCTCGGGGTGCCGGGCAGCCTTTACCTGCGGGCACCGGTGTGAGAGAGCTGCTCTGAGGCCTGCTGGATTCCTGGTCTGGCTCCCGCGGGGCCTCGTGCGGACTGTCCTGGAGCTCCTGGGCGCCCGCTCCGCTTCCCGGAGGTTCGGTTTCTCCTGAGATGTGTTCCTTCCCGGAGGGCCGCCTGGCTGCGCGGCCCAGGGCCCAGGGCCAGAGCGTCTGCATTCTATGTGCGCTGCACGGGGCTCCCCGCACAGGCCACTGCGGAGCCTGGCCTAGTGCTGCACCCCAGCCTCTGCGTGTCCCCCTCCCCGCAGCCCGAGCCGCTGGGTCACATTCCCAGACCCGCCCTCCGCTGGGTGCAGGGCCCCCTGGTGCACAGTGGGCTCAGTCCTCAGGGGGTCACTGTCTTTTAACGTAGTCGTTCCAGGAGGCCCCACACGCGTGCATGTACCTGGACCTGCCACGTGCACCCAGAAACCTTCAGTAGCCCTTGGTACCGAGGCCAAAGCATCCTCACGTCCTTAGAGAGAATTGTGTTCGAGGACCTAACACGTCCTGGCTCTGGTCGCCTCCACCTTGTTGGACTGCGCCCAGCTCTCAGGCTGGTCTGCTGCCCCTGGCACTCACCCCATTCCTCACCCCTCAGTCCTAACCCCAGTCCTCACTCCAGTCCTCACCCCAGTCCTCACCCCTCAGTCCTCACCCCAGTCCTCACCCCAGTCCTCACCCCCACTCATCACCCCTCAGTCCTAACCCCAGTCCTCACCCCCAGTCCTCACCCCAGTTCTTACCCCCAGTCCTAACCCCAGTCCTCACCCCAGTCCTAACCCCAGTCCTCACCCCCAGTCCTCTCCCCAGTCCTCACCCCCACTCATCATCCCCCAGTCCTCACCCCCAGTCCTCACCCCAGTCCTCACCCCAGTCCTCACCCCCCAGTCCTCATCCCCAGTCCTCACCTCAGTCCTCACCCCCACTCATCACCCCTCAGTCCTAACCCCAGTCCTCACCCCCATTCCTCACCCCAGTCCTAATCCCAGTCCTCACCCCCAGTTCTCACCCCAGTCCTCACCCCCATTCCTCACCCCAGTCCTAACCCCAGTCCTCACCCCCATTCCTCACCCCCGGTCCTCACCCCAGTCCTCACCCCCAGTCCTCACCCCAGTCCTCACCCCAGTCCTCACCCCCCAGTCCTCATCCCCAGTCCTCACCTCAGTCCTCACCCCCACTCATCACCCCTCAGTCCTAACCCCAGTCCTCACCCCCATTCCTCACCCCAGTCCTAATCCCAGTCCTCACCCCCAGTTCTCACCCCAGTCCTCACCCCCATTCCTCACCCCAGTCCTAACCCCAGTCCTCACCCCCACTCATCACCCCAGCCCTCACCCCAGTCCTACACATGTGTCCTCTTCCTGCTGAGGCTGAGCCCCTCCAGGTCCTCACTTCCTGCCCCTCCCCCAGCTCGCATCACTATGCAGTGCTCCACAAATTTACCTTTTTGTGGTCGCACTTGTTACTTGTGATAACCCGCCTCACTTCACAAGAGGAGAGCCCTCACGCCCCACGGTCCTCTCTCCAAAGCGCCCCAAGGAGCTGGGCGCACTGGGCGCCCCTGAGTTATCGGCACCTTGGCCACTATGCCGCTGTAACTTAGGTGATTTTGAAAGTTTCTAAAATGTCCTCGCGATAAACTGCTTCTGTCCCCCTGTGGGTTACTGAGGAGGGCCTTCTGTATGTATACCCCTGCGGGCTGCGGGGCAGTGTGGCCTGAGGCGTCCTGCCAAAGGGAGGCTGGGCCTCGAACGCAGCAGTTTCCTGACTGGTGGCGCTCCGCCCCCCCCCCAAGGCCCGCTTTAGGGGTGACGTGCCCTAACGTGGGTCTCAGATCTCTCCCAGCCCCTGGGCCTCAGAGGCTCTGCGCATGTGCCCCACAGCAGGGACTTGGGCCCATTCGCCCATATGGAAGGCGGGGGAAGAATGCCCTTCTCCTGCTGGGACTCCCCCAGGGGGCCCCCGGACTCCCCTACAGGAGCAGTGATGGCCCTGCCCGCCGGGGCGAGCAGGGCAGGGACAGGTGACACGGCCCTGCCTGCGGGGCAGAGGGCCTGGTGATCTGTTCCTGCCTCGCGGGGGGCAGGGGGAGGTGGGGAGGGAAGGGAAACCCCACAGAAACAGGTGGGACCTGGACCAGGGCCTGGGGTGAGATGGGGCCCCAGCTACTTCCCCTACTGGAAGGTCTCCTATTCGTGCAGGAAGCTGCTCTAGTTGGTCCTCTGGGTGCGCCGGGTGAGGGTTCGGATGCTGAGTCCAGTGGTCTGTGCTGTCTTCACACGTCCAGGAGGCTTGCTCCTGAAGAGCGTCCCGCCACAGCAGATGGGCGGTGGGACTGGCGTGGCGCTGCGGGCTTTTCCACTTTTCAGCTTTGATCTGAGGCCGAGCTGGACAGGTGAGCTGGACAGGTGAGCTGGACAGGTGAGCTGGACAGGTGAGCTGGACAGGTGAGGTGGGCAGGTGAGCTGGACAGGTGAGGTGGGCAGGTGAAGTAGACAGGTGAGGTGGACAGGTGAGGTGGACAGGTGAGCTGGACAGGTGAGGTAGACAGGTGAGGTAGACAGGTGAGGTGGGCAGGTGAGCTGGACAGGTGAGGTGGACAGGTGAGGTGGGCAGGTGAGCTGGACAGGTGAGGTAGACAGGTGAGGTGGACAGGTGAGCTGGACAGGTGAGCTGGACAGGTGAGGTAGACAGGTGAGGTGGGCAGGTGAGCTGGACAGGTGAGGTAGACAGGTGAGGTAGACAGGTGAGGTGGGCAGGTGAGCTGGACAGATAAGGTAGACAGGTGAGGTGGACAGGTGAGCTGGACAGGTGAGGTGGACAGGTGAGGTGGGCAGGTGAGCTGGACAGGTGAGCTGGACAGGTGAGGTGGACAGGTGAGGTGGGCAGGTGATCTGGACAGGTGAGCTGGACAGGTGAGGTGGGCAGGTGAGCTGGACAGGTGAGCTGGACAGGTGAGGTGGACAGGTGAGGTGGGCAGGTGATCTGGACAGGTGAGCTGGACAGGTGATCTGGACAGGTGAGCTGGACAGGTGAGGTGGGCAGGTGAGGTGGACAGATGAGGTGGACAGGTGAGCTGGACAGGTGAGGTGGACAGGTGAGCTGGACAGGTGAGCTGGACAGGTGAGGTGGGCAGGTGAGGTGGACAGGTGATCTGGACAGGTGAGGTGGGCAGGTGAGCTGGACAGGTGAGGTGGACAGGTGAGCTGGTCAGGTGAGGTGGACAGGTGAGCTGGACAGGTGAGGTGGGCAGGTGATCTGGACAGGTGAGGTGGACAGCTGAGGTGGGTCCGAGGTGGGTGCAGTCAGCCAGCTGTGGGCAGGTCGAGCGGTTGAGAGAGACAGGAAGAGCGTGTGGAGAGGACCTCCGCATGTGAGTCTGGTTGATGGCGCTGGTGTTTGCTCACCTGCATGAACAGGTGGCCGCCGTCCAGTCTGCCTGCTCTGGGGCCAGAGAGCAGTGACGAAGGCTCAGCCGAACCAGGTGCCGGGCGATGCCTGGGTGAGAGTTGGTAGGGATGCGCTCTGCAGCCCTGGCGCTCTGCAGGAGGCTCGCCTGGAGTTACCGAGGGCTTCGGCGGAGGCACCGCGTGGAGTCTTCCCTGTCATCGCCGTCCTTGACCCCTGGAAACCACAGCGCCAGGCACCGGGCAGCACCGAGGCTCAGCTCGTGGGAAAGGAGCGTCTGGGATTGGCACCAGAACACGCCCTGTCAGCAGGCCACGCTCCGTCTCCCTGTGCGTGGAGGGGGTGCAGGCGCGTCGCTGCTAGGCCTTGGCCCAGGATGTTGGACACATAATCCAGGCGAGCCTGCCCTGGCGGCATCTGAGGCCTGCTCCACTCCCGGAGGCCAGGGCTGTCCATTGGATGGAATACGTTTCCGTGAGCAGCACTGACTATTGAAAGAGGCGAACGTTGTCGAGCGCACACCAATGTCGTCATGCACGGCTCCCCCGAGCCTTCTCCCACCCCCAAGCTGGAGTCGTGGGTGCACCTTCCAGTTTCAGTTGGCAGTACCGACCCAGGCAAAATAACGCGACGTTAGACACAGGCCCGACGTGAGAGTCAGCGTGGAAGGCTGTGCCCTCGTGGGGCCTGGCTTCGTGGTCTCGTGACCTCGCTGCGGACATGGGGCTCCTTGCCTAACCGGGACCAGCCCCGTCCCCGACGTGCGTTCACAGGACCTTGTTCTGGGCTGGCTTTGGGGCGACGTGGGGCAGCACGTTATACCAAGGAGAATCGTGTTTAACCAGACACCCTCTGAATTCTCACATTTTTCTGGGTCTTTTTAAATCGTAATCATAGCAAAGTTGAATAGTGCCCAAATGGAATCTTCTGTGTGCCCTCTGCCCACAAATGCCACTCAAAAGGGGTGAACATTTTTAATGATTTCTTACGTAAACACACAGCAATTTTCTGAGCAAGCACAAACTGCCATACAGGTGTGTCTGTGACTGTGTTTGTAGTGTGTGAGTGTGAATGTGAGTGTCTGTGACTGTGTGAGTCTCTGTGTATGTGAGTGTGTGAATCTATGTGTGTATGTGAGTGTGTGTTAATGTACCTGTGTGTGAGTGTATGAGACTGTAAATATGAATGTGTGTGAGTGTGTGAGAATGTGTAAATATGAATGTGTGTGTGAGTGTGTGTGAGTCTGTGTGATTGTGTGTTAATGTGAGTCTGTGTGTGAGTGTATGTTAATGTGAGTCTGTATGTGTGTTAATGTGATTGTGTGTGTGTGAATGTATGTGTGAGTGTGAGAATGTGTGTAAATATGAATGTCTGTGAGAGTGTGTGTGTGTGTGAGTGTGTGTGAATGTGTGTGTTAATGTGTGTGTGAATGTATGTAAGTGTGAGAATGTGTGTAAATATGAATGTGTGTGTGAGTGTGTGTGAGAGTGTGTGTGTGTGTGAATATGTGTGTGTGTGAATGCGAGTGTGTTAATGTGAGTATGTGTGTGAGAGTGTGTGTGTGTGTGTGTAAGTGTGTGTGAATATGTGAGTGTGAGAATGTGTGTAAATATGAATGTGAGTGTGTGTTAATGGGAGTATGTGTGTGTGTGAATGTGTGTGAGAATGTGTGTGAGTGTGAGTGTGTGTGAATGTGTGAGTGTGAGAATGTGTGTAAATATGAATGTGAGTGTGTGTGTGAATGTGTGTGTTAATGTGAGTATGTGTGTGAATGTGTGAGAGTGTGTGTGTGAATGTGTGAGTGTGAGAATGTGTGTAAATATGAATGTGTGTGTGTGAATGTGTTAATGTGAGTATGTGTGTGTGTGAATGTGTGTGAGTGTGTGTGTGAATGTGTGAGTGAGAATGTATGTAAATATGAATGTGTGTGTGAATGTGTGTGTGAATGTGTGTTAATGTGAGTATGTGTGTGTGAATGTGTGTGAGAATGTGTGTGAGTGTGTGTGAGTGTGTGTGAGTGTGTGTGAATGTGTGAGTGTGAGAATGTGTAAATATGAATGTGTGTGTGAGTGTGTGTGTGTGTGTGTGTGTGTGAGTGTGTGTGAGTGTGTGTGAGTGTGTGTGAGTGTGTGTGAATGTGTGAGTGTGAGAATGTGTGTAAATATGAATGTGTGTGTGAGAGTGTGTGTGTGTGTGAATGTGAGTGTGTATTAATGTATGTGTGTGTGTGAATGTGTGTGAGAGTGTGTGTGTGAGTGTGAGTGACTGAGTGTCTCCCTAATCAGTGGTTTGCCTTCACCTTTCCTGCCTGGCTCTTGGTCACAAGGATGGCTCTCCTCCAGCGTTGCTGTCCTGCCTCTTATTTCCCAGCACCTGCTCCACGCGGGAGCTGCTCTGTGCGTGGCCCCTCCCTCGCAGTCCCTCAGGCCAGAGGGGACACAGACCAGTGGGAACGTATAGAGAGCAGGTTAGGAGATGGCCTTAGCGCCATCAGACGGCTGTGCAGATGCGCAGATGGGAGACGCACTTTCTGGGGGCGATGGGAGGGGAGCGCCCGGGGCCAGGGGAGGGAAGCAGGGACTCAGGGGCAGCGCCTCCTCCACTCGGAACCGCTTGGGGGCTGAGCACACAGCTCCTGTGGTTCCTCCTTCTCCGTGAGAGCTGCCTGCAGGCGGATTCTTGGCTGTTAGAAAACACGGTTACCAACATTTTTACCCAATCTCCTTTGCATGTGTGCGAGAATTTCCTAAGGAATACTCCCTCAAATAACTCTGCAGGGTCACAGGGTGTTTCCGTCTATTTTAATATATTTCTAATTGTTTCCAACACATTGCGTAAATGTACGTTCCCGTCAGCGGTGTGCAGAGGGCCTGTTGTTGGATAGCTTGCCGATCCCTGGTGATGCCGGGTTTCAGGGTTTTTCCTCAGTGCGATCGGTCTTGATGGATGTGAACAGAAATACCCCCTCAAATTCAACGAGGCTCTGGCTCCTGCGTCCTGGCGTCCGCATCACATCTTCTGTGCGGCCTTCTTCCGGGGCACCCTGGCTGCGGTGTGTCATTCTCTCTCTCTCTCTCTCTCTCCCCCCCCCACCCCGCCCCCGGCCTCTCCTCCATCTCTGTCCCACCTTTGCCCTCAGAGAGCAGGGCCCTTGCCATTTTGTTCATCGTGCCGCTGTGTGGTTATTCACGATGCCAGGAGCGGAGACAGGTGCCTGCCTGGTTCCCGTCGAGCAGGGAGGGCGACGCTGACTCAGTCCGTGTGTGTCAGCCACACTTGATCCTGCAGGAGAGCTGATCCGTGGGTTTGTGGACTTACGGAAGGTAGCAGTTTATAAAGATAAAGTAAGTGCAGCTAGGGAGAGGTTCCGAGAAGGAAAGAGGAAAAACAAACATCAGTGCTGGGCGGACTCTGAGCTAGGCTCCCAAGTATTCTGCTAGACCGCCAGGCGAGACGGCTGGGAGGGCCCAGAGAAGCAGGACTCGGGCAGATGTGGGTGCAGCTCTGAGGGCCCGGGCCCAGAGGGCAGCCCCCAGAGGCTGGTGGGATGCCATCGAGGTCACACCCCGCAGAGGAGCAGCTCTTGTTTTGTGTGTTTCTTCTAGAGGATGTGGAGATCGTAGATACTTTGGTTGAGTGTAACAAAAATGTACATTTCGTTAAATTGCCCTGGATTCTTCAGGTGTTTGGGAATATAAGCATGTTCTGTAAATAACTGACTTCTATGAGCCGTTTTGTGTGGCCTGATGCTAGGCTCTGTGGGAGGGACGTGGCATTGAACCCTCACCGCAGCCCTATAGGCTGTGACACGATCACCTCTCCGCACAGGTGTGCACCGGACACCAAGGCTGTGGCTGCTTGAGCTCGTAGCTCGCAGGCGTCTGGTCTTGGCTCGAACCTGTGTCCTCCAGACTCAAGGCTGTGCCCATTCCCAGTGCAGATCACGAGCCCGGCGAGCTGCCTTGATACAATGTCAGCGTGGCCAGGGGGAGGTGAGGGACTGAGGCCGGCAAGGAGCCTGGCCCCGCGCTGAGGCACACTGGCGGGCGGGACAGCAGGGGTGGTGCCGGTGTGATACAGACAGTCCAGCAGCGTATTCTGGTATTCTGTGGCCGTAGACAGAGGGTCCGGACCACGCCCAGGGAGCACGCAGGTGCCTGGAGGGGAGTTTGCAGACGAGGAGGTGCCGGGACGTCTGAAGTTGATTAAATGCAAGGATCCGGGCTTTTAAGGCAGTTCAGGAAGGAGTGATAGCAATCAGTGCCTTGAGCAGGAAGGTTAAAAAAAAGGAAGTGATATTTTGGGATAATTAATCTCTGGTACTAAGGAGGACAGATCCAAATGGAACGAGCAGAGCCAGAAGGGAATGGGGCGGTGAGGAAAGGGATGGGATTCCAGTAGGCGTGAAGGAGCGCCTGCCCCCAGAAGTGACCTTGAGGGTGGCGAGGGGGCAGGGAGCCTTTTTATATATGCCAGGGAGTTCAATGTTTTCAGATGCTTTTAAAGGCACATTTTTGCTCTGTGGCCATCGCCAGAGCTCTGCCAGGTGAGGCGTGGTCCCTCTCCAGGTGCCCACACAAGATACCTCTGGTTTCTCCAAGGGCTTGGCCTCAGAATCATGGATGGCAAACGCATGGCTGCTTCTGTGTCCATTGGCCGGCATTCTGCCCACAGAACAGTGGCACAGGCTCCCATAGGACGGTGCTCACACGCCCCCGTAGGGCGGTGCTCACGGGAGTGCTCACACGCTCCCGTAGGACGGTGCTCACACGCTCCCGTAGGACGGTGCTCACACGCCCCCGTAGGACGGTGCTCACACGCTCCCGTAGGACGGTGCTCACACGCCCCCGTAGGACGGTGCTCACACGCCCCCGTAGGACGGTGCTCACACGCCCCCGTAGGACGGTGCTCACACGCCCCCGTAGGACGGTGCTCACACGCTCCCGTAGGACGGTGCTCTCACGCTCCCGTAGGACGGTGCTCACACGCCCCCGTAGGACGGTGCTCACACGCCCCCGTAGGACGGTGCTCACACGCCCCCGTAGGACGGTGCTCACACGCCCCCGTAGGACGGTGCTCACACGCCCCCGTAGGTCGGTGCTCACACGCCCCCGTAGGACGGTGCTCACGCTCCCGTAGGACGGTGCTCACACGCTCCCGTAGGACGGTGCTCACACGCTCCCGTAGGACGGTGCTCCCGTAGGACGGTGCTCACACGCTACCGTAGGACGGTCCTCACACGCTCCCGTAGGACGGTGGCACACGCCCACGTAGGACAATGCTCACACGCTCCCGTAGGACGGTGCTCACACGCCCCCGTAGGACGGTGGCACATGCCCCTGTAGGACGGTGCTCACACGCCCCCATAGGACGGTGGCACACGCCCCCGTAGGGCGGTGCTCACACGCTCCCGTAGGACGGTGGCACACGCCCCTGTAGGACAATGCTCACACGCCGCCGTAGGATGGTGCTCACATGCTCCCGTAGGACGGTGCTCCCGTAGGACAGTGCTCACACGCCCCCGTAGGGCGGTGCTCACACGCTCCCATAGGACGGTGCTCCCGTAGGACAATGCTCACACGCTCCCGTAGGACGGTGCTCCCGTAGGACAGTGCTCACACGCCCCTGTAGGGCGGTGCTCACACGCCCCCGTAGGACGGTGGCACACGCCCCTGTAGGACGGTGCTCACACGCCCCCGTAGGACGGTGCTCACACGCTCCCGTAGGACAGTGCTCACACGCCCCTGTAGGGCGGTGCTCACACGCTCCCGTAGGACGGTGCTCCCATAGGACGGTGGCACATGCCCCCATGGTCAAGCAAAGTAATAGTAATGGTAACATTACCAGCAGCCACAACATGCCATGCTTACAGCTGACAGCGCTGCGTCTGCCTCTGTTCAGTTCCTCATGCGTCCCCAGGTGACTTCCAGACTGGCGTCTATTCCCAGCTGCTCCCTGGTGTTCGTGTCCCTCCACGTCATCACGGCATCGCAGCCAGACGATACTCTCCCCACACAAACCGACCTGTCACTCAGAGGCCTTCCCGTCACTGTCACTCTGCACAGGTGAGGCTCTGCCCCTTACTGCGTGAGCCTGTCAGCTACCCCTTTCCTAGACTCCCACAGGAGGGGGAGGCGAGGGGGCTCTCCCTGAAAGCTTAGAGCTCTTGCCTGCTGGGCCCGTTGCCTAGGAAACAGCCTGCCCCGAAGCCCACCAGAGAGTTGATTCTGCTCACAACCCTGTAACCCGGGCCTGGCTCAGCTGGGGCAGCTGTGTCCCGGTTCTGCTCAAGGCTGGGAGCCGCTGTCCCCTGAGTGCTGGTCAGTTAGCTGGGCCTTTAGTGAGACTGTCAGCGGGGACACCTGGTGTGGCCTCCACGTGTGGCCTGGGCTCCGTGTAACACGGTGCCAGGATGGTGGCTGGCACTCTCCTCTTGTAACCCCCGCTGATGGCAGCGTCACGCTTATCATTTCTCGTGACCAAAGGCAAGTCCTGGCTCAGCCGTGGCCCGGGGGAGAGGCACTAGACGCCTCCTTTTGATGGGGCGACATCACGGAATTTGTCCGCGTTTTCACCTGCCCCTGCTCTGGGCCTGTGTGCCTGCCGTCGCGCTCCTGTCTACGAGATCCTGTCTTTTTTCTTTGCTACCTTTTTCTTTCATTTCAAATTTCAGGTTAGCTTGAAATCAGTGCCTGTGTCTTCTTCTTCTCTAAATCTGCGTGAGGCCTTTGGTGAGGTGTGGCCACACTCGTGCCCACAGCCGAGGGGACGTTTGTAAAACATTGGTCCTCCCAGCCACCCTCAGTCCGGCTCCCGCACACCAAGCGCTCTGTGTCCTCACGTGTGACCCAGGCCTGGCCCCCACCGCACACAGTAGGTTTTCAGTCCATCTTAGTGGCATCACAGGAGAGGTTTCTGTTTGTTTAGGAAAGCCCTCCTTCCCTGGAGACCTGAGCTGCTTCTCTAACCTTTGAGGCACTTTAGCTTCCACTCGTGGACTCTACAGCCTGTACCTTTGTAAGGCACGGTCACCTTATCCTGAGAAAAGATTTTCACTTTACAAGCATTGAATCTTTGACACACCTTAGTTATAACGACATTAAACTCTCTCATTGTGCTGTTCCCCTAAAAACAGGTTTCCTGTTTCCAAGAGCTGCAGTCCCTCGGGCAGAGGAGGCTCTCAGGGTCTAGAGCACATCGTGCCTGGAGAGCGCGGCTGGGCCGCAGCACCCGCGCTGAGAGCGGTTCCCTTTCCTCGGCTGCCCACTGTCCCCTCCGGAGCTTGGAGCTCCGGCCAGAGCTTCGTCCCTTCCCCCTCCTGCCTCCCTTCAAAGTTACCGCTAAGTTTAGTCCTGTGGAACCTCCCTAGGCTCCTGTTTCTTGCCCTTTGGGGGGTTGGAGCGTCTGGGCAAGGCCTCGCTGTGTCGGGAGGCGCTGCCTGAGGAGAGGGCAGCCGGTGGGGCTCCAGCCCCTTCCGCGCTGCGCTGCCCACTCCCTCGGGTCCTGGTGCTTCGGGGAGAGGTGAGCCGGCCAGCCTGGCCGGTTCTGTGTGGTCATGGTTCTTGTTTGTTCAGTCTGCTGGCCCTTCTGCCCGGGATGAGCTGGCGCTGTGAGCAGGACACAGATTCCTGCCTGGGATGGCTGTGCACGTGGCCCTTAACCTGGCGGAACCCGGAACCCGGGCAGGGGCTCAGGGCAGCGTCCTGGTGCCCGCGGCGTGAGGATGGGGCCCTGTTAGTCTCCGGAGACTCCTGTCCCTGGATGCCGCCTGGCTCTGCCTGAGGAGAGTGCAATCCGTACCCTTGCCCGTGAGACGAGGCCTGCACCAGCCTCCAGCCTGTTGGGCGACCCGGAGCGCACGTGCCGGAGGCTAACACGGTGCCTGGTGCTTCAGGTGAGCGCCTGGGAGTAGAACGGCACTGCTTTCCCGGAAAGTGGTTTCAAACGGTGAGATCGAGTCCTGTGGCTTTGTCCCCAGGCGTCGGGTGGGAGGTGAATTGGTGATGGCACAGGTGCCCACGCTCTATCTGTGGTCACTCCTGGTTCTGAATGCCCTGGAGTCACCAGGGGTCTGCTTGCTACTCACCCTGCAAAGTGTGCCATGCCTAGGATTTCTCCCTCTCATGGCCGGGGCTCCCGGCGGAGGGTAGGGGGATGCTTGTGTGTGAGTGGGTGGGGCATGGGGTAAGCAGGGCGTGCTGGTGTGGTCACACCTGGCCGGCTGTGCTTCCCCCATGTCCCCGCTCACCAGCCCTGGGCATTCCATCGTCAGCTTCAGAAGATGTGCCCACAGGGCGCGGGGGGCTGTGTCTGCCCTGCTGAACGAGATGGAAAGGTAAAGGCCAAACGTGGACAGACGAAGCTCCTTGGAGTGACCCGGGAGCTGCAATGCTGTGGGCACGTGCAGGCCGGGGCTTCTCAGAAGTCTGATTTGAATGTGAAGGATGAGGAGGAAGGTGTGTGTGTATTTCCCACCGAGGAGAAGTGAATGCAGGGCCCCAAACAGGAAAGTCTCGCTTGTTCTGCGAGAAAAGACCAGGTGCCTGCAATGTCAGGAGAGGGCACTGTGAACAGAAGTTCAAGACTCGCCAGCGACTTGCGTGGAGTGGAGGCCGCCGTGAGGAGCCTGCGTTCATATGAGTCAGGACGCAGATCTGGTGAACTACATGCTGGTGAACTGCTGAAGGGATACAACCACAGGGTGATATTCCTCCATCTACATTTTTAAAAGACAACTCAATCCACTTCACTCCCATTTGAATTTCTATTCTCAGAAGCAGAAAGTAAGTGCTGGTGAGAACATGGGGAACTGGACCCCTGTGTGTTCCCGCTGAGACTCACATGGAGCAGCCTCTGTTGAAATGGCACATTAGTTCCTAAACAATTGCACACGGAGTCTAACAGTTCCCCTTCCAGATCAGAGCCGCAGAGAATGGAAACGCAGGGATCACAGAGACAATGTTTACGACGGACTCTTCACGAGACCTGAAAGATGGGACAGCCCACGTGTCCGTGGACAGATCCACGGTAAACACAATGTGGTCAGTACATAAGAGGAACATTGTTCAGCATTAACAACATTACATGCTACATGCTGTAACATGGATGAACCTTGAAAATGCCCTCAATGGGATGGGCCAGACACGGGAGGATGCACGCTGTATGATTCCACTTGCATGAGGTACCTGGAGTAGCCACATTCCTAGACAGAAGGTAGAGTGGAGCTTGCCACAGGCTGGGGAGAGAGGTCACGGGATGGAATCAAAGTTTGGAAAGATGAAGAAGTTCTGGAAGTGGGTAGGGGTGTCAGATGCATAGTGTGAACGTAAAGACCATGAAGTAAATGCCAACCACTTGAAAATGGTTAAAAGTCTAGGTTTCATATACAGTAGGTCCTCGGGTTATGTTGGAGATCCGTTCCTAGGCGCGACGTAACACGATTTTTGCCGTCAGTCGGAACCCACCTACATAAGCACCTGCGTCACTCACATGGAGCAGACACAGCAGTAATGAAGTGAAACAGTAAAAAAGATTTAGAAGGAAGATAACAATTCCTGACCTTTACTTGTGGTAAATAAATAATAAAAAACATAAAGCACATGTGTACATACGTCGAAATGACAGAACTTTTTTTTTTTTTTTATAAATAAATGGGAGATGGTGACGTGACCACGAAACGACATGCATCCAGTCTGACATAACCCGAGGACTGTCTGTACAGTCAAACTTTAGCTCTTGAACATCTCAAACAATTCGATTCTCGCCCAAGTTGTTCACAAAAAATGTCTCCATTGTCGGACAAAACTTCAGTTCTCGATCTGACTGCCCTTCGATGCTGATACCTGTGATCTGTCATGCGTGAGGAGGGAGAGGAGATGAGGGCCGACACGTAGACTTTCGTGTGAACGGCAGTTAGCAGGCCGTGTGGGGCAGGTCGAGGGACGGGGTTGGTTGGCCTGTCCTTAGCAAGTCGATGGCATTTCAGGGATTAACTGTGGACGAGATGAGCAAGGGGGTGCAGCCACAGGTGATGGGCAGCATCAGAGGATTCGCACCTGCTGTGCACGACTGACCTGTGCGAAGGAGGCGGGGTCTCTGGCGCGGCTGCGGCCTGTGCTAACCCACAGACGGCTGTGCTCATGCGGGAAGTCTCCTAGCGTGCAAATAAGGATGTTATAGGAGCCCAGGCAGGGGAGCTGGGTTGGTTAAAGTGTGGTCCCGATACACCAAGGTTCCATCCCCAGTCAGGACACATAAGGAATCAGCCAGTGGATCAGAAATAAGGGAAACAACAAATCCATGTCTCGCTCTCCTTCCCTCCCACCCTCTCTCTCTCTCAAGTCAATACATTCTTTTAAAGAGAAAGGAAAAGCATATTACTGGAGGAGTGAGGATGTTTGCATGGGCATTTGACAAGCGCCAGAACCTGGAGTTGGTGTCACACCCGAAACATACGTGTCACCACAGCCCTGGTCCTTTCATGGCATGAAACGGAAGTCAGTTCCTGTCGGTGAGCTTCTCCCTGTGAGATGGGAACCGGATCTCCTGGGCCTCCAGGACTCTCACGGGCAGCCCCGCACCGCACAGTGTGCCGCAGGGGTCCCGAGGGCAGGAAGCCTCATTGCTCCTCCTCCCCGCTGCGCCCAGAGCCCGGGTGGGGAACGGCCGACCTGCGGGCCCTGTGAGGCCCGAGAAATCATTGGGGCTGGCCCTGCCACGGCAACCGCAGGCAGGACTCGAAATTCAATAAATTTAGCAGTTTTCTCATAGCAACATAAGTTTATATAAGTGAATTATAGTAAGCGAATGATGTCATCGATATCCAAACGGCCTTGGCAGAAAGAAGGTCCCCACCCTGCCTCTCAGTCTTTCATTAACCTCTCTGGGTTCTGTTCTGCCCTTTGTGAAGCAGAGCGGGTCATGCGTCAGGAGCAGACTTGCTAAGGATTAAAGGTGACCGTGAATCCTGGTGGTGGGCAGCCAGGCCGGGCGTCGGTGGCCCTGTGACCAGGAGCAGACTCCAGGCAGAGGGACAGGGATGCCCACGGAGTCGGGGACACTCGGGAACATTCTCGGGAATTTGTTCCTGAGGACCTGAGATGCTGCCATAGTCCCTGCAGAGAGGAAGAACGTGGTCACAGTCAGGGGACAGAACATAGAGAGTGACAACTGTCCGCTCGTCCCCTGGGGCCATGCGTGGGTCCTGGGAGAGTGATGGTTTCAGGCAGCGGCTTTCTTTTTAAAAGTACAGCAGTTGCCTTCCATGAGATCAGCTACCACCACACCTTTGATATCACACCTCCAAAAGTTATTTTTAACCTTCACCCTCTTTTTCCTCATAATTACAGTATATTCAGAAACAAATGAAATAAGCATGAACAAATGAAATAGTGTATGTTCTAAAACATGATCAAAATAGAAGTAGTAAGATGAGCTAGAAAGGACATAAAATTAAAAATGATTTCAGTATTTTACTTATTAATCATATTTATGTTTTGCTCTCATTGGAACATATCACTAATCCTGCCTTTTCTTGGAGAGTTCTATAACTGAATATGCCTCTTTATTTTGAAGATGCTGACTCAACAGCTTGAAATACAGCAATTTCAAAATCCATTTGTTTCTAATCTTCTTAAAAATTGCCACTGCACAGGATACGTGCCTCAAGCGGGCAAATCATGTCACTGGCTGGCTGCACGTGTGCGCCTCGGGCAGAATCCTGTCCCTTGGTTAGGCAGGATTTTAGTAAAATTCAATGGTAAATTTCCATCTTCCCTGATGCCTGTCAATTGGTCCTAAAGATAAATCAGAAGATGTAGCATTTTCCTATTTAAAATAAAAGTTTGTATTGATTTTTAGAGAAAGAAGGAAGGAAACGGGAGAGACAGATAGAAACATCGATGAGAAAGAAACATTGATCTGCTGCCTCCTGCACGCCCCCTATTGGGGATGTGCCCACAACCTGGAATCAAACAGTGACCTCCTGGTTCATGGGTCAACACTCAACCACTGAGCCACACCGCTGGGCACATTTTTTCTATTTTTAACCAATGGGCTTCAAACCCACTGTAATTATTCTTTGGCTGGGTTATTTTGTAGGTGGAAAATTCTGTTGCTGGGAATTTAAAATAGGAAATTATGAGAGTTTTCATAGATGATGCATTTATATCTCTTTGAGTAGAAAGTCATGTGATAATGGAAACATTTCCAAACATGGGTCTTTACACTCGCTCAGCCTTTCTCTCCAAGCAGTGTCTCTGTCCCCTGCTCAGACACCCCTTTCCCCGGGTGGACTCCGTGTTCTTTGAGACCGCGCCCTAGCAGCCGCCCCGGAAGCGCAGCTCTGCAGCAGCCCGCCCACGGCCACGGACAGCACTTTGTTTTCCTGTAACAGAAATGCAGAATTTTACTTTGACAACTTAAAAAGCACTTTGTCATGAGAGAACTCAGAAGTATCTGTATGGTACCAAGTATGTTCTTGTCATTCCCCATCATATCACAAAGGATTGTAGCATTTCTACTGTTTCAGATCACATAACCGAGCCCAGCCAGTGTGGCTCAGTTGACTGAGTGGCCCGTGCACCAAGCGGTCATGGTTCCCTTCCCAGTGAGGCGCATGCCCAGGTTGTGGGCTCAATCCCCAGGCGGGGGGAGGGGTGTGTTCAGGAGGCAGCCTATGGATGTTTGTCTCTCATTGCTGTTTCTATCTCCCTCTCCTTTCCTCTCTCTCTCAAAAATCAGTTAAAAAACATTTTTAAAAAGATGATATAATTTTATAAGTTCACTTAATCTGTCCCGGAAACTAGCCTTACGTTGTGATGTGCTGGGGTCGGGTACCTCGTGCAGGTGACGCTCCAGACCCTGGGGACCTGCCTCCTCCCTCAGGACCCAGTGGGACATGCAGTCTGTCCCAGCGAGGGCCGAGGAACCACCTGAGCTTGGATAAAGTGAGCCTTACTCCCCACTTTGTGGGCAGTGCTAGTGCCAGGATATGTGGCTGCAGAGGACGGGAACCCCGAATCCTGTGCCCACATCGCCGGATAAAGTGAGCCTCAGTGAGGGTCCCTCCTCGGTGTGGCTGTGGGTGAGGCACTCGGCCCCCACCGCGGCGCGAGTCACAGGAGGGGTCCTGACTTGGGCTCTAACTTGTGCCTTTTAGAAAATCACAGGCTCGGCTGTGAGGCTGTTCCTGCTTCCACGGTGAGGCGACAGGGAAACAAGGGGTCGTGTGGGTGAGCCCTGTCAGAAGCCACCTGTTTGGTAGTCATTTCTGCCCACCTAAGGCCTTGCAGACGGTGGGATGCTGTGCACGCTTCGCTGCTCTTTATTGTTGATTGAGTTTTCTCTTTCGGGTGTTTTGGGTCTTGTTTTAAAGTGTGTGTGTGTGTGTGTACACGCGCATGTGCTTCTGTATGCACAGCTTTGTACACGTGCATGGTTGCACATGTGTGTATGTGTTTGTGCACTGTGTGTACATGTGTGTTTGTGCATGCACATGTGTGTGCGCACATGTGTTCACACTACATATCCATCCTGAAAGGTCTAACTCACACTTAGGATAGACCAGTGCAGACAAATCCGGAGACTGTGTACCGTAACCTCTGCCCGTTTGCTGCACGATGACTTACAAATGACGGGGCCCACGGGGGCTCTGAAGTTCGTCTGTCTGTCGCTACAGCTCGGTCTTTACAGTTCGAGGGTTTTGTTTCCTCCGCTGCTCAGTACAAAGTGCAGTTCACCCGGAGGCAGATGGAGAGCCTGTGCCTGGCCCTTGTCCCCTAGCCTCTTACTTCCTGCCCAAACAGAACCCGTGTGAAGGTGAGAAACAGGGTCATTCTGATCATGCCAGCTCTTCCTTTTCTCCACATCCTTGTGTGCGTGGCAGGGGCTCCACTCAGGGGCGTGTTCAGAGAGCTACTTTTTGTTTTCCCACTGTTACATGTCATTTAAGAAGCCATTTGAATACACATTAGAATTCTAATGGAATTGATCTCTACTGCAGTCATGCCCTGATTCATTCATGGTGGGGATGGGGTGGTGAGCTAGAGCCATTTACTTTTTTTAATGAACAGAAAGGCTAATTTCTGCCTCATCAGCTTAGCCTATGAATGTTCTATTTCACCCATTCTGAATGACTACTCCCACATCAGTTTAATGTTTTGGTTAATGGGTAGTTATAATTTATATTTATAGCCACTTTTAAACTGGAAAATTCAGGCCCTAAATCCTGCCATTCTTTATAATCAGTGACTATATTGTACTTCAGGGAGAAATTTCCTTAAGTTTTTGCTAACTTTGCTGGTGATACAACAAAATAGAGGGTGATTTCTTTTAGTTGTTAATCTAAGAACGGAATTTAACAAATATGTTTAGAAATTTTATACCAAAAATGGAAAATAACTTTATGACATTGAGAACTTAGCTATTGAAATGCATTCTTTCAGTTGAATTTCATCAAGAAAGTTAATTATATCAGAATATTAGTTAATACAGATTTAAACATTTTTTAGTAAACATGTTAAAATTTCACATGAAGTTGATGATTTTAAAAAATCGTGTCCCCAAATAATAGAAAATACGTACCTATGTAAATGAAAGTAGCTGTCACTGAGTCGGTGCTACATAAAGGGATTTGTCCTTTTCCTCCACGCTGAGCCCTCTCATTGGGTCATGTGGTCACTGGGTGCACGAGCTGTGCATTGGCCACACCACGCATTCCTGGAAATGAGTTCAACCTGAGACACTGGCTCAGTCCCAAAGAGGCACCATGGTCTACAAAGTGCTTTTCCAGATGAAATAAAATTACAAGCCCTTCCTCCCTTTTCTTTTTCCTCCAATAATTCCATCATCTCAATGGGCAAAAACTACAACCATGTCCCTTAAGATTGGGAACAAGACAGGGATGCCCACTTTCACCACTCTTACTCACCATAGCACTAGAAGCCCTGGCCACACAGAAGTAATAAAAGGCAAACACATTGGAAAGAAGTAAAACTGTCATTATTTGCAGATGACATGATACTGTATATAGTAAAACCCTAAAGATTCCACCAAGAAACTTCTATCATTTCTAAAATGCATTCATTTCTGCCCTAATAAATTCATTACTGTAATCATATAATCTTCTCTTTTGGAAAGATGTCTACACATCATTTTGGGATGTTTTCTCTCTGTGCCGCCGGGTCCTGCATTGGGACTCACCTAGTGAAGAATGGTGTAGTTTTATTTTATCTTAAGGCATTGATCAACTTACTAGGTTCAACCATGGGAGGAGAATTTACCTCTCTGGCCCTCAATACTGGCCTGAGAGACTAAATAAGAATAGATATCCAAACGTTCTCTGCCTGCATTTGCCATTAGTCATGGGGACTCCTTGTTTTTGTTATAACCATCTTTCAGGACATTAATGCTGGAAACAAAGGGTCGTATGGATTGCTGAGTGAATTAATATGTGAGTGTGGATTGCTGAATGAATTAATATAGACTTTCACAATATGGCTACATGAAATATTAGTGATAAAGACATTCTTTCTGATTTTCTGAAGCCCTGGGTGCCTACTAGTCTGCATTTACTGGTATACTATAACTGAAACCCAGGTTCAGTTGCCTGTCACAGTGAAAGCCAAACTTGTGCTACAGGTGCTGGCGAGAAGGAAAGTGGTTTATTCAAGGGCCAGCCACCTGAGAAGATGGTGTGCCATCCTCCCAAAGCCAATCTCAACATCTCAGTGCAGGCAGAGATTTTTAAAGGAGGGAGAGGGACAGCAGTAATCGAGGGAGGGGGTTGCAAGTTCTCTGTTTGCAGACCAGCATAGTCTCTCTGAAAGGGATCTTGAAGCTGGTCAAGTGATGGTCTGGTGTACATCATCCTGGTCTTTGTCATCCTGCTTTTATGCCATCTTGGTTCTTCAGTTGGGGGACAGCAAATCTTCCAGAGCTGGGATGACTCAGGTTGCAGTCTGTATCTTTTGAAGTTAGTCCCTAGGATTCTTATACAAACACGTTGTTTATCTTCAAGTTACATATTAGGCAGAGTCAGCATTTATAAAAACAGTATCAAAAGAATGGTGGTGGGTTACAGTTCCCACTTTGCGATACTGTGATCTAATGAAGGCAGTATCTGTCAGTCCAGAATTCACATTCGTCGTCTTTCTGCTGTGTGGTGTGTCTTCTTGCCCTGCAGAGCACAGCTCTCTCCCATTGATTCCTGTATTTGGATGATAACTGAGTGCAGGAAGTGTGTTTTGTCTACAAGGTGTCTGAATGTGTTAATGCAGGGGTGAAATTCAGGGTTAGATTTTGCTGCTGCAATTGAGGTTCTGTAGGTGGTTGTTCCAGTGAAGATGAGATAAGCTAAGTATGGACAGTAAAAGGAGTCAAGTTGTGCCTCAAGGAAACTTGTTTTCAACGCTCTCAAATGCACATGTCCATCCAGTGAGCAAACTACAGCAAAGCAAAGAAACCAAACCAAAACAAGTTTGCCAGATTTGTCATGCTTCCCCTTTTTCTTTTGGGACTTGGGGAATTTCCAAGAAGTAAGATGACTCTTTACCCTCCATGTTTTGTCTTTCCTCGCAACTCTGCCCACTCAGGTCTCACCTGCATTTTCAGTCTTGCCTCATTCTAAGGACAGATCTTAACTCAATCAGAAGCAACTTTAGGAACTCAGAGCAGTTATGAGCACAACATATGACATACCGAGCAAGAATTATGATCATGCATTTATATATTCTCAATCCTCCCATGAGCCCTACAAATTTGATGTCATTTTTCCCAAATTCAAATGAAAGGAAATTATTTCTCAACTATCCACTATTTTTATTTTGAGAACTTTGAAAAAATACCAAAGGGACAAACAATCTCAGGAGACAAATTTGGTATCTCCAATTGTCCCAGAGAAGCAATATTTTAAAACAATGCTGAAAACTGGGATATATTTCAAATAACCATGCGTGTGGATGGATGTCCATGGTAGAGTCTTTAAGGGGGTGGGGGGAAGGTTACCTTCAAATATTAGTTTGTAGATTTAATTTATTTTTTTATCAATAAGATATTATAAGTTTGCAATTTAGTAGTAAAGGATGCTAGGTAGAGGAGAGAAAGTTGGGGGGATGATGGGGGACATCTATAATACTGTCAACAATAAAAACTAAATTTACAAGAGAGGGAGAAGGAAACGTCTTCCTCTTTGTAATTTGCCAAACTGCCTCTGGTTCACTGCTGCAGAATGATGAACTGTGGCGGCTACCTACTGTGCTGTGCTTATGCAACCAGAGGGCTTTATTCCAAAGAAACAGAATGAGGTTCTGACCCCAGAGTCTCCTGTTCTTCTGTGGTGACTACAGACCAGTGTGTGTACCTGACCTTCATTCACTGGTAATCGGGAGTCAGTATTCATGAAGCGTGGTGCATGCAGCCGCCGTGGTTTCCTACCAGTGACAATGAGTGTACATCCAGCTTGTGTCTGGCTGGTTTTATGTCACCTTGCTGACCCACTTCATGTTCTCAGGAGCATGAACATCTCATTATTTAGGGGTATTTGGTCCCGATCTTTTTTCTGTCAGACCAGAGATGATCAGACAGGTTCAATAACGGAGTGTAAGACAAGCAAACCCAAGAGAAGGGCCTCCTTGGTGAATAAAAGATCACGGAAGCAAGTGTCTGTTTCCACTGCAGTCCGTATTGCGTGTTATGTGTGTGAACAAGCACTGTGGGTGCAGGTCCCACTGCACGTCACTGCAGGTGGGATTGCTTGCTTTTCGCATTGACCTAGAGTAGGGTTGTCTGTGGAAGTTTCAGCATCAATAAGAAAGGTCATGGAGAGCTCGCTGTTTTCACACTCTCACCTGATGCCAAGGTAATCATGTAGGAGTCGCCACTGTCTTGTGGGAAGAGGTATTACGTTTTCTTTATGGCCATTTTTTCAGTCCTCTCTTACCATCTATGTATTTACTTCACTTACAGTTTACATTCAGTCTATTTTACATGAGTTTCAGGTGGACAGCGTAGTGTAAGGCGATCACATACTTTGTAGTCTTCCCCCGGTATTCCCAGTGCCCACCTGACGTACATATTATATGGTTATACCCCCCACGCTGCCCTTGACCTGTAACTGCTTCTTGTGCTTCTTAATCCCTTCGCCTTCTTTTATGCGCCCCCAAGCCCTCCCCTCTGGCAGCCTGGAGTCTGTTGTGTCATTTCTTGATGATGTTAGAGAAGGTGTCTTGATTAACAAATAACAGTGACATTAAGAATGGTCAACTCAGGGTGACCCATAATCTTAATGACATTGACCTGTTTGTTGGCCATGAAACAAACTTTCACCATAAAATGGTGGGTATCATAGCTTACCTGATATTTTACAATTAAAAAGAATTGCTCACTTCTCACTCATATGGAAAAATAGCTTTTCATGCTAAATGACATAAAAAGAGAACTTTGAGAAAATCAAAATTCTCTTTCAAAATTATTTATTTTTGAAAGTTTTACATATATCCTCTTAATCCCCCATTGTCCTCTCCCAGTCCCCCCGCCCCTCAACCCAGGCCTTCAACCCCCCTATTGTCTGTGTCCATTGGTTATGCTTATATGCATACAAGTTCTTTAGTTGATCTCTTACCTGCACCTCCTTGCCCCCGCCCATCCTCCCCTGCCTTCCCTCTGAGGCTTGACAGTCTGTTTGATGCTTCTATGTCTCCGGATCTATTTTTGTTTATGCTGTTCATTATATTCCACAAATTCATTTTTTATTATTCTAATTCATTTGTTTTAAAGGCTAAGGTATAAATCTAATATTTTTTAGAACATGCTATTTTCTGATTATATACTTAAAATTTATGTATTTTATGGTATATAAATCATGGGATTTATTACTAATGGTTTTCCCTTGACTCATAAATGTTGTTGCCAGTAGCTTGGCACCCATGAGTAACTTAGCAACAAATCAGCTCTCCAGCAAACAGCATGTTGCAAATAAGAGAGTTCAAATTCAGGATATTAGTGCATGTGTACTACTAAATCGAGCGGGGTCTTCTGATGCGGGGAGCTGCGTGGCAGTCGCGTTGAGTGAGTTTCCTCGTAGATAACACACTGACTGCATTCAGAAAGCAGGGCACCTGCTTCAGACCACAGCTTTGACAGGTAACGGAGAGCAGGTGAGGCGTGTGCAGGTGTCACTCCCAGCGGGTGAGTTTACGGGGTGCGTTTCCGCTGTAACCCTTCTGCTTTCGGAACAAACGCTGCTCATTTTCAGGGCGCTGTGCTTATAGTTTTGCACTTTCAGGGAATAACTTCATGAAAATATCACAAAATATTCCTCCTCATAGTTGTTTTACATGTGAAGACGTTCACATATTTAATATCAGTTTCCTTTAGTGGAATTGGCTTCTGCGACGGCTGTTGATGTTCTCCGAGAGGGAAGCTCCCTGTCTCGGCTGCAAGGCCACATGGAAGAGGTGAGGCTTTGGGGAAGCAGTGGCTTCCTGGGGCCATCACTGAAGGACCAATGCCCTTGGGGGGAGGGCGCCGCAGCCGCAGCACTTGCTGGCTGTGCCCTGGGCTCTGGACCCACCTCTCAGGCCCACAGGCTGCTGCTGCGCTTCCAGAAATCCGAGAGTCCCGGGAAGCCTGAGATAGGGACCGCACGGGGGGTATGCCCTGAACATAGGCCTGTGCATTTGAAACAAAACACAGAACATAAAGCCAGGAAGTGCCCGCTCTCTGCTGACGATCCCCCTCCCCCAGAAACGCTGGGTTTTAAAAATCTAACCTTAAGTGACTCTGACTTGCTGCTGTAGGCCCCACCAGGATGGGAGCGCAAGCTGCCATCTCCCCCCCAGGGACTCCCAGGCGGCTCTTAGCTGGCAAAGAGGAGAATAAACCCCAGGAGACCCTTAGAGGGAGGGCCATTCCCCAAGGTCATCTGATGGTCTGTATTGGGAAAGCCGCCCGCCCACGTTATTTGGATTGAAGTGACTTGCCTGAAACGTGAAAGATATTCCCTGCATGAGAAACAGTCACCCGTCCTTGAAGACAGCTCACAGCCATGGGGTACACCTTTTGTCCCCAGAATGTGGGGACGGCACCCTGTGGCCTCCCTGTGAGCATCTCAGCCAGGTGCTCAGGACGCGGACAGCTTTGGTGGCAGGTGCCCGTTCACTTCCCCTGCTAGCTGGTGCCGGGGGCATAGCGTAGCAACATGCCATCCTTTATTTGGGAGGTTGAGTTCCCAGAGGGCAGGAATGATCTTATCTATGATTTTAGCCAATATTTACTACCGTGCCTTATAGTCTGAATGCAACAAATGAGCCATCTCCTTTTTTCAGTTAACGTTTGTAGGTATGTTAGAAATACCTGTAACCACCACCGAGATTACATTTCAGTACCAGACCACAGAATGTACGTTAAAAAGGCATAAACGCCCCCAAATCGCTGAAAAGAGGTAAAACCCTAAATGGCAGATGCCTTTGTAAAGGAAGTGACGCTTAGAGGTCCACGCGGATGCACTTGCTACCCTGAAATCCTTGCTGGTGGTGACGTTGATCCCAAAGGAGCTGCTTGTCTTGCAGGTGTGGCTGCAGAAGTACGGCTACCTGCCCCCGACGGAGCCGCGGCTGGCGGTGCTGCGCTCGGCCGAGGCCATGCAGTCGGCCCTCGCGGCCATGCAGCAGTTCTACGGCATCAACATGACGGGCAAGGTGGACAGGAACACCATCGAGTAAGTCACGCGCACATTCTCGGGGCCCCTGAGCCAGACCACCTCTTCGGAGAACCTGCATGACCCCGGTGACCTCCAATGGGGTCGCTTGTTTGGGAACTTAACTTTGGAATTGAACCCATTTAAACTCAGTCCTGTGAGATGCCAAAGTTGCTCAGCTGATGTTAGGGACACATTTTCAAAATAGGAAAGAGACTGTGACGGGGGTTGGGAGAGTCAAGGTGGGCCCAGTTTCAGCCACGGCAAGAGGGATGTCAGTGACCTGTAGGCGGGTGTGCGGCTGGGCGGGCATAGGGGCACATCTGCTCCCTGCTGAGCCGTGGCCCAGTGGCCACTTGAAATTGACCAAATTAGAACATTGACCCCACGGGAGAGGGGCAGCTGTCCCAGTGAGGGCCCCTAGGGGAGAGGGCAGCAGAGAGCCAGTCTTCAGCCCACTAACCTCCCACAGGGACAATCGCCCCCATGTGTTAAGTCAAGGAGGGGTTTCCCTGAAAAGTCTCTGGAATAATGTCTGTCATCTTACTGACTGAGGCAGCACTCATTCACACGGAGTTACTCACCGGCCGCCTCCCCTGGGCGTGTCCTCCATGAAGGAGCAGAGGCAGCTCTTGGGACCTCCGCTCTTTCCTCAGGCCCGGAGGGCACGGGCGCCTGGACGTTCCCAGCGTCATGAAGGCGGTGGCTTCGGAGAGCAGAGGGGAGAGACTCTTTCCTTCCTGGAGCCCCTGTGTGTTTTGAGTTCTTGGCACAAAGTAAAGCTCGCTCGTCATGCACTGTGATCACCACCCATCAGCGCCCACAGGGGGAGAGACGGGCACACTGTTCTCTCTGCTTTTTCTGAAACAGAACCATCCACACCACAGCGGCCCCGGGCTACCTGACAGAGCACATCCCTGCGGACTGCAGTTATAGGCCTGAAGTCACGCCTCTGTGAAATGTCTGAGGATGCACTTGCAGATGCTATAAACTTTCATCTAATTTTAGACTCTTGACAAGATCAATTGCTTTTAAATTAAATTATCACGCCCTCCTTCGGCAGGCAGACGTTAGTCCGTTCAGTCTGTAATCTTTGGGCACTTAATAGCAGTGATTCCCGTTGTGGTCACCTCTGTATCGTGCTGAAGAAATGAGCCATTTTCACGCCACAGAAGAAGGTATTACCTTAAATGGCGTACTATATCGCTTTTATGTTAATCAGCATTGGTGTTTGAAAGATAGTAATAAATATATATATGAAAATGAGCTCATTGTCATATATGTCAATGGTTCTTTCAGATGATGGGTTTCTTAGCTAATTTGGGGAGAAAGCTCACTTAAGTTTCTTAATAAATGGAACCATTTATGTTATGAAGAAAAAGGATATAGTTAGCAAGGAGAGAAAGACACGGCACAGCAATAATGAACATGAGTGTAATATGTTTTTACAATGTTAATAGGAGATATTTCTGAATTTTAGTTTATCTTTTATGTGTCAGTGTTATGCATTGAAGTTTGGTGGGATATCATGTTCAAGGTGACTTCACCCTTCCCCTCCCCCTCCCACACACGTCCGCGCCCGTTTCTGTTTCTTTCCTGGGCTGTGTGTCACCGTAGGGAGACCACGGGCTGTCCGGCATGCAGAGTCTGCACCCTTGTCACAGGTATCACAGGATTTATCAAAATGATATTTGGGTGCAGCTAGCATTTTGTTGCACAATAATTTCCTGTTGACCTAGAAATGGCTGAGGCAGCCAACTCTCCCAAGTGACCCGTGACACACTTACAGGAGTAGGCATTGACCCGAGTTTATCCACGGAGCCTCCTAACCACTGGCTGTGCTCCACCGCCTTCAAGAGCTTTAAAAACGCACGAGCAACCTGCCTGCCCACGGCATGAAGAGTGTTTTAAATGTTGCAGTCCTGAAAAGCCGGAAGACCAATTTACCTCAGAGGCTACTCGCTGTCAGAATGCCCTCTGATCGTACTGTTGGGATTTACGTCTTTCAATAAACAATGCGCACTGATATCTCCGTGCCACAGCGGGAGGGTGTCAATACTGGTGATGTTAAGGTGGAACATTCTCCACTTGACCAACCCTCACTAAGACTTTGCTGGATGTTTCCAGCTGGTGTTAGATCAGGCTTATCCCGAGCTTCATTCTTGCACGTCAGCATCTGCTGAACTAGTCTACGTAAGCAAAGTCCGCAGGAACCTGCTGGACAGTGGGCAAGCCAGCACGTGCAGAGGCTGCCGACTGGGGTCCTGAGCCCCCGCCTCACAGCGGCGATGCACGGTGGCCCTGGGCACAGGTGGCCCTGGGCCGGGCCTGCAGGCTCCCTGGCCTGATGCCCAGGCCAGACAGACACACAGGTCGGAACCCACAGAACAGCCCTGCTGCGTCAGGTGGCAGCTCCGCCTGAGGGATCTGCCTGGTGAAGCGTGTGGGGGTTCTCAGCGGGAACAGGGAGGAGATGGTGATCCCGACACGGGCCGCTGTACTACACGGGGAGGCCGGGCTGCGGGCCTGCGTGGCCTGGGGAAGCGGGGCGCAAGGGGCCCAGGTAAGGAGGCCTGCATCCGCGTCCTTCCACAGGGTGTTTCATGGCCGAACAGCAGGAGGCCGGTCTGTGCCTAGGGGAGTGCTCCTCGGGAGGAGGAGGCCGGCGCAGCGGAGAGGAGAGGCACCTGGGAGGGGGGGCGGGGGGCGGCAGCAGAGGCCGAGCTGTGGTTCCTGGATGTGGGACAGAGCAGGGCAGTGGGACCTGCAAGTCCGTCCGGTCCAGGCATTGGGGGGTCCTCTGATTTGGGGCTGAGATTAGGCATCAGAGCAGTTGGTGCAAGTTTGGGGCAGGAGAAACACCAGTGTGTTTTACTACATGTAAAATAACACAGGATGGCAGGTGTCTGGATGGAGACCGAGTCAGCGTGCTGGGAGCCTTGTTTATCGGGCATGCCTGGCCTATGGCGTGTGAGCTCAGCGAGGGCCACTGGCCTTGCTTCTCGTCTACCCTCACAGGAGTCACTTCCTCTCAGCATGTTATAGATGCTCAGAAGTGCTGTAGGATGGATGGATCAGGATGAGTCAATAAGGGAACAAGCACTTGGAACATAAAACAAAATTATATGCACAAGCCAAAGAACTCTCTGCGGAGTCCAGCAGAGATTCCCACCAGCCGGGGCCTGCCCGGCCGAGGCCTGCCCGCCCGAGAGGGGCTGCTCGAGGAACTGCCTCGCATGCGCGTGGCCGTGAGGAAGCGAGGGCAGTGCAGTAAGCGTTTCAGTCTCTGACTGGCCTTTCAGTTTTGTGGATAATTAATGTAATTCCAGAGAACATATTTTCATGGAACATACATTTGATTCTGATGACAACTAATTCCATCTTGTCAAATTTTACCCCATTACCCATTTCAAAATTATTTCTCCTCTTAGAGCATTTCCTTAAATATGTTCCTCAGCTAAATATGTGACCGCATGCATTCCGCTTTAAGTACATCTGTGCATCTTTAATAACTTGATATTATTTATTATTTCAGTACTTTCCATGCAGTAGGTAAGGATAAGCACTTGCCTTAGGAGGATTGTAATTTGCTGATGTGACTAACGAAACACCCATATATAAAAGCCACTGCCCTCATCCTCCGCCCGCCACTGGTGCCTGGTGTTGGCGCCTGGGTCCAGATAGCGGTCTTGCTCGTGTGACGAAGAGGAATGGCTCCTCAGGCCCCTGCTCACTGGCTGTGGCTTTACGCCAGGGCTCCCAACAGGCCTGCAGAGCCCGCCCGGTGCGGCACAGGCCGGGACCCTCCGAGGCCCGGGAGGCCGGGTGACGGTAGGGGGTAGGGTGGGGGGGCCCCGCCTCCGCTCAGTTCAGTTCAGCCAGTTCCGAGGCCCACAGCCTGCGAGGAATAAGTACTTTCAGGACATCTCCTTGGGTTTGGAGACGTGGATAAACACACGGGTGGTTCTCCGAGGCAGCTGTCCCCTCGGGGAGGGGGTGGTGCGTCAGGTCAGACATGCCGCGGCCACGTTTCTGCCGGGCCCAGAGAAGGGGGCCGTCCGCTGCCTGGAAAAGCAAGTCCTGGTTTTGCTGCTGCAGGAGTGTGTCTGTTTGTAAAGCTGATTTATCCACGGCGCATGTAAGCTATGTCATTTATTCCCACAGACGGTGTCACTGACAGCCTTCTGCACAGGCAGCTCCGTCCCTTCCACGAGTATAGACATTGCTAAGTATTTGGTGAAATACAGCAAAAGTTGATTCTCTTTATTTTTTTTCCCATCACCATTGATCCCCTCTGTGCCCTCTTCCGCCTCCACGCCCCCAGCCGCAGCCGCACGCTGCTGTCCATGCCCCGGGCTCGCTCTGATTCTTCCCGATCTCCCCTTCCGGAAGCCTGTTGGACCGTAAAGAGTCTGCTCCAGCTTTGTAATCATTAAATTAAACGGGGTCATGAGCAATGGAGCCATTTTATGAGTCACTAAGGAAAAAGTTCTAAAAGTCATGAAAACCTTTCTGTTTGGAGAAGAAGCAAGAACACATAGAAAACAGCAGTAGTCAGTGAGTCTCCAGGAAAGCAGACGCCTGTACCTGTGAGATGTTCAAAGTTTATAAACCAAACGCAGCATTTCATTGTTGTAGTATAAACACAGTAAACCTTATTTGTGTGGTGCTAACCTCATATTCAGGAAAAACGGTTATTTGAGCATTGAATGTGGTTATCGTGTGGCTCTTACTTGGGAATTAGGGTAATAAAGTGAAAAGAAGAAAAGGTGGTGACGGCAAATGTTATTAAACAAGTTCTCTGTGTGTAAGGCGGACAAGAGTAGCGCACACCCTCTAAGCTGCTGGAATTTAAGGTCACGTTATAGATTTTAAACATTGTTGAAGGTTAGAGCTGGAGGAGATCTTACTGAGAATATCTTTTCGAAGTCTCATTTTAAGACACTCAGTCTACCACTGGCTCAAAGTAAATTAGAGAGAGAAAAGTATCTGAAAACTCTGAGTTGTAAGCTGGTGAATCTTGATCACTCAGGAAAAATAATGTGCTTTCTACTTAGATTCAAACCGCAAGGAAGTGGGCGGGTTTCTGCTTTCGTTTTCCGGTCTCCTCGTCCCGCCATAGATGGCTTCCCCCGGTCTCCTTGGAGGTTAGCGTGAGGCGCCGTCACTAACGGAGGCCTGCTTCTTGCAGCTGGATGAAGAGGCCCCGGTGTGGGGTGCCTGACCAGGCCAGAGGCAGCTCCAGATTCAGCGTCCGCCGGAAGCGCTACGCGCTCACGGGCCAGAAGTGGCAGCACAAGCACATCACCTACAGGTACGAGCCCCGGCCAAGTCCCGTTCCCGCGTCACGGCGACTCGGTTAGATGTCGGTGGCACATGCCGACTACAGGTGACCTGTTGTGAACAATGTTCAGAAAGCCACGATGGAGAGAGACGGCTTGCCCGTGGGGCCAGTGGCTCTGCGGTGAACTGCGCCTCCCGCTCCCCGAAGGCACAGCTGTGTTCTGAGGGGCTGTCGATGCCTTCCCGGACACATGGCGTTCTTCAACTAGAGCTCATAATCCCAAAGACCCTAAGTAACCACACAGGTAATGGCATGCAAACAAAATGTCTTTGAACAGCTAACTGACTTTTAATGTCCGTGTGAGGGTAAAGCTATGGTCACATTGCAGTTCCTCTGTAGGAAGCCACCTGACTGTCTAGGTGGCTGCACGGTTGCCTCCTCCCAGCAGTGATGAGAGTCCTGGGGCTCACCTACCCGCAGGGCGCTGTGGGGTGTTCCTGTAACACTCCAGGAGGCGTGCAGTGGTTCCGCATTGTTTCAGCGTGCAGCTCCTAATGACATCCTCTTCACGTACTTGTTGGCCAGCTTTACGCCTTCTCTGGTGAGGGGCCTGTCAGGTCTTCTGACAGGAGATGAAGTGTCAGTGTGAGGCTGAGCTCGATGAGGCTGAGCTGACTGCTGGGGTTCCGTTCCCTGCGCCCTCCTCTGCTTTCCGTCTGCAGGGCTGCCAGCTATTGAGGCAGGCCATTCCAGTCTCCAACTGAGACAGTGCATTTGTCTAGTTATAGTCTTGCAATTCTATCAGCTTTTGCCTCATGTACTTGGCTGTTCTGTGGCTAGGCACACAAACATTAAGTTTTGCTATGTCTTCTTGAAAATCCAACACCTTTATCATTATGCAGCACACTCTATCCCTGGTAATTTTCCTTGCTCTGCAGTCAGCTTTGCCTAAAATTAATGTAGTTGTTACAGTTTTATTTTGATTAGTGTAGTGTGGTGTATGTTCATCCCTGTACTTTTTTTTTTTAAATATATTTTATTGATCTTTTACAGAGAGGAAGAGAGAGGGATAGAGAGTTAGAAACATCGATGAGAGAAAAACATCGATCAGCTGCCTCTTGCACACCCCCTACTGGGGATGTGCCCGCAACCAAGGTACATGCCCTTGACCAGAATCAAACCTGGGACCCTTGAGTCCGCAGGCCGACGCTCTATCCACTGAGCCAAACCGGTTTCGGCCATCCCTGTACTTTTTTAATCTTATAGTGTCTTTATATTTAAGGTTGATTTCTTATTGGCAGCATGTCATTGCTGTTAGCTTCTTAATCCTCTCTCTCTCTTTTCCTTGGTATATAGTGACCATTCACATTTCACGTGATTATCGATATAGTTGAATTAGTATCTGCTGTATTTATAACTCTCTGCTGCCTACTGCTGCTGTTCTTTGTGGTGTTCTTTTGTCTTCCCTTTTTCTGCCTTCTATGCTTTTAATGAACATTTTATCATTTCCATTTTCTATTACATATCAATGATGCTCTTTAAACTTATTTCAGTATTGTCCTGGCCGTGTGGCTCCGTTGGTTGGAGCTTCGTCCTGTACACCAAAAGGCTGCTACCTGTCCCCTTCTTCCCCTGGGAGCTCAGTGCTAGGCACATGTGGCTCCTTTTGCCATTGAAATTACCCTCATCATGTACTCACCTGGCCTCCTCAGCCCTCACCACCGTGTCTGTAATTGTCTAATTTTATTGTTCTGTTTATTGTTTCTCATCACGGCAATGTAGAAGTTCTGAAGAAACCTGCTTCCAGCTCTGTCTCTTGTCCAGAGAAGTGACACTGGACTACAGGTTAGAGAAACAGCTGGGTCATCGCGGGGATCGCATGTTCACAGGCAGTGAGCAGGAGGCAGGACACCCCTGGGCGTGCATCCTTTCAGATGTGTCGCAAGCGCTTGCCTAAGCATGGGGGCGCTGTGATGCCGTAGTGTGGGAAGGAGATGAAAGACGACTAGGAAAGTGAACCTAGAGAAAAGTCGAAGTTTCCACATGAACCCGTGTGCCTTCAGCCCTCACGCAGGAGATTCGGGGTAGCAAGCTGACGAAGGTTGGTGGTGCCCGGTGTCGGCGGCCCCCTTCCGAATAGAGTTTAGAACATCGCACAGAATGGGCTAAAGCAAAAATAAATAAATAAATAAAAGTAAACAAGATCAAATAAACCCACAATGAAATGCTGCACCCTCTCTCCCTGAGGGCACGAGCTCGTTGGCGCCACCATCCTTTGGCTCAGGTGGACAATACGGCGACTCCCTTGGCACTCATCTTCTCTCACCGCCCGTGTCTGACAGTTAGTGCATCTTGGCAGGGGTGTTCCCACAGTATGTCCCAAATCCAAGCATTTCTCAATGTCCCCACTGGGCCCCGGCCCAAAGCCTGCGACCTCTCACCTGAAGTTTTGCGGAGTCCCCGTGGTGTCCCTGCTTCCACTCTTACCGCCTGTGAATGTGTTCCTTTCCCCATGATGACCGCACTGTTTGTTTAGCCTGGAGTCCAGTGTCACTTCTCCGCTCACAAGCTCCAGGCTCTAGGTGTTCCCCTCTCATCGGGAGCAAAAGCCAGGCCCATAGGCCCTGCCTTGTCTTCATACTGTCCCTTCTGGCCCCTGGCCCGACACCGCCCCCTGCTGGCCAGGCTGCGTGTCACTGTTCTGCTTGCTGTTCCTTGAACTCGCCCAGGCCCAGCTGTCCCCACCTTGGTCTTCACTTGTCATCGCTCCTCCCGGGAACTCCCTGCCTACTCTTTTCCATGTGGTTTCCTTCTTCATTTTCTTGATATAGAAGAATATATACCATCTGGGCATAGTTACAATAGGGTTAGAAATATAGTCTGCGTATAATTTTTCCACTGGGAAATATATCTGAACTATTTTTCCATGTTGCCAAATGCCTTAAAAAGACAAAACTAACTTTAAGTTCTGTATATATTATGACATGCAATGGAGACACCATCATTTAACTATTGCTCCATTACCATAAATCATTTAGATCCCACTTCTTTTATTATTGCATTGCAATATATGTTAACTTGAATATTATATCCTCCTTCATATATTAAGATAGTTCCTTAGTGAGATTTCATGGGTTCGTGGCTGTAAGAGTGTTGGTTAAAGGGGTCTGAGATTTAGTTATGCTTCTTGTGGAAGTTACTCATTGCTTTTCACAAAAATGATACAAACTTATACTACAACAATATAAAATATGTGTACGTATATTTATTTCATTCATGTTCTATTTAGAAAAATATAAAAAGAACTGAGAAAAGAGAAATATCTGATTAGTGCAAAGTAAATTGAGAAATTATTTATAATGGTTGTATTTGTTATTAGCATCAAGACAAATAAACTAATTAAATAATGCCCAAGTTACTTCTTTAAATTTATGTGATTGTTGAATATTTGTAATTAAAAGCTGTTCACTCACATTGCCTATTTTAGCTAGAACAGATTATGTATATAATAAGAAAATAGTAGAACATCAGAAACAGTAATTAATTGACCTTTTCTTTTAAAACTGAGAAGTAACTGTCTGCAGAACTGGTGGCCACAGGTGTGCAGAGGCCTGGCGAGGATGGCACGGGGCACCCAGCGCTGCGCCCTGTGAGTCATCGCACCCGGGAAGATGCTGGGCTTTTCTTTCAGCTCAGAGGGGCGGCACCTCCCCACCCTCGGCAGCGCCTCCCCAGCGGGTCCTGGAGGCCCAGCACCTGCGGGTCCAGGGGCCCTGCCACCCCACACTCCGCAGGGACCCCCCACTCCAGCTGGGGTGGAGGATGCTGGGCCGAGAACCAGACGGCCTGTCTAGTGAGCTCTAGCTATGGAAGCATCGATTTTAGTTCATGTCTCCTCTTTGTTATTTTACTCACTGAATAGATCAAAATCTCTAAGTCAGACCATTTGGAACGAAGTCACGGGCATTCTTCTTTTCTCTACATTTCAGTATAAAGAACGTAACTCCGAAAGTGGGGGACCCTGAGACACGCAGAGCTATCCGCCGTGCCTTCGACGTGTGGCAGAACGTGACTCCCCTGACATTCGAAGAAGTGCCCTACAGTGAGTTAGAAAACGGCAAGCGAGACGTGGATATAACCATCATTTTTGCATCTGGTTTCCATGGAGACAGCTCTCCCTTTGATGGAGAGGGAGGGTTTTTGGCACATGCCTACTTCCCTGGACCAGGAATCGGGGGAGACACTCATTTTGACTCCGATGAGCCATGGACACTAGGAAATCCGAATCACGATGGTAAGCACATCATTCTTTTCATAGCAAACACCTCTCTCATTTTTAGCTTTGGAATGCCCAAGTAGTTCACAGACTTAAGGTGTTGATTCTAAATATAGTTTTTAAAATTATAAAACAATGTATGAGGCTTTTCATAACCTTTAGAATAAGCATTTTTATGGGCCGCTAGGTAACGGCGGTTTTCCAGGTGGTCTTCCGATGGAAGATGAGCAGCCTGGCTTTGTGCAGTGTCTCTTAGAAGACTTCCCAGGACTGAAGTCCTGGGCGCGCCATGCAGCCTCGCTTCCCCACACTCCATTCCAGTGTTTCTACTCAACACTGAACCCTGATTGACATGGGTTGTGTGGCTCCTTCCTGTTATTTTCTTTCCTGTCTTCACCTTTCTACTCTGTAAATCTTGCCCCTTTCTTCTCTTACCCATTTCCTTTGGTCTCCCAATATAATACAACTACAAAAGTTATTATTTTGTATTATATCCTTCTTTATTTTTATGAAAAACCACTTGCTTGCCAATTTATTTTGACACATCTATCAGTTTTCTAATCTTATAATTGGTCGGATATGCAAAAATAATGTAAAAATAAACACCTCAATGCTAAAAGAACAGTTACTTCAAATACAGAAGCATGGATTTTTTTCTAGACAACAATCCACCTTCTGTTTTATGTTTAAAAAAACATTCACGGAATTTGAAGATCCTGGGGTTACAAGGTTCCAAAGCAGCCATCTCTCAGTCCCTGCGAACAGGAATGGCATCTTTCCTTTCTCCCCACATGGTGGAATGCTGTTGAAAACACAAGTGTCTGTTGTTTTCATAACAACTAACCAGCTAGTGACACTCTTACTTTCTCTTCGATGAGGTAAGCCCAGCCGTCACACCAAGGGTTGTTAGTTCATTAGGAGGTTTAGTTAGCTGGATAATACCATGAGCTTTTAGAACATGCAGTATTCAAACACTGTATAAGACTATAGGATGGATTCGGTCGAGTTAAACGTAAAATAACGTCAAATTCCAAAGAAAGAACATCTAATAACTTCATGTTTTACCCCCAAAATATCTAGTATTACTCAAAATCATGTTTTGAATTATTGTAAATTGGAGTATTGGCTATAATATAAAATTATGGTTTCGTTGTTAAGAACTGGTTGGAGACAAATGACGAAGATGGTGGGAAACACCACTGCAGTAGAATGAAAAGCAAGAACTTGGGCTTAGACTGCCCGACGTTTGATCCCGGCTCCCTGGCGCTGGCCCAGGAGCCTGCCCGGGCGCCAGCTCTCTGCTTCTGTGTCCGGGCGTGCTCTTCGGGCCTGAGCAACCTCTTCTGAGCAGCTAGTGATGCAGCCCACAATATGGGAGCTGGCCTGAGGGATTAGTCACTTAAACTGGGTTTACTTTATTTTTATCAAACCCCACAAGCATTCTAATGGACTGGTTCAGATGTCTTCAGTTGTTAAAAGTATTTTACAGAATGGAAGGAATGTTTGCGTTCTAACTGTCTGAGAAAAACAGCAGTTACATTAGAATTTTGCTGAGACAGTCAAAACTGCATGTGCCTCCGAGGGAGAGACTTTCTTCAAAAATTCTGAACAGAGAAAATTGTGTTTCATGCCAATAAAGCTGTTATGGTGGAAGTGGTGTTTTTGAGGTGCCGCTGGAATAAACATTTCCAGAGGCCCCACCGGCGGAGGAGGTGTGGGTGAAAGCTTTATTTTTGTGGAATTACATCCCTGGGCTTCCAAAGTCCCGTTTCTCTTCATCCAGTCCCGGAAGAAGCGTAGCTGGGGCTTCGGTCCAGCCAGTGTCCAGGTTCCCTTCCAGGTTGAGCTGGATCCAGTCAGCGTCCGGCTAGTTAGTCATTGGTCCACTGTGGGACCACAGGGCCTCGGGCCACGTGAGAGAATGCAGGGCCCTCCCCAAGCAACAAGAGTCCCGAGGGTCTCAAAAGCGCAAGAGATGGAATTCCTTTGCTCAGGGGATTTAGTGTCCCAGATTTCCCAGCACTTGTTGTGGCCACGCCCAGTCTGGCCACCCACCTCTGTCCCCAGGTGTGGTTGACAGGCAAGTACCTTCCCCAGTCCCCCAGCTTTCCTGGGCAGGAGCCCCCCTTCCCTTTGTGGTCCCTGGGGAGTGTAAAGGTGTAGCTTTCTGATGCAGCTGCCCAAATGGCATGCCTCTAACATCTGGCCTTCCCTTTGCTTCTTTCCTGTCGTTAATGACTCCTTAGTCATAACGGTACCAGACTAAGCACAGCTACTTACATCTGTATCTCTGAAGTTGTGTTAATTTGGCTTTGTGGCCTCATAAATTTAAAATTATTTTTAAAATCTTCTCTGAAAGAGATGGTGCCTATCAAAGACCCCTATGTTCTTTTAAAACACTGAAATAAGAAAGCTGCAGAAATCCTTTAGGTGTATCCTTTCTCAGCAGTTTTCTCAGGCATCAGCTGATATTTTTGAAAAAAGGAAGTTTTAAGAAAAACATCTGTGGGGACATTTGAGATGCCATAGGAAATGGGACTGTTGGCACCGAGCTGCGTGGGATCGGTGTTACCGTGCTCACGTGCTCTGTGTGATGGAGAGTTTCCCCAGGAGTGCATGTGTGGGAGAGAGTTCTGAAGCTCGAGCTGAGGTGTCCGGCGCAGCCAGTGGCTGTGACTCAGAGTCCATGTTAACACATTCCTTTGCCTCTGAGCTTATACTGCCCAAGTATAACAATTTTTGTAAGTAGGCCTATTATTGAAATCCTAAACAAAACAATCCTACCTAATAATAGACAAATATGCAAACTGACCACACCTTCGCTACGCCCAAGCCACGCCCATCAGTCAAGCCACGCCCACCAACCAATCAGGATGAGTATGCAAATTACTCCAACCAAGATGGCGGTTAATTTGCATATCAAGACAGCATAGAAAGAAGCCAAGAGCTGCAGAGGGGCGCAAAGCTGCGGAGAAGCAAGCAAGCCGGGGGGAGGAGAAGGGAGGAGCAGAGGCAGGGCTGGGGGAGAAGGAAGGAGAGCAGGCGGGCTGGCGGAGAAGGCAGGGCAGGTGAGAAGGGAGGAGCCCAGGCGGGGCCGGGGGAGAAGGGAGAAAAGCAGGTGGGCTGGCGGAGAAGGCAGGGCAGGGGAGAAAGGAGAAGAGCAGGAGGGGCAGGGTAGAATGCAGCAGGAAACCCTATTGCAGGATTCTTCCTGCAACGGGAATGCTAGTTACTTAATATTTAGCATTATAATTTGGAGAAAAATATTGTTTTACTGGTCAAATAGGAATATTTTTTTTCCTGTGAGTTTAAAGGAAATGCCTTTGCAAAATAATAGTGTTTCACATTGTAGGATTAGGGGGAAGTTAACTGACTGTTCAAGATGCAATCCCATCGAGATTGATGCTAATTGGAATTCCAGCCTTCACCTGACACCAGCGTGGCAGGAAGGGTGGGTCTGGGGAGTACTGATTGTTTATCAGAGGTCTGTCTCTGGCTCAGTGTGGGTGTTGGTGAGTGTGGGGAGCGTCAGTGTCTGTCTACGTGGATCCCAGCTCTAAGATTGTCTTTGGACCACAAAAACAGGAGGCATGATTCTGACGTCTTCATTGATAAACATCTCTTCGTGTAGTCCCCATGCTCCTGGCTTACTTCCCTGGAACGTAGTTTTCTCTCCTGTCACTGCGTCTAAGCACTTGTCTTAGAAAGCAGAGCAGCCCGCAATTTAGCAGAAATGCAAATGGGAGAGCCTCTGGGTAAGTGCAGGCTCATTTCCACAGCATATTGTTCAGCTAATGACAGCAATTTGAGTCCCATCAACCTCAAACGAGATAAACAGTGTCTTAAGCTGCCGGTAACTCTTCATTCATTGTTATCCACCTTACCATCAATTTGCTCATAGTCGTGATACCTTTTGAAAACCCAACCTAAAGCCCATTAAGTAAATTATGCAATTGTTACATTAAAAATCCTATATAATAAAGAGGTAATATGCAAATTGACCACAACACCCTCACAAGATGGCTGCCTAAGACCAGGCCAGCAGGGGGATTAGTGAGGGACAACCAAACCACTGAACAAGCAGGCTGCATGGGGCAACCAGGCCGGCAGGGGGGTTAGTGAGGGATGACCAAAAACTGAACAACCATGCTGCGTGGGGCGACCATGCTGGCGGGGGGGGCAGTAAGGGGTGACCAGGCTGGTGGGGGGGGGCAGTTAGGGGTGACCAGGCTGGCAGGGGAGGCAGTTAGGGGCGATCAGGCCAGCAGGCGGGGGGGCAGTTAGGGGCATGTAGGCAGGTGAGCTATTAGGAGCCAGTGGTGCAGGATTGTGAGAGGGATGTCCCCCGAGGGGTCCCGGATTGGAGAGGGTGCAGGCTGGGCTGAGGGGGACCTCCCCCCCATGCATGAATTTCGTGCACCGGGCCTCTAGTAAATAAATAAACACACACACAGTCCTACTAAAAATGCCTTTTCTAAAAGAGTTTTTTTTTTTTTTTTAATCTTTTATGGAGTGGATAAGCAAAGCAGGCACAGTAATTCCCAGTAGAAAATGTTACTGTGATGTGATTTTTGAAAAGTATCCATTGCCTGAATGTGAGATGGAAATTTTACCTCTGGCAAAATGTTAAGATTCCTTCTGCGAGTCATTATCATATTGTTTCCTTGGTGACAGTATGAAGTTTAAAGGGCGCTATCCATGTAAACAGGCTTGTCACAAAGCCCCTTCCTAATCAGACAGGCATCTTCCCCATCCTAGGACCTCACATGGGTAATTCTCAGCAGAAGCCTCCCTATGGAAATGACAGAGAGTTGTGGCAGAGAAGCGTCTAGAGGCAGATCTGATTTTACTGTGTTGCAGTTCTAGTGACAAAAAGAATGCATGCCTTTGGCTGTGTTTGTTGTCATAAAAGTCCCTGCCAAAGACGTGCTCTGATAGTGTCTGTTTAAACACCAGGAAAAGAGAAACGATGATCTGGATTTCCTCTGAGCTGTCAAAGCCCGAGAATCTACTACCTCGGTGTGAGGGTTATGTTTACTTGTGACTGGGCTGGGCTAAGGGACACCTGGTACCTGGTAAATACCTCTGGGTGTGTCTGTGTGGGTCTCTGGGAGAGATTCGCATTCGAATCAGGAGATGGAATAACGAAGATTGACCCTGGCCAATGAGGGGGCATCAGCCCGCCAGTGGGGGCCCCGTTGAAACTCAAGAGAGAGGACAGGAGTGTCACCTCTCTTCTTATTTCTTTTTTTATTGATTGATTGAGAGAGAGAGAGAGAGAGAGAGAGGGAGAGAGGGATCTATTTGTCGTTCCACTTATGGTTGATTGCATACATAACCAGGGATAGAACCGGCAACCTTTTGGTGCACAGGATGATGTTCTAACTGGCTGAGCCACCTGGCCAGGGCTGAAACTTTATTTTCAAAGTTGCCACAGTGTCCCTCCTCCCCAGCTGGTGAGACCTGTCAGCAGGAGCAGCCCTGTGCAGCCCACGTGGACTGCAGCTGCCAGCAATCGACACCCCGGAGAACAGGAGCCTGGGCCTCGGGACGGCCCCACACTGTGAGCCCTGTGGTTCCAGAGGTGTGTCCTGGCCGGAAGTGGGCCTGAGAGCGTGGCCCTTCAGCCTGCTCTCCACGTTTTTCATTGAAAGGTCATTTGACCAGATGCAAGAGAAAAGGAGGCAAGTCCAGAGACCATGGAAAAGCATCACTGCTGGTTGTCGTCACCTCATTCGAAGCTGTGAAAGGAGAAAACAGTAAAGCGCAAATAACATGAGGGCCCAGATGTAATGGGGCATTTAGTATGTCCCTGGTGCGATGTGAGTTCATTTTATGTATTTAACTCATGTGTTACAACAGACTTATAAAGTAAAAAGTACAATTACTTTCATTTCGCAAGAAAATTGAGGCCCCAAAAGGTTGGTGACTTGCCCAAGTTTACCTAGTTAGCAACAATAACAGCAAATGAAGCCATTACAGATCCTAAAGAGTCAGGGAAATGGAATATTACTTTCATTTTCAGGAGAAAAGTGTATCGTTGAAAATATATTCTCAAGTGAACCAAGAAAACAATATTGGAAACAACTCAGAATGCCTGTAAAGACTCGCTGGGAGCAGGTAAAGAAAGGACATTATACTCTAAAACCAGGCCCTGTCGTGTGGAAAGAAAGCTGGGTAAGCGTTTTCAGGAGAGCACGAGAAGGTAAAATGACGTGAAGTTCAAGACTATGTACAGAAGGCACAGGGATCAACCCAACTTATAAATTATGGGTTCTCCTGAAGGAGAGAGTGGAGAGTGGAAAAATTAAAGTGACAGAAATAAGCCACCATAGAAGAGCAAAAATGCCTTGTTCTAAATTCAGACCAGTAGAATGCAGTTCAAAAGAGTCATTGCATTCATTGTAAAATTAATACAATCGGATTCATAAATAAATATTGACACATGCTGGTTGTCATGTGCCCTGAGTTGGCTCTGACTCCTGGGGACCCTGGGAATGGTGAATGGGTGAGCTGGCAGATGAGACAGGTTAGGAAAGATAAAGATCAAGGATGACTCTTCACCTACAGCCACACAGAAAACTACCAAACAACACAGATGCCAGGAGACAGTGCAATATTTTGAAATGCTAAGAGAAAATAATTAGAATTACCAGACAAAACTATAATTCAAGGATTAGGATAAAAAGAATAAAAAAATGAGAAAACTGACCATTTGTTTAACATGTATAAGAGGCTTTCTAAGATAAGTAGTACAGGATGAGAAGGAGCCTATAAGAAGAATCTTCGATGAAAAGAAGAATTTTGATCAAAGAAATTAATAAATATTCTACCTACTGGTAGCCCTGCGCATGAACCCATGCGCCAGTAGCTCTCTGTGGGGCTTGGCCACTCTGCGCCCGCTGCCCAGAGGCTCTCCACGGTCCAGAGGCCCATCCGCAACCGGGTGTGGAATGCTTGCCTCGTCACCGGGGCAAGGACACAGGCGTTCCACTCTCTGGCCTGGCCAGAGGTATATCTGCAGCCGGGCGTGAAACGGTTGCCTCCTCACTGCAGTAATGAAGCAAGCATTCTGCCAGGCCGCTCACGCTAGGACTGGAGGACTCCTGCGGGGCTGAGAAGACTGGGCGCCGCCATCTTGTGGCTATGGGCACGGCCATCTTTGTGATGGAGTGACAGTTAATTTGCATATTACCTTTTTATTAGATAGGATAAGATAATAATGTGTAATCTGTGCAGTTAAAAAGAGACAGAAGCTCATTGTACTGTGATAGCAGGTAAACCAGGGAAGGAACGGACAGCATTACATTATTCTTAACGTCTTATATTGTTCAGCAGTAAGGTTAAGGAATAAATCTCACATGTTTTTAAGTGGACGTAGTCAATCTTTAAGGATAACCAATAAAAAATACATTTTAAGGAGAGTATAAATTTAAAATGTCAATAAAAGAAAAATAATGGTATAAAACAGAACAAGTTAAAAAATCAGAATAAAATAATTTTAAAATTCCAAATAGATCATTAACCTCCATGAATGTAAATAGACTGAACAGGCCAGTTCCAAAGCAAAGTTCCTAAATCAATAAAAACAAAATCCCACTGTACACATCCCCCTGTCACAGAGAGTGTCAGCGAGGCTCGAGGTCAGAGGAGCAGGCGCATGTGCGCACCCTGGGGGACGAGGAGGCAGAGCCCAGGATTTGCGGTTTTCATTTCTGACACATTGGTAGTCTGACCAGTCTTGCCCTTGTTCACCAGCAGTCTTTTCACACCAGCATTGTTTCCAACAGCAAAGGAAGCGGAACCACCCACAGGTCCGTGTTAGGAGGTTAATATATACCGATTGTTTATAGGAACACACGGAATGCCGAATGGCAGGAAAACGTGTCATGACTGCTACCAGCAACAACATAGACCATTATGAGAGAAAGATGGTGAATAAGAAAAATTACAGGAGACAAGACACCATGATTCCATTTGTTCTGAGGTTCAAAAACAAGGGCAATAAAAGATGTAGGCACAGAAATGCGCTCTCGCAGCCAGGGGGAGGGTCACAGCTGCAGGCTAATGACCAGCCCGCAGGAGGCGGGGGCATGGGCTAGGGACCAGCAGACGAGGAGATGGGGAAGGGAACGGCGGGGTTCCCAAAGTGAGATGATTTTTAGCACTGTGTTAGTATTATGCTTCATAATTTGCATAGATGCCAGGAATGTCGTCTTCCATGTATCAAATAGCACATAACTAGTGTCCATCCTCAGAAATGGGTCTTGCAAAGAGTACAGAAGCCCAAAATACCATTTCATCATAATCAAATCTTATCCGTCAGGAAGTTTCCATACAAAAAACAAAAAGGCATGTGAATTAAGAATTGAAGGAAAAGTATAATTTTGGCCAAGTGACATAGGAAGAGGGGAATGTTAAAGCGACCATGGAGATGTCAGCCTGTGAACACACGAGGATATGCTCCTCGGGGACAGGGCTCCTGACCTCAGCACTAGCCGCCCGGCGGTAGGCTCTACTGGGGGGGCGGCCCCCCGTCTCTGAAGCCTCTATCCAGGCTGTGAGATATTTAACTTTGATGACTTTTCAAGTGGTATATCCACTCTTTTGTCTTTTCAGAGTTTCAAAATTTTCTCTATTAAAGTATGCAAATATGTTCTTTAATTTATTCAAACACTGAATGTGGTTTAGCAGGCAGAATTTTATCCCTTTTCTTCTTCAAAGTTTTTGATGTGAAATAATTGGTTTTCTGAGTTCTTGCAGGCAGCAGTGCCTTCTCATCAAAATGTTAGGAAATGCACTCAGTAAGGTTATTAAGCCTTTTGAAGAATATATAAAACTAGAGGCCCAGTACACGAATTCGTGCACGGGTGGGGTCCCGCAGGCCTACCCTGATGGGGGCTGATCGAGCTGGGCCAGTGCCAGGGTGGGGCTGCAGGAGGTTGGGAGGGGGCAATCGGGGTCCCAATCAGGCCAGTTGTCCACCACAGTACACGTCATAGCAACTGATCGTTCAGTAGTTCCACTCATTCTTCTCGTTCCATTGTTCCAATCACTTGGCTTTTATAAATATAGACTAGAGGCCCAGTGCACAAAATTTGTGCATGGGGAGGTCCCCTCAGCCCAGCCTGCACCCTCTCCAATCCGGGACCCCTCAAGGGATGTCTGACTGCCGGTTTAGGCCCAATCCCCGGGATCAGGCCTAAACTGGCAGTCGGACATCCCTCTCACAATCCTGGACCAATGGCTCCTAATCGCTCACCTGCCTGCCTGCCTGATCGCCCCTAACTGCCCCCGCTGCCAGCCTGGTTGCCCCCAACTACCCCCTCCCTGCTGGCCTGGTTGCCCCCAACACCCCCCCACCCCCCCCGCTGGGCTGGTCACCCCACACAGCCTGCTGTTCAGTCATTTGGTCATCCCTCACTAACCCCCCTGCCAACCTGGTCGCCCCATGCAGCCTGCTTCTTCAGTTGTTTGGTCATCCCTCAATAACCCCCCTGTTGGCCTGGTTGTAGGCAGCCATCTTGTGAGGGTGTGAGGGTTAATTTGCATATTACCTCTTTATTATATAGGCTAGTATAAAGAACTTAGTTATATTTCAGTATCTTACCACAAAAATCAAGTCAGTGGAATTATATTGACAGCAACAGTGGCAACCAGATTAATTTTATCTTCCTGGTTTCTGTAATTGAATAAATTACAGTTTGAGTCCAACTAAGGCACGTGTTGGCATCGGTGCTTTTAACGGGTGTCCACACACTCAGACACCGTCCCTTTGTAGCCGTGTGATTCCTTCCTAGCGGCTGTGGGGCACTGAATTAACTGCTTCTAATGAGCAGAATGTGGTGGTGATGTTGGGTCATACACAGAACTCATGATGGATCTTGCTCTGTCTCTCTCTCTCTCTCTCATCTTTCCTCCTCACTATATTTGCCTTAGAGCCCCGTCACTCTGTTCTGTAGAAGCCCAGGCCATATGGAGAGCCAGGAGCAGGGACTTCTCCAGTAACCAGCACGCGTTTGCCAGCGAGCCTCGCTGGAAGGGCACTCTGGCCTCAGGCCTCCCGGAGGCACACCCCGGCCTCCAAAGAGACGCCTCGCTCAGCCCCTGGTAGCGGTGAATAACTAGAATGTCATTCTTGAAGTTTTTTACAAAAAACAACTACAAAAAATGTATTTTAGGGCTTTCAAGTATTGACACTCAGTCTTACGGACATAGAAAATCTTTCGTTTTCTACTTTTTGAAAACTAAGGTTGTGTGGCTGACTTCGGGGAATGTGCAGAAGTCTGCCTGCAGGGCTGGAGGTAGGCTGTGTAGGAGCAGCCGCCTGCTAGGAAATCAAGAAGCCGAGCAGCATGGCCAGGGGGAGGCTGTGGAAGGTCTGGACAAAGGGCCACTCCTGTCAGTCACTGCGGGGCTGTGGGGCCATGACCAGGGCACTGCCCTGTGGCGGCCGGAAGGGAAGCGGAGGGCATGCCTGCAGCTGTGTGGCAGGGGTTCACAGGAGCGTGGCCAAGGGCAGGCCGCGAGCCGGTGGGAAGGGAGAGCCGCAGGGAAGGTGGCTCTGCGGCGGGTGGGGGGGAGCCTGGTTACGGAGGGCAGTTTGTAGCAGGTGACCCGACTGTCCTTAGTCGGGACCCCTTTGGGGTGTCGCGGTGGTGAGGTTTCACACGCCCCAGTAAGCCAATGGCAGGTGTCCTCGGCGGACATGGTTGGGCTCCTGGGAGACTTGGTCATGTGATGGCTTTGCTCCCGGCTGGATGTGCAGTGGACGGTAAACTCTTCCTATTTGCTGTGAAAGCGCATGGAAGTAACCACTCCTGCCCAAAGGCTGGAGTGTGTGGTGGCCTTTGGAGTCAGCATGGGTCTCTGCCTCACCTGTGCCCGAGGCCACGTGACGGCTTCCGCCTCGGTGTGGGCGATGACGCTTACTCCAGACAAGTTTTTTTTTTTTGGGGGGGTGGGGGGGTGGGGGTAGTAATTCATGGAGGGTCATATTCAGCACAGAAACGGGACTTCGGGTTCAAACAGACCTAAATCACGAGGTGCTGTGTCACTTCCCGGCCCGTCAAGTTTTCTCCAAACCTTTGTTTCTTCGGTTGCGATTTGGGGGTATCCACGCCACCTCAAGGGGTCACTGTGAGAATTACCTTCTGGGCCAGGTGGGTACCCAAGGTGCTCATTTCTATTCCCTCTTTAAAAAGAAGCCTTCGCCTGGCAGCGGGCTCAGTTGGCCGGGCGTTGTCCTATACACCAAAAGGCTGCGGGTTGGATTCCCAGGAGGGCACATGCCTAGGTTATGGGTTCCATCCCCAGTCAGGGTGCACCCAGAGGCAACCGACCGATGTCCTCTCTCCCTTCCTCTCTCTCTCAACATCAATGGAAACATATCCTCCGGTGAGGATTGAAAATGAGGTTTCGTTACCGAAAAGTTGGGTAAATCATGGCCAGATAAAAGCATTACTATTGCTTAAAAAAGGAAATTTTCTGGTTCTTTCATTCTTACCACCGGTTTGGCTTCACCGTCCTAGTGGCAGATGGAGAAGACGCGGAAGAGGCTTAGTGACGCCTAGCCTTTTGCGGGACCCAACAGGCGTGTGTTCCCAATAGGCCGCGGCCGCCGGCACCCTCCGGCTGGCTGTGGGTGCTGCGTACCTGTGCCGTAAGCCCCTCCCGACTGCACGAAGACGGGGTGTTGCTGAAATGTCCTGAGAGCCCTCCCCGTGGCGGATGGCACAGTTAATCACCAGGGCTGTGATTCCACGTGTTTAATCCCTTCCCCTTTCCCCCTCCCCTCTGACAGTCGTCCATCTGTTCTCTACCTATGAGTCTGTTCTAGTTTGTTCGTGAGTTTATCTTGCTCTTTAGATGAGAATCAGGAACTCTTTGAAGAATGGAAGTGGCAGTGGCTGAGGCCTGGACACCGGGTTTTCGCAGGCGCCTCTGATTATGGGGGGAGAGCGCGGACTTAGTCCACGTGTGCAGGAGATGCAATGCCCGGCCATGTGTTACCCGTTACTTTTGTGTTCATCAGTGAAATGGGTGTCTCTGTCCCAGCTGCAGAGGGAGGGAGGGGGGCTCCATCCACGGAGCGCGCGGGAGCACAGCACAGACTGACCCCCAACAGGTGGCGTGGCCCCGGCTCAGCAGGAGGGGCAGCCCTGTGAACTGGCACAGTGCAGTGAGCCACGGCCACGTGTGGTTTTGCTTCGCAAGACTTTCCTGCATTTGTGAAGACATGAGACATGCCTGACTCGCTGAAAAACGGACTTCCTGTCAAACCAGAGCCTGAGGGAAGCAGTCGGTTCTCTGGTGTCGATCTGGAGCTGTCCCAGGGTGCCCCTTCCTTGCGTGCAAGCCTGAGCTGAGCATTGTGCTGACTTATTCTAGAGTGCTTGTGAATTAAAACTGTAAATGCCCCATGGTAGCATACCTTTGAAAAAACGTAATGATTTTTGGAAGACCTATTAGATGGGTATTTGATTTCCTTATATTTTAAATGCCAGAAAATGTCAAGATATTAGTAAGGAAATGAGAAATTCAAAACTCAGGTTGGCAGTGAGCTGAGGGGTCTAGGGAGCCAGAGGAATGAGGTGAGAGAAAGCAGACACGGAGTCGGCGGGGCCGCTGAGAGGCCAGTGTTTGAGCAGGCTTATGAGATAACACATGTTAGGATTACTCATAACAGTTTTTAATCCTCACCCAAGGACATGCTTAGAGAGAGGAAGGGAGAGAGAGCGAAACGATGACTGGTTGCCTTCTCTGCGCTCCCAACCAGGGATCAAACCACAGCCCAGGTACATGACTTGACCCGGGATTGAACGGGCAACCCTCAGCATGTAGGACAACGTTCCAACCGACTGAGCCACTCGGCCGGGCTGCACCGTCATTTCTTAATACTTGGGGTGTGTGTCCTCCCAGGGCACAGCGTGTGGACATGCGTGGATGGGCGAAGGAACATTGGATGAACGTAGACGTAATTATGACAGGAAAGTGGTGGTGAATGCATGATCGTTCATTGGACGCTGAGGGGGTTCTGAGACGGGAGCACACCGAGACCCGGAGATCAGAGACGCCGTGAGCTCCCAGCGCAGCCGGGGCGGCAGGCAGCAGCGCCTCCTGTGGGAGCCGGAGGCGGACCCTGGCCTGGGTGCCCCCGGGTCAGCGCGTGCGGAACCGCGGCTGGGGCGGGCGTGGGCTGGCACTTTGTAATTCTCTAAAGCTCATCATGTGACAGCAGCTTTTGTTTCTAGTGGAATTCAAATCACAGGGCGGTACTTCATTGACAACGTTCCTTTAGACCGCCGTGCAGGGTTACTTAGAGGGTTGCCCGTCATCTGAAGAATGATAATGCCTGGAGCTCTCCGCGGCCAGTGCTTCTGATTGAAAGTGCGGTGGCAAGCTCCGTGCGCTCCTGTCCGATCTGTCAGTGCCCCGTGGCCTCACCTTTCCTTAGACGAGCAGGACCCGGCCGAGCACTGGCTGGACCTGAAGGGGCAGGTCCCCGAAAACGAAGGGCCGGCTGCGGTTACTTGCTTCACTCGTTGGTCTCCTGTGGTTCTCTGATTGGTCCAAATATGCACACCGTGTGTGACTGAGAGACTGTCTTCCGGTGAGAACGGGTGTGCTCTCCCAGAGCCCCAGGCCCACACGCACCCGCCGGGGCAGCGGGGTCCTGAGGCCGGCCCGGAGCCAGGCTCCACGCTCCTGTTCGCTGGGGCAGGAGCGGGGCGCACAGGCTGGAGGCTGTGCAGGTGAAGAGAAAAACAAGGTGTCACCCCTGCACAGGCCCCGGGGACTCCGACCAAAAGCAGGCAGGAGCGCCCACAGGTGTTTGGGAGCCAGCACTGAGCTCCGGTGTCGCCGGGCTCTTCCTGGTCCCGGGAGCCACGGCTGTGCTTGGGTCCCTGGTGGGTCCTCGGCTGCTTGAGATCCGTGCCTGGTCCTTGGAGTGCCTGGTGGAGGACGGCCCTGGCCTTGAGCCCACGGGAGCACCTGCCAGCCACACTCCCTGACTGCCTGGTGGGCAGCTCTGTCCCTCATGTCCTGTGATGTCAGATGTGTGTCTTAGCAAAGGCATCTGGTTTGAAACCCCAGAGGTGCTCATGCTAAAGTCTGTTCTGTATCCGACATCTGAAAACGCCGGTCGCTCCTTTCCTCCCGCCGCCTTCTCAGCTGCGCAGGCCTGTGGACACGCCTGAGGTCTGCTCCCCATGTTGCACGCATGCATACACGCCTCGTGCCCCAGCTTCCTAAGTGCCCCTCCTTCCTCGTGTGTGTATCTCCACCTGTGACTGTGTGACCCCAGTAGCCACATTGCATTGGTTTCTTATTCAGAGTAGCATCTTTAGAAAAAAATTCCTGTTTTCCTGTAACTGCAGTCCCGTGCCTTTAAAAATACATATTTTTATCGATTTCAGAGAGGAGGGTAGAAGCAAAGAGAGAGAGAGCAAGATCAATGATGAGAGAGACTCATTGATCGGCTACCTCCTACACAACCCCCCACTGGGGATCAAGCCCGAAACCCAGGCATGTGCCCTGACCAAAAGTCAAACCGTGACCTCCTGGTTCATAGGTTGATGCTCAACCACTGAGCCACACCGGCTGGGCCAGTCCTGTGCCTTTTCATTTTCCCCTGCCTGACCTTTGACCTCCCGATCTTTATAACTCCTCCACAATAGTCCATGAAAGCAAACCAGTTCTCATGCCCCCAGGCATTTCCTCTGGACCACGTCCCCTTTATTACCTGTGACCACAGGTACTTGCTGACACTTGTCAGGCACTGTAGTTCCGTTGTCTGAAGCCATGCGATAGTAGCTGCCTCTTTGGTCTCCCGCATCCTTCTTTTCCATCCCAGTCCTCTGCAGGAGGCGGAGAGTCCTGGGTGGGGGAGGGAGAGGCATCCTTCTTTTCCATCCCAGTCCTCTGCAGGAGGCGGAGAGTCCTGGGTCGAGGGGAGGGAGAGGCTGGCGAAGGGCACACCTTCCACTGTGGGACAGGGAGGCGTGAGAGCCCAGTGGCGGCCGTGACCACACTGTGGTGTAAGTGAAACATCGTGCGAGTAGAAACGAGGTTCTCACGGAAGTGGATGTGTGAGGCGATGGGCGTGTTCATTTGCCCCGTGAAGGGATCCTTTCAAAGCACACATGCATTAAATCGCCACTCTGCGTTTTTAAGATGGCAGCTTATTGTCAGGTACACCTCAGTGAAGCTGGGGGAGCGCGGCCCGGCTCAGGTAGAAATCGAATTCTACCTGCACTCTCAATTCTGAGGAACCTCCCTCCCCAGGAACTACCCGCTCAAGCCTTGTGGGGACTGACCCTCGCTCTGTGCGGGGCAGGTCTGAATGCGCACTCTGCCCTTGGTAACAGCGCAACATTTCGGTCTTTAAAGAACTCAAAGTAGATTGGGAAGATTTGCCAAAGAAGGGTGCAGTCAGCGCTCAGTGCTGAGAGGAGGGGCTGCGGAAGGAGCGGTGGGCCATCGCGGGCGGGTCCATGCACCCAGGGAGGCTCCGCAGAGAGGGGGACGTTGGTGCATCTCATCGCCTGCTCCATCTGCCTCCAGCACACCGGAAGGGGGTGCCCCCAGGAAGACAGCTCAGAGACCTGCACACTGAACCAGCACATGCCCTGTGCTGGAGAGACGCCGCACAGGACAGAGGTGGAGGTGATGCTGGGAGGAGGCTGGCACGAGGAGGCGGTCCCGGTCGCCTCGCTGAGGCATGTGGACTCACCTGGCAGGCAGTGGGAGTGCAGCCCTAACCCTAGTCCCCACACCCTTTCAGGGTCCCCTTTCTGGGATGCTCATCTGGAGCTGGCCCCTCGGTGATGGGCATCCTCACCCGGTAGCCCCTGGCATTGCTCTAACCAACCTCGGTCCCCAGTCTGCTCTGACTGCGGTGCAGCATCTTTCCCGCTCGCGCCCTTGCTCCATGACTACACATGTTCCTGGGCCACATCAGGATGTGGGAGCTGATCTTAGACTGATGTTATCACCTTACCTCAGCCCACAGAGTTAGCGCTTCTGCCTTATGGGACGTAAATGCCACGGCGAGTCAGCCACACCCTCACATGCCTGCAGCCCTTGCTGTTCTCTCTCCTGCTCCTGTTCACCTTGACACCAAAACTGTGCAGTCATCGCCCAACGTCACATACGCTCCATGGGCTGAGGCTGGGGAGAGACACTCCGTACAGCGACACCATCTGCCTTCAGTCCCTGAGCAGCATTGCGGCTGACAGCTCTCCGCAGACCCTGTGCCCCTGGACGCCAGCCTGTTCGCATGCCCCCTCCTCTCTCCTGCCCTCGATCGTCTCCTCTCAGCCCGTGACCTTCTGCCTCAGCATGTGAAGCCTCAGAGAGTCTTTCTTAAGGCCCACGGGCTCCTACACCCACCAGCCCTGCTCTTGCACGCTGCCCTCCTTCCCTGTGCAGGGGCGGAGCTGTTGTCAGCTAATTAGATGGTTTATTAATATTCGTAACAGGAAGAAAGCAAAAGGGGAGCTGGGGCATGATGCGAAGTCGGGGCGAGGTGGGAAGGCGCTCCTGTCCGTCTAACTTGGAAGAAGAATGGGCTGCAGAGGGGCAAGCAGGACTCAGGGGAAGCCCCAGGCACGGCGCCGAGGGGAAGAGCTCTCTGCTCCTGCTCCCGGCACTCGCTCTGTGGCCTGCACTCGCCTGCGCCTCCACAGCCCTGCGGCTTAGCAGCTGCATGGCCACGGCCCGGCGGGCCCGCGCTTGATGTCCGCAGCGGGGAGCACAGCTGAGCCAGCGTGCGGGGCTGGACGGCTTTCACATGGACAGAGACCGTGGCCGTGGCCTCATCCCAGGCCTGCCCAGGATGGCTGGACTCTTCATGGTGAGACAGGGGATGGGGCACTGGACCCCGGGGCTAAGTCCATGGAGATGAAGAGCCTCGCCCTCTGAGAGGCACGGGAAGTGCCTTTCCTTGCATTTCGCCAGAATTCCACTGCACGGCGTCTCGGACTGAACACTCATGGACTGAGCTGCTGGTGATGCTGCCCACGCTCACCTCCACCAAACAAGCCAACACGCACACACACGCACGCACACACGCACGCACATGCATGCACACACGGGCACATGCGTGCACACGGGTGCGCGCACACGCCCGCACGGGGGCAGTTCGCCTGGGCCGTTTCAGTTTTCTCTCCTCACACCTGCACTCTTCTCTAAGCAGCGCTGTCGTCCTCCTTTCTAAATCCACCCAGGAAGTCACTGCTTCCCTCGGCCTCTGCCGCTCCTGCTTCAGGCCAGGTCGCCCGCATCTTGGTGCCGACGTCCAGATTGGCACACACTGCTCCGGGTTCCGAGGGACCACACAGGGTCCTGGTCACTGTCCTTCCCAGCGGGTCCCTGCTTTGCTCAGAGCGTGCAGGGCCCCACCACTCAGACTGGAAGCCACCCGTCACCATTGTCCAAAGTTCTGCGTGTCCTGGCTACAGATGCCCTCCGGCTTCCCGGCCTCTGCCTGTCTCCCCTTACCATGCCACTGTGTAACACCTGTACGTCTCCCCTTACCATGTCACTGTGTAACACCTGTACGTCTCCACTCATCATATCACTGCGTAACACCTGTACGTCTCCCCTTATCATGTCACTGTGTAACACCTGTACGTCTCCCCTCATCATGTCACTGTGTAACACCTGTACGTCTCCCCTCATCATGTCACTGTGTAACACCTGTACGTCTCCCCTTACCATGTCACTGTGTAACACCTGTACGTCTCCCCTCATCATGTCACTGTGTAACACCTGTACGTCTCCCCTCATCATGTCACTGTGTAACACCTGTACGTCTCCCCTCATCATGTCACTGTGTAATCCTGTACGTCTCCCCTCATCATGTCACTGTGTAACACCTGTACGTCTCCCCTTACCATGTCACTGTGTAACACCTGTACGTCTCCCCTCATCATGTCACTGTGTAACACCTGTATGTCTCCCCTCATCTTGTCACTGTGTAACACCTGTACGTCTCCCCTTATGTCACTGTGTAACACCAGTACGTCTCCCCTTACCATGTCACTGTGTAACACCTGTATGTCTCTCCTTATTATGCCACTGTGTAACACCTGTACGTCTCCCCTTATCATGTCACTGTGTAACACCAGTACGTCTCCCCTCATCATGTCACTGTGTAACACCTGTATGTCTCCCCTCATCATGTCACTATGTAACACCTGTACGTCTCCTCTTATCATGTCACTGTGTAACACCTGTGCATCTCTCCTTATCATGTCACTGTGTAACACCTGTACATCTCTCCTTATCATGTCACTGTGTAACACCTGTGCATCTCTCCTTATCATGTCACTGTGTAACACCTGTACATCTCTCCTTATCATTTCACTGTGTAACACGTGTACGTCTCCTATCATCATGCCACTGTGTAACACCTGTACATCTCTTCTTACCATTCCACTGTGTAACACCTGTACGTCTCCCCTTATCATGCCATGTGTAACACCTGTGCATCTATCCTTATCATGTCACTGTGTAACACCTGTACGTCTCCCCTCATCATGTCACTGTGTAACACCTGTATGTCTCCCCTCATCATGTCACTGTGTAATCCTGTATATGTCCCCTATCGTGTCACTGTGTAACACCTGTACGTCTCCCCTTATCATGTCACTGTGTAACACCAGTACATCTCCCCTTATCATGTCACTGTGTAACACCTGTACGTCTCCCCTTATCCTGTCACTGTGTAACACCTGTGCATCTCTCCTCATCATGTCACTGTGTAATCCTGTACGTCTCCTCTTATCATGTCACTGTGTAACACCTGTGCATCTCTCCTTATCATGTCACTGTGTAACACCTGTACATCTCTCCTTATCATGTCACTGTGTAACACCTATGCATCTCTCCTTATCATGTCACTGTGTAACACCTGTACATCTCTCCTTATCATTTCACTGTGTAACACGTGTACGTCTCCTATCATCATGCCACTGTGTAACACCTGTACATCTCTTCTTACCATTCCACTGTGTAACACCTGTACGTCTCCCCTTATCATGCCATGTGTAACACCTGTGCATCTCTCCTTATCATGTCACTGTGTAACACCTGTACGTCTCCCCTCATCATGTCACTGTGTAATCCTGTATATCTCCCCTATCGTGTCACTGTGTAACACCTGTACATCTCCCCTTATCATGTCACTGTGTAACACCAGTACATCTCCCCTTATCATGTCACTGTGTAACACCTGTACGTCTCCTCTCATCATGTCACTTTGTAACACCTGTACGTCTCCCCTTATCATGTCACTGTGTAACACCAGTACATCTCCCCTTATCATGTCACTGTGTAACACCTGTACGTCTCTCCTCATCATGTTACTGTGTAACACCTGTACATCTCCCCTCATCATGTCACTGTGTAATCCTGTACGTCTCCCCTTACCATGTCACTGTGTAACACCTGTACATCTCCCCTTATCATGTCACTGTGTAACACCTGTACATCTCACCTTATCATGTCACTGTGTAACACCTGTACATCTCACCTTATCATGTCACTGTGTAACACCTGTACATCTCACCTTATCATGTCACTGTGTAACACCTGTGCATCTCTCCTTATCATGTCACTGTGTAACACCTGTACGTCTCCCCTTATCATGTCACTGTGTAACACCTGTACGTCTCCCCTCATCATGTCACTGTGTAACACCTGTACGTCTCCCCTCATCATGTCACTGTGTAACACCTGTACGTCTCCCCTTATCATGTCACTGTGTAACACCAGTAAATCTCCCCTCATCTTGTCACTGTGTAACACCTGTACATCTCCCCTCATCATGTCACTGTGTAACACCTGTACATCTCTCCTCATCATGTCACTGTGTAACACGTGTACGTCTCCCCTCATCATGTCACTGTGTAATCCTGTACATCTCTCCTCATCATGTCACTGTGTAACACGTGTATGTCTCCTATCATCATGCCACTGTGTAACACCTGTACGTCTCCCCTTATCATGTCACTGTGTAACACCTGTACGTCTCCCCTCATCATGTCACTGTGTAACACCTGTACGTCTCCTCTTATCATGTCACTGTGTAACACCTGTACGTCTCCTCTTATCATGTCACTGTGTAACACCTGTACGTCTCCTCTTATCATGTCACTGTGTAACACCTGTACGTCTCCTCTTATCATGTCACTGTGTAACACCTGTACATCTTACCTTTCTATCCTGTTTCTTTCCAGTCTCCCCCATTAGAATGTAGGCTGGGGATTGTTGCATGACGTGTTCTCATCTGTGTCATCTAGGCCTAGAGCTGTGCCTGCAGAGTGTAGGCATGCAGTGAATAGTGAGGGGGCCATAGACCAGGGATGGGTGAACCCCACAGGCTGCTCCGTGGAGTCTGTGTGCCCTCAGCACTGAAGCGCTGGGCTGAGATTTGTTCTGAATTAAAAGGATGGAATCAGCTCGTCTATGAATTGATTAGAATTTTTAGTTATAGAGCAAATGTAGTTACCATGACTGTGAGGCTACACAACTGAGTCCCACATTCTAGGCCAGTAAGATAAATAAGTGTTCATATAACAGCCTGAGTTCTCATAGGAATATACTCAGTAATATTGTGCTAACTCTGTATGGTACCACGTGGGTACTAGACTTAGTGGCTTATCACTTAGTAAATTATATGTCAGTTTACTATGCTGTACACCTGAAACTAATGTAATAGTATATGTCAACTGGAGCAGAATATTTTTTTTAATTTTAAAAAATAATATAAGCAGAAAAAATCTGTATGTATAGTAGAGAAATATGCTAATTAACAGGACGCCGTAACGGGTCGACTGGACAGGAGGAGGTTGCGTGTGCAGCGTCGGGGATGGGGTGACCCGGCCTCCACGTGCCTGCACTGGGGGACAGCCTGAGCAGCAGCAGCAGCCGTGGCTGCTTCAAGGGCCGGAGAAGGAGGCAGGGCTAGATGGAGACTCGAGGGTGGGTGGTGCCGTGTGATTTTGAATTGTGCGCTGGGCTCCTAGGATATAAATAATGACCCGAGTTCTAGTTGCAGCTCCATAAACACAGGGTGAGTGGGCACATGGCAGCCGGCAGCCTGTCCCCGGGGCCGTCCTTACTCCTCTGCTGCCGTGGGCGTGGCTGTCCACTTGCACGTGTGGCAGTTAGAACCACCTCCAGGGGCCTCACAAAGGGCTCCTGCATCGCAGGCTGTACAAGCAGACACAGCAGGCGGACCTCTACGCAGGAGCAGCCATTTCTGATGCTGCTGCTCTTGCTTCAACTCTCCTTCCTTGTCCATCCCTTCCCGCGTCTACATGCATGTGGTGTCCTGCGCGCCTCCCCACCCCATCCCGCCCCCTTGTGAAATAGCACAGGCAGGACATCCAGGGAGAAAGCAGGTTGAAGTCAAGATGCCCCCATTTCTCTTGGGTACAGCGTGGAGGACTCCGAGCTGTCCGTCTCGGCTAGGCTCTGGGTGCTCCTCACCGTCAGCCTTGTCTTCTCGCTGCACAGGAAACGACCTGTTCCTCGTGGCCGTGCACGAGCTGGGCCACGCGCTGGGCCTGGAGCACTCCAATGACCCCACGGCCATCATGGCCCCGTTCTACCAGTACATGGAGACCGACAGCTTCCAGCTCCCCAGCGACGACCTGCAGGGCATCCAGAAGATCTACGGTGGGTACTGCTGCTTCTGCATTGTTGTTTCTGATGTGTAGACTTTAGAGAGAGGAAAGGAGGGACGTAGAGAGAGACCAGCTCCTTGCTCCACTTACTGACGTATCCTTTGGTTGCTTCTGCCTGGAGATGGAACCTGCTACCGTGGACTATCAGGGTGATGTTCTAACCAACCCAGCTACCTGGCAGGACTTTTATACTTTTTAAGAAACTAATTTATTTGAGTTATGTTTTGAAATATAAAAATTGGTTGTATTTTTTAAACCACTGCTTCTGTTTGCTTAACCCTGCAGAGGAGTCCAGAAATTCCTGCTGTGCCTGCTTCTTTGAAATAGGTGCTCTCAGTACATTTGAGAGGGAAATGCTAGGGAAACAGTCTTACCTATTGGCAAAAGTCTTCAATCCATCAAGTTTTGTTGGCAGTAATCCAAGATGCCTGGATAGACAGATTATGAGGAATTCTTAAACACGGATAAGAGTTTCTCACTGATTTTTGTTGAGACTGTAGTTATAGTAAAGCTCTGATAACATTTAGTGTTTCAGTTCAGGTAAAAATATGTGATAAATGACTATAACCAATAAAAACGGTGAGAAATATAAGATTTGCCTCTAACATACCTAGAATATCAGGGATATTGGTCTGTAATTCTCTTTCTTTGTAGTGTCTTTATCTGGTTTTGGAATTAGGATAATGTTGGTCTCATAAAAGAGCTTTGAAGTATTCCCTCCTCTTGGACTTTTTGGAATAGTTTGAGGAGTATAGGTGTTAATTCTTCTTTGAATGTTTGGTAAAAATCCCCTGTGAAGCCATCTAATCCAGGGCTTTTGTTTGCTGGGAGTTTTTATTTTTTATTATTATTACTGCTTCAATTTCATCAGTAGTTATTGGCCTATTCAGGTTTTCTGATTCTTCCTGATTCAGTTTGGAATATTATATTTTTCTAGGAATTTTTCCATTTCATCTATGTTGTCCAGCTTGTTGGCATATGGTTGTTCATAGTATTTTCTTACAATCCTTTGTATTTCTGTGGTGTCAGTGGTTACTTCTCCACTTTCATTGATTTTATTTATTTGGGTCCTCTCTCTTTGTTTTTTGATGAGTCTGGCTAATGGTTCATCAATCTTGTTTATCCTTTCAAAGAACCAGCTCTTGGTTTCACTGATTTTTTTTGTTTTGTTTTGTCTCTATGTCATTTATTTCTGCTCTAATCTTTATTATTCCCTTCCTTCTACTTGCTCTGGGCTTTTCTTGTTGTTCTCTTTCTAGTTCTTTAAGTTGTAGGGTTAAATAGCTTACTATTAATTTTCTTGTTTTTTAAGGTAAGCCTCTAGTGCTATGAACTTCCCTCTTGGGACTGCTTTTGCTATGTCCCATAGATTTTGGATTGTTGTGTGTTCATTTTCATTTATTTGTAGGAAGTTTTTTATTTATTTCTTGATCTCATTGGTAACCCATTCATTGTTTAATAACATGCTATTTAGCTTCCAGGTGTTTGAATGTTTTGGGTGTTTTTACTGTAGTTGATTTCTAATTTCATTACACTGTGATCTCTATAGATGCTTGACAAGATTTCAAGCTTCTTGAACTTGTAGGGACTTATTTTATGTCCTAACATGTGGTTTATCTTTGTGAATGACCCATGTGCACTTGAGAAGGATGTATATTCTGCAGCTTTGGGGTGAAATGTTCTATAAATTTCAATTAAACACATTTGATACTGGTGTGTCCTTTAGGGTCACTGTTTCCTTGTTAATTTTTTTGTCAAGGAGGTCTATCCAGTGAAGTCAGAACGGTGTTAAAATTCCCTATTATGACTGGATTGTTGTCGATATCTTTCTTAAAGGCCCCTAGAAGTATTTTTTATATAGGTGGTGCTCCTATATTGGGTGAATATATGTTTACCAAGGTTATATCCTCTTGTTGGATTGATTCATTTAGTATGATGTAGTGACCTTTGTTGTCTCTTGTGATGGTCTTCCTTTTGAAGTCTCTTTTGTCAGATAAGAGTATTGCTATACCAGCCTTTTATTTTCTTTTCCCTTTGCATGGACAATTTTTTCCCATCCCTTCACTCTCATTCTGTGTGAGTGTTTTGTTATGAGGTGGGCCTCTTGTAGATAGCATATAGTTGGGTCATGTTTCCATATACATTCAGCTACCCTATGCCTTTTGATTGGAGTATTTAATCCATTTACATTTAAGGTTATTATTGATAGGTACTTATTTATTGCTATTTTAATTCTTATTTTTTTATTTTCTTCTTTCTTGCCTTTTTAACTCTGTATGCCTAGTTTTCTCTCTCTCTTTATTCTCATTACAGCATTCCCTTTACAATTCCTTGTAATGCTGGCTTGGTTGTGATTTGTGATAAACTACTTTAGCTTTTTTTTTTTTTTTTGGTCTGGGAAGCTCTTTATTTGACTATTCATTTTGAATGGTATCCTTGCTGGATATAGTAATCTTGGTTTCAGATCCTTGCTTTCCATTTTCCTGAGTACTTCATGCTTCTGGCCTGTAGAATTTCTGATGAGAAATCAGGTGTCAGCCTTATGGGAGCTTCTTTGTAGGTAACAGTTTGCTTTTCTCTTGCTGCCTTTAAGATTCTCTTTGTCTTTAATTTTTGGCATTTTACTTATGATGTGTCTGGGCATGGGCCTGTTTGGATTCTTCTTGCTTGGGACTCTCTGTGCCTCCTGAACTTGTGTGACTTTTTCCTTCACCAGGTTAAGGAAGCTTTCTGCCATTATTTCTTCAAACACATTCTCTATCCTTTTCTGCATCACCTGGCACACCTGCTATGCAGATATTGTTACATTTCACATTGCCCTACAATTCCCTTGAGCTGTCCACCTGTTTTTTTAATTAATTTTTTTTTCTTTTTGGTTCTCTGATTGAGTGATTTTTGCTACCCTGTCTTCAAATTTACTGATCCAATCCTCAGCTTCCCCTAATCTGCTATGTATTCCTTCCAATATGTTCTTTATTTTGCCATCTCATTCTTTATTTCTGTTTTCATAGCTACTATATCTTTTCTCATGCTGTTGAACATCTTACCATCATTATTCTGAACTCTACATCAGATAAATTTCCTATCTCACTTCATTTATGTCTTCTTCTGGAGAGTTCTCTTGGTCTTGCATTTGGAGGTTATTTCTTTGTCTCCTCATTTTGGATGCCTGTTTGGGTTTGTGACTATTAGGTAGATGTGCTACACCTTTCAAGCTCTAGTTAGGACAGTGTCAATCGCTGTTTCTTTTTTTAAAATATATTTTTATTTATTTCAGAGAGGAAGGGAATGGAGGGGGAGAGAGAGAGAGTAGACACATCAATGATGAGAGAGAATCATTGATCAGCTGCTGCTTCCCACATGCCCCCTACTGGGAATTGCAACCTGGGCATGCACCCTTGACCAGAATCAAACCTGGGACCTTCCAGTCCACAGGCCAACACTCTATCCACTCAGTCAAACCTGCTAGGGCTCAATTGCTGTTTCTGACAAAGACTCAAAGCCTTCAGAGACCGCCTCCTCTTGCAGATTGATCGAATTTAGTTTGGAATAGCCCTCAGGCAATTGTCCACAGGTGTGAGAGTTTTTCCCATCAGGGTGGGGCACTTGCTTCTGCCTGGAGGCAAATTGTTATTCTCAGTCTCTTAATGGGCCTCAGCACCTCCACACCAAGGGACAAGGTATTATCCAAGGTGGGTAACCTGTCTTCCCCCAGGCAAAACTGCCTAGATAGCAATTGTCTGCATGAGAAAGATGACCTCCACAGTGTGAGGGAATGACTCAGCATCTGAAACCAGGGTGTCTGCCTTCTGAGGTTTAATCACAGAGCCTCCAACACTGGCTTCTGCTCGCACAGCTCCAGTGCACTCTGCCTTCCCTCTGCCGAAGCACAAGGTGGGTGGCTCCACAGGGAATTTTGTACATTGGCCCTTTAAGAGGGTGCCTGCATTAATAGCCATCTCTTCCTGGCAGACTACAACCCTGCTGCTTTTTACAGCCAGATGTTATGTGCATACCCTTCTCAGTTCTGGTGCTCTCTCATGGGGGGCCCAGCTTGGTGATTAGTCCCAGAGTTCTCAGTGGCAACACCCCACATTTGAGATATCCCTCTGGAACTTCAGTTGCTGTCTGTGGGCCCCTGGCTAGCCCTTTCGTGCCTCCGCCCCTCCTACCAGTCTCTATGTGGTCTCCACTTTCCAGCCTTGGGTATTATGGTTCTCTCCAGGGAGTCTTCAGTTGATTATTCAGGGAGTTTTCCTATATTGAGTTGTAATTCCAGTTTTGTCCTGGGAGCATGTCTGTGCAGCATCCACTTACTCCACTGCCATTTTTAAAAAATATAGTTTTATTGATTTCAGAGAGGAAGGTAGAGGGCAAGAGAGAGATAGAAACATCAATGATGATGAGATAGGACGATGGTGGCTGGCAGAATGACAATGACGGAGAGAGTGTGAGTGAGTGAGGGAGTGAAAGGAGAGTGTGTGGTGTGTGTGTGTGTGTGTGTGTGTGTGTGTGTGTGTGTGTGTGTGTATGAATGATGGACAGTTAGATCCTGCAGGACATTCAGGGGCTGGAAGACTAGGCTCTCCTAGATGGAGGGCCTCTGCTACTGCTGAAATCACTCCCAGGGTGGCTGGCTTGACAGAAACCATGCCATCTTAAAGGGGAAAGCTGCTGTGACTAGGAGCCCAGCCTCACCAGACTAGCCTCAGACACCATCCTGGGTCCTACAGGCACTCCGGCCAAAGACCTGCTACCTCAGCTGTAGACCCACAGACACCGGAATTCCAGCCTCCCTGGATGCGGGCTCCTGTGGGTCCCGGAGTACACTTGTCTCCCGCCAGTCCATCGTGTATTTCCCAAGCATCCTGCTGGTGACTCTTGAACTGTGTCCTTTCCTGCCAAGCCTGCAGTGTTGCCCCGGCCCCCACGGTCCCTCAGGTGAGTTTCTGGCTGAGTTCCTTGTCTCCAAGACCGAGTAGTCAGCTCCTGCCCTGTGAGTCTCACAAGCAAGCCTCTGTCTGCATTCCCTGCCCACCAAGACCAAGGTGTCCGCCCAGCCTTGCACATCCAGCCAGCAAACTTTGGACCAGTGTTAGCAAGAATGGGAAGACAAAAAACAACCCCCAACAGAAAGAAAAGGAGGAATCACCAGAGAAAAACCTAAATGAAACATAGGCATGCAATATATCAGAAAAAGAATTCAGAGTACTGGTCATACTGTTCATAAACCAGATGGATGAGAAAATCAACAACTTATGTAAGAATCAGGAGGAAATTAAAAAATGATATAGCTACAATAAGAAACACAATGGAAGTTTTCAACAGTAGACTAGAAGAAGCGGAGGACCCAATTAGTGAATTAGAAGATAAGGCAGCAAAACACCCAATCTGAACAGCTATTGAAGAAACAAATTAGAAAGCAGGAAAGCCTAAGGGAGCTTTGGGACAAAACGAAACAAAGTAACATACATATAATAGGGGTGCCCAAATTACAAGAATAGGAGCAATGATTAGAAAACCTATTGGAAGAAATAATGACAGAAAATGTCCCTGGTGTGGGAAAGAAAAAAGTCACACAAGCACAGAGTCCCAAACAAGACGAACCCAAAGATATCCACACCAAGGCACCTTGTAATTACAATGGCAAACGTTAATGACAAAGAGAGAATCTTAAAGGCTGCACTAGAGAGACAGAAAGTTACATACAAGGGACCTCTCATTAAACTATCAAATGATTTTTCAACAGAAACACATCAGGCCAGAAAAGAAAGGAATGAAGTATACAAAGCATTGCAAAGCAAGGAACTGAATCCAAGAATACTCTATCCAGCAAGGCTATGATTCTAAATTGAAGGGGAAATCAGGAGCTTTTCAGACAAAGAAAGGCTAAGGGAGTTTGTCACTACCAAGCCAGCAATGCAAGAAATGCTAAAGGTGTTGTTGTAAAAAGAAGACATTAAAAGGCAAGAAGGAGCACAGGCATAAAGAATAAAAATGGCTACAAACAAGTACCTATCTATAATAACGGTAAACATAAATGGATTAAATGCTCCAATCAAAAGGCATCAAGTGTCTGAGTGGATAAGAAAACATGACCCATACATATACTGTCTACAAGAGACTGACCTCAGAACAAGGGACTCACACAGACTGAAAGTGAAGGGATGGAAAAATATATTTCAGGCAAATGGAAATGAAAAAAAAAATCTGGGGTAGCAATACTTATATCTGACAAAATAGACCTCAAAGTGAAGGCCATAACAAGAGATAAGGAGGGCCACTTCATAATACTAAAGGGATCTATACAACAAGAGGATATAACCCTGATAAACATATATGCTCCAAATGCAGGAGCACCCAAATACACAAAAAATCTTCTGGAGGATATCAAGGGAGAGATCAACAGCAATACAATCATAGTAGGGGACTTTAATACCCCATTGACATCACTGGATAAATCCTCTAGACAAAAAATCATCAAAGAAACAGCAATCCTAAATGACTCACTAGATCAGATGGACTTAATTGACATCTTCAGGACATTTTACCTCAAAGCCACAGAATATACATTCTTCTCAAGTGCACATGGGACATTCTCAAAGATAGACCACATAGTGAGACACAGGCAAAGTCTCTCCAAATTCAAGAAGATTGAAATCATATCAAGCATCTTCTCAGACCACAATGGCATAATATTAGAAATCAACTACAATAAAAACAATAAAAAAATTCAAGCACTTGGAGGCTAAATATCATGCTATTAAACAATGATTGGGTTACCAAAGAGATAAAAGAAGAAATTAAAAATGTCCTGTAAACAAATGACAATGAAAACACAACATTCCAAAATCTATGGGACACAATGAAAGCAGTCCTGAGAGGGAAGTTCATAGCACTACAGGACTATCTCAAAAACAAGAAAAACTTGTTTACCTAACCGTACAACTTAAAGAATTAGAAAGAGAGCAGCAAGAAAAGCCCAGAGTGAGCAGAAGGAAGGAAATAATAAAGATCAGAGAGGAAATAAATGACATAGAGACCAAAAAAAATTATTTATATATAAAAGATCAGTGAAACCAAGAGCTGGTTCTTTGATAGGATAGACAAGATTGATGAATTTCTAGCCAAGCTCACCAAGAAGTAAAGAGAGAGGACCCAAATAAACAAAATCAGAAATGAAAGAGACGAAATAACAACAGATCCCACAGAAATACAAAGGATTGTTAAAAAAAATATGATGAACAACTCTATTTCAACAAACTGGACAACCTAGAAGAAATGGACATATTCCTAGAAATATATGACCTTCCAAAATTCAATCAGGAATAATTAAAAAATCTGAATAGGCCAGTAACTATGGAGGAAATTGAAGCAGTCATCAAAAAACTTCCAGCAGCCCTAACCGGTTTGGCTCAGTGGATAGAACATTGGCCTGTGGACTGAAAGGTCCCAGGTTCGATTCCAGTCAAGGTCATGTACCTTAGTTGCGGGCACATCCCCAGTAGGAGGTGTGCAGGAGGCAGCTGATCGATGTTTCTCTCTCATTGATATTTTTAACTCTCTATCCCTCTCCCTTCCCCTCTGTAAAAAATCAATAAAATATATATTTTTTTTAAAAAAACCTTCCAGCAAACAAAAGCCCTGGGCCAGATGGCTTCATAGGGGGGTTTTACCTAACATTCAAAGAAGAACTAAAACCTGTCCTTCTCAGACTATTCCAAAAAACTCAAGTGGAAGGAACACTTCCAAGCTCTTTCTATGAAGCCAGCATTACCCTAATACCCAAACCAGATAAAGACACTACAAAGAAAGACAATTATAGACCAATATCTCTGATGAACGTAGATGCTAAAATCCTCAACAAAATCCTAGCAAATCGGATCCAGCAATACATTAGAAAGATCATACACCATGACCAAGTGGGACTTATTCTGGGGATGCAAGGATGGTACAGTATCCGCAAATCAATAAACGTGATACATCACATAAATAAACTGAGAAATAAAAATCACAGACATATCAATTGATGCAGAAAAATCATTTGACAAAATCCAACACCCTTTCTTGATAAAAACCCTCAGTAAAGTGGCAATAGAGGGGTCATACTTCAACATAATAAAAGCCTTATATAACAAACCTACAGCCAACATCATACTTAATGGACAAAAACTAAAACCATTTCCCCTAAGAACAAGATCAAGATAAGGTTGCCCACTCTCACCACTCCTGTTGGACATAGTACTGGAAGTGCTAGCCATAGCAATTAGACAAGAAGAAGAAATAAAGGGCATCCAAATTGGAAAAGAAGAAGTAAAACTGTAATTATTCGCAGGTGAATGATATTGTACATAAAAAACCCTAAAGACTCCATCAAAAAAACTATTAGACTTAATAAATTAATTCAGCATTGTAGCAGGATACAAAATTAACACCCAGAAATCTATGGCTTTTTTATACATCAATAATGAGCTTACAGAAAGAGAAATTCAAAAAAGCAATCCCATTTACCATTGCATTAAAAAATTAAGATACCTAGGAATAAACTTAACTAAGGAGGTAAAAGACCTGTACTCAGAAAACTACAGGAAGTTTTATAAAGAGATATAAGAGGACATAAACAAATGGAAGAATATACAATGTTCATGGATTGGAAGAATCAACATTAAAATGTCCATACTACCCAAAGCAATCTATAGATGCAATGCAATCCGCATTAAAATACCAGCAGCATATTTCATAGACCTAGAACAAACTCTCCAAAAATTCATCTGGAATAAAAAAAGACCCTGAATAGCTGCAACAATCCTGAGAAAGAAGAACAAAGTTGGAAGGATCACAATACCAGATATCAAGCTGTATTACCAAGCCATGGTTCTCAAAACTGCCTGGTACTGGCACAAGAACAGACATATAGACCACTGGAACAGAACAGAGAACCCAGAATTTGACCCAAGCCATTATGCTTAATTAATATTTGACAAAGGAGGCAAGATCATACAATGGAGTCAAGACAGTCTCTTCAATAAATGGTGTTGGAAAACTGGACAGATACATGCAAAAAATGACCACCAACTTACACCATACACAAAAATAAACTCAAAATGGATAAAGGACTTAAACGTAAGACAGGAAACCATAAAAACCTTAGAGCAAACCACAGGCAGCAAAATATCAGACATTTGTCGTAGCAATATATTTACTCATACAGCTCCTAGGGCAATGGAAATCAAGGAGAACATAAACAAAAGGGACTACATCAACATAAAAGCTGCACAGCAAAAGAAACCATCAACAAAACAACAAGAAAACCCACTGCATGGGAGAACATATTTGCCAATGTTATCTCCGATAAAGGTTTAATCTCCAAAATTTACAGGGAACTCAAAGAACTTAACAAAAGGAAGATAAAAAACCCAATCAAAAAATGGGCAAAGGACCTAAAAAGATACTTTCTGAAAGAGGACATAAGGAAGGCCAAGAGACATATGAAAACATGCTCTAAGTCACTAATCATCTGAGAAATGCAAATCGAAATGACAATGAGGTACCATCTCACACCTGTCAGAATGGCAATCATCAACAAATCAACAAAGGACAAGTGCTGGAGAGGATGCAGAGAAAAAGGAACCCTCGTGCACTGCTGGTGGGAATGCAGACTGGTGCAGCCACTGTGGAGAACAGTATAGAGTTTCCTCAAAAAACTGAAAATGGAACTGCCATTTGACCCAGTAATCCCACTCCTGGGAATATATCCGAAGAAACTAGAAACACCAATCAGAAAGGATATATGCACCCCTATGTTCATAGCAGCACAATTTACCATAGCTAAGATTTGGAAACAGCCTAAGTGCCCATCTGCAGACGAATGGGTTAATAAACAGTGGTACATCTACACAATGGAATACTATGCTGCTGTAAAAAGAAGGAACTCTTACCATTTGCAACATTATGGATGGGTCTGGAGAGCATTATGCTGAGTTCAATAAGCCAATTAGTGAAAGATAAATATCGCATAATCTCACTCATTTGTGGAATATAATGAACAACTTAAACCGATGAACAAAAATAGAGACAGAGACACAGAAGCATGGAATAGACCGTCCAACTTCAGAGGGAAGGTGGGGGGTGAGGTTAAGAGATCAACCAAAGGACTTGTATGAGCATTACACAGTCACTAGAGTCACTAGGGGGTGAGGGCATTTGCTGGGGGGTGGGAGTGGCAGGAGAGAGGTCAATGGAAGAAAAAAATAATATCGTAATAGTTATGTATGGGCCAGGGGGGTACTTGAAATATTAGGGGCACCACTCTGTAAAGTATATGATTGTCTAACCACTATGTTGTGAACCTGAAACTAATACAGGATAATATTGAATGTGAACTATAATGGGGAAAAAAAGATGGAAAATTGTATGTTATGTTTTTCATCATTGTAATATAAAAAAGAAACATCAATGATGAGAGAGAATCATTGATCGGCTGCCTCCTGCACACCCTCTGCTGGCAGTTGGGCCTGCAACCCAGGCATGTGCCCTTGACCAGAATCGAATCTGGGACCCTTCAGTCTGCAGGCCGATGCTCTATCCACTGAGCCAAACCAGCTAGGGCTCCATTTTTAATCTCTCCGTCACTGTTTCTTTATAGAAACACAAATCCCTTGAGGAATGATGTTTTGCATCTGCACTGAATTACCTGTGTAAACTTTGGCTTGACTCAGAGCCCTCCCTTTAGAACCCCTTCTGCACTGGTGTTGGCGGTGCCTTAATCAGAGGGAGTTCCGATTCTGTGTTCACATGAAGCTGTTCTAGCAGTTGGTCCAAGCATTTCCTGACAAGAGAATGATGAGTCGGGAAAAGGTTGTAAACTGTAACTGGAGACATGGGACTAACTCGTTAATGTTAACTTTTAGAAATATTCGCTTAGAGACTTTGTCCCTCAAAATTCAGGACAAACATTGGTGGCACTCACATGTCAGGTTCCAGTATTCATTGTCATTTATTTATTATTTATGCACTACCTACTTCCAAACGGGATTTGAAAGCAGCTTTTCCACAGAGATCTGTGGCAAAGCTCTAAAAACTCATTAAAAATTAACAAGGAAAGCCTGGCTACCTGGGCCTGGAGGGAGCATGTGCACCCAGTTTCTGAGCAACGCCCAGGGGTGTTGGGTCAGACGGTTTGCTTCTCAGAAATGCACGATGTAGAAATGCACGCCTCTGCCTCTTGCATGTGCCTCTGCGGATGGCGGGCTCTTGGGGCACGATGTTCAGATCCCCTGGCTTTAAATGAGCCAGTGCTGTCCTCCTTTTCCCTCAGGTCCGCCGGACAAGACCCCTCCACCGACCAGACCTCTGCCCACAGCGCCCCCGCACCGCTCTGTGCCCCCAGCCGACCCCCGCAGGAATGACAGGCCCAAGCCGCCCCGGCCGCCCACCGGCAGGCCTGCCTACCCCGGGGCCAAGCCCAGCATCTGCGAAGGCAACTTCAACACGCTGGCAGTTCTCCGCCGGGAGATGTTTGTGTTCAAGGTAGGAGCTGGGTTTCTCATTTCAAGGGCAGCTCAAGGGTCCACGGAGTTGCTTTGGAAAATCAGTTCTCATGCATTCTAAGGCCACCTTCCCAGACTGCTCACAACCTGAAGGTTCAGAAAAGCGTCTGAAAAAACTAAAGGCACCCACAGGTATCAGTGTCCAGCAGAGACACGGCACCGGTCCTTTGCCGGGCGCACTTACAGCGGCGCCGAGGTGCTGGAGCTGAGGGTTCGGAAGTGCCGCCCTGGGAACAGATCGCCAGCCCGGGCACACCCAGCGAGGAGCGGCTGCGAGGTCTCCGGAGGGCCCCGTGTGCCCGTCTGGAGGAGCTCCCTGTCCTCTCGTCCAGGAGAGCGCTCACCTGGTCCTGGGCCGTGGAGCTGATGGCTCTCCATGAGACTGCCCTCTCACTTCACACACACCTGCTGGTCTCAGGCATCTGTACTTACCTAATTCACAGTATTTTTTTAAAGGTTAGAAGCTAAAACAGATTTTACGTTTTGATAAGTGTGCTTTTTAAGGCCATCGGTTCTCAGACAATCACACTAATACACACTGTATTAAGGGAAGTCACATAATATTGAAAAGCGAATATAGAATAATACTGAAAAGTCATTTTCTCCCTCAATATTTGTAAACTGATCTTAAAGACTAATGAAAAATATGTTTTATGTTCGCATTAGAGTATTAAAATAGCCACATTTTACCAATAGCATCCATTCAAAAATCAAGTAACGTGCCCTCATCTTTGGTGCTCACAGATCAATGAAAGAAATATTTTCCTGCTTACACAGGGTTTCCTATCTGCCAGGGGCTGTGCGTAAAAACACAGATTTCATGTAATGTTTACAGACAAAGCGCTCTGCTCGCTTCCCTGGGTGCCAGGATGTGATTCGATCGACTGTGCACCAGGCCCGCCACCCAGGGGCAGATTCCCGAGTTCTGTGAGGCCCTGCAACGCTCAGGCAGCTGTCTCCCACCCACTGTAACTGCCTTTTAACTCCCGTCTATCCTGTGGTGTCGTAGTGATGCCACCAATGTGTCCACCTTACCGTGACGGGAAACTGAGTCTGGCTCCTTGAGTCCCTGTGTGCCTGTTAGACCGTGCTCTCAGGGAGACGCGGATCTTCATGTCCGGTGGTCATTTTCGCCGACTCCCTGCTCTGCACACTGGGAGCGCAGTGAGCCCTTGACTGACCGGACGAGGTGCTGGTCCAGGGTCCGGTGAATGGAAGGTCCCTGCGCCACCTCTCGGGGAGCACGCAGGAGCCGCTATTTCCATTAGCAAGACAGGTGTATGAGAATCACCCGTGTTAAAGCTTCTCGAAACCCCCCGTTACCTTCATCAAAACTGTGAAGTGGTCGCCAGCCTTTCGGACCTCATGGACATCTGTGGCCGCGGACCACCGGTTGGCAACTGCTGCTCGACAGGAAAGAGCTTCTAGACTCTCAGAAGTTAACTTCTGGTTTTCACTGGTCTCTGCTTTTTTCTAAGAATTACTTCTGTTGAAGATAACCTCTGGCAGGCGTTCCACTCTCTTACGCTCCACCTGCTTGATGGATTTCTCACGTCATTTTGTAATTTCTGAGCTCATCGCCCGGTTCACTGGAGCAGCGGCATGTGCCGGCGTGTCCCGGGCGCCGTGGCTGTGCCGCTCGGTGTGGCCCCGTCGGGAGCTCGTGCTGCAGGAGGGAGGCAGCGTGAGCTTCAGTTCCTGTAGGAGCAGGAGGAGCAGGTCACACTGGCCCGAGAAGCTGCGGAGAAAAGGCTACATCGAGAGTCTAATTCCCTGGGCGCGTTGGAGATTAGCATTTGGTGCACCGAGAAGTCCATGTATTGAGGGAGAAAAGAGAAATATGTTGATGGCAGCACAAAGTAAAAAATGATATAACTCAGAAATGTGGAAGATTTGATCAAAGTGAAGAGAGCGTGACTGGGTGAGACCTGCTCCTAGCTCACAGCACCGTGGACTCTGGGTCATTCACACGTGCCTGGGTGTATACTGGGCATTTTAATCTCAAAAACTTAGAGTAAAACTGCAAGATGGATGCTGGTCTCTGTCTTACAAATGAGAAAACGGAGAATCAGAAAAGCTGTCCTCTGTCCCCGTGACCAGGTTTGTAAGCAGTAGTTGAACACAGGTCTCCTGATTCCAAACTGTGTTTTTCACACTCAAGTTCACCACTGAGAAGAGTTAAGGCCAGTTTCCAAAGAAAGGGGAACTTCAGAGTCTACTTTAGCTAGTGAGCATGCAGGAAATCTGCATTGAGCGCCTGGGGACTGAGGGCCCTGGCCACACAGTGCAGACAGCCAGCCGGCCCTGCTCCTCCGAGCCCACTTCTGGTTTACAGCGTGGATGGTCCCACGTCCACTGAGGATGGGAATGCCTGCCCAGGTCTGAGCCCCGGGTTCTGTTTGCCTTTGTCGCTGACTCTGGTCTGACTGCTCCCTGGTACTCACACAGGCCCGACGACCTTGACCTCGAATGAGTCTCATCCCCCCCAAAACCTGGTCTTCCTGCTGGACCCCAGGGCCGCCCTGCTCCCCTGCCTTCTGCAGACGCAGCCTGACTGCTCACCGTTTGCTCCTGACTCAAGGCCCTTTGATATTTTAGGATCTCCCACTATTGGATGTCACTCTTCCTCAGGTAGCTTGATTTTTCACTTTTTTTCACTCTAAATGCTCAGCGCAGATCAGAAGCCGTTACCTCCTCAGCCTCGTCCCGCTCTGGCTGCCCTGTCCCTCGTGTGAAAGCGGGTTGGATCTTCCTCAGCCCCGCCTCACGCCGTCCCCTGTCCCAGCCTCTCCCACAGCTCTCCCCCAGAACCCCTCGTGGTTTTCCTGCTCACTGTCTGCACCCAGCCAGCCTGTCCCTCCTTCCTGCTGGCTAAGGATCTCACCACGGAGTGTCCCTCGACGGGAGTGCAGCCATCTCAGCGCAGGGCTGGTTCGCTGAGCTCCGCTGGGCTCCCGTGGGTGGGCTGGGCTCAGGGTCACGGCCCTTTATTGAACCCCGGCATCTCCTGTGGATGCAGCACTAACATTGCTGACAGCGCTCCACGCTGCGGGGTGAGTCCTTGGCCAAAGGTGTCCAGGCCTATTATCAACTTAAATGCTATATGTATCATTTTTAGGTTAAGAAAAGACAATCTTGACATAAATAAAAACTAGTATCATCAGGCAGTACTGTTTTCTTATCGGAAAGGAAGCTCTCTTTACAACAGGAGTTCCTGTAAGTCTCCGGGGGGCCGCGCCGGGATCTGATGACCCTGCGCCCCAGGCCGAGCTCCCTGAGGTCACGCCAGGTGCGCCCACCCAGTGCTTCCCTCTGGGAACGGCAAGGAGCCCCTTCCTCCTTAGTCACCTGGAGGGCTCAGCTGGGTCTGCCTGAGCTGCCTCACCTCCGGGACGGCACACCTGCCCCAGAGATGGGACTCTGGACGAAAGCCGGAGCGAGGAGCACTCCCGGACAAAGCTGCTCCGTCCCGGGAGGGGCCGAAGGCGGTGCTGGCTCCTCAGGGGCGCTGCCCAGAGGCCCGCAGGCCCTGGGAGCTGCTTGGGGCGGCCGCCGAGCAGGGAGCTGGTCTGTGGTGTGAGAAAGCAGCAGGAGCGGCAGTTCAGTGCCCACAGGGTTGTACGTGGGAGGATGCAGCCTAATGGAGGCCTCCTGAGGCCAAGAAAAGGAAGAAAACTCGCCAACGAAAAAAGGTTCCTTCCAGCTACGGGCCAGCTCTTCAGACCAGGGCCTGGGCCCCTCGGAGCCTCGCTCTGCCCCCAAAGGGGGGCGAGGGCCTGCGCACAGCGTCCCAGGAAGGCACGTGTCCGGGGTTCTGCGAGCTGTTCCACACGCAGCCCTCTCCAGGCTCCTTGGTGGCCGTGGCCCATGGGCTGCGAGGCACTCTGGCATGAATGGCTCAAGCCAAGTTAAGAGGTCGGGTGACTGGGGAGCTCCATAAAATCACAGAGACAACTAAAAACTGTTCACAAGGGCGAGGAAGATGGTCTGAGCCATAGTAAAAAGTAAAATACAGCTTTTCTAATGAGTTTAGGCCATATAATTAAAAAATAATGCTCTTCACAAAGGAAGTAACCCATGGGTCTCACTGAACCAGCTGCGCCTGTTCGTTGGCTGCGTTCATAAACCACTTACTCCACCAGCACAGCCTCCACGCCCAACCCCGTCCTCACATCTCACTTCCATCAGGGAGGTTCTTGACCGCTTTATTTATTTTTAATTCTTCTGGATGTGCTTCGTATGCTGCTTTAAAGCTTCAGAGCATTTTATATATTTTGTTTATGTGATTATCTAAAAAAGCTGTAGACAGTATCCATAGCAAATGAAGACCAAAAACTATTTCAGGTATGAACGACCGCATGAGTCTGTCCTGCAATAAATGGCTTCCACAGTGCAATCAGTCATTCACTCTGAAGGAGGAAGTGGCTCTCAGGTGAACAGTGGTGCTCATTGCTGCTTTCTTGCCCGTAGGAAAAATTCTGCAAGCAACCAAATTGCCCAGTGACCTCCAGTGATATGGCAATGAGTAGCGGACAATAGTCCACCCACTCAGTGAAGTGTAATGCAAGCACTTGGAGTTTAAAGTTGGAGATTATATAAAAAACAGTGAGACGATTATGATGGATACACAAATAAAACATAGCAAAATATAAAAATGTATGCATCATGAATTGCATTGTTTGAAATATGTGTGTTGACAAGGCATGGAAATTATAGCAAAATGATGTTAGGCAAACTGAAGATTGATGGAATTGTGAGTGGATTCTTAAACCATGTACTGTTGTGATGATGAATAGACATTTAATAGTTCAAAATATAGTGGTATTAAAGCCCAGCTGGTGTGGCTCAGTGGTTGAACCAGGAAGTCAGGGCTTGATTTCCACTCAGGGCACATGCCTAGGTTGTGGGCTTGATCCCTAGTGTGGGGTGTGCAGGAGGCAGGTGATTGATGATTCTTTGGTGTTTCCATCTCTCTCTCCCTCTCCCTTCTTCTCTGAAATATATGTATTTTTTTAAAAAGATAACTGACAGTTGGAATATAAGTGATGGCGGAGCCGAATCATTTTCAAAAATTATAGGTGGGCAAAGACTCCTAAAGTTTTCATTGGAGTCTTGCCTAGGCCGTGACGAGGCCTGCCCTGTTCAACCTGCAGGGACAAGTGTGATAAGCAAGTTAGCCTGGCCAGCGGGGATGTCCGCAAGGGGGCCTGCCGTCTCCTTAGCAATGGCTTCTAGGGAGTCAGGCTGATGTTTGTTTTTCTAGTTGTGTTGTTTTGTAGGCACCAAGGTGAGAATTTATTTAGTTTACTATAGAAATGCTTTTAAAATTATGCAAAGTGTCAAGATACTTGGCAGTTAACCCGGAGTGCTTTATTAATTTACTAGATTCAGCACGAAGTAGTGCGGGAAGTGGCAGGCAGCCAGGGAGGAGCCCGAGCTGGGGCTGGACTCAGCACCGCTCCCGCTCATCCTGGCCCTGCTGCTCCTGCCACTGCTGCTCAGGTGCGCAGGGGGAGTGTCCTCGGGAGAGGCTTGCATCACTGCAGCTGCGCTCGCCAGTGAGCCCAGCACCTGGCGCCCGTCTGTCAGCTGAGTGGCGCTCCTGCTGTGGGAGCGCACTGACCATCAGGGGGCAGCTGCTGCATTGAGTGTCCACCCCCTGGTGGTCAGTGCGTGTCATAGCTACCAGCCAGTCATCCAGTCGTCCGGTCACTAAGGCTTTTATATATATAGATGCCACTGCATCTGTCATTTGTAGAAGTTTGTCAGCTCAGTGAGCACAGTAGGCAGTAGGCTGAGGCACACACAGTGTGTGGCGTGGGAATGAGGGCAGCAGCTATGCTGTCAGAGTCCGCGAGGCCCTTCCCGCCCATCAGCGCCTGCAGCGCATGTGGGTGGCGTGGGGACCGCCGTGGGGTGTGGAGCTGTGTTCCTTAGCACCCTTGCTCCCGAGGGCCGTCCTCCCCCTCTTGTATGCTTTATTTTTTAATTCTGTAATTCAACCAAGTGTCGACTGGCTACCAAATAAGAGCAAGGCCTTGAGCGTGATGTGATGGCAGGGCTGGGAGATGCTGCCTCGGGGTGGGGTACCAGTCACTGACCACCACTGCACGGTGACTGCAGCCACAGGCAGGGCACAGGCGGGGGGCGGGCATGCAGGGCCACACCGGGAGGGAGCTGTGAGGGCCTCCCCTGGCACCTGCGACAACCTCGCAGAGTTGCCAAGCTTGGGGGTGAGAAGGAGATGGTGCCGTGCAAACTGAATGAAGTCACTTTGGACCTCGAGTCAAGAAACTGAGCAACGAGCTGGAGAGACACAGCTGGCCGCCACGTCACCGGGGTCCTGCATGCCCTGTGGGGAGCCCAAGGCTTGTTCTGCAGGCCGACCCACCGGGAGTGACCAGGTGGAACAGGATGCAGGGGACCAAGCTCAGGAGAGTGTGGAGCAGATGTTGGCTGTGGAGACATGCGAGCCAGCAAAGCAGGGACAGGCAGGGCCGAGGTTTGAGGATCAGGACAGCAAGGCTCTAAGAACTACCACTCTGGAGCCAGAACTGGACCCTGAACCAAAGGGTAGGCCTTGAATTTTTTTAAAACGAGGTCTTACCTGTGAACATCACAGGAGCTGAAGTTGTGAGGGGAGCCAGAGGCCCAGGCAGGAAGGCGTCTCTCCAGTGTTGGATGAGAAAACCCAAACATGGGACTTCATTAATAGAAGTTCCAACCTCGCTCTCCCCCGTATGTATAGTATTTACTGAAACTGTATTCAGGAAAAAAGATGCATCACCTTCTTAATCTTCCCTGTAGAAGGACAGGACTTTAACTGGGAATTAATGGTGGTTGCTAAGCCACATCCTGCCTGGAACAGTGTGTGCTGGGCCACATCGTGCCTGGAACAGTGTGTGCATTTCCTGGCTACACTACAAACTCATGAAGCACAGGTCTTCATGGTCAGAACATGAAGCAAAGACCATTTAAATCCTGGAACTGAAGCTCACAGAAGCTGATGTCAGAGCTGGCCCCTTGGGTGCCCTCAGCCATCAACTCCCCAGTCAGAATCCTGAAGTCCCTTAGGACAGAGATAACCTTTATGTTGAATGCTGAAACTTTTCATGTAACTGGTTAAGGTATCTTTATTGTGTATATCAACCTCACCCCCTACTAATCCAATAAACAAAAGATAAACAGAAGATCAAAAACACATTATAGGATTAGAATTCTGAATAAGTATCTATCGATTGGATATTGTGAACCATTCCATAAGTTAGAGTTTGTGAAAATAATTCTTTATGGATATATGCCTTATTTCAGTCTTTCTAAGAAAAAAAATCAATATTAAAACACAGGAAAATTTATTTTGATATAATTATGGTGACAAAGGTAAAGAAGTCATTCTGAAGAATCCACATTTGTTATTCATAGAATGAGAGCAGAATAGAAACGTGCTCCCTTATCTGGTCTTCCTTCTTATCAGTGAACTAGAGATCTGGTGCATGAAAATTCATGCGCTGGAGGGGGGTCCCTCAGCCTGGCCTGCCCCCTCTCACAGTCTGGGAGCCCTCAGGGGCAGGAGGTGACCTGGCGATCAGGGGAAGGCAACACCCCCATCACACCTCTGCTGCTGCCACTGCCGGCAGCTCAAGCCTTGGCCGGCCCCGATTACCTGAGCCTTGGGCGGCCCTGGGTGGCTGGGCAGCCAATATCTGAGGCTTGCCTGTGCCTCGGGCCGGCCCTGGGTGTCTGGGAAGCTGACATCTGAGGCTTGCCTGTGCCTCGGGCTGGCTCTGGGCGGCTGGGGGGCTGAGGGGACTGGGGGACTCCAGAGGCAGGTGCATAGAGCGGCCAGATGTGCCTGGCTGGGGGGGGGGGGGGGGGGGATGGCTGTGCTGCATGCCTGCTGCCCCAGTGGGGCTGAGGGGACTGGGTGCCACCATCCTGTGGCTGTGGGCGCTGCCATCTTTGAGGGCAGGGCAGTCAATTAGCATATTCCCTCCTTATTGGCTGTGGGTGCCACCATCTTTGTGAGGGGTGACGGTCAATTAGCATATTCCCTCTTGATTATTTGGGTTTGGTTTTCATGTTGCAGCGGAGCTGCTATGCCATGTGCCTGGCACAGCACTAGGCTGGTTTCTGCTGTGCTTCCCTCCTCTCGGCAGCAGTGGGGGCACACGTCTGGACTGAGGGTGTGGTTTCAGTTGTTTTCTATTTGTTAATTACATGCTTGACATTGAAATCAGTGCTCGCTGTGATATGAAGAGCTGGCTTCACCCGAGGTGGTCTGGCCTGCGCCTTGGCTCGTGGCCTCCAGGTCACACCTGAGAGGTGGCTGTGTGGCAGGAGGCTCACCAGGCAGCGGGGGCCTGGGGTGTGCCTTGTCAGTGACCTGGACGCTGAGTCCCACCACATGGGCAGGCAGTCAGTCAAACACCGCTAGGAAATAAAGCCCCAGTAAAACTCTGGAGGCTCGGGTATGAGTCCTGGTAGCATACCTGTGGGTATTGTCACCATTGATGCCAGGACAGACTGCGCCGAGGGCATGGAGCTCCTCAGATGTTCCTTTGTAAATCCCTGTGGCTGATTTGATCTGCATCCTCTTCTTGTGAGAAACTGTAACCCTAAGGATAGTAGCTTTCATTGTGGTTTTGGGGTCTTTCAGATCCCAGAGTGGTGCTGGGGACCCTGGACCGCCGCTGGTCTGCAGGGTCTTCCCTCGAACGCTGCCGCCGGGCCTCCTGGCCGTGGTGAGACGGCTGGGGAGTGGGAGCAGCCCGGGCTGTGCCCTTCACCACACAGTTTGGCTAATTGTGGGGATTTGACAATATCCAAATTCCGAAAATGTCTTAAGATCAGTGAGAGCTGCACATTTCTTAGTTTAAATCTTCTTTCTTTTTTTTTAATTAAACAGCTTCTAATGTATGATGGGATGATCCTTGAGCTTGAACATGGCTGTCACCCTGTGCCTGCTGCCTGACAGCTGCCTGTAACTCACTCACCTTCAGAGGAACGGGCAGGGTCTTCTGCTCCCGTGGTTTGAAGAGAGTATTTGAGTAGCATGGGTCCTCATAGGAAGTGATGCTTGGCAAGTTATTTACTGAGGATCAATATCAATCAGATTCTGATTTGACTTAAAGATAAGGTTTTGTGTTTTTTTTTATTTCCAGTAGTAAAAATTTAAACTAAAATTATACAACATTTTCCTGGTCCCAGTACATCAAGACTCATATCAGGAAGTTAAAAGAGCAGATGTTTCAACAGAGGTCACCAAAGGGGCCCTGGACCCCAAGTCCTGCAGCGGCCGTGAGGGAGACTGCCCTGTGTCCGGCAGAGGGGGACCCACCAGCTCCGCGGGGGCGGGGGGCTGCCAGGTGTCACCTCAGGAGCTGGAACCCTTACTGCAGGGCCGTGGCCTCAAGTCTCAGAGACCGCGGTGAGATGGCCGCAGGTGAGCGTGGTGAAGGCAGCCGCTCGCAGTGCTGGTTAAGTTAGGGTTCATCATGTTATGATGGTTTCTATGTTTCCAATGCTGGGTAAGTCTGGCTGGAAAATTTAACAAGTAAGACTGCTCTCCCAGGCTCCCTAGGAAGGTGGCACCGGCAGGAAGGGGGCGTGGCTGCCAGGTGAGGGCCGGTGTGGGGTGGTCCCTCGGCCCCCAGGCCCGCGGGAGGGCCTGTCCTCCTGACTGGGCCGGGCTGTCTGTGGACAGAACCTCAGTCCACAGCCAGTTGTATACCCATGGCCTCCGACCAAGGACCAGGAGCTTCGACTTCTTGTTGAACTCATTCTATTTACGTTGTGTATTTTGGAAACAGCAAAAGACAGTGGTCCTCTAAGGAAACGAGAAAGCAGAAAGTAAATGTTCAGTTTCGTTCAAAATACCATTTCAAATGACACTGGAATTTGAAATAACACCAACATGCTGATTCCATTGTAATACACTGTGGCCACATATGGCTTTTTTTCAGTTATTTTATCGATAACTTAATGTATTAAACATTTCTCCCACAAACCCCCATTGGATCTAGGGACACAACCCCTAATCAACTCATTAAACTTTCTTCCCTGAAACGTATAACTAGTCCCAATAACAGGGGGAAGTCTCTAAAAACCCTCACATCCCTTCAGGTCAGGTTCTCTCCAAATAAGCTTGTTCCAGACTCAGGAAACAACTTCCACTTCAAGTTGTCGGAATTTTAGAATTGTGGATGCGAGCGATCGACCTGTGCAATAGATATTGTACAGCGATGTAAATAAGCAGCGTTTTGGCTATTTTTCCCAGGGGTGTTATTTCAGGAAAGCATTACTTAGTGTTTCAGAATCTTGTGAGGTACAAATAATAAGAAGTTGTCTGCCTGAAATAGGACAGTTACTGGCTTTTAAATCCCAGGCCTTGTCACTCATTGGCAAGGCCTGGCTGATGCCCAGCTTCGGGAGCTGGAAAGCGGGTCGTTGTTAACGGACTCGGTTCTAGATCACCGAGATTCGGGAAGCCCCTGGGGTCCCAGCAGGACCTCGATGGCGGTATTCAAGGAGGCACTTTCCGGGACGCTCCCGGGTTCCGTAGACTCGTTGGGGAGCAGGCATAGAGCCACTGCAAGGTCTGCGCTCAGGTGTGAAGGGCATTTCGTGAGCGAGACTCTGCTTAGGAGCAACGCCCACTAATTCATCCGATGGCTTTCTGCTGCTGACCTTTCACATACCAGCAAAGAGGACAGGTGCTCCTGGGAGTTTTCTAGGTGTTAGCATATTTGGAAACATGTCAACTCCCCCCACTTTCCCAACTTCATGCTAAAAGGAAAGAGGGTGTGGGTGAGCCCGAGGCCACAGGCACAGTCACGGAAGCCGAGGCTGCACTCAGAGCCAGACCAGGCCCGGCTGCCCGCCGCCGCTGCGTGGTTTTGACTTTTGTGTCCAGCGGCAAAAAGAAATAAAAGAAAAAAGTTCTTGGGACATTGCAGTCTGTGACTGTAACCTATACTAATAAAAGGGTAATATGCTAATTAGACTGGGGGAGGGGGACTTGGAGCATTTGAACCCGCCCAACCATAAAGGCCCTGAAAGAGGTCTCTTCTGCTGTGAGAGACACTATGGGGGGTAATTGCAAAGTGTCAACAATTCTTTGTATTGTTTTCTTAACTTCTTTTTTTAACTTTGTGTCACATTTCATTTGTAAAAAAAATGCAAAGAATAACAAAAATGTGGCTATGAAAGGAAACTGAAGCCTGTCGGTCATAGTGGCTCTGTGCACTGGGAGGCTGGGAGGGCGGGGGTGGCCGAGCCGCGGGGCCTGGTCCCGGCTGCCGTAGTTCAGGCTGCAAAGGACTCCGTTCCCAAACTAGTCACAGGGACTGGCTGACGCAGCGCTGCGATGACATTGGTCAGTTCCGGTGCGGCAGCGTTCCCACGGAGGAAGAGGGCTTGTGCCGCGGTGATGTCTGGGATGAGCTGCGGGAGCCGAAGGCGCCTCGGGAGCAGGTGCAGCTTCACGGTCCCTTAGGGCCTCGAGGCTTGACAGCTCGGTGCTCGGGGGCCTTGGGCGCGGTCGCCGAGTTTCGGGCCACGCCGTTCCCAGCTCAGGGCTGACATGCCCTGGAGAAACTGCCTGTGTACCCCCTCTGCTAGACAGCGCCCCACTTCCGACACTTTCACGTGCACAGATTTCTTTAGGGTGTTGAGGACCTGAGCTCACCCGCGCTTGGCATCCTTCAGTAGATTTGAATTTGTCCCCCGTGTCCCCAAGAGACGCCACCGTCTCTCGAGCGGGTCCCTGCCACGGACCCGACGGCCAGCCTCACCTCGAGCTGACGCGGTGTCTCCCGAAGGTCAGCTACGGTACAGTCTGTCGCTTTGGGTGACTAATGTCAGAAATAAAGTTGGAGACGAAAATGACCAAGACCAAATTGGGAGAGAAAAGTCAGTGTTTCACTTGAACAAGTGCCCTTATATTCCACAAAAGCTTATTTCCACCGCGATTCCTTTAGTGGCCGTTTCCCGCCCAACACCCTGATTGATTTATCCGTGCGATAAATATTCACGTGGGGCTGCCCTGCTCGGCAGCCTCCGAGGGTCTGGCATCGCAGCGCTCGCACCAGCCTCGTCCCAGCAGCGTGCCCGTGCGGGAGGGGCCGTCGCGATCCGATGAATGGGCATCCTGTGCAGTCGCCACGGGAGCGGGAGCGAGAAGGCCAGGGCTGCCCCGGTCTAGGTGGCGAAGGAGGGTCCCTCGGAAGCCAGGACGTGTTCCTGTGGTTTAACCAGCAGCGCAGAGACAGGAAAATCATCCCAGTTAGACCACAGCTAAACACGCTGCTTTGCTTCTGGAAGGGGTGGTCTGGACCTCTGCCTGTGCTCCCTCATGGGGGTTCAGTGGACCCCACCAGCAGGGCGGTAGCCACACCCCAAACCTCGGGTCAGTGTTATGGGCGGGCGGGGGGCTGGATGAAAGGGGGAGGTTAAGAAGTACAGACGGATAGTTACACAACAGCAGCCTGGGGAATAGTCGATGTTCTCGGTGATGCAGTTTGTGATACTCGATGGCCCTGTGCTGGACTCATCGGGGCCACCTCATAAGGCATATATGAGTCTAACCACCATGCTGAAACCTGCAACTGATAGAATGTCACCTGTAATTGAACATTTGTTTCAAAATCTAAACAGTTACAGTGTTTCTGCCAAAGATTGGCACAGGAAGCACAAATACCTAAAGCCGATCCCAGCCCACGTCCTCCCGTGCCTTGGACCCTGACTGCACTTGGAGGTACTTGATGAGCAACCAGGAGCCATGACACAAATCGGTGAGGACGGGGAGCGCACCAGCCTAGCCCAGGACAGCACAGGTGGCCTGAGCGCTGCCCGTGTCCCGCAGCTGGTCGCTTGCCGGCCCTGGAAAAGGTCAAGGGTGGCTGAGAAGCTGATGGTTTACGTGAAAGGGCGGCTGGCCTCATGGCTGCCATGCTGACTGCACGTCCAGGGACTCATTGTAATCACACACGCAGACAGTAACCTTCGGAGTGTGGCTAAGGGGGAAGGCGCACTGTGCAGGCGTGGCTGTGGGATGGGCTTGTCGCGGGGTCTTAAAGACAGGAGGTCTGGAGCGAACTGCTCCCTGCGGCCACCACCCTGCAGGCGGTCTTTCTTTGGCGCAGATGGAAGTGTCGTTTCCTCCCTGGGCGGCCCTGGAGGTGAGGCACCACACCCCACAGGGAGGCTCCGAACCAGGAAATGCACAAAAAGCTATAAAACAGAGCCCATGCCTCTGTCCCCTGCATGCCCCTGTGTTCACAGAAACAATTCCCGCTCTGTGTGACTACAAAGAAGCCTCAGTGACAGAATCGAAAATCTAGGTATTATGGTGTTGTATGAGAGAGAGAGAGAGAGAGAGAGAGAGAGAGAGGGAGGGAGAGAGAGAGAACTTAATGAGCATGAATGATAGCAAGAAAATACTGCAGAGCAAGGGGCACCTACTTGGTTGGTGTCTGTGTGTGGACTCCTTCCTGTAGCCCCCACGGTGCCTGCGGGAGCGCAGCAGGCCTTCCCCAGAGGTTCCGGGACTCCTCGTCCTTGGAGGCCTCCCAGCCATGGGAGACCAGCCTCTGTGCTGTGGGAGCACCAGGCCATTCAGCCCCCCTCCCCCCAGGAGCACCAGGCCCTTCAGCCCCTCCCCCCATGAGCACCAGGCCCCTCAGCCCCCTCCCCCCACGAGCACCAGGCCTGTGGGCTGCTCTGTTTGGCCGTGGCTGAATGCCCTGGAGCTGAGAATAATCCCAAGGCTGTTCAGGCTCACCAGGCTCTGTTCCGGGCCCTTGTTTGGCTGGACTGTTAGGAAACTTACTTGCTCACATTTATTTCTCCTTTTGCTCGTCAACAGTAAACTCTGTATATGGGCATGTCCCTGGGTAGAAATGAAGCAGTAACACGTGCTTTCCAGTTGCTACTGGTTATGGCCCCCTGCACGTGCGTGCACACACACACACACACACCCGGAGTGGCAGCCGTCACTGTCGTATGGCAATGGCATTGTTTGTTGAGGACGTTCTTGGAGCATAAGGAAGGCATTTGCCTGCTGAGCTCCCCGTTTGAGTGCGTACATCCAGCCAAGTGGGGTGCAGAGGACTCCCTAGCACAGCAGAGGAGGCGGGAGGCCCTGGTAACCCCCTGTTGTGGCAGCAGCCTCCTGACCCCGAGCCCCTCCCTCAGGAACCCCAGCTCCTGCTGAGGAATTGCTGGGGATTCTCGGCCAGCCCACCTCCTGTCAGGAGCGAACCTCTGGTCCCACAGGCCCTCGCCTCCTTTGTTGCCCAGTCCCTGTGTGTCCCTGGCCCTTCCCCATGGCCCGCCTCTGCTCCGGCCTCGGCCGCTCCTAGCTGCAGGCGCAGAGGGTGCTGACTCGGCTTCTCTGTGTGTCTCAGTGCTTACCGCTCACTGCCCTGGGCTCTTGCCCCGTTTCCTCAGCCCCGTGGGCAGGTCTGGGGGAAAGAATATGACCAAAGAGGAAGCTGAAAGCAGTGCTCCATCGCGCCACTGAACCTCTGACTCTGCCTGTGTCACGTGAGACTCCGCTGTCCACCAGCCACAGCATGACCCCATTATGGCGTGTTGGCCCGGGACACCACTGGACGCCCTGGGGACCAACGGCAGGTCACCCAGAGGGCAGGGCTTCCTGGCAATGTCCTGGCCGCGGTGACGCCTGTGCCGAGTGTTTAAGGACATGGAGGAAGAGAGGGGAGGATGAGCAGAGGGGGGACACTGAGGGGTAGTGTCCTGCAGAGGGCAGGGCTCGGGGCACACGGCCTGGAAGGTTCCCTTCCGGTCCCTCGCCGGCTCTTCCTCTCTGTCTGGGGCTCGGCGCCGGCCAGGGCTGCAAGGGATATGTCCCAATGGCACAGGGGGCTCCAGCCCCCTGCGAGGCAGGGAGTATAAGCAAATATTCAGCGAACAACAGGTCAGTGAAGAAAATAAAACATAACGAATTTATAGAAAAAGATCGAGGAGACTACTTGGATTCAATGTTTACGAAGTTAAGTTGGATACACTGCCCTGGGTACATTGAGTCAAAGAGCCTACACTTTATCCAGCAGGGACTTAGTTTTTATTGTAAATGACACATTTTTCTTTGGGTCAAAAACAAAGGGATGGGCCCTGGCCAGTATTGCTCAGTGGATATGGCGTTGGTTTGAGGACTGAAGGGTCCCGGATTTGATTCTGGTCAAGGGCACAGGCCCAGGTTGCAGGCTCAGTCCCCAGTGGGGGGGCGTGCAGGAGGCAGTCAATCAATGATTCTTTCTCATCGCTGATGTTTCTCTTTCTTCCTCTCCCTTCCTCTCTGAAATCAATAAAAATATATACATAAAACACAAAGGGATGGGAATCCTTGGTAGGTGAGCTAAGGACTCCGCGGTCTCCCATCAGGACCGTCACTGAACGGGGACCCCACTTTATTGTTTTAACATCCATCACCACACAGAGTTACAGAATCGGGCTTTTTCTTTTTTGTTCAATTTACTGGGGTGTCATTGGTTAATAAGATTACGTAGTTTCCAGGGGTACAATTCGATATACATCCTCTGCATATTGTATTGTGTGTTCCCCACCCCCTTTCCGTCTGGTAGGTCATGACCACACTGTGTCTGCATCTATGAGTTTTGCTCCTCTTTCCTGATTAATCCCCTCACCCTTTCATCCAGCCTCCCAGCCTCCCTCCCCTCTGCCAGCTGTGAGTCTGTTCTCGGTATCTATGAGTCTGTTTCTATTTTGTTTGTTAGTTTATTGTTCATTAGAGACATAAATGTTAGACTCAAAGCCATAAAACTCTCAGACATTTCTCGTAACCATATTTTTTTCTGATATGTCTCCTTGGGCAAGAGAAACAACAGGAAAAGTAAGCAGATGGGAGCACATCTCACTGACACGGGTTTGCACAGCCCGGAAGCCATCAGCAAACGGCCCCTCTACAGGGCTCTGTGGGAGCAAGTGGACGGGCGGGCAGTGACCAAGACTGGGGGCCGCTCTCATGATTCTCAAGATCACTTTGTTCAATCTCCCTGACCTTGTAGCTTATCGCCCCCAGCAGGACGCATTGGAGGGTGACAGGACTCCATGACACCTCAGGGAGGATGGGTGCAGGTGGGGCAGGCGGCATCCCCGCCCCAGTGGTGCTCAGCGCCCCTACCTGCCTCCGGCTCAGAAGCTGGCTCCCTCCACCTGGCAGGACCTGGGCTGCACCCCTCCCCCCCAGGGGGGCCCTGGGTGTAACCTTGGTGCCAGGGATGAATGCTTCTATGTTACCTTTGGTGCCCCTATGGGTCAGCGCCGGGAGGCGACTGGGAGCCCCTGTGGGTCAGCACCGGGAGGCGACTGGGAGCCCCTGTGGGTCAGCACCGGGAGGCGACTGGGAGCCCCTGTGGGTCAGCGCTGGGAGGCACCCGGGAGCCCCTGTGGGTCAGCGCCGGGAGGCACCCGGGAGCCCCTGTGGGTCAGCGCCGGGAGGCACCCGGGAGCCCCTGTGGGTCAGCGCTGGGAGGCACCCGGGAGCCCCCGGGGTGGTGGGGGCAGGTGTCTTGCAGTTCTGGGTGTGTGCGAGGCAGCAGCCTCGGTGCTGGCCCGGCGGGCCCAGGCACCGCTGACGCCTCCTGTGCTTGGCTTGCAGGACCAGTGGTTCTGGCGGGTGAGGAACAACAGGGTCATGGATGGGTACCCCATGCAGATCACTTACTTCTGGCGCGGCCTGCCTCCGGGGATCGACGCGGTGTACGAAAACAATGAGGGCAACTTCGTCTTCTTCAAAGGTGAGGCGTGCCCCGTCCTGCTCCGCTGTACGTGGGTCACGGTCCAGGGCCCTGTCGCCCTCAGAGAGGTGACCCGGCAATCCTGCTGGGTGGGAGGACCCACTTATGATGCCTAGAAACACAAATGAAGTGAAATTTTAATTCTTTCATTTATGTTTTTCCATGTGGTATCCCATGTAGAAGTCAAATTTGTAGACTTTTTAGATTTTGCTTAAAAGCACCAAAAAAAGTAAAATGGATGAATGAATGAATGATTTAAAAGCCATTTTTTCTGCCCTGGTCAGTGGTTCAGTGGTTAGAGCATCAGCTGGCACACAGAAGGGCCTCAGGTTCAGTTCTGGTCTAAGGGTATGTACCTGGGTTGCAGGTTCAATCCCACATGTGGGAGACAACCAACTGATGTGTCTCTGTAACATCCATGCTTCTCTCTCTCTCTTCCCCCTCCCTCTCCTCCCTCCCACTCGCTCTAAAATAAATGGAAAAATGCCCAGCCCATGTGGTTCAGTGATTGAGCATCAACCCATGCACCAAGAGGTCCCCAATTTGATTCCCAGTCAGGGCAGGGGCTGAGTTTTGGGGCTCAATCCCCAGGATTGGGGGGGAAGGGTGTGCAGAAGGCAGCCAATTGATGTCTCTCTCATCGATGTTTCTATCTCCCTTCCTCTCTCTCTAAAATCAATAAAAAGATTTAAAAGGAAAAAATCCTACTTTAAAAACAATGGAATAAATACCCTCCAGTGAGGATTAACAACAACAACAACAAACCAACCAACAAAAAGCTGCTACACAAGCAACACCCGCCACTCAGGTCAACAGCAAAGAACACATCCCACAGGACAGAGCAATCTCCTAGTTTATTGCAAACTATCTTATATAATAAAGAGGTGATATACAAACTGTCTGTCACACCCTTACACAAGATGGCCGCCCCCATGTGGTCACAAGATGGCCACCACAAGATGGCCAGCAGGGGAGGGCAGTTGGGGGGGACCAGTCCTGCAGAGGAGGGCAGTTAGGGGTGACCAGGCCAGCAAGGGAGGGCAGTTGAGGGTGACCAGGCCAGCAAGGGAGGGCAGTTGGGGGTGACCAGGCCGGCAGGGAGGGAGGGCAGTTGGAAGGAACCAGGCCTGCAGGGGAGGGCAGTTAGGGGTGACCAGGCAGGCAGGGGAGGGCAGTTAGGCGTGACTGGGTTTCTTCATTAAATAAGGGGTTTGGGTTTCTTTTTAAAAGATTTTTGGGTCTTGCTGTTTTATGCAATGAAATCTATTTCACTTCTCAAATTTTGCTTGATTTAGTCAGTTTATGTTAAACTAGAGGCCCAGTGCATGAAATTCGTGCACTGGGGGTGGGGGGTGTCCTTCAGCCCAGCCTGCACCCTCTCCAATCTGGGACCCCTCGAGGGATGTCCAACTGCCCGTTTAGGTCTAATCCCACCGGGCAGTCAGACATCCCTCTCACAATCCAGGACTGCTGGCTCCTAACCGCTCGCCTGCCTGTCAGCCTGACCACTCCCTAACCACTCCCCTGCCAGCCTGATCAATGCCTAAATGCTCCCCTGCTGACCCGGTCACCCTCAACTGCCCTCCCCTGCTAGCCTGGTTGCCCCCAACTGCCCTCCCCTGCAGGCCTGGGCCCCCCCAACTGCCCTCTCCTGCTGGCCTGGTCACCACTAACTGCCCTCCCTTGCCAGCCATCTTGTGGTGGCCATCTTGCGACCACATGGGGGCGGCCATCTTGTGTGAGGGTGTGATGGTCAATTTGCATATTACATCTTTATTATATAGGACATTTTACAATAAACTAGGAAATCACTCATAAAAGATTCACTCTGTCCTGTGGGATGTATTCTTTGCTGTTGACCTGAGTGGTGGGTGTTGCTTGTGTAGCGGCTCAGGGCCTGCATGCAGGGGTGAGCTCAGCGGACTGGCCTGCCATCCCTAGCACTTGCTCTGCTCAGAACAATAACACTCAGGTCTGTGGGGCTGGGCAGAGCTTGGCTGAGCCGCCACAGGCTGTGGCAGCTTGGACTGAGCCAACCCTAGGAGCCAGGTCCAAACCGATGGGACTGCTGTGTTACCAGGACCCAGAGGACAGAAATGAGCTTAAACAGGCCAAGAAAAGCGTTCTGAACAGCAGCAGCAGCAGCTAGTCAGTATCCTCAGGGCCAGCGTGTGTAGTGAGGTCGGGGAATGAAATGTGGCCTTTGGGGACACTGCAGTTAAGTGAGACTGAACTTCCAGGCAAAGGCAAGAGTCCTTACAATTTATTCTGTCTTTGCAGACTCTCCCTTAAGGAATGGGGGATGGTCCAGCCTCAGCCGAGAGGACATGGGAATTGGCCTCAGCTGTGAGGACATGCAGGGTCCAGCCTTGGCTGTAAGGACAGGGAGCTGCAGTCAGACACAGTTTCACATGCTGACTGGCCCTGTGAACTGTGCCTCGGTTTCTCCATTGGGAACGTAGTTGACATTCTTCTCCGGGGATCAATTGGAGCATCAGCTGGGACGTGTGCCTGCATGGTGCCTGTTTGGCTCATGAGTGCCCAAAATCTCTGCCCTCTTGGCGTCCAGGATGCTGTGTCTGTGATGGGGAGGCCCTCCCCCACTCTTCTTTGTCTCCTGAGCAGCAGGAGGAGGGGTACTCAGCCTGCTTCCTTGCTGGCGGCCGGCAGTGTCCCTGACCCTGTGCCAGGCTCTCACGGCCTGTCCCCTTGATAAACATTTTTTAAACTCCATTTGACCCTTTTCCATGTAGGAATAAGCATGTAATTTAAAAATTCTTCGTGGGATTTTTTGCTTAGTGTCTGGCCCCTCTGCCGGTCCTTCAACTGCACTGGAGTGAGCACCTTGAGTATTTCCATCATTTTGTCCACAGCTCCCTCAGTGAGGGGCTGTACTAGGCTCTTAGTGGACAGATACCAGATGGATGAGTGGATGGATGGATGGATGGATGGATGGATAGATGATGAGTGGATGGATGGATGATGGATGGATGGATAGATGGATGACTGGGTGGGGGGATGGATGGATGAATGGGTAGCTGGATAGATGAGTGGGTGGGTGGGTGGGTGGGTGGATGGATAGATGGTGGATAGATGGGTGGGTGGATGGATGGATAATGGATGTATGGATGATGGATGAATGGATGGATGGGTGATGGATGGATGGTGGATGGATGGATAGATGGATGAATGGGTGGGTGGATGGATGGTGGATGGACGGCTTGGGTGGGTGGATAGATGGTGGATGGATGGGTGGGTGGATGGATCTCACTAAATAATTACTGGAGTACATAATCTGTAATGTCCTCTCCAGCCCCAAACAATAAGCAAGGCTGTTTGTATTATTTATAACTTCTCTGTCTTTAATCAGACCTGTCCTCTTCCTCTACTTTCTGCCCAGTACAGTGTCACTAGGAGCAACTTGTTCCACTTGCTCCTGACTATGGCAGCTCCTATGAATTCAGGAAATTCCTCCACCTGCCAAGGAGGCGATATTTTCCTAGAGAACCAGACTGTTCAGTGGCAAGGTGGTACAATCCACCTCTCCTGTGTTTAAAAAAGGAAAATAGTTGAGTATGAATCTCGACTACTCAAAACCTAAATAATAGAAATGAAGTCACTGCAACTTTGTAGTGTGAAAACCTTTCCTCATCAAGATGCAGAAGGACCTGTCTAACTATATGTCCTTAGTAAAGACTGGAGAGTTAAATCTGTAACTCGTAATCATCATTGAGTTGTTTTCTTGAGTTCTGTGCCACAAATATGCAGGCAAGGTGTTGATTTTCCTAATTTTGTGTATAATTAGCTGCTGGGATCTCATCTTGCCTCCTGACAAATGCTTGCTGGTGATTTTCTGCCTTGCTTTGTTTTTAAAAGAGAATATAAGTGCATTTTTTAAAAATCCTCTGGGTTGGCTCCTAGCAGGAAAAAAAAGGGAATTGATATCTTCTGTAGTGGAAGTCTGATTGTTTCCCCCGGCACAGATGGAAAACACCCACAGTTCAAGGAAGTATTTGCAAAACACATTAAGAAAAAAAATGGGTTTTATACTATAACTAGAGGCCCGGTGCATGAAATTCGTGCACATATGTGTGTGTGTGTGTGTGTGTGTGTGTATGTGTGTGTGTGTATGTGTGCGCATGCACCTGCGGGTGTGCGCCTACACCCTCTCCAATTTGGGACATCCCTCTCACAATCCAGGACTGCTGGCTCCCAACCGCTTGCCTGCCTGCCTGCCTGATTGTGCCTAACCGCTTCTGCCTGCCAGCCTGATCACCCCCTAACCACTCCCCTACCAGCCTGATAAATGCCTAACTGCTTCCCTGCCGGCCCGATTGTCCCAAACTGCCCTCCCCTGCTGGCCTAATCACCCCTAACTGCCCTACCCTGCTGGCCTGGTCACCCCTAACTGCCCTCCCCTGCCAGCCTGGTTGCCCCCAACTGCCCTCTTCTGTAGGCCTGGTTGCCCCCAACTGCCTTCCCCTGCAGGCTTGGTTGCCCCCAACTGCCCTCCCCTGCAGGCCTGGTCCCCCCCAACTGCTCTCCCCTGCAGGCCTGTTCACCCCCAACTGCCTTCCACTGCTGGCCCAGTCACCCCTAACTTCCTTCCCTTGCAAGCCTGGTCACCCCTAACTGCCCTCCCCTGCCAGCCCGATTGCCCATAACTGTTCTCCCCTGCTGGCCTGGTCACCCCCAACTGCCCTCCCCTGCAGGCCTGGTCCCTCCCAACTCCCCTCCCCTGCTGGCCTGATTGCCCACAACTGCCCTCCTCTGCAGGCCTGGTCCCTCCCAACTACCCTCCCCTGCTGGCCTGGTCCCCCCCAACTCCCCTTCCCTGCAGGCCTGGTTGCCCCTAACTACCCTCCCCTGCAGGCCTGGTCGCCCCCAACTGCCCTCCCCTGCAGGCCTGCTCCCTCCCAACTGTCCTCCCCTGCAGGCCTCATCGCCCCCAACTGCCCTCTCCTGCAGGCCTGGTCTCCCCTAACTGCCCTCCCCTCCAGGCCTGGTCACCCCTAACTGCCCTCCCCTGCAGGCCTGGTTGCCCGTAACTGCCCTCCCCTGCAGGCCTGGTCTCCCCTAACTGCCCTCCCCTGCAGGCCTGGTCCCTCCCAACTGCCCTCCCTGCAGGCCTCATCGCCCCCAACTGCCCTCTCCTGCAGGCCTGGTCTCCCCTAACTGCCCTCCCCTGCAGTCCTGGTCACCCCTAACTGCCCTCCCCTGCAGGCCTGGTCACCCCTAACTGCCATCCCCTGCCGCCCATCTTGTGGCGGCCAAATATGACCACATGGGGGCGGCCATATTGTGTGTTGGAGTGATGGTTAATTTGCATATTACCTCTTTATTAGATAGGATTATATAGGATAAGAATATCCTGGCGGAACTGTCACCATCTCCTTTCTCACACCCTGGCAGCTCCTGCGATGTCTGGACAGCAGGCTGATGGAGCTTCTGTGTTCTTTTCTCATGCTCTCACCCCAAGGGACCTCGTGCTCCCTGGTGGCAGCCATGACGGGAAACATGTGGAGGTTCCTCAGAAAATTAAAATAGAACTGCCTTACACCCCACTGTTCACTTCTGAGTATTTATCCAAAGACTGTGAAACACTAATGTGAAAAGACATATGCACCCCCAATGTTCATTGCGGCATTATTTACAACTAGAGGCCCGATGCACAAAATTCGTGCATGGGCTTTGGCCCCAGCCCCCGCCCACTGCCATGGCCGGGGGCCTCTGCCGCCTCTGCCGCAGCCACTGCCCGCTGTGGCTTTGTCCAGAAGGAAGGACGTCTGGTCTAATTAGCATATTACACTTTTATTATAGATAGCCAAGGTGTACATACAAGCAAACTAAGTGTCCAATGATTGATAAATGGGTAAGTAAATGCTACTCAACTATAAAAAAAGAATGAAATCTTACCATTTGCAGCAACACTGATGGTCCTAGAGTGCGTTATGCTCAGTGAAATAAGTCAGAAAGAGAGAAAAACAAACACTGTATTATTCCCCGTATGTGTGCAATCTACTACACAAAACAGAGAAAAAGTAATAGACACAGAGCACAGGCTGGTGGCTGCCAGAGTGGAGGAGGGTGGGAGTTGGCTACTGTGTGAAGAGGATCAAGGAGCCCAAACCGCCAGTGACAAGCCAGTGCGTCCTGGGTGCCAGGCAGCACATGACTGCACAACCGGCACCGCTGCACACTTGGAAGGTGCTCCGACAGCAGATGTTAGGAGTGCTCATCACAGGAAAGAGAAAGTTGTAATGTAACTAGACTTATTGCGGGGTCATTTCCCAGTTTATACAAATGTGCAATCATTACACTGTACACTGACACTAATATAAAGTTCCATGTCAAATAGACGTCGGTACAAAAAAGGGATGAGGTGGAGAATGGCTGCCCTGGGAGGCGCTGGCGATCAGATCAGGCAGCGGGTGTTAGCGTGCGGGGAAGGCAATGGTGGGTCATGGGAGTGGATCCACAGCGGAGTGTGGGCAGCCTCCGGGGTAGGGCCTGCAGACAGTGTTGTCTGTAGATCATTCCAAAGCAGCAATAGACGGACTGCCGTTTGCCTTCTCTCTAGTACTTTGCATGCTCTGCAATTCTAAACAAAGGTCAGTTACTGTTCTCCTCCCCTCAGGAGTCCCTCACATGGGGGGAGGGGAACGCTAGACAAGGCGGATGAGGTTGTAAGACTGTGGGATTATGGATGCTGATCATGAAGGGAAGGAGTTGGCCTCAAGGAAGTGTTTTCTCAGAGAAGCACGTATAATGGGCTCAGTGTCTGAGGGCTGCAGGATGTGGGAAACGTAGCCTTGGACCGAGCAGGGCCTTGGGTCCCTAGACAGAGCGTCCATGATCCTTGGTTCAGAACGGTGGCATGGTGGCAAGTTGTAGGTCTTTCTTTGTTTCTTAGATTAGTCCACCATGCTGATTGGGTTCTTAAATAGTTATTCACTATATCCACCTTCAGAAATAACAGGGATGTTTCAGAAATAATGTCCGGGTTCCAGATGTGAGCGCCATGAAGCCGCCTATGGATTTCACGGGCCCATTTGAATGCATTGTCAGCAGGGTACTCTGATTTCTGACCCTGAATCAGCATGTTGTGCATGTGCTTACTTCCCACAGGTAACAAGTACTGGGTGTTCAAGGACACGACGCTGCAGCCAGGCTACCCTCACGACCTGGTCACTCTCGGGAGCGGGATTCCCCCTCACGGCATTGACTCGGCCATTTGGTGGGAGGACGTTGGGAAAACCTACTTCTTCAAGGGGAACAGGTCAGTACACACTCGCCGAGGGAGGTGCTCAGTGGTTAGCGAGGCCGGCGTCTCTAGCCTACCGCAGGCATGTCCTGTGGGTGAAAAAGCTGGTGTGAGGAGATCAATTATTGAAATCTGGAATCGAAATGTTTTTAACATATTTTACCATAACAGGCGACATCAATCTTCCTCTACCAAAGGAGACGTATTTATGAACTTAAACGTATGGCATGTGTCTGTTTCTCTGCTCTGCGGCCTCTCCGGCCAGGAGCTGTGGAGGCCGAGCGACCTTGCCTCCCCTGGCAGTGCGTTTTCTTATCATTTTATTTCCCTTGGTTCAAAAGTTCTTTTTAGCAAAAGCTTTCTTCCTTATGATCCATATTTACAATACTTACCAGTTTTAACATTTTACATATTTTATATATTTTTTTGAGGGAAAAGTATTGAGAAATTGAGAATGTATTTGTCTTTACTTATTTCTACCTCCCATTGGCATCTTTCTGCGTAAAAACTGGGCGGAGGAACAGGCTCGAGATCCTGGACATGTAATCGTGTTGCAAGCAGGGATCTCGTGACTGCTCCTAACCACAGAGAGAGAGGAGCCAAAAGAAAGGCTCTGTAAGCAGCTCCGCCAGTTCAGAGGGAGGCCTCCCGCTCCTCGGTCCCACATGCTGCGGGAACTCGTCCACAGGTCCCTGCCTGCCCAGTCCATCCTGAGCTACAGCTGGACCCTCAGACACACGCTGATCCTCATAGATTCAGCTCTAGGATGCTGTGTCCCCAGCTCACCGCTCAACATCTCCTCACCACTATGTCCAAGGCTCAATGGCCATACTTCACGCTAAGCTTAACCTTGGAAAAACTCAAGATATTTCCAAAGAAGGCAGTAAAAATATAGGTCCGGTTTGTTTCTATTATTGTGGATTACACTAGCATCAAACAGAAAAGCACATTCATTTTTTTCTTGTGGTGAGAACCTGGGACACACCTGTCACCTGCGGGACACGCGGCCTGCCCTGTCCTGGGGCCTTTCCTGGAGCCACCTTCCCTCCGGCCCCTCTGAAGGGCCACGGTGCCCCCTCGCCTGCGGGAGGCTGGTAGGAATCACAGCAGAACCCTCCCCCAGGAGCCCCAGCCCGTGGACAAAGGACCCCCCACCACCATCCTGGCCCAGGAAATATCCAGAAAAGACCAGAAAATAATTTTTTCATGGTTTTAGCCAAAACAGTTAGTTCCAAGTTCATGCACGAAGTGTGTGATTTCCCAAGCCTGTTGGTCAAACACTAGCTTTAGCCAAAGGTCAGAGGTGTTTGGAAATGGTTGTCAGGTGAATTTGGGGAACGTTCATTGCATGTAGAGGAAAGGGAGGACTTTACAACCAGCCAGGACTGGCTGCAACTGGCCTGTTGGTGTCCTCCTCCCAGCACCTCCTCTTGCACAGGAACAGTGGATCCATCTGAGGGATGTGCTGTGATCACCACATCATGCCTAGAACATTCCATCTGCCTTGAAATAGGCGAGTTTACTGTTGATCCTTAGAACATCCCAGACATCAGCTTGTGAGGCTGAGAACGTAGGGGTCGGGGCTCAGTCCGCCCCTCTGATGCCGCAGTTCTGTGAGGCGCTGGGCGTCGGAAAGTCCCGACTTTGCCTTTCTGTTTTCCTGTCCGTCCACCCTGAGGACTCGTAGAACTGCTCCCTGATATGCACCAGGTCCTGAACTCAGACACCAGGGCCAGACTCAGGGCCTCAGCCCCTCCCCCAGAGCCCCGCCCTATGGCACTGCAGGGCCCTGCTCTCACTCCCGATGGCCAGGCCCCAAATCCCTGAGCTGCCCTCACCTTCCCTCACACGCACATTCCATCCACCAGTTAGTCCGGGGCTGCAGGAAACCGTACTCCGTCCCTTCAGCTACCAACAGCCCCCCGGCGCGCAGCTGGCCACTGGGACACGTGAAGGCCTCGCTGTGCGCTGCAGCAGCAGCTCCTCCAGCTGTGAGGCCCCAGCAGCCGGTCCCTGTGACAAGGAAGCCCAGCCAGCGCTCCTCTGCTGTCCTATGGCTCCGCCTCCCTGCAGGGCACCGGCTTGGCTGGGGCTGGAGGGTCTGTCTGATCGTGGATGCTGGCCCACACGCCAACCTCAGCCCCCTCTGCTACCTGCATCGTGGCTGCTGGGCACTGGGCACCAGGCTTGTTCCTGCCACAGAACTATCCGCAGCTTCCGATGCCACCTGGAATGCCTTCCCCCAAAGCAACCCCTGCCGCTGCTCACTTCTCCCCTGCTCAGGTGTCAGCTGGTCACAGACCCTGTCTGTCCAGGCACTGGGAGGGGCTGACCCGCGTTCCTGGATAACGTCCTCTGCTTTAGCGCCTCACTAGCTCCTTGCACCTGCCGGCATCACACGAGGACGCTGTCCCTCCCTCCACCCTGTGTCTCCAACACCCACAACACTGCCAGGCACGCAGCGGGTGCTCAGCTTTGCTGAAGGAATAAGTGGACCAAGATTTTGCTTGAGATCATTTCCCAAAACAATTTTCTGCTGCCTAAGGAAGATTTTTTAAAAATGCATAGGTTGATGCATTTTGAATTGAAATGTAATTTTGAATTGAAATGTAATTTTTATTAACTGTAGCATGCTGACTGAATACACAATAACATACCCAGTTTTCACAGACACACGGGAGGAAACAGAATTCATGCTTTGGTCTCGCTGTCATCCCAGGGGTTAAGTCAGCTCTGAAATCGCTGCAGGGTCCGGGGGGACGGGGGGGCGGGGAAGGGGCAGGCAGCGAGGGGTGGCTGTCCGCTGCCGCTGTGCACGCCACCTTCTCCCCGACCTTGCTGTTTCTCGTCGTTTGCAGGTATTGGAGGTACAGTGAAGAAATGAAGACCATGGACCCCGGCTACCCCAAGCCCATCACCGTCTGGAAGGGCATCCCCGACTCTCCGCAGGGAGCCTTCGTGCACAAGGAGAGCGGTAGGCACAGGGCAGCAGGCCCCGCGGGTGCGCTCAGCCATCGCTGGCACGGTCACTAGGAAGCTGCATTGCATCACCGTGTGTGAACGTCCCTTCCTCGAGTTATGTTTCACGTTCTGCTCCAGATGTTTTCTTAACCTTAACTTATTTTAGTTTATACAAGAAAAAGGAAAGTTCTGTTTTAAAGACGGGGTGTGGATACCTTTGAAGTAGAGACACTGATTTTTCTATTAAAGTCCATGTGAAGATAATAACACACCCGTGGGCAGGAGCTGGTCACGGAGAAGGTAGGTGTAAGTGGCTGAAGCACAGGGCACGTTGAGGATGTTATTTCCACGCGTGTCGTTAGCTGAGATCCTCAGCAGACCAGGGCACTGCTCAGACGCCAGGCCTGATTGATTACCAATGCGCAGTGGCCAGAGTGGCCCGTCCCCTGTGCTCCCTCAGGGTTTGAGATTCAGCGGGTCCTGAGGGAAGCCAGCCAAGCGACGGGCAGTCCACGCCCCCTGATGCACATCACACTGAGCACTTCTCTCCTCACCCAGGGACACTAACGAGGACTAAATGGCAACAATAATAATTCAAAATAACGTTAAACACAGTGTCCCGGAACAAGGGGAGGGAAAGAAATAACACCCCAAAGTAGCAGAAAGAAGCACCCCTCATGTGATTTACCATAGGAAAAAGGAGGGAATGGTTCCCTGTGGGCCCAGAATACCAGGGAAAGTCTGTGCTTTCCCACAAGAACAAATGTCCATCGCCTGCAAGAACAGAGCTGCCTTCCCCCCTAAGCTAAACTTCTATACGGAGAAAAACCGCTCCCTTATATTCCAGAATTAATGTTTTCACACAGCAAAGAATAACTGTAAAATACTGACAGAGACACGAGCATGTTGGGACAATCACTGCTTACAAATGAACGAAAACTGCAGGTGCACCCTCAGCACATCTGTGTCTCCTGGACCGTCCCCGATCCGCCCCGTGGCATCGCTCAACAGCTCGCTTTTCATCTCTAGGGAAACCCTCCTGGAATACCCTCTTTTGATGCCTGATCCTTGCACTCAATGTCTATGCCTGTATCACCTCTGCACAGCGGTCCCCCAGTGACCGGTCCATAGATGTGAGTGCCATCACCCTAGAGCCGCGCTCCGGAAGGGGAGGGAGCCCTGTCTGAACCCTGGTGCTGTCAGCGGCAATATCTGAATCGGGGAGCTCTCAGTCTCATCTCCCACAGCCGACTCCGTTTTCATTCTCTGCTCAGTCTCATGCTGTGGCTTCTTACCTTAAACGTTGCTTCCATTGTGTTTGTATGAAAGAGCAGCTCAGATGATGCAGTCAACATGTTTGCATTTACACTCAGACCCCAAGTGCCTCCCTGTAAGTCAGCCCATGCGGGTGGCACTCGTTAGCCCTGAAATCAGAGATGATACCGTTCCGAGGTTTTGTCTCCCCCCCCCCCCCCCCCCCCCCGCCATGTAGCCTTTCTCCCTTGGAATTCTCTCCTAATGATAATTACGTTTAAAGCCCTTAAAATTCAGCTATATATTTTTGAAGGCTGTTTTTTGTATTAAAGTGGACTATGCCATCCTGTCATACATCCCGATATTAATTCTGCACCTTGACCAAAGAAATAGGACCGCTTGACGCCACTTGCTGAGTGCCTGCATCCAAACATCGATGGTGCTTATGGATTCATTTTCTCGTGAACTGTCCAACACAAACACCTCTTCCCCTCATTTGTGGCGCGCGTAAGTGAGGACAGCATCGCAGCTGGCTGAAGTGACTTGTCATGATCATAAAAGCGGTGAGACGAAACCGGAACATCAGCCTCAAGAAGGTGCTCAGATCACGGTCTCCAGGGAGGAGGAAAAGTTGGCCCTCCTTCCGTCCATCACAGCCTCACGATGCGGCCGGAATGGGGCCCGTGCTCACTGTGTGGCCCTGAACACGCCAGGCTGTCGGGACGTGACCTGAGCCATCGCCTCCTGTTCCGCCTGTAACCGTCTTATGCAGCAGTTTGCTAATTTTCCTCCACGCTCTCCGCCCCAGAAATAACCGCAGCAATCCAAACGGCACTGGGCTCACGCAGAGCGGAGTGGGAGGACTGGGCCCTGGCATTCCACAGGGTGTAAGCAACAGCGAGTTTTCTCCACTTTCCATTGTTTTAATCACAGTTGACATTCAGGGATGTACCTTACAGTGACCCCTGGATAAGTCTGCACCCCCGGCACCGTGCATGCTTCGTGCAGCAGTGTTGACTGATCCTACGCCTCACTCTCCATCCCGGGAGACTTCGCTCATAGAGAATTGGAGTAACGACTCTGTGTTTACCCCCTTCAAGTTGTTCCCTCGTTGACTGCTGTAAAGCCCCACTTCCTGGCTATTCCACGTTCTCTCCTTAGACAGTGCAGTGTTTTGTTTTTTTAATTCCTGGCCTGAGAACATGGTTTTATTGATTTTAGAGAGAATGGAAGGGAAAGAGAGAGAGAGAAACTTCAGTGTGAGAGAAGCACCGATGGCTGCCTCTGTACAGGCCTGGCGGGGGTGGAGCCCGCTGCCTGGCTGTGCTCCCTGACAGGGAGGGGAGCCCACAGACTTTTGAGGTGCAGAATGACACTCCAACGCACTGCACCACCCTGGCCAGGGCTCTCAGAAATGGGCTGCTAAGGTTACTGCAAGATGCTGCTTTTAACAGTGCTGCGTTCATGTGGCCAATCGCAGCCACGTCTAGCCTGTGAATTTCCCAAACATGACAATTTAGGTTAAAATTCTTCTGAAGTAGCTACTCTTAGTAAGTAAGCAGATTACCTCAAATCCACCCTCAAAAGGAAAAATGAGTACATAAACATTTTCTCAACCAACTGACATTTTACAAATGGAAAAACTCCTGAATTGTTGACTGAGGTGAATTTGAGGTGTGACAGATTTCTGTTACGAAGACTTTGGGTTGCTTCTCAAGTACATTTTTCCCTCTAACTGCTACCGACTGGACTTCTTATCTCTAACACATGTCTTCAGTAAACTACAGTTCGGCTTCCGTGTTTGGAGTGTGTTACGTAAAATTGGCCTGCAGATCGGATAAACATGAAAACGGAAACTTGTAAATTTCCGTAGGATACCCAGCGGCTCCTAGTAATTGGAAGCTGTTGGCTTCCAGTTTATCAGAAGCCCGTGTGGAGGGTCCGTGGAATTCTAGACCAAGGCCGTCATTCAAGCACCATCGTCCTGGGTCCGGTCCTCGCAGGCCCGCCCCGTTGCTGCATCCGCTTACTGAGTGGTTGCATTGGGGTCACAGCATCATGGAAGAGCAGCTCCCGCAGACACATCTGGATTGACACACGTGCTTTCACTGGCGAGTTGTCCTGATGGAGAAACGCCCCGTCGCCACGGAGGCAGCAGCACGCTCTCTGGCATCGGCATTGAACAGGGCGACTTCCTCAGCGGAGGGCCCGCAGCAGTGGTGGCCGGGCCTGAATCTTCTGAGCGATGTCCAGAGTGTTCGGTCCGCTTGTCTGTCTCAGGGTGCTGTCTGTCACAGCCTGTGCTGTTTAGCCGAGGCGTATTTGTTCAGAGACAGGTGCTCTACCAAGGGCCCCAGTCTTAGAAAAAGCATTCGTGTTCAGGACTTGGGAGGCCTGAACTTTATCTCTGAGCCTCATATCTTTGCCTGGAAAGTAAAGGTAATTAGTTCCACTTGACAGAGTAGTTATAAGGGTTAAAGGTGTCATTTTCTAGTTTTTTAGCACAGACTTCTTCTTCCACAGTAAGTGCTCAATAACAGAGGAAAAAGAAACCCCATTAATGAGCATTAAGTCTAAAGTAGGCATACTGTTAAAAACACACAGCTCCCCAAGTATCATTTTTAAGTAATTATGACATTAAAACATTTCTCTTGGCCTCTTGAATTTTATCTCAAAGCAAGAATTAAATGCAGTCCTGGCCGGTGTGGCTCAATTGGTTGGGCGTCATCCCATACATGGAGAAGTTGCTGGTTGGATTCCCCATCTGGGCTTATGCCCAGGTTTCAGGCTCATCCCCAGTAGGGGACCGTGCAGGAGGCAGCTGATGGATGTTACTCTCTCACATTGATGTTTCTCTCTTCTTCCTTCCTCTCTCTTAAAAAAAAAAAAAAAAATCAATAAACTATTCTTAAAAATAAAACCACGAATTAAGTCCAAGAAAGATCACAAAGAAACTTGATTTGAAGGTGCTGTGGACAGGAAGAAAACACCGGTGTGTGCCAACAAACCAACAGAAATTCAGAGGCCAGTCCTCTGAGACACACATATCTGTAGTCACATTGCCATCCGCTGGGAAAGGCTATCTTTGCACCCTCATGGTCTGGACCATAGTCACATGCACTGCCAGACCCAAGGGCTCCCCAAACCACCTCCTCCCCATGAAATATATGTTAGATATTAAAGATAGAATTGTAGATCTACCCATACTCCACATTTCTTTCCTCTAAAAGGATTAATAATGGCTTTGGAAGTTCTGTAAAATACAGTTAAGTGACATGAATTTAACAGAGGCGAAGTGGCTAAGAAAGTTATATAGTGAGGGTAAAAACAGGAGACGCAGTGGGGGGCCTAGAGCCAAAAATGAAGTCTGTCACCAAGCACTAGCAATGCCTATGGTTTGTTAATATTTCTAGTTCAAATGAGGAAAGGCAGCCTATTGTCTGGGAGGCTCAGATCGTGAGGAGTCCCCTGAGGGGTTTCCTGGAGGAGCCACTCATCAGGGGTCCTGCCCAGCCACAGCCAGAGGCAGACAGAGCTTCGGGTTATCAGGTGTGGCCGCCTCTTCCTTGAAGATGGATGTGGTCACGTGGGTGCCCTGTGCCCTCGGTCCTGTGAGCCTCCCTCCAGGGGAGACGTGTGGACGGGGTAGAGGTGCTTGGCCTGGTCTCTCTACACCCTTGGCAGCGAGCCCTGCTCCCGGGCTGGGCCTCCTGCTCCGAGCGCACAGTCCTGGGCACACGGCTCGTTGCTCCGTTCATGCATTCAGTGGCTGGTTCTTGTATGTGCCCTGACTGGGGATCGAACCACAACCTTGGCGTATGGGGACGACGCTCTAACGACTGAGCCACCCGGCCAGGGCTTAGTCTGTTTGTCTACACTCATCCGCTTCCACAAGTAAGTGTTTCCTCTGTGTGCTGTTTCCTCCCCACCCAGGCTTCACATATTTCTACAAAGGAAAGGAGTATTGGAAATTCAACAACCAGATACTCAAGGTGGAGCCCGGATACCCCAGATCCATCCTGAAGGACTTTATGGGCTGTGACGGACCCACAGACAGACACACAGAAGGACACAGCCCGCCCGACGACGTGGACATCGTCATCAAGCTGGACAACACGGCGGGCACAGTGCGGGCCGTGGCCATCGTCATCCCCTGCATCTTGGCGCTGTGCCTGCTGGCGCTGGCCTACACCGTGCTCCAGTTCAAGCGCAAAGGGACGCCGCGCCACATACTGTACTGCAAGCGCTCCATGCAGGAGTGGGTGTGACGGCCTGGCCCTGCGGTCACTGCAGATTCCAGACACGGCTGTGATGTGGCTCCTCGCTCAGAGCGGGCGGTGCGGCCTGGCCGGGGCTGACCTCGCACCACAGGCTGCTGGTCCTGCGCGGGTGGAATTCGGTCTCGGGGACGGTCCCCTGATGCAGGTCCCTGCGCCCGCGTCTTTCTTTCTTTGTTCTTCCTTCTAGGCCTTTCCTCTGCACGCTGGTGCCGGCACATCTTCAGGACGGAAACCGGGGGAGATTCTTCCTACACGTGCGAACAGGATGCCCTTCCGCAGTCTGAGCCCATTCCTGGGGGGAGAAAAGCAAATCGGAAAACTCACGCATTTTTGCTTTGCAACCAAGAAATTTGTAAGAGGTTGAACTGAACTTGCAGGAGAGCATGAGACCCAGAACAGCTTTGTCTCCAAAGAAGAGCGCTCTGACCCTCGGCGCCTGCGCCAGCCTGTCGGGCAGTGGCCAAGAGGGCCGGACGGCCATTTCCAGCCAGAATCTCCGCAATATAGTAACAGCCTTAACGACACCCCTTCCCTCCCACCCTGTCTCGCAGGCCCTCGCCAGTCCCCTCGTGCTCAGAGCCCCACTCAGACAGGGCTCGGATTGTGGGGAGTGTCCCAGACCCTCCAGCCACCTCGCCTTCGTCCTTGTGGGACCTCCCAAGCTGTTTTAGGCCATTGCCCCGGGCCCCCCAGGATCTGTCAGGAAGATCATTCTAGCAAAGTGAGAAGCAGTGTGTGCCTGAGGCGGTGGAAGGGACAGCTGTGCATTAGCCGGTCAGTGCGGAGCGCGAGCTTGGAGAACCGCCGGGTCAGCTCCCCTGCGCGGGCTGCTTTCTTGCTCGTTGATGAATCTGATCAACTAGGCTCTGGTGACAGCAGGTTCTGGAAGGTCAGCTGTTCAAAGCAGATGTTCTAAACCCCATGTAATTTTTAAGTGACTTACAGTACCACGGACATGCATTCATGGCAGACGCAGACCATGTGACTGGCCAAAAGGTTTCCTGGCAAATAAAAAGGTATTTTATTATGTATCTTGTAAGAGTGAAACTTTATTTGAACAGCTGATGCTAACAGCCCAAGTCTTTTCTCCCTTTGGTCAGACATCGGGAGTTTCTGTTTTAAAATCCGCTGCCTGGAGTTTGTGGGGAATGCGCAGTGTGTGGGGCCCCGGGAGGGCGTTGCCATTCCTACTCGGGGATGAGGACGTCCTGCATGGCGCCCCAGTTCTCCAAGGGCTCCTGCGGCCTCTGGCGTCCTGCACCAAGCACTAGCGATGATCACCAAAGGAGCCAGGACCCCCAAAGCCTCTCACTGTTGAGTATCATGTGTCCTAACCACAGTAGCGCCATTCCCGCGAGCGGAGCAGGTTCCTGTCGGCATGCCTTTGCTTGGAAAGGTGGCCCCTGGCAGGCCTCTTGCTGACCCTCAGAGCCCGCTGCTCCAGGGGCATGGCGACCGCCAGCGGGGCTGCATTGGAGAAGGTCAGAGGGACGCCCCTGGACTCCGGCACGGGGTTCGGGAAAGCCAGCCTCCGGGGATGAGCTTTGTGACGGTGGACAGTGTGCCTTGGACTTGATTGCTGACCTGTTGACTGTCGTTCACAATAACGTAAACGTTGTCTGATGTAAAAAAGTCCTAGTCTATATCTTTGCCCTTTGACCTTTAACTTGCAAACTGGCCTAAAAGGAAGGAAGTGAGGATGGTTCCCCAGGGAGGGTCAGTTCTCTCTCAGCCCAGGGAGGCGGAGCTGCTGTGCGTGGAGAGGCTGGCGGCGTGGAGAGGCAGGCGGAGGGTCCAGTGTGTGGACGGTCAATGGCTCTTACACTCGGGAAATGCCCTGGAGGTAGAAGTGACTTTTCGTTTCCCTTTAATATACTTTCAAGTCTAAATTCATCATTTTAGTACAAATATAGAATAAGAGGTGGAAAAACAAACTTCAGAATACTTTAATGGCCAGTGTGGCTTTTATATAAAGCAGGAATTTTATACTAGTAAGGATTTCTCATTCATTTGCTAGTAACACCCACTTCCAGGTGGTTTTTAATAAGTGTAGGGATACAGTCTTATTTGGAAATGGGTGGTTTGGCTGCCTTGACTTCATACATGTCCTCCATGTAGCATGAGGCATGGAGTGCCTTTCGGGTCCACGTTTCTGATGGGGCTGGGACGTGGTGGCGTGCTGCAGGGCCGTGCACCGGCCGTGCGCCGTTACTTCTGATAACCTAGACGCACCCGCATCAGGCTGAGGAGAAGACCAGTTCAAACAGAGGAGAGGCCTCGCCGCAGACCACAGGCCGAGCAGGTGAACTGAGGAGGTGTGGGAGGTGCTGTGTGGGCCAGCGCCCCCTGCAGGCCACTCTGCTTCTGGTGTAGCTGATGCTGGTGCTCCCAAGTTCACTCCACTCAGCTCGGAGGGCTGTCTGCACACCAAGCTCAGTCAGTGTTTAGACAGTGGGAGGCTCACTCCTTTCAGGCTTGGTGTCCAGGAAGAAGTGTGATGGGGAATTACACATATTGCTAAAGACTGAAATGAGGAACTATGTCATTTGAGGACGTGTGTGAATCATGGAGGAATTCCATTAACCTACATGGAAAATTGATTTTTTTTTAATGAGAAAGAAACTGAAGAAGCAATCTTCTGCCTCTTTACTCATAGGTCACAATATACTGGTTCCCCCTAAGATGAAGTGCATGAGGCTAGAAAATAATGATGCCTCGGCGGGCGGGGGGGGAGGGGGGGGATACACACCTGGATTCTGGGACGTCACAGGCAAGTGTGGGTTCATCTTCACTTCAACATGAGCGGCGCGGAGGTGGGAGACAAGGCGCGCACGGCTTCTCTTCCTGGGACCTTCACCTCTCCAGCTGCGCGCCGACGGGGATAAGAGGACGTGGAGCACCACCCAGGCACGAGCACGGATCCTGGTGTTCACTGCACGCTGCTGCGTGGTGGCTGATGCCTCTCCCACAGGGCGTGGGGAAAAGAAGCTCAACCCTAATGGCAGCGGCAGCGGGAGCGGGACTAAGTGACCGGCACATCAGGAGGGGGGTTCCATGGGTCAGCCATGTAGTGCGCCAGTTCAGTGCCAACAGACACAGTCTGTTACATACTTTCCTCATCCCAACACTCGTGTATGAAAAGGTCATCCTAGGGTTTCCCAAGTTGAAATGAAGACACGCTCACAAGCACAACAAATACTTCTCTTCATAAATAACTACATAGTTTATAATGTTAGCCAAACGCTGTTGTTCTATATAATCTTAACAGGACTGAATGAAGAATTAAAATAGCCAATCGGTCTTTATCCTCCATAAGCGGTAAGTCCACGTCGGACCGGAGCGCCACTGGCGAGCTGAGCCATGGCCCTGTCAGAGCGCAGTGTCTGCGGGCCGGGTCAGAGCAGGTGGGCACGGTGCCCGTAGGGAGCCACAGTGCCAGATCAGGTAGAGGAGTCTGTGAGGACATTTCTGTCATCGACCAGAGGGTGCGGCTTTCTGAATCGGATGTAATAAATTCCTAAGTAATAACTTGCAAAAATAATTACTAATAAAGGAAAAAGACCAACTTACTGAATTAAGCAAATAGAACTTTCTCTAGTCAGATGGCTTGTGAGCTTCTTCTCCTGACATGCAGTTCGTTTGTTTCATGGCTTACCTACTTGTTTTATCCCCTTTCTGTGTGTGATCTAAAAATGCGAGGGCATTGCCCAACCTCCTGGGGAGTCCACACGTGGCTGATGTGTGGACTGGGTCCTAGGAGCAACATTCCAAAATATGACAGATGTCAAACAGAGACTTCTGTCTGACCAGAACTGGGACATCCAGGTGAGCGATCATCAACGGCTACATGTGCAGCTCAGCCAGCGGTGATCTCGGAGAGGTGGCGAGAGAGCAGTGTGCGGGATCTCACGTCTCCTTGCACCTCACGAGACAGACCTGCACGGCCGCAGCTCAGGGCGGCAGAGCGGGGGCTCCATGCCATTGGCTCCACGCCGCCTGGGAGGGAACCACAGCTACATCAGAAAAGTTTCATCACATCTGTTCTAAAAACTAGAACTTTATATAATAAAGAGGCCTGGTCCACACCATACACATGAAACTGAAATATGATGTTGATTAGACATCAGGGAAATAGAGGAGGAGGAAAAATGAGTCTTTTGTAAAATATAGAAAGTACTATAGCACACACCTTAATACAACTGGAAATCTTATGTCACAAGGAAAAACCTGCCAGAGAAAGTGCAGTTCCACTCACTTCGCCCCAGAGATGGGCAGTGACCTGCCAACGTGCAGAATGAGCCGCTGAGTAAGCACCCCTGACACAGGCCGCCTTCCAGGCTGCAGCTGTCAGCACCGGTGTCAGTCACCTCACCTGGAAGGACAGGCACAGCTGGCACCCCCAGAGAAGCCGTCCCTGGGGTGGAAATCTGCCTCCGCGACCCACAGACACCAAGCGCATGGCCAGCGGCGGAGCTGCCGGAGCCTCCTGGCCTCCAGGACGTGGCTGTGGCCCTGGCCTTCCCTATGCTGCTCAGGTCTCTGCTCGTCTGTCTCCACGGCGTCATTTTGAAATGACGCTGGGTACTTCAGGTCAGATTAATAACATCACTTGCAAATGTCTCCCAACATTTTATTTATATGTCTACTTTGAAATTTACACCAACAGCATAGAAAGCTTAAGAACGAAGACTGAGTTGGAAATTCACAGAAATTGAAGGAAAAACCTTCCTGATATTGTAAAATTTCTTTCCATTTTCTGGTCGAGTTCCGAGGTGGCAACCTTCGGTTTGGAAAGACAGTTGTGAGCTTGTCCCGGAACACGAGCCGCGCAGATTTGTGAACATGACGGGACCGGGACCACTCTTTACACTGGGAGGCGTGGGCATCCCTGCGCTGTGCTCCGCAGGCCCCAGCGCCTGCCCTTGAGGAAGGTGAGGACCAAGGTGGTCGCAGTCGGCGCATCATCAGCATAACGCGTTCCGTGGGGAGGAAGTCGCCTGTGAAGGTAGCGGAGGTTCCATGCCTCTTCGGTTCAAAGGGTAGCATGTGCGCGCCCCTGTGCTAACTGCCCCAAGGGAAGGGCGCCTTCGCCTTCACCGTGGCCTTAGTGCAAGGGCGCACGGGCCGTGGAGGACCAGACATGGTCAGCTGGAATGGCGTGCTGACCACGCACCTGCCGCTTGTCTGCTGCAGAGCTGGGTTCTCAGCCTTAAGGAGGGGAAGAAAAGCAATAAAATAAAGAGGCAGATGAGACCCTTGTATCCTGTTCGGCGGCCACTCAGCACCAGAGCAAGAGGTCACTAACCCTGACTTCACTTACGGAACCGGAGAGAGCAGGTAACATGAATAAAATGATGGCCTTTTTGACCTATGAAGATGCTTCTTGAGTATTTTATCTACTTGTTTTTCTCCACGAAAAATACCATTCGGAATAGAACATTTTGGTAGCTCTTGGTCCTCATGATGGGCAGGCGGGATGCTGCATGGAGGGGTCCCAGATTGCAAGAGGGCACCGGCCAGGCTGAGGGACCCCACAGGTGCACGATCAGGGCAGGGAGGGACCGCAGGAGGGCTCCAGGGCGTGTTCATCCTGTCTCGCCCAGTCCCAATTGGCCGGACCCCAGCAGCAAGCTAACCTACTAGTACAGGTCGGAGCATCTGCCCCCTGGTGGTCAGTGCATTTCATAGCAACTGGTTGAACAGTTAAATGGTCGGACATTTAGCATATTAGGCTTTTATTATATAGGATTACATTTATATTAAAAAGAGAGGAAATGGAGGATGGGGTTGGGACAGCTTTGTGCTGTATAGCTGAAATGCTGTTATCAGCATTTCTTGAAAAACCTCTCTTTGCAGGGGTTAAACCAACTCGTCCATAAAAATTTGCTTCAGGCTTAAAAGTCTTGAAAGATTTTTTTAGTTATGTAATTTTAAACAAATATATCTTGTTTTTATATTCTAGGAGGGAAATAAATGGAGTTTACTAGGTCAATTTGGAAGTAATATGACTTTTTGACAACCTAAAATCTACTTATTGCATAGTCTACTGATGGTTTTTTAAAAGAATCAATTATTGACATTGAGAAAATTGCCTGCCTCATGGGAGTAGCAATCTATCTTCAAGAGATTTTAACACTTGTATATCTGTTTCACGTTCTCTCAATTCCAATAGAGGACCACACGGTAATGATTGTGATTATCGCCATCCTTATGAGCTATCAGGTAATATAGGTTTGGAATATATATAATATATTACTAGGTAGATTAAAGGGGGAAACTCCCATAAATTTAGTTTGTCAAATAAATACTATATATATTTTAAGTATTGCACAGACATTTCTCTTTCAGAATGAGAATAAGCAAGCAGTTAAAAAGGAAGTTGTCTCCTGAATAAACAATACACATTTTATAGCATCTTAAGAAAGTCATTTTTCCATTCTCTATTGTGGTTATGGGAAGTTAAAAGAATTTAATGCATAAAATGAATGCTGACTTCATTTAAATAGCATGAAGCTGTGAAGCAGAGGGGAACACTGGAATATTTACTATTTAGGCCGTTACCTGTAGCTGTTTGACAACACTCGCCTTTATTTGAATCCCATGCTATTTCAGTTATGGAGAGATTATCAAATCCAACTTGAAGCTTCTGCATTGCTCCCATCCCACTCAGTGTGACTCCATGGCATTGTTGATAATAAGTAGGTTCCCCTGTGAAGGAAAATAAAGAAGGAACACATTTATTAATTGAGTGGGTTTTCAGGATTCGAGTTGCCAGTGGTTCTTGCTTACACAGGGTTCTATACATTTATACCATCTTAAATCTGGCATGTATGTGTGTTTTCTCAGATAGCTTTTGCTGAGAAACCCAAAACTCATTTGTGTGTAAATATATAGCTAAATAAATGGTGCTAACATGTATTACTACTGTCAAATATAACCCGGCAATCTTGTGGTGCTTACATAATTTTTTCCATTGGTTTTATCGATCAATGCATTGAACAGTGTTTATTATTCACACGTCTTTATTGGTAAATCAAGACAGCATAGCACATTGTTAAATAAAATGTTGACCAATCTGTGTAACAGCTCACCAACCTATCTCTCTAACTCCTTTTGTGTTGCCTCCTTAAAGGTCGAGGGTCCATGCTGTTACTCTCATCACCGTAGACCATTAACATGACTGGCCTTCTCCACACACACTTATGTTACAATGCTGTAACCCTCTGACTGCTGTGCGACCCTGACCACAAGCAGGTCATGAGCTGAAATCATCGACGGGGTTACCGACACAGCAATCGAAGTGTGAAAGGCTGTGCAGTGATGGGATTTTGTATTTATTAATTTCTGTTTATTTTGTGTCTATTCGAGGAGGGATCTGGGCGGGGCATTTTGTCTGCTGTGCTTTACCCTCAGGAAGGGTTACATGGCTTTGCATACTGTGGCCTCTTCTGTAGTTACCACCCGTTCATGTGTTGTAATTAAACCACTGTTAATAAACAGGAGGACAGAGAATGGCTCCCAGAGAGTGTGGTCTCACTGGGTGAATGACGTGCGTACATTTGTGATGAACATTTAGGCTGTGACCTATAGATGTCGCCTTTCTTATTTGTGTCTTCCTAATCAATAGGAAACAGAAAAGGAAAACTCTTGAGAAATTCAGGCCAAAATCTCCTGTGTGTTTGCCTGAATTGGCAACGGGAGAATTGTTTAACTACTAACTGGATGGCATGCATGACAGGGATGGGGGCAGGAAGCAGGTTCCTGTGAGCCTACGATAAGTTGGGAGTGCATCACCACTTGAAAAGGACTAAGGTAACTTTCAGATGCGTGAGTATAATTGATTGTTAAAGCCATACATCAAAGCCATCTAGGTAAATTTAAAGGAAGAACCTAATTTTTATATCAAGCCTTTGACCGCATCTCCTGTGAGGACGCTTTCCCCTCGCATTCTCTGTAGGATAGGCCTGTAGAAGAGGGTGGCCATGGCCATGGAACCGCCTCGGAGAACAGAGAGGAAAACACTCCAACTTAACATTTTCTTGTTCATCTTCTTAGAATACCAAGTAGTGGCAGGTAGCCACGCTCCCAACCACGATTTCCTGATAATCAGAAGGATGGCTCAGGAGTCCCCCAGGTGCATCTAAGTTTTAGGAAGACTTCGGAATGGTATTGGGAAAGAAACAAAGTGAACCTTACTTTCCCGGGCAAAGTCAGGGCACATCTGGGAAGCAAAAAATGAATCTCATAAATGGCAAACCCCACAGAGGAAGAATTTGGGCAAAGGGTGATGGTCCCAGGGGACTGTCAGAAGCTGTGGATCAGAGGCCCAGGGATCTGTAGTGTGGAGTCTGCATCCAGGGTGAGACCCCAGGAGCTTGGAGATCCATCTCAGAGAATTGAAAGGAAGACTCACAGATCAGCATATCAGAACCTATATGCTTAGCCAGCTAATTTAATATGATTCTAGAGGCTTTCAAACAAAAGACAACCTTTATTTTTATAAGGCTATTACAGATGTGAAACTGTCAATATCAATCTGAATCCAAGAAATGAATATCCCTTGTTGTTGTTGTTGTTGTGTGTGTGTGTGTGTGTTTATCAAAGAGGAAAAAATAAGTTAGAATTATCCATCTGAGCATCTTTTGTTCTTAGGTACCTGAGTTATTTATTTGATCTAAAAATATATGATGCTATGACCCTCCTCGCATGACTTTTGCCACAGTCAGGGACCAGATTAGAATCACCTTCTGTGTAGAAAAAAGAAAGCCCAGGTAGAGCTATTGAGACTCTAATAACACCCCGAGCACATGATGGACAATAAATGTGATGTTTTGAGGGGAGTGATAACGCTTGCCTACTGTAAGCCTTTTACAGGGAGTATTTGAATGGTGTAGCTCCAAACCAGTTCGATGTCCTCAGCCACCCTCCAGGGTGTCCTGGGCTGTCCCCCCGCTTCCTGTTTCCTGCACTCCTTGCCGCTCCTCTTGACTTGTTTCCTCAAATGCTATGTTTATTACTAAATCCAGCCTTTCTAACTTCCTGTCTTACTTGGCACAGGATTTGATGCCGATGGGGCCTCAGCCCTTCATACTTTTTTGAACAGCCCACAGTGGGGGTCCTCCTCCCCTCCCCGTCCGTACCGGAGCCCATTCCGAACCCACCACCCCACAGCCCACAGTGAAACACTGGCTCCTAGACGTGACAGTTCAGCTCTTTCCCCTTCCACATCGAATTTCCTAAATAGTTGTTGTGAATTTACGGAAGTTCCCCATATGTTTTTAACCTCCATCCTGGGATCACTGGTGCGAACCACGTCTACAAACCAAGATCCCACCTGACCTACCTGTGGTCTCAGCTCCTCCTCGAGTGCACCTTGCCCCAGTCCCCTGGAGTTTCCTGGTCAGCACAGTGAAGTAGCCCTTCTGTCCCCCTCAGGCGGGTGACTCTGGACCAACCCAGGCTCTCCCCCGTCTGCCGAGAAAGCCTTCTCAGCACAAAGATATGCTCCACTAAGTGATGAAAAGCCAAGAGAACCTTGAATTCAGAGACACAGAAGTTCCATCAAAAGGAAGAAAGAAGCAAAGGGGTCCTGCAAAGGGCTGGTGAGAGGTGCTTCCAAGGTAGCGACATGCACCTGCCCCAGAGACACCCAGACAGACTGAGGTTGTGACATGCACCAGCCACAGAGACACCCAGACAGACTGAGGCTGTGACATGCACCTGCCCCAGAGACACCCAGACAGACTGAGGTTGTGACATGCACCAGCCACAGAGACACCCAGACAGACTGAGGTTGTGACATGCACCTGCCCCAGAGACACCCAGACAGACTGAGGTTGTGACATGCACCAGCCACAGAGACACCCAGACAGACTGAGGTTGTGACATGCACCTGCCCCAGAGACACCCAGACAGACTGAGGTTGTGACGCACCAGCCACAGAGACAGCAGGAAGCAGCATGCCCAAGGTGGCACCATCAGGACTGCCCTCCCCTGACTTAGGCTGTTGGGTGTTCTTCTCTAACCTAGGAAGCTACTGTGGGACATGCTCCTGAAAACTGCACAATAAATGAAGAATAATAGCACATGAGGTCTGAGGAACAGAGCATCAATTTCTTAGGAAATCCAAAGAAAGTTCCTGTTACGCTAGCAAAGATAAATCCTAGGGTAAGATCTCCAGAGAGCAACTAGTCCAAATAGAAGTAGAGTGGGTGACTCCTGTACAGGTGTGTGCCTGTGTGTGTGCATGTGCATGTGTGTCCATGTGTGCATGTTTGTGTGTGTGCTTGTACATTACTATGAGCATGTCTGCATGTATGTGTGAGTATGCATGTGTGTGCACATGCCATTCCTACATGCACACAGAGTGAAACTAATAAGTTACATGATGCAAATAATCTAGTGGGAATTCTCCTGGGAGGCTTTGGAAGGTGTAGGGAGACTTGGTAATAAATAAAATAAAAAGAAAGTGAGTCTAAAAGCAAGACAATTGTTCATTTAAGAAACTGTTCTGAAAATTTGTAAGAAAGGTCCACCTCAGCGCTCAGTCCTGAACACTGTTGTAGGCTTGACAGTAAACTCCTCAAGGGTGGGGAGGATAGAGAAGAAACCAAGTTGGAAATCAAGAGACGAGGCCTCAAATGGATTGATTTAAAGATAAAGGTAGATGTATAGTTACAATTCCTGAGATGCTCAATTCCAGGAGGGGTGGGGGGAAGATTAGACAAAAATATCAATAGAGGTTTGGGAGCAGAGGACTGTGGGAAGGGAGAGGGTGGGCATGGTGATATTTTTTCATAGCATCATCCTATATAATAAAAGGCTAGGACCATAAGCATAAAGACCAGAATGACCACTCGACCAGTCGCCATGAGGTGCATTGACCACCTTTCAGTCCCTGCCCCCCCATCCCACAGGCTCTGATTGCAGCATGGCGAACAGGGAACCACTGCGAATGGGGGTGGTTGTGTTTGGGCGGGACCGGGGACTGCTGAGTGGCATGCACGGGCTTCGGTGAGTGTTTGGCGGTGAGCAGCGGTGAGCATCATGGGGTGGCGGCAGCGAGCATTGAGGAGCATCACAGGACGGGGAGAGTCCGGAGCATCACAGGGCGGTGTGGGACGTTGTGGGGTGTCAGACATGGCCCTGATCACAGGCTAGGCCTAGGGAACCTACTTGCGCACAATTTCGTGCACTGGGCCTCCAGTTTTAGAATAATATGTTCTAAAAGGTGTAACTGCATTAATCTGACCCTAGAAAGTCTACATTAAAGCACAAAAACAAGGGTCAGCATGCCCACATTTTCATGGACACAGGTGCTGACTGTCATTGTTTTGTCTCTGCCCTTGGGCAGTCCCCGTACTCAGTGGGCCACTGTTTTTCTTTTGCCCACTTCCTGCATGTTCCCCTGTGTCTCTGACCCCACCCCTTACAGCACCTGTGGTCCATCCTTCAGCAGAGAGAAAGGGGCCATGCAACTACTGGCAACTGCTTCCCTAGGACACTTGACCCGTTCCTTAGAGAGATGTTTGGTCAATCGTTTTGGCTGGTAACAGTCTGGGAAAGAGAGGCTTTTTAATCTCACTGACTGTGAGCAATAGTCTTCAAAGGAAGGTCACGGTGAGAAACAGCAGAGTTACACAGGGACAGATGCCAGCCACCTCCAGGTCATGCTCCCTCCCAGAAAGAGGGCGCACAGAAACAGGGAGGGCTGAGAGCTGGTAGAGAAGTATTTGTAAGCAATAAGAAAATACTTATAATATTGACATGTCACATGTCAAATTAATGGAGTTACAGTGAAATTATATTCTTTCCAAAAAAACATATGAAGCTGCTTCATTTGCCTAATCATTTGCTATTAATTGAATATCTGTTACATTTCAAATATTAGCAACAACAGGGGATAGGATATAGCACCATGTAATATAACCTATAATGGAGTATGAGGAATATTATAGGATTACAGGTGCAACCAGATCATGAGAGAATTCGGATGGTAACTACCAGGTTATCAGGGAAGACATTATAAAGTAAAAAACAAAAGTAAATGTTGACAACTGAACAGCAGGAAATGATTGTTTTAGGCAAAAGTGCAGCTTATAGAGAAGCATGCGAGTGAGAGTGCACAGCACACTCGGGAAAATGAATTATTCCAGAACAGGAGCCCATGCACATGGAGGAGACTTGTGCAAGGCAAGTTCAAAGACACAGGCAAAGGCGAGGTCGTGAAGGGACTCGATGTCTCCGCCTTTGCCACCAGCCCACCTGTGATTCTGTGAGCGACCAGCCGCCCTTAGCCTTTGTTCTTGGCTCGTCAGACAGGGCCGCTGTCCTGGGCAGGCACCTGAGGCCTTGACCAAGTTGGACAGAAGGACCAGGAATGCTCTGTCTGACCTGGTGAGAAGAGAATGGTGAAAACTCACCTATTTCACATGGGAACATAATCCATAGCCCCAGCAGGCAGGGGAATAGCTCATCTCCTACACCCCTGGAATAGGAGTGCTGGAGGCCTGGTTTTAGAGGGTCTGGGGGCTGCTTGCACACAGCGAGGGGAAGACACAGGACCCAAGGCTCTGGGGTGAAGGCAACACTAATAGCACGTGAAAGCTTAAGGAAAGAAAACCTAAGTTAAATTCCTATTTGCTTGGCTTGGGCATTTGCTAAAAACCAAGGACTATGAATTTCTTCTTTTTGCAGCCACAGTTCTGAACGAGCCAGGAACTGACCCTCTCTGACCCAGCACTGCTGGATTTCAATGTTCCGTAGTTCACAGCCTCCTTCAATCTCTTGAGTGAAGATCTTTGGGCTGAGCAAGAGAAGAAATGCAGTCGTTGAAGTGAGAAGGTTATATATAGGCTCTGAATCCCTGGTCCACTCGGAGCTTCAGTGTGCCTCCCCCCAATCTGATGTGGCTGCTTCTGCCTTGTGTGCAGACCCTGCGGTCCCTTCCTCAGTGGATCTGCCTCGAAAAAGAGAAGTTAGTACAATTCTTGCCTCATTCTTAACACATTTAATTGTCTCCAGGTCTAAAAACTATAGTCATATTCCAACACACCTGCAAAGGACATAATTACCATGTCAGACACTGGAGGAAACAGCTTCCATACCCAAGTTACAAAGTCTCGCCCGTTTCCATCACCCAGGCTCTGGGGGCGGGGGAGCAGGGACCCCAAGCTGCTGCACCACAGGGAGGAGCATGGTTTTAATGGGCTAATGTGCCAGCCTGGCCTCAGCGACCAGATTCTGCAGCAAATGAGTGAGGTCGCGCAGTGAGCCTGCAGGAAAACAAATCGCTGTGGGCTCGGGAAGTTGGAGATGAGATACAAACATTCCTGGTAGAATGAGAAGAACCCAAACTTGTAGGGAGACAGAATGCAGGGCTCACCGCACCTGCTCCCAAGCCCGATGAGGCCAGGCCAGGCTCCTGCCAGGAGGTGGGGGTCCCCCACCGGAAAGAACCTTTTACTGCTTGTCTTCAAGAAGCAGGGGTGCCGGGGGAGGGGGGACAAGCAGGTGAAACAAGTTTACAACACCCGACAAGGACACCATTTCCATGATCAACTCCAAGAACAGGAAAGCTCAAGTCGCTATAATTAAGCCACAAAGGCAGGGGGGTGGGGAGGATAGTGACCGTGACACCCTGGTGTTCGGAGGCAGGGAGTTCGTCATTAATGCCCAAGACCATTAATAGCTGTACCTGCGCGGTGCACCCGCCCACACGTCCACCCTCGCAGCCACCGGAGGGCCCTGGGCCAACCTGAACCTGATTCAGACCTAAAGGTGCGGAGACTGGGCGTCTATGGACAGAAAAGGTGCCTCCAGGTGGCGCTGAGGAAAAGCCTCCAGCTTTACCGCAGCTGGGACTCTGCCTTCCTTTCACCTTCCCCAAGCACCTGTGGCGTTGATCAGCGTGATCTTGTTCGAGGGCGAGGTGGGACCAGACTTCCAGGGCACGTTGCTCTAACTAACTCTGAGGGACCTAAGCAGTACTCTGGTCTTGCATGGGTGTCTTATGGGGCAGGTAACCTTAGGGGCCCACAACCCCCTGGTGCTTCCCTACGGAATTCACCTGGCGGGGCCCCTGTGCTGCTGGGTGCAGAGTGACATGATGAGTAGAACCCAGGGCCCGGGAACGACATGGAAAAATGAGGCCATTGTCAAAGACTCAAAACATCAAAGCTTGTTGAGCTGCCCCAGGCGTGAACGCCAGGCTGGTCAGCCAGACAGAGTGGGGAGGGCCTGGGAGCGGTGTGGATGTCATGCTGGTTCACCAGGCGGGACTCGAAGCGTCAAAGGTGTTCTAGGCGTGGTTTCTGCCCCGAAATACCCGGCGCAGCCCTGCCACCTGACCTGCAGCACTGAGGAGGGGGGGGATTTGTAAAACCGTATCCGATTTAGTGGAGAATGTCACAGGCAGTGGCCTCCCAGTGGGCCAGGTCTACCTTTGCTATGTGGCCTCCTGTGAGGCCAGATCCTCCTTATGGTTTAGTTTGAGGGGAAATGAACCATTGTTACCCCACAGGGAGTCTTCCTCCCAGGACACGGAGGACAGCCTGGTGACAGAACCGGCCCACTGAGCTGGGTGAGGCAGGGCCAGTGGCCGGCATGCGGATGCATGTCACAGGACCTCTGCCCTGTCCACAGAAAGCTCTTCTTCCTTAGGCGGGCAGAGCGTCCTCCGTGAGCTGACACTGCGGAGGATCAGTGGCTGCACTTCGCAGACGCCACCATCAAGGAGGAGGCACAGGTCCCACCTTGGGACACGCCCCGTAACTGGCTTCCTGGACAGTCAAGGCTGCTGCTCAGCAGGGGCCCCCAGAAGAGGCGTTTGTCGCTGGCGCAAGGAGTTTGCTCTCGGCCGTCGTTGCCCAGAGCATCTACTTATGTCCGCACTTGTCTTTGGCAGAGTGGACAGAGCCGACTTCAGAGCTCCGGGCATGAAGCGCCTCTTATCAAGGGACTGTTCTCACCTTGCAAGGTCATTCCTGGCTTGCTGCTTGCTTCTGGGATGCTGGACCTCTAGCCACAGGCTGCTAGCACTTGCTGTGAGCTGAGTGAAGAGCTCACCGCGTCCCCGGGGGACACGTGCCACGGGCTCCCTCCTGGTGAGGTCTCCAGGCACCCGGAGCGGACAGGTTGCAGGAAAGCGCGGTGCAGGTATCTGTGCGCCTGCCGGGCACCCCCTCAAGCTGCACAGCTGCCTGCGTCGTGTCACCTGAGATGCTGAGTGGCTCCTCGAGCGGCCCTGGAGGAGAGCAGGCGGGAGAGACTCCTCTGGGCCGACTCCCCGCCGCTGTGGCTGGACGGGTCTGGAGTGTCCACGGGAGGCACAGGCTCCGCGTGAGTCTCACCAGAGGCCTGGGAGCCGCCGGATGGGACTGGAATCAGTCAGCAACGTGCCGAGGGCAGGCCCCCTTGTCTCCGTTCTTGGAAACAGGGCAGTCACTTGTCACAGCGATGCTTTCTCACAGTGAGAGCCGCTGTCTGCTCGCAATGGCGCTGCTCATGTTCGAATTTTCTGGCTCTAAAATATCAGGAGGCTTTCGATGTGAGAACTTTTTTTTTTTTCTGAAAATATAAGCAATGTGACATTGTCAGCTGGCTTGTCAGTAGATAGTCAAGTATTTAAACTAGAAGCAAAGCTCCTGAAATATTTGTCTAAGAAGCCTCTTTCACTGGGGGCAGGTGTGGTGAGGAGCCCAGCAAGCCACTAAGTAAGTTGTGGGAACGGCAAGCCCCTGGTCCTTTGTCCAAAGCTCCTGAAATGACTGCGTTCCTGGCAGTTCTGTCCCAGGATTCCACAGATGCTGGACTGCGGGAATCAGTACGATGGCGAGGTTCTCACAGCTTAGTGGTTCCATTGGAAATCCATGTGAAGATGTGGACACGGTGTTACTAGGACAGTTTGTGAGCTAATAGGATTCTTTGGGGTAAATAGTTTCATCTCTTAGCTCACGCATTTCGGATATTGATTGTAGAGCATCTGCCCTTAAACACGGCGCTGGGCTGCTTCTCCAGGGTGCTGACTACAGGGAACTTTTAAGGACTGGGCGGCCCACCTGGATCCCTGAGCCCCCTCCACCTGCTGAATTCCTTCACAAATGCTTCAGCTATTCTTGGTGTCTGGCCAAGGTTTGGAAACCGCCTGGCCATTGCTGGGCAATTCTTTCCCGAGAACATTCTTTGCTTAGCCAACAAAGTTAACTGTCATTTCCCGTGCTGCCAAGACAACACCGGGACACGGACAGTGGGGAGGATGTGTCACTTGTCAGGTGCTTTTAACGCAATGGACAGGATGTCAGAATGAAGAGGTGATGCTGAGTGTCTTCTCTCCTAAGTAAAAGGCTTTTTGTGGATTTGGCACTAGAAATGCTCCCATTTGAACTTGCTTGTGGCTGTGAATTAGTCAGTCTCCTGACAGTGCTGTTCGACTTGAACCTCGGCCATGCCTTGGCTGCTCAGGAGGAGGCCCTCCTCAGGAGCATGCTCAGCTGCCCAGGTGAGTGTGTGCAGTCCCACCATCAGTCACGGCATCGCCTGCTCCACTCCCTGGTGGTTCCTATTAAAACAGCACCCTGAGTGATGGGCGGGGCATCCTCATCTGCCGTGACTTTCTAGTTTGTAACCTAATTGAGGGATGAGAAGTTCATTGTGCGCCATTAAGACCCGCTGCTATTGTTGAAAAGGTCGCTGTTTTTGTCATCTCCTGTTTGCCACAAAGCACGTCCCGTGCTGCAGCTCCAGCAGCTGGCCCCTCTCTCCAGCGGGCAAGTCCCTGCATCTGGGCCAATGGGCAAGGCTCTGGCTGGCCCGGCTCAGGTGGCAGCCTCCCGTCCCTGTACCAACCTCCTGCCTTCTAAGCTCTAGGCTTCTGGACTGGGCTCAGTTTCCAACATCTCAGCTGTCAACCAGCTGAGCTTAAAAGGCACAGCCATGTCTCGGAGACGAGGTGGATCTCTGCGTGGGCCCGCATCCTTGACAATCATTCCACATTCACCCTCATCCCTGAACACCTTTGTGGTAAAAAGACTTAAAGAGCCTGTTTTAAAACTCTAGCCCTTCCTAAGAGCTTCCTACCTTTTAGACCAAGTGACTGACTTTTGTCCTGATGTAGGAGAGGCTATGGGTCATGTCTCCTCCCAGCCAGATGCTCTGCCCTTTCTTTCTTGCTGGAGTTTTGCAATTTAAAAACTCCGAGGCCACTTCAGTGATTACACTTATAAATTAAACGCTGCTGTGGTGTCACTGTTAATGAAATTAAATTATCATCTCCTCTGATCTTACTGTCTGCCCAGAACACACATATTCCTTCCTAAGGAAAAATAATGAGTGCATTCTGTGGAGGAACAGAATATTTTAAGCACCTAATTAAGGAAAAACTAGCCTGATCTCTCTCACCCCCAGTCAGAACCAGCTCTTATTTTTAAAATTAAGTTCCTTAAAATAACTTAAAAATATCAATCAAAATGAAAAAAAGGAAACAAATTAGTATTTAAAAAGGATGACATTTTGTAAAATCATAATTACAGAAATAGAAACTAGTATAGCAGGAACTATTTTGGCTTACATTTTCACAGTGTCATTATCATACAGTATTGTAATTAATGTGAATAATAAAAGCTATTCATATTCCAATCACATGGACTGTCTAACCGTAAGGAGGTTCCATATTTTAGTGTCTGATACTGCAGATGTCAGGTCATTCTCTCCCTATTCCTCATTAAGGGTATACAGGAGTTCCTTAAATTCTTCTTGATTTTGCTCTGTAAGTCTGAAATTACACTAAAACATAAAGGGAAGAAAGGAGAAAAGAGAGGGAGGAAAAGAAGGAAGAATGAATGGAGGAAGGAAGGGAGCAAGGAAGGGAGGGAGAGAGGGTTGGAAGAGGAAGGGAGGTTGGCCATGGCCTTGAGGTAGAGGGTCTCTCTTAGTTGGTGGTTTTCAGTATCTAGAATGTCTGCAAAAAGGATGGATGTGTGGGACCCATATCACAACATCCGCGTTTATTCCCATGGGGCTAGTTACCAGGTTTGGGGTCTTTGTTGCTGTGCTATTCCTCACTTAGAATACAAATAGCATGCAGGTGACCTCTTCAGTCTCCATGCAATGCCTATTGGACCCAGTGGTCTCTACTTACTATTTGCTACTCTCTTTATTGAATTGGAATGTCTTCTTGTTGCAATATAATGTCTCTTCATGTCTCAAGCAAAAGGTAAGGGTAGATTTCAGAGCTGAAATGGTTATGAAATATCTCCACCCACCACTCACTTAGCAACTGCTAATTTTGTGACCAGCTCTGTGTTGTGACTTGTTCGTTGAAACAATAACTATTAATTTAAGAAAAAAATTTCTTTTTACTGTTGAGAAAATTAAGTGATGACTCTTTAAACATGATAACATGATGGGGATGTAATAGAACAAAACTCCCAATGGCCTCTGAAAGTCTAAATTGGAAAATGCATTCTCAGTGCAATTTTAATTAAAGTAATTGAATTTAAGCAGTTGAGATAAAGAAGGAATTGGGAGCCCTAAGCCTTAATTTATCACTGTGATAGGGCAGATTATGGAAACAGCATTTTACATATAGGTCTCTGTTGGTTTGAGCTACAGGAGCTCCATTAGATACATTGCTGTGAGGCACATTCCTGTCTTTCTTTCAGTTAATTGTCCTCTTGCCTAGTTGATTAAGTAAAGATTAGTGTTTATCATCTTCACAGCATTTTAGAAGCCTTAACAGCTGAGGTTAAATGGTCCCCTCTGAGGTGGGCAAGCCATTGCTTTCCCCTCATTTACAGCCAGGTGGAGAGACACCAAGATGCAAGGTCTCAGCATCCTAACAACAGGAGGAGTAGGTCAGGCATCTTACTTCCGCCCTGTCCTGAGCCACTTCCAGGACGTTCCGTCTATTGCTCATGGAGCATTTGAGGCCATTTGCTAGTTGGACTGGTAGGAAGCTTTGGAGAGAGGAACGAAGCTGAGAGCATTGTCTTCCTTTCAACAGCTCCAGGAAGGGGCTGCTTTGTGGGGATGACTTATATCGGTCTCCTGCTGCCACTGCAGTGCCTTAACACAATACAAAGGTGTTCTCGTGCTGTCCCTTCTGGAGGCCAGATTCCTCGCATCAAGGTGTTGGCAGGCGGTTCCTCCTGGAGGCTGAGGCGGGATTGGTCTCTTTGCTTTGGGTGCGTCTAGAAGCCACTGGCCTTCCTTGGCTCCTGGCCCTTCCCCACCTGTAGTGCCAGGCTCTTCACATGGTCACCTCTCTTCAGGGACTTGGACCTACTGCCCCCTTATGACCATCTGGCCCATTGGATCATGTGGGATAATCTCCCTAATCTCAAAGCCCTTGCCTGATCATATTCGCAAAGACCCCTTTGCTATATAAGGTAACATATTCCCAGGTGCAGGGAGAGGTGTGGGTGTCTTTGGGTGGCCACCTCTCAAAACATGTGTATGGAGCAAGATAACTGATGTCCACTCTCTCTTCCCTTTATGCTTTTTGGATGAAAGTTTCTGAGGTCCAGGGGGCACTGGAGATGGAAAGTGAACCGCAGGGACCCAGCTCCATTGGAATAGAGTGCTGGGGAACATCCCAGTGCATCCACTGCGGGGCTTACAGGTGGAAGGACATGGGTTCCAGCCCCATGTGGTGCTGGGTGAGCCCTTGTGGGGAGGGCTCATGTCTCTGCTGATGAGTGAGCAGCTGTGAACCCAAAACAGCAGCCAGAAGGCACCATGATTACAGAAGCCCGAGGTGCCATGATGACATCAGCCAAAAGGCACCATGATTACAGAAGCCAGAGGCGCCATGATGACATCACCCAAAAGGCACCATAATGACATCAGCCAGAGACAGCGTGATGACATCAGCCAGAAGGCACCACGATGACATCAGCCAGAAGGCACCATGATGACATCAGCTCTTTAAATCTCCTGCACCCGGTTCTTCAAGAGCATTTCATCCTCGGGCCTTGGGAACTTCCTCCAGACCTGCTACCGCAGCCTATCGAAGTCAGCGGATGGGCGGGTGTATCCAGAGGAGGAAAATGCAGCCTCATCTCTCCTGCTTCCAGGACTAGTCCTGACTTGGCCATGGCTAATAGAAAGGCTGTTGGCCAGGCACACAGTCATCCCCTGAGCATCGATTTCCATGTCCCTATAATGGACACATCATCGCTGATGCCCAGCATTCTGTGGACTTTTAGGAGATCATGCCTGAAGACCATCTGGCACATATTAATTGGCCAATAAGAAAACAAACCTGGAAACCTCAGGGTCATTCCTCTCATGGAACTCAATCCTCAAATCCCACTCTACCATGCGCAAGCCAGCTGAGGTCATATCAACAGATTCTCCCAGCAACCTTGCATGAATGCCAATGAATTAAAACATATCAGCTAATTCTATGAAAGAAAAATGTGATCATTATAATTTATATTGCGGATATTGATCTTTTAGTGAAAACACCTTCTAAATTCCAATCCCCACATTGGAAGGATGGCTGAGAACCCTCGCATGCCTGGGGGTTGAGGGAAGTGCTTCCATTCCTCCTCTGTGGAAAGGTGATGGGAGCTCCTTGCTGGCTTGGCCTGCCCGTCATTCATGTGTCATGCAGTGGTGACGAGGGCACCCTAAGCTCGAGGCGTCAGCATTGAGCAGTGCAGGCTCCCTGCTCTCACGTAGCTTCATTCTTAGGGGAATTTTAAAAAAAGAAGCTAAAATCCCAGTAGGCAAAACACTGTGGGAACAGTAAGCTTGCCCAGTATGTAGACCGCATGAGAGCAGAGGTGATTGTTTTTGTTGCCTGCACAGCGCGTGTCTCAGGGAGTGTGGGCATTCCTAGATCTGGGAGAGGCTCCATGCCTGTGGGATGAGAGCAGACACGTGGTCCCATGAGAACTGGAGAGGAGGACGAGGGGACGAGGCCTCAGAAGGAGGAAGGACATGGGACCATGAAGGTTGCAGGCATTTGGTCTGAGTGGCAGGATTAAATTGCATTTTAGGAGGGAATCACCCCTTGTTCTGCATTCTGGAGCTGTCGACAGGGCCAGAGGACCACCTGAGGGGACAGTCACATGATTCTGCTGTGGGAAGGATGGCTGGGACAGAGGGAACTGTGGACACGGCCGAGGTGGCCCTTGGCTGCAGTCTGAGGACAGAGCTGACGGAACCGGTGGGCGCAGGCCAGGCAGAGGGAGCCTCCCGTCCTGGTGGGCCCAGGACAGTGGCCGAGCACCAAGAAGACAGCGGTCCTCCCCTGGGAAGAAAGCGTGAGGGAACGGGTTCCTTCAAACAGGGAACTAGGCCCGGTTGTCTCCGAGGCTTAAATTAGTTTGAACAACTTTGCATATAAATAAGCAGTATTTCATATTATTGAAAATGTTTAAAACAAACCACCTAAAATTCTTCAAGTAGGAATGAAGGTGAGGAAGGTGTTTTTAAATATGCTGTTTCATTAGAACTCAGTCAGAGCAGCTGTGCGTGGAGCCCTCGGACTCAGGTGGGCTGTGGGCGCGGCAGGCTCCTTGGTGGGAGCAGATGTGTGGTGTGGGCATCGCGATGGCCTCGGGGTGGTGTGGCCCGGCTGCCTGGTGCTGTCAGCACGCAGGGACACTTGGCTGTCTGCTGGCAGCACCTGGCAGGAGGGTGTCCCATGCGCCCGGGGAAGACACGGAGTTATTGCCGCGAGTCTGACTTTGTCTTTTATCCACAGACGAGTAAGTGCTTGAAAATACAAGTCTCCGCGTTGTTTTTCAGGGCTGTAAATGGACACGTGAGTAATTTTAATTCTTACTATAAATCGCGCCGTCCACTGAAATTGGTTGTATGACTATCTATAGACCTTGGAATAATTTCACTTTGAAGTTTACTGGTAAATTTAATGCTTAACAAATAATGTTGTAAGCATTCTGCAAAACAGCCTCCCTCGCTGCCCTGCGGCAGTGGAGTTGTGGTGCTCACAGAGTGACCCATGGTCTGAGCTATAAGGCGCCTGCGTGTGATTGTAGATTTTTCTCCCGGTTTCTTGAACCATCTGCAACTCTTCACTAAAAGCAACTGCACCAGAAGACACCGGGATGAGGGTTGGAAGTGATTGTAGGGTAACATTTTGAGGCCACATGGTGGACGCAAAGAACTCCAGCGGGAGGGGAGGGTCAAGTTCAGTTAGAAAAAGAATTCGTCTGAGATTGGTAGCAAATATATTCACCTCCCCGCCCCACCAACCTCCTCCCAGGATTTACTTATAATAAGTGACTAAACCACTGGCTCATTCTCATAAAGAAAAAGCATGTTTCATTTTGAGAAAACTCACCCCAAATTAATTCAAAGGCTCCTGCAGTCACACCATCATGTGGCTCAAGCTCGAGCTTTTCCCTCTGAACCTTCTCGGTTAATGGGGCCTCACATAGGTGCCCTGGTGGGTCCCCAGCTCCCTTTTCAGGGCCTCCTGTGCGCACCAGCCGCCGGTTCCCTGGAGCCCACACCCCACTGGTTACAGAGCCAGCGCTTCAGCAGGCCATCCATCGAGGCCACCTGCCGCCCAGCTGGGGCTGCCAGTTCCACCTCCCTGTGCCTTGGCGCTAAGAGAGGCTCTCGGGAGCCCACGGTCTGCGCTCTTGGGTGGCAGACACCGAGTTCTACGAGGTGCCCTTCGTGTCTCTGGCTGAGACTGTTGGGGTTCAGTCAGGAAGCAGACACCCCATCCGTATTTCAAAGTCTTCTTTCTGAACTGACGTTAGGATTACAGCATCAGGAACAGCCCCAGGGTCCCAGCTCCCTGGGTCCCACTTCCACACCCAAGGACATCGTGGAGAACGGGCTCCGGCGCCAAGGGAATGCCTCAGTCCTATTCGCCTGGCAACCTTTCAGCTGCAAGCGAGCGAGCTTCCAGCCTGCGGCCACCCCTCCCGTATGCACCAGGGCCCTCAGGTACGCACCAGTGACCACAGGTATGCCCCAGGGCCCTCAGGTACACACCAGGGCCCGCAGGTACACACCAGCGCCCGTAGGTACACACCAGGGCCCTCAGGTACACACCAGGGCCTGCAGGTACACACCAGGGCCTGCAGGTACACGCCAGGGCCTGCAGGTACACGCCAGGGCCCGCAGGTACACACCAGGGCCTACAGGTACACACAAGGGCCCTCAGGTACACATCAGGGCCCGCAGGTACATGCCAGGGCCCGCAGGTACGAGCCAGAACCTTCAGGTACACACCAGGGTCCACAGGTACACGTCAGGGCCTACAGGTACAAACCAGGGCCCGCAGGTACGCATCAGGGCCCACAGATACGCGCCAGGGCCCACAGGTACACGCCAGGGCCCGCAGGCATGCGCTAGGGCCCACAGGTAGGCGCCAGGGCCCACAGGTACACGCCAGGGTCCGCAGGTACACACCAGGGCCCGCAGGTATGCACCAGGGCCTGCAGGTACGCACCAGAGCCTGCAGGTACACACCAGGGCACGCAGGTACACACCAGGGCACGCAGGTACACACCAGGGCCTGCAGGTACACACCAGGGCATGCAGGTATGCACCAGGGCCCGCAGGTACGCACCAGAGCCCTCAGGTACACACCAGGGCCTGCAGGTACACACCAGGGCCCTCTAGTATACGCCAGGGCCCACAGGTATGTGCAAGGGCCTGCAGGTACATACCAGGGCCCGCAGGTACACGCCAGGGACTGCAGGTACACATCAGGGCCCGCAGGTACAAGCTAGGGCCCGCAAGTACACACCACTGCCCGCAGGTACACACCAAGGCCCGCAGGTACACACCAGGGCCTGCAGGTACACGACAGGGCCCTCAGGTACACGCCAGGGCCCGCAGGTACACACCAGGGCCCGTAGGTACACACCAGGGCCCGCAGGTACGCACCAGGGCCCGCAGGTATGCACGAGGGCCCACAGGTACGCACCAGGGCCCTCAGGTACACACCAGGGCCTGCAGGTACACACCAGGGCCCACAGGTACACGCCAGGGCCTGCAGGTACACGCCAGGGCCCGCAGGTATACACCAGGGCCTACAGGTACACACAAGGGCCCTCAGGTACACATCAGGGCCCGCAGGTACATGCCAGGGCCCGCAGGTACGAGCCAGAACCTGCAGGTACACACCAGGGTCCACAGGTACACGCCAGGGCCTACAGGTACATACCAGGGCCCGCAGGTACACACCAGGGCCCACAGGTATGCGCCAGGGCCCGCAGGTACACACCAGGGCACGCAGGTACACACCAGGGCCTGCAGGTACACACCAGGGCCTGCAGGTACACACCAGGGCCTGCAGGTACACACCAGGGCCCTCTAGTATACGCCAGAGCCCACAGGTACGTGCCAGGGCCTGCAGGTACATACCAGGGCCCGCAGGTGCGCACCAGAGACTGCAGGTACAATCAGGGCCCACAGGTACATGCCAGGGCCCACAGGTACGAGCCAGAGCCTGCAGGTACACACCAGGGACCACAGGTACACACCAGGGTCTACAGGTACACACCAGGCCCGCAGGTACATGCCAGGGCCTGCAGATACACACCAGGGCCTGCAGGTACACACCAGGGCCCACATGTTGACGCCAGGGCCCGCAGGTACACACCAGGGCCCGCAGGTACGCGCCAGGGACCGCAGGTACATGCCAGGGCCCGCAGCTACACACCAGCACCTGCAGGTACACACCAGGTCCCTCAGGTACACGCCAGGGCCCGCAGGTATGCGCCAGGGCCTGCAGGTACACACCAGGGCCCGCAGGCACACACCAGGGCCCACATGTAGGCGCCAGGGCCCGCAGGTACACACCAGGGCCCTCAGGTACACACCAGGGCCCGCAGGTACACACCAGGGCCCACAGGTACGAGCCAGGGCCTGCAGGTACACACCAGGGCCCTCAGGTACACACCAGGGCCCTCAGGTACACGCCAGGGCCCACAGGTACGAGCCAGGGCCTGCAGGTACACACCAGGGCCCTCAGGTACACACCAGGGCCCACAGGTACACGCCAGAGCCCACAGGTACGAGCCAGGGCCTGCAGGTACACACCAGGTCCCACAGGTACACACCAGGGCCCACATGTTGGCTCCAGGGCCCGCAGGTACGCGCCAGGGCCCGCAGGTACACACCAGGGCCTATAGATAAGAGGATTAATAAACTGTGGTACATCTACACAATGGAATACTATGCTGCTATAAAAAAGAAGGAATTCTTACCATTTGCAACAGCATGGATGGAACTGGAGAGCATTATGCTTAGCGAAATAAGCCAGTCAGAGAAAGATAAATACCACATGATCTCACTTATTTATGGAATGTAATGAACAATATAAACTGATGAACAGGGACAGATCCAAAGACAGAGAAGCATCAATCAGACCATCAAACCTCAGAGGGAAGGTAGGGGAGGGTGGGGGTAAGGGGGAGAGATGAACCAAAGGACTTGTATGCATGCATATAAGCCTAACCAATGGACACAGACACCAGGGGGGTGAGGGCAAAAGTGGGGGAGTGTGGGAGGGGCAATGGAGGGATAAGGACACATATGTAATACCTTAATCAATAAAGGGAAAAAAAAATAAGCTCCAGATCGGGGATCAACTGTTTGTGAAACCAATATTACATTTAAATTATTTAATAAATCCTATATAATAAAGAGTTAATATGCAAATTGACCATCACTCCAACACACAAGATGGCCGACCCCATCTGGTCAAATTTGGCTGCCACAAGATGGGCGGCAGGGGAGGGCAGTTGGGGGTGACCAGGCCTGCAATGGAGGACAGTTGGGAGGGTCCTAGGCCTGCAGGGGGGGACAGTTAGGAGGACCCAGGCTTACAGGGGAAGGCAGTCGCGGGGGAAACAGCCTGCAGGGGAGGGCAGTTGAGGGCAACCAGTCCTGCAGGGGAGGGCAGTTGGGGGGAACCGGGCCTGCAGGAGAGGGCAGTTGGGGGAACTAGGCATGCAGGGGAGGGCAATTAGGGGCAACCAGGCTGGCAAGGGAGAGCAGTTAGGGGTGAACAGGCCAGCAAGAGAGGGCAGTTGGGGGCGACCAGGCCTGCAGGGGAGGACAGTTAGGGGTGAACAGGCCAACAGGGAAAGGCAGTTAGGGGCAATTGGGCCGGCAGGGGAGCAGTTAGGTGTCCATCAGGCTGGCAGGGGAATGACTAGGGGGTGATCAGGCTGGCAGGCAGAAGTGGTTAGGGCAGTGGTTCTCAACCTTTCTAATGCCGCGACCCTTTAATACAGTTCCTCATGTTGTGGTGACCCCCAACCATAAAGTTATTTTCGTTGCTACTTCATAACTGTAATTTTGCTACTGTTAATGAATCGTAATGTAAATATCTGTGTTTTCCGATGGTCTTAGGTGACCCTGTCGCGATTCACAGGTTGAGAACCGCTAGCAGGGTCACCTAAGACCATCGGAAAACACAGATATTTACATTACGATTCATAACAGTAGCAAAATTACAGTTATGAAGTAGCAACGAAAATAACTTTATGGTTGGGGGTCACCACAACATGAGGAACTGTATTAAAGGGTCGCGGCATTAGAAAGGTTGAGAACCACTGGGTTAGGACAATCAGGCAGGTAGGCAGGCGAGCGGTTAGGAACCAGCAGTTCTGGATTGTGAGAAGGATCCCAGATTGGAGAGGGTGCAAGCTGGGATGAGGAACACACCCCACCCCATGCACAGATTTTGTGCACTGGGCCTCTAGTATATTAATCAAAAAAAGAAAAAAAAAAGTTGGATGATTCTAACTGCTGTGCATTTTATGTTAATTCAGATTACACTAGTTTAAAATAGCACCGTGTAAAATGTTAATGAAATCTCATTTTATGAACCAAATTTTAAAAAATGCTGTAAGTGCTTATATGCATTTATATCCATGGGAAACTTCGTCTTGGATCAGGTGCAATTTGAATCATGCAAAGCCTTCAGGATGCAGGCTTTCACGGAGCTCCTGCTGCCTCGAGTGGTTTCTCGTGCTGGGAAGTCCGCCCCCTCATTCTGATGACAGACTGAGGAGTTCTGGTCTGTGGTCTCCCATGTCTGCAGAAAGTCCCCAAATTTCTTTTCATTAAAGTATAGCATAGGCATAGAATAGGTCACAAGACCACAGCGCGATGCATTTTTACAAACTAGCACAACTTCCAGAAAATTCCGAAACCTCCCTCTGCTTCCTGCGGTCACCTCTGGCACAGGTGCCTCCATGTTCACGGTGACACCACCGATTTATTGGCTTGCCTGTTTCTGAACGACACAGAGAGAGTCGCCTGGTGTGTATTCTGTGTCTAGCTCATCGCATGCAGTGTTTGGCTTGGAAAGTTTTCCTCCACAAAGGTTATCTGGGGCGGCCGGGTTCCAGCTGAGAGCTGCGTGTTCCTTCACCTCGCGGCCGGGCAGTGCACTTGTGCATCAGCTCAGGCGAGCGGGCAGCACTGGCCCCTGCACTGGGGGACTGTCTGGCCAGGAGGGGCCCTGGGGGATGAGGACGGGAGGCAGCGTCCCCCCGACCGCCCTTGGGAAAGAAAGACAATCCCATCTCAGGTCATGCTTCTGTTTGGAGTTTGTGTTATAAACATGAACTGCATCCCATGGCCACAAAACCCAGCCCAGGAAAGTGATGTTTTCCCATCACATGTGTGCAACTCCGTGCTTTCCGGGCCTGAGCCTGGAGCCGGCCCCAGGCACAGACATTCCTGGCTGGAAAGCCATGAGGCTGTGCCAGGGCTGTTGGTAAAACTGCTCATCATGCCCTGGTGGCCAGCCCATGCCGACCTGCACCGCGGCTCCGGGCAACGTGGCGAGGCCTGGGCACCAGTGGGCAGGGCGTGGTGATGCTGCTGACCCGAGGAAGCTGAGCTCAGGCCCTGCGCCCAGCAGAGAGGGAGGCCGCCAGCCCCACCCACTCTCACTGCTGCACCCGCTCCAAGTTGGCTGAGTGGCTGTAACTAAGAGCCTGAAAAGTCAAAACAAAACACAAAAAATGGCTTTTGTATGAAATTAAACTTCGATGTTTCTGTCCATCTGGCTGTGAGCGGTGCCTCGGGTAGCTCCACCCCCATCCAATTTCAGTGTCTTAGCCGGAGACGGGGAGCGTCCTGGTGGCAGAATCGTATTAAGGGATTGTCTTTCTCACCTAAACCCGTTATCTTGATCCCATTAGGCCTCTATTCAGTTAGGAAAGAGGAGTGAGCAGAGAGAGTAGTAAATAGACAAAATAGGCTTCAGGCTTCAAAACAGAAGTACACGAGGCCCTTGGTGGTGGGGCCACACGCAGAGGGCTTGTTGGAGGCAAATGTACCAGGAATCCGTTGTTTCCAGGGGCTGCGTTCCCAGGCATGTCAAGCTGGTGCCAGGGCCCGGAAGGCCCGCCCTCGAAGCTGTGCCCTCCGAGGGGCAGCAGGGGTCCGCCGGCCACCAATGGGGGACTCTCCTCTGTCCCCTCGGGTGGTCGTGACAGTGATGGGCAGGAAGAACTTTCCGGGAAATGCAGAGGCCGGCGGTCCGGGCCGGTCCATGGCCCAGGCCAGTGTGCCTGCCACGTCCACTCCGCGACCGGATGGCTACAGGGGACCCGGGATGACTGTGACCGTCTCCCTCTTTCTGAACATGTTTTCTAGTGATGCCCTCCTGCTTGAACTCCAGGATTGTGTACAGGTCATTTCCTGGCCAGGGAAGCGGGGTGACCTGTTTCTGTCGAGCCTCTGAGACCCACCCCGGGCTCTGGGGTCTCAGGCATCTGTGCCATCAGGAGCCTGCACTGAGCCGAGCACACGAGCTGACTGGTCCGCCTGCACCGCTGGGGAGGAGTGCCTACAGGAGCAGCGATGTGCAGGCAATGCGGGCGATCGCAGAGCACACCATGGAGCCACTGCCCGCCTCCCACTATCTAAGGGCCCTTCCATAGCGCCATGTTTTATAGAAGTTAAAGGATTTCCTCAAAGACAGCCCTCCCCAGGCTCCCTGCTCCTTCCCTAAGTGAAGTGATGGGACACCTCCCTGATGTGGGACTCCCCCAACCCCCATCTGGCCTCCTGAAGTCCACAGGTGGAGGCGAACCAGCGGGGCCACGTGGACAGGAGTCGATGCTGGGGAGACAGAGTGGAGCCAGAGCGGCACAGTGACCAGCTGCCGCCAACGCCGGGCCACCGTCCAGTCTCAGGGAAACCAGCTGCTTTCTTGTTTAATTTGTTTGAATCGGGGCTGCACCACCCACACGGGGTGCCACTGGCAGGCTTCACCTGTACCCAATACTGACCTCCTGGCCCCGGGTGCCGGGAGAGCCGGGGCTGCTGGAACCTGTAGGCTAGGCCCCACCTCCTCCAAGAGCTGTTTGCTCCCCCCTTTCTGCGTATGTGATGATGCTGACACACTGGGAAATACCGCCCTCATCCATACAGGAGCCCGCTAGGTTCCGGGCTGGGAGCCTGCGGCACTGAAACCTCCAGAAAGCCCAACAGAGCAGCAAGAGGGAGCAGCCGTGGCCAGGGTGTACGGACAGTGGGAGCACAGGTGCCTCTCACACTAATTACCCCCCCGGCCCCCGAGTGTGAAGGCAGCCGCAGCAGCAGGGCCAGAGCAGGAAGCAGAAGGGCAAGGATCGGCGCACACTGGCTCCCCCGGAAAGCGCTTTGCTGGGTTCTCGGCCCAACCTCCCAGCAAAGCAACAAATCCCCATGGGAGAGTCACCCTGGCCAAGCCCACGCTGTCCTTAAACACAGACGTTGCAGCGGGGGTCAGGCCCAGAATCCCGATTATTCTTTGGAATAAGCCCAGACTGGCTTAAGGTAAAAAATGCTCCCATGCCCTTACCGAGAAGAAGAGCGGTAGATGAAAAGGCCATCGCAAAAAATACCTAATGTAACTCCTGGACCAGGAACATGCGGAAGTTTCCAGAGGCCTTTGGACTGCGTCCAGGGTCAGAGGCGGACTAATGGCTCCTGTTGGGAGCATGAACCGTGCACCACATTGAGGAATGGGGTAAGAGTGGTTTGGCCAACAGGACGAAGAGCCGCCAGGACCTCGCCCACCAAGTTGTCTCCCCAAGGAAGTAACTCGGGCAGGTGCCTGGTCTGGAAGGTCTGTACACATCTATAACTAACGCTTCTTGGCTGTCGTGAAATTAAGTGTGAGACAATTTGAATGGGACCACACTTTCCCTCAGGCCCCTATTAACCTTGAGAAAGTCCTTCTAGCGGGGTGGTGAGGGTAGAGTGCAGAAGGAAGTCACTGTGCGACACATGAAGTAATAGTGGGACATAGAGCTGGAGGCCCCCTTTCTGTGGCTGGTCATGTCTGACCAGTAAGGTGTCTGTTCCCATCTCAGTGACATCCTGACTGGGTTCTGCTGTTGACACGTGATGTAAGAGAGACCCACCCACTGCCAGTGGCCAGGGCCTGCGGCCTAGACTGGGAAGGACAAGATGGGTCAGTGAGGTCTCTGCTCCAAGCACAGCAGGAAGAAATGGAAGGCAAACGAGCCAATAGGAGTTGAAGAAGCAAAGTGACTATAGAGAGAGACCCTGTGTTTGCTAACGAACTCCCCTGTTATATACAAATTTCAGCACAAAGCGGACTTTCTCCAGAAGGTCTTCCTTCACCTTTACCTGCATGAAGTCCCTGCCGGTAATGAACTTGCCCTTCTTGTGTTGTGGGCAGAGGGAATGGCCCCAGGTGTCTGACCAGTGGGTCAGACCAGATTGGGTTCAGCAACCTCAGTATTTGGGTTCTGACTGGGAAAGAATTCAGAGCAAGACCCAGACTATAAGAAAAAAATCTCTCTATATAAAAAGACAGAGACTGTAACGCCATCAGAACCATAACTACCTAACAACCAGTTGCTATGACACCCATTGTGGCCAGCGAACTGGCCTGATCCGGACCAGATTGCCCCCAACATCCCGATCAGGGTAGGGCCAGCCAGCCAACCGCCTTGGCTGGCAGAAATTTGGGGTTCAGGGACCTTGGAGTTTATCAGTCTCAGTCTCGGGCAGCTGCACGAGCAAAGCTCTCTTTTAGCAGAAGTGGACCTGGGATCAGGGCTCTGGAGTCTGGGATGGGGTGGGAAGGCTTTCCTGGTGGCCACAGCAGCCCCCGTGGGCTGTGCACAGCACCTGGGCATCTGGCCCTAGTTGGAACAGCAGCAGGAATAGAGCCAGGCCCCACGTGGGCTCTTACCCTGCCCGCTGGGCCCAGCAGCACCAGCAGGTGGGCCATGATGTGCAGCGAGGTGCTGGGCCACAGACGGGAAGAGAAGTGAGCCAGGAGGGCAAGACCCCGTGCCAGACAGAGCCCCGAGTGGCGTGGGTGGGGCCGGAGCTGGAAACCCTGGCGGGGTGGGCGGAGCTGCAACCCTGCGCCTTTTTGACCTTGACCTTGGAATTAGAGGTCAGCCCCACTTCAAGAGAGAGGACATGGCGGAAAGTGGCAAGGCCACAGAAGGGATGGGAAATGTGGCCGTCTTTGGGAAACACAACTGCCAAGGTGTTTAGTAACTATGAACAGATGATCTTTGGTCTCGGTTCCACAGAAGAGGAAGCTGAGACTCAAAGATGGGAGCCTTCCACAACACCTCACCCCCTCTCAGACCTGACCCTGTGCAGCATTGTTTTCGTTGAAAGTAGAGGATCCAAAATGTTTTTAGATCTTTGCTATTTTAGGCAGGAAAGAATTTAGCACAGGGAATTGGTGCTTGGGAAATCATCGGAAAGCTGGAGGAGGGGTATTAGGCTGGGCCCCCAGGAAAGACTCCCTGCCCAGAGGGAGGAGCTGCCCCCTCAGCCACAACTGAACTCTAGGACACTCTGGCACAGCTGTGACCCGGGGATCAGGAAACTGCTGCCCCCACAAGTGCCCTCCAGCTCCCACAAAACAGGTCACTGGGCACTGCCTCTGCCACAACTGCCTGTGCACAGCCTGGATTCCGCTGCAGAAAACCTCCACATCTCTGCAAACATGGTCACCAGCAGCAAACAGCCCAGACTGCGGGAAGATGCCTCTGCCCCACTTCTGCCATCAAAATATTGTGCAAGCGCATCCAATCGGCAGAAACAAATTCATATCCAGAAACTAGCTGCAAAGGAGTTTGGGCAATTTCAGACTTTCGTCTGGGAGTGAGATCTTGCCAATGTGCCTCATGTGCCTGGTATTAATAAAAAATGAGGCCCGGCTGGTGGGGCTCAGTGGTTGAGCATTGATCTGTGAACCAGGAGGTCACAATATGATTCCTGGTCAAGTTTCAGGCTTGATCCTCAGTAGGGGCATGCAGGAGGCAGCTGATCAATGATTCTCATCATTGATGTTTCTATCTATCTCTCCTTCTTCCTTCCTTTGAAATCAATAAATATTTTTAAATGGGGTCATGCTGTATATATATGTTATAATGAGTTTTTCACTTCATAGATCACTAATGTCTTTCCTGTTAAAACTATAGTTAGAGAACATTATTTATTTATCATTCATTTTAATTGATCTCAGAGAGAAGAAGGGAGAGAGAGAGAAACATTGTTCCGTTGTTTCCTGCACTCACTGGAATGGGTATTGAATCTGCAACCTGGGCGTGTGCCCTGACTGGCAATCAATCCACCACTTTCTGGTGTATGGGATGATGCTAAGCTGGTACCCTGACCCCAAATTCCAGCCTCCAGAACTATGAGAAAAATACAGTTCTGTTGTTTAAGCCACACAAATTTATGATATTTTGTTATGGCTGTCTGAGTTGACTAACCTATACTAATAAAAGGGTAATATGCTAATTAGAACAGGTCACTCTGACATCTTCCAGTCATCCTTCTGGAAGAAGCTACAGTGGCGGGGGCTGAGGCAGAAGTGGTTAGTGATGATCAGGCTGGCAGGGGAGCAGTTAGGAGCAATCAGGCTGGCAGGGGAGAGCAGTTAGGGGTGATCAGGCAGGCAGGCAGAGTGGTTAGGGGAGATCAGGCAGGCAGGCAGGTGAGCAGTTAGGAGCCAGCAGTCCCGGATTGTGGGACGGATGTCCAACTGCCGGTTTAGGCCTGATCCCTGCAGGATCGAGCCTAAACCGGCAGTCAAACATCCACTGAGGTGTCCCAGATTGGAGAGGATGCAGGCTGGGCTGAGGGCACCCCCTCTCTCCCGTGCACAAATTTCGTGCACCAGGCCTCTAGTTTATTTATAAAATCACAGAGGTAGAAGAAGTAATTTATAGAAGAAATGGGCTGAGGAAACAAGTTATAGAGGCAAAGGGAGGGCCTTGAAGCTTGGGAGAGAGGAAGCTGATGGTAACACCCTTTGGATGGAGAGGGAGGGAAAGGGAAAGGGAAAGGCCTGGGCGTGCTCCCCGGAGGGAGAGCACACTGGGGGTCCTCCGTCCTATGGGCTTTAAGGGTGGAGACGTTAGGGACCGTCCCGGGGAAGACCTCAGTAGAACAGTCAGCAGCTTTCCCAGGTGTCCTTGCAGGGTTGTGGTCTCCACTGATTGATTGGTCGGCACCTGCGCAGGGGGTCACTGTCCAATGCGGCTGGTCCTGACGTCAGCCGTGGCTGGTGTTGCTGCTTCTCTGGGCCTGGAGCTGACATACAACTGAGGCCTCGATGTTATCTCTAGGGAGGGAAGGTCAGGGGTCCAAACCGCATGACCTGCCATATGCTAGGGGAGGAAAGGTCACCCTGGGGGTGAGGTTCCCACCACAATTGTCCTTTGCTAGGTACTTGGGGTCTTCCACCCTGGTGATTCTTGCTCTGCTCATGTCTAACTACCCACCACATGTGCACTTTTCATAACATCATGTTTGTGGTGTTTGTGTTCTCCATACGTAAGTACCTGTGATTGCCCAAGTGAAAAACTCTCCCCCTCCACCCTCTAGCCCCCCAAGTCCAGAGATAGATAGATGATAGATAGATTGATAGATAGATAACAGATAGATGATAGATAGATGATAGATAGATAGATAGATAGATAGATAGATAGATAGATAGATGATAGATAGATGATGGGTAAATGATAGATAGATGATAGACAGATGATGGATAGATGATAGATAGATGATAGATAGATAGATAGATAGATAGATAGATAGATAGATAGATGATGATGGATCATGAGCACTCCCACAGGGACAAAAAAAGTTGATTCTTAGAATTTCATTGAGTTGCAAGAGTTCCACTTTTGTTCAACTTGTATCTTTTCAGAGGGATGAAAACAACAGCAACCTCTTAAAAGAGACAACATATGTTCTTTAATAATAAAAAAAAACTAGCTATACTAAATATTTTCATGATGAAGTGGATCTATTTAACAGTACCCAAAAAGGAAAGAAGGTACATGTTGAAAATACAGTGAAACCTCGATAAAACGGACTGATTTGGGTGAGGATCTGTCCTTTAAATTCAAAAGTCCATTATATAATGCAGTAGGTTTTCTGAATGCATGTACTAAAATTTGACAAATTAGTTTACCTGTTTCTACTTATGTAGACACACTTGTGTAATAAAAGTTATGTATGAAGTTCAATTTCACAGAAAAGTTTCTATATTATCACAGTACTTTTACGTTTATATGAATGGGCCCAGTAGATGCGTGCACTCACCAGCACACGTGTGAGCAAGCGCACAGCTGGGCCGGGGCTTAGCGCACGGAACGTCACGCCACGGAGTCCCAGCAGAACCTACTACCCACGACGAAGGGCAGTGATCACGTGCTGATCATTTGCCAAACACCGTTTATGAGCAGTGACTCTCGGAATTAAATACCTAGACTATAGTTGTAGATATGTAATATTTATTTATGTCAGCAAAATTACTACAGCGTTTTTCCAACATATGGCCTGTTCGCCAAAATTTGTTAAAATAACAGTGAATTGATAAGCAAATCTTGGTTAAAAGCATTTTATAATTACTAGGAAGTTAATTTTCACATATGACATACAGACCGGAAATTTTGTTCATTAAACCCGAAGTCCATCAATTGAGGTCTGCAAAGTCGAGGGTGTACTGTATAAGCATTTGATTTCCGAAGGAGAAAGGGGCTCCGCTGTCTTCAGCTGGATGGCTGTTAGATCAGTGCACTCACTGGTGGGTGGTTAGCTGGCGAACTATCCGGTGTCCCCAGTTCAGTGTCAGCTTCCTGACGGCGGGCGCGTCCATGCTGTTCTCAGCTGTCTGTCCAGCACCCTGAACGTAATGGCTTTAAACAATGGATACAGAACACACGGGTCTCAGTTACTGTTGGAGAGTTCGGAGGATGTCGCTGTGCGGAGAAACACCAATGACACTTAGGAACACGCCCGAGAAGTCGGAAGATGTTCCTCTTGGGTTCGTCTGGGCTCCTGATGTCTGTGCGGTTACAGCCGGGTGAAATGAGGCCTGGGACCTCGCACTGTGAGTGAAGCCTGTGGAGTCCAACAGTGGAGAAGAAAGATGGCAAGCACCTGCCTCCCAAAGGCACACTGAGGAAGGCCGCAATGGAAGCCTTGTGTTTTGAGAAGAATAATGCCATCGAGGGTATCTTTCCATCCATCTCTAGAGAGAGTGGGAGGGAGGTGGAGAGACAGAGAGTGGGAAACATCGATGTGAGAGAGACACATGGATTGCACGTGCCCCGATTGGAGCTGGGGATCGAGCCTGCAACAGAGGTACGTGCCCTTGACCAGAATCAAACCTGGAACCCAGCGCTCCAACCACTGCACAAAACTGGCCAGGGCTCAGGGAGGTTTTTACCGGAAAGCAGGCTTACAGGAGCGAGCTGGTGTCCCCCAGGCATAGAACATGCACTCATCCTTGGTTCTGACGTGCACACGGATGGCATGTCTCCTAGAAGGCTGGGGGTAATCTGTCTCTAACTCAAAGGGTCTAACCAGCGGCTGCCCAGCTCTGCAGACAGGATGCTGTCATCTGCATGTGGCCGTTTAAGGAAGACTCCACACAGGGTTTCCAAAAACACAGCTCCCCCAGGACCGCCTCCCCTCCCCTCCACACAGCCGTTCCTTCGCACAGACCTGGCACCAGTGCTAGGGAGAGTGTGCACCGTGGGAAGCTACCAACTGAAACAGCGGCCAGCCCCGCGGTCCAGTGAACGCCTGGACTTGCTCTGCTTCTCAGCCTCCCCCGGCCCCCCGACTGAGCAACTTTGCAATGGTCTGCACCTCAGTGCACAGAGGAAGGCTCCTTCTGATTAAACTTGAATTTCTGGGATAGGCCTCCCAGTGTGGACTTTTCACTGCTCTCCGTGAGTAGTGGGGCTGAGGGAGGAGTTCCTGCCATCTGTTACAAAGCAGTTCTCTCCTCACGCTCCTCTGAGCTGAGCCAATGCTCCCTGCCACAAACGGCCCCACACGTGCGTCTCTTCACAATTTCTTCATTCCAGGCCACGCTGGCGGGGAGCCGGGCCTTTCTGGCCTCTCCCATCAGCACCATCTCTGTGGGTTGTGAATGCCCTTTCTACAGAGGACCTGCAACGAGATGGTTGTCCAGTCCCCACAGCCGCTGGACCTCAGGAGAGTCCCCAGGCTCCTGCAGAGGGAACCAGGAATCGCTTCATCCAGCCTCACACGTCACTTGCATCATGCATAGCATTTCACCTGAGTCCCCACGGTACAATAGCCTCAGGAAGGGAATGCCTTTCATTTAAAAAGCAGTCTGCCCCCCGGCCTGTGTGACTCAGTGGGTTGGAGCACTGTCCCATGCACAGAAAGGTTGCAGGTTCGATTCCCAGTCAGGGTACAGTCAGGGCACATAACTAGGTTTTGGATTCGCACCTGGTCCGGACACAAGAGGCAACCAATCTATCTTCTCTCTCTCTCTCTCTCTCTCTCTCTCTCTCTCTCTCTCTCTCTCTCTCTCTCTCTCTCTCTCTCTCTCTCTCTCTCTCTCTCTCTCTCTCTCTCACACACACACACACACACACACACACACACATCCTCTCTCTAAAATCAATAAACATATCCTCAGGTGAGGATAAAAAAATTTAAAAAGCAAGTCTGCCAAATTAAGACCCTAGCGGTTTACAGGGTGACAGAGTGTTGGGTCTGGGAAACAGGCAGAGCAGCGTGTTTCCTTCCATCAGACAGTGCGAGTGCCCTGATCTTTGTAAGATAATAGGCATCAGGGTGTGACTTTTCAGCTGAAGTGTGGCATAAAGACAGAAACGTCTCTCCCGCCGTGTGAGTGCAGTGTGTTGGGGAAAGACCAGACAGAGACGGCCAGGTGAGCCCTGCCCTGAGCGGCTGGGCCTGGGCCCGCATGCCTGGGCCACGGGAGCTCTGGGGAAGCTGAGCGCAATGCACTGCTCATACATTCATTCATCCAACACATGTCCCTCACCCACGGGCAAAGCAGCAGAGCAGCAGCCGGAGGCTCACATTTGGCCGCGCCGTCCCTGCAGGCTGCTCCCTGTCTCAGGCCAAAGCACTAAGCCAGCTGAGTGGAGTGAGCGAAACATTGCTGATCATACTCATAGTGTCAGGATTCTCGCTTGATCTTTACCAGTTCATGATTCATTTCTTATAATTGAGCATCATATCCAAGATGTTCCTTTTTTCTAGCAAAACCCTGGGTGAGCAATCAGCAGAGGCCTGGATCAGAGATGGATGAGGGAGCAGCTAGAGAGGCTGAGGGGGCCTGGGCCCGGGGCAGATGCAGTTAGAGAAGCTGAGGGGGCCTGGGCCCGGGGCAGATGCAGTTAGAGAAGCTGAGGGGGCCTGGGCCCGGGGCAGATGCAGTTAGAGAGGCTGAGGGGGCCTGGGCCTGGGGCAGATGGAACCTCTGCTCCAGGAGGTGGGGGGAGGGGGTCTTACTGTGCTGGCAGCAGCATTGTCTTGAGGATCAGGGCTCCTGGGTGAGTACACATCACTCTGCAAAGAGCATGGACCTCAGGTGGCTTAGCCCTGCCCACCTTTCCTGCAGCTCAGGTGGAGTCACCATATACAATAGAACCAGCACTCAGAGGTTAAAAAACTGCCTGGTTTTAAGGCTCCTGCTGCTGCTGCTGATATTAATGAGGAGGAGGAGGAGGAGGAGGAGGAGAAGTGGGAGGAGGAGAAGGAGGGAGAGGGGGAGAAACAGGGAGGGCAGGGAGAGGAGGAGGGGAGGGAGAGGGGGAGGAAGACAATGATATACTCTGAGAAGTAGGAAGCACTCAGGGTTGACCTGGGGCCAGGAGGACTTCCTGTCTCCTTAAAGGTGACCCCTCTGCCTGCTCTCGCCAGGATTGCTCTCTGGCTGTGATATGCTTTCCCTCTTTGTCTCTGAAATGGCATCTATTGAAACTATTGTACGTACTGTTTTCTTCTCTTTCTAATGTAACCACTGCCCACAGCAGGGAGGGGCAGCAGGCCACCAAGTGTTCACATTAATCAGTTCAATTAGTGAATTCCTTTCTTGAAACTTCGGGGAAACCAACTCCTAGGGAGGATAGAGCTCCCCTTGGAAGAAGTCACGGGAGCGGGGGCCTCAGGGGAGCCTAGGAGGCGCGGAGGCTGCTCTGCAGCCCGTGTCCACTGCCTGCCGGGCCCGCAAGCCCTCCCTGTGCAGGGGCCCAGCTGCAGGGATGGTGCTCGGTCCAGGGTCCGTTTCTGAGTATCCCCGCTGCTCTACGGGGAGCAGCTTGCTGTTACTCTTCCTCGGAGCCGCTCCTTTCTGCTCTTGCAAAGGCCGGTCCTCCAATGCCGTGTGCTCCCCAGCAGGCTCCGCTGTGGCACAGGGCTGGGCGAGCGGACCCTCCTGGTGGGTGTCCAGGGGTCACGCTGACGCTACTTGTGGCTCTGTTCACCCAGGACCTGCGAAGACCAAGGAGCACCCACAGGCTATCAGGCAGAGCTCTGTTATCAGCAACCAGGAAATAGTTCCCTCAAGTGCATGGGGCACTGAAACAGAACAGCAGAAAGGGGTGATGGGACAATCCAAGGTACTCAGACACATCAGCAAAAGCCAGAGCGCTTTAACAGGAGCTGGAGGTGAGCAAAGGGTGGGCAGGATGCTCAGGCTGCTCCCGCCCACAGAGCAGGGCCGTGCTCCTGGTGTGGCCTGGGGGGGTGGGAGCGGCCTCGGGGGTAGGTGCAGACAAGCTGCCATTGAAGGGCTGCACCTGGGCCTGAGGGCATCCTCAGGGAGCTGTGCTGAGCTGTGATGTCAAGGCAGTGCAGGCGGGTACTTGGGTGAATTGGTTTGGTTTTAAGGAGCTTAAGGCCCCTGCTTCTATTACTTATACTAGAGGCCTGATGCACAAAGATTCATGCAAGAATGGGCCTTCCTTCCCCTGGCTGCCAGCAGTGCCTTTGCTCTGGCTGGAGCCACCTTTTCACTCCAGCCCAGAGCTGCCTTTCTGCCTTCCCACGCTGCCCAGAGGCCCAGAGCGGCTGGGGTGGTGCTGAACATCTGCCTCGTCGCCATAGCATCCCACCCTGCCCCCAGCCACTAGGTACCTGTGTATGCAAATTAACCCACCATTTTTGTTGGGTTAATTTGCATACTCACTCCTGATTTGCTGGTGGGCATTGCGAAGGTACGGTCAATTAGCATGTTATTATTTTATTATGTATATAAACATTTTCTCTTTGTAGCAATGAAAGTCCTTCCTTAAAGTAATAAGAAACAGCAAATAAACAGAATATATTACCCACTGAGGAAAAGTATTTGAGCATCATAAAGTGAATGTAAAAACCTCAAAATATAGACCTCTGCTTTATTTAAATAAATGAACATTGGTTCTGTTTCCGAGGCTGTAATAAACATTACAGCTAATAAACGGAGATGCTCTGTGACTGCTGGAGTGAAGACAAATCAGCAATTAAGGTGAGGCTACACAGCCCACTCGAGGCTGCGGATTAATACTAACTTTCAAATACACAGGGGATTGCCCATTGCAAGGAACGCTGTAAGACGTAAGCATCTGAGGAAAGCAGAAAGTAATTGGGCTTTTTCTTCTGCAAAACATTTTGTAAGTACAGTTTCGAGAAGTCATTTTACAGAAAGTGTTAGAACTATTCAAATATTTTAATCGGTAAATGGCTTATCAGAATTGGCATAGAATTAAATTTGTACATATACAATGCATTCAAGAGTAATACAATTGAATGTTTTAAATATAAATGTAATTACAATTGAATGTTTTACATATAAATATAATTTTTGGGACAACCAAAATTATAACAGCTATCAGTTGTTAAATGTACACACACTTTAACAGTGGAGAGCTCCATTTTGAAAATGAACTGTATTTAATAAACCTGCCTTTGTAACTGTTCAGAGTGTGTGCACGTATCTGGGGGACAGCCTGCATCAACGGTTCGTTTGGCTTTTGTTTTCAGAGAGTTCCAGTCATCTGAGCCACACTCTGTGCAGGTCACCATGAGTCATCAGGGCTAAACTCCACTTTCTGGGCCTCAGCTGTGATGAGCGACAGCTCTCCCGAGCCTCCATCTGTCCCACTGTGCGCGGGGCTCATCCGGGAAGCTGCTGTGTTGCCTTCGTGAGAGGCTGCCTCACACCCCATAGCAGAGGTGGGGAACGCTGCACCTCCACTGCCTGGAATTCCATTTCCAGTAAATGGGAGGCTGCATGAACGCTGCAGAGCCTGCTCCGGTGGCTGCATTTTATAACACTCGCAGCCTCCCAGGAGGTATGCACAGAACATGTTTTTATGGATTTTTAGAGAGAGGAAGGGAGAGAAAGAGAGAAACATCGACTGGCTGCCTCCTGTACTTGCCGGACCAGGGATCAAACCCAAAACCTAGGTATTAAGCCAGAAATCTTTTTGGTGCATAGGACGGTGCTCCAACCAACTGAGGCACCAGCCAGGCCCATGGGCGTTTCTTCCAAATGGAATAAGAGCTGTCCCCTGGGATGAGGTCTGCGAGGCCTCAGGCAGGAGGTAGTGGGGGTTGATTAGACTCCAAAGCCCGTGTTGACCGCCACAGCATGTAACTTCATGTTGATGACGCATCTTTGTGGAGGGAGGTCCTTGTAAGATAGGCTCACTTGGATTCTTCCACAAGGACTTCGGTTGGAAGGCGCGGAAGGGCTGAGCTGCAGGCCACGCAGTGGAAGTGCCCGCTGTCACAGTAGGAGCAGCAGCAGCATCGCCGTCCCGCACACGGTGCAGGGGCGGGGCCTGAAGTGCATGAGGGGTGGAAGGGCTTAGGAAGTTCTGGGTGGCCGTGGAGAGAGCTGACATAAGAATTCGAAATGTTAAAAAGGCAGGAAAAAGAATTGCAATCAAATTGGGTAGGAAGATGGTGCTCGGATCAGGACTCTGGCGGGCGGCCCTGGAAGTGATCCCGTTTCAACTAGGGCTGCTGTGGCCTGAGACACAGGTGCTAAGTGCGGCCATAGGGCTGGGACTCTTCACTTTGGCCGCGTTTGTCTCCTGGCTCCAGCTGGTGCCCATTGTGTTTTGGGGGCCAAATTACTCTACCTGTGCATGTTGAGCACTGCTTTCTCTCAGTAGATGGGGTACAGTAACACTTCCCTCGGGGCCAGACAGAGGGCTGTGTGCCTGCACAGTGAAGCTCAAGCAGACAGGGATGGTCCTGCAGCAAAGACAGTGAGGGTTTTAGGACGTGGCCCCCGCCTGGGGCACAGGGGAGCTAGTGTTCAGACCTGGCTCCCCCGTGGCTTCCAGGGGACGGGTTATACAGGGAAAACTAGTCATGGTGACAGAGGGACTTAGGGTCATGCTCTCTACTGACTGGTCAGTGCTGGGGGGCGTCAATAGTCATCGCATTGATGCCAGCCATGGCATTGCCGCCCCGGCATCGCCACTTCCCAGGCCTGGAGCTGAAACACACTGAGATGTTGTCTCTAGTGGGACGAAAGCGCCCTGTGGCCCACAGACCCGAGGTGCTGCTGCTCTCGCTGTCCATCGCATTATGAGATGCTTAAAGCAGCCACCTCCCATGTGCCTCTCCTCTTCGTGTCAGCCCTGGACCCAGCAGCCATGTCGGTTAGGAGGCTGAGGTAGGATAGAGCTAAACAAATACCCCTCATTTTAAAAAGTCATATAATCTGTGAGTCCCTAACCAAAATTTAATCTCTTTAAGTCATCCTGCATCTTTTGATTAATTTTGTACCGATTATAAACATGTGGACAAAAGGGGCCACATGCTAACCTGACAGCTCAGGGGAGGCCTACACGGTGGTCTTGCAAACTCAGACCTAAAGTCACCACAAGGATGGTCTGAAATTAAACTTGAACTAAAGGCAGTTATGGTGGGTGGTCACCTCCTAGGCCAGTATCTTCAATGACAAGGTCAACCTTTACCTTAACTGAGCCTGTCTGTCTTTTTGCATCTGTGATAACATACCCTTGAAATGTCTGGGTAACTTGTAACCTCGCTTTTTCTGGAACCCTTGGGGCACAAGCTAATGTGCTGGGCGCCAGGACAGAGACCACAAATCCCTTCATTATTGTGTTAATTGTTCCTGCACCCCTAAGTCTGTGTCCATCATTTTACTTTTTATCCAACCCCAGGGGTTCCCCCCGCTTTGCTTTCTCCCGCCTCTCTAGTCCATCACCAATGAATTTCATGTAACCCACCTACATCCTTCCTTTGATGGCAATGTATAAATACAGATGTAACCGCCATTCTCCGGAGCATCATCTCAATTCATTAAGGTTCTGCTTCCCAGCATATGTCGACAGTTTGGCTCAAATAAACTCACAAAAATTCTTTTCAGGTTTCAATGGTTTTTTATGTTAACAAACATAAGGAAAAATACTTGGACAGACAGACCCACTAACTGGAGCCTAACCCTCCAGCCCCTGGAGCCCAGGCCTCGGACCACTCGCGGGAACCTGCTCAGACACGTGCCCTCGGGGCGCTGAGCCCACAGCTGAGCTGTGTGCAGGCCCTGCAGGCACTGATTCATGGAGATGCCACCCTGTGGTCTCAGGGACGTGCTGACCCCGTTCCCACTGGACATCAGTGTTTGCACAGCCTACAAGGAAGCAGTGTTCATTCAGGCTGCCACACAGTGTTCATTCAGGCTGCCCTTCGTCCACAGCGGGCGGCGGCCTCAGCCAGAGTCCCCGCCCTTCTCCCTGCGGGCTGGCCCTGCCACACATCCTGTCTGTGCCTCCCTGGTCCCTGGAGCCAAGCCTGAGCCCGGGCCATCCAGGGAGAGCACAGGGCAGTGAATCGTTTCGTGCAGCTGCTGCCTGGCTATTCAGCCCCATGAATGTAGCCGTTGATGTGATCCTGGGTGAGAAGTCTTTCAAAACACAAAATATGGTGGGGTGTTTGCAATGCATCCTTTGGGGGGTGGCGGTTTCATGGGAAAGAATTCAAACATCGAGCTTTTCACCCACTGTTTACTCATCGCTCCTTCTCTCATGAAACGGTGCTGAGAGCTGTGCTCAGCTTGGCGGGGGGAGCGGGGGGATGGCAGATAGGGAGCTTCTCTCAAAGGTGTGAGCTGAGGGTACTTGTGTGTGTGGTTCTGTTGTTTCCAGTACATTTGCACATGCATACATACTACATGTCACATTAACTGCACATCGTGAAGGGTGTCCCAACTCAAACTGCCTCACCTGCCATTTCTTGTGCTGCTGTAACCAAGACACGGAGTTCAGAGATGAGATTTTCAAACGCTCAGAACGTCTCGGGAAACCCCAAGAGACGTGATTGACTACTTTCTGGAAAGAGCGTTTTTAACGACAATAAAACATGTACAAATAATAGATTGGCCACCTCTCATTGTTCTAGGGCCTCGAGTGGGTTTTGCTTAGGACATGCCGCATTAGTTGCCACCCCAGGGCAGTCTGGGTCTACAGAGTCCGGCCCGAGGTGTGGATCCATTACTGGCTCACGTCCAGCCTCACTTTGTGTCTCTGAGAGAGACTGTCCCCGTTGAAGACCCCTCTCCTCACTGGGAAGGCATCTCCTCGTGCAAGCACAAACCAGTACGGAACCGGAAGTGGGATTCTCAAAGGTGCACATTGAAATAGAGAATGCTCTTGCTCTGAATCGGAATTGTATCCTTTCTTCACGTGTTCAGAATTAGGTCAGGATATTTTAGTGATAATGGTGCGACAATTAAGTAAATAATGAATCTTATTAGGATGTCTACGGGCTCTTGTTTTGTTTATTGTACATCCATATTTTACATTTTTCTTTTAAAGATGAAATTATATGGTTGTATATGGCAAATTTCAGCAACTACATAACAAACATTTAAGATTTCAAAAATAATTTACTTTTATTTCCTTTCAAACAATTCCTGAAATAAATCATAGTAATCGGTGAATGAGGAACATCTAAAATAGTATCTACTTTGGCTATGCAAACAGCACTTAATTTTGAATGCTACAGTATTTTATCTGTCCTTGTCACAGAAGCTGCCAAGTAGCACGTTCCCACCTGCGTTCAGTGACGGCCCCAGGTGGGTCTGGCACTTGTCCAGGAACGTCTGGTGTGCTCAGCATTGAAAAGCTTTCTTCTGATCAAATGTTGCTTTTGCCTTTTTGTGCCCTCGATAACCTAATGAAATCCATCCTTGAGAGCAGGAAAAGCTACCTCCCTTTACTGACAAGGGCCCCAGAGAACAGATTACACATGGAAAAAAACCTCAGACAATGGAATCTAAGCCTAATCTGTGAGTTGAATAAGAATCCAAGATCGGGTTTCTGTCTAGTTTTTCAAATGTCTGAATTTGATGCTCAGATTACAGGTAAATGGCTTTCTGGGGAGAAAAACAAAAACAAAAACAGCCATCACAACCAAACTCAAGTGCTTATTTGCATTGCCAAGGTGTGAATACGCCCACTGTGGCAGACTTGGTGTTCACAGCGCTTCCAAGGTCCCCCACATAATCCCTGGCTCTTAGCAGTTGGCTCTGTGCGTCATCAGGAGCCCACACCAGAGCCACTCAGCCTGGTGGAAACTGCTCACCATCTTCCGACGGCGCCTCCCGTCCAGCTGGCTCAGGACACAACCTGTGCCCCTCGACCTGTCATCTCAGGCACCACTTTTCATCACCTGAGAGCCTGCTGTGGAGGCAACATATGCATGAGTCACACAGTTCCCAATTCTCCCTCCTCTCCATATTCTCCTCATGATTTTTTATATATCCTATCTAATAAAATAGTAATATGCAAATCAACCATCACTCCGCTACACCCGCAAGCCACACACACAAGCCACGCCCACCAGTCAATCAGAGCGAGCATGCAAATTAACCCAACCAAGATGGCTGAAGCCACAGAGAAAGCAGGAGGGAGGCTTGGGTTTCCCAGGTGATGGAGGAAGCCAAGCTTTCCGCACACCCTGGCTGGCACAGGCCTCCATTTAAGGCTACAAAGTTTCAATTATAAAAGGTAAATAAATCCCCTGCCGCCACAGAGGGAGCAGAAGGCTTGGCTCTGCTCCAGGCTACAAAATTTCAATTGTAGAAGATAAATAAACCCCAGATACCAGGGTCTCTGCTTGGGTCGCTGGGGGGCATGGCTGGCCTGCAAACCACCACAGGCCCCTCACCCAGGCCACCCCACACCCCAAGGGAACCCCCACCCTGATCCGGGACACCCTTCAAGGCAAACCAGCCAGCCCCCACCCATGCACCAGGCCTCTATCCTATCTAATAAAAGAGTAATATGCAGATTGACCATCACTCCAACACACAAGATGGCTGCCCCCATGTGGCCAAAGATCCTGCCCCCATGTGGACACAAGATGGCCACCACAAGATGGCCAGCAGGGGAAGGCAGTTGGGAGGGACCAGGCCTGCAAGGGAGGGCAGTTGGGGGCAATCAAGCCTGCACGGGAGGGCAGTTAGGGGTGACCTGGCTGGCAGAGGAGGGAAGCTGGGGGCAAACAAGCTGGCAGGGGAGCAGTTAGACATCAATCAGACTGGCAGGGGAGTGGTTAGGGGGTGATCAGGCTGGCAGGCAGAAGTGGTTAGGGGCAATCAGGAAGGCAGGCAGGCGAGCAGTTGGGAGCCAGTAGTCCTGGATTGTGAGAGGGATGTCCGACGGGCCGTTTAGGCCCGATCCTACCGGGATTGGGCCTAAACGGGCCGTCGGACATCCCTCAAGGGGTCCCAGATTGAAGAGGGTGCAGGCTGGGCTGAGGGACATCCTCCCCCGAGTGCACGAATTTTGTGCACTGGGCCTCTAGAGTGTGTATGTGTATATATATATATATATATATATCTCCTATCTAATAAAAGAGTAATATGCAAATTGACTGTCACTCCAACACACAAGATGGTTGCCCCCATGTGGTCAAAGATGGCTGCCACCATATGGACACAAGATGGCCACCACAAGATGGCTGGCAGAGGAGGGCAGTTGGAGGGGGGACCCAAGCTGGGGGGGTATCAGGCTAGCAAGGGCGGGCAGTTGGGGTGGACCAGGCCTGCAGGGGAGGGCAGTTAGGGGCAATTGGGCCAACAGGGGAGCAGTTAGGCATTGATCAGGCTGGCAGGGGAGTGGTTAAGGGGTGATCAGGCTGGCAGGCAGAAGCAATTACGGGTAATCAGGCAGGCAGGCAGGCGAGTGGTTGGGAGCCAGCAGTCCTGGATTGTGAGAGGGATGTCTGAATGCCCGTTTAGGTGGGATCAGGCCTAAATGGGCAGTCAGACATCCCTCAAGAGATCTCAGATTGGAGAGGGTGCAGACTGCACTGAGGGAGACACTCCCCCCCATGCACGAATTTCATGCACTGGGCCTTAGTATATATATATATTGCTTTCAGAGAGGGAGAGAGAAATAGAAACATTAGTGATGAGAATCACTGATTGGCTGCCTCCTGCACACCCCACACTGTCTATTGAGCCCCCAACCCAGGCACGTTCCCTTTGCTGGAATTGAACCCGAGACCCTTTGGTCCACAGACCAATGCTCTATCCATTGAGCAAACCGCTAGGGCTCCTAATAAATTGTTATTGCTCATTGTGGGGTGTGGGGGCTGGCATGCTTGGGAGTTGAGTTTGAAGATTATAAAAAAAAACGCTGCAAAATCAAGGCACCACTTGACCTATAGAATCGGTACTTCAGCTCACCTTTTATGAACTTGTAGTAAAACATGATATATAGGCCCATAAATCATCTTACTATTCTGTGATTCAAACCAGCCACTTTATTATGTCAAGTCCATGCTATTATGGAAGGTTCAATTTTTAAAAATCCACCAGACAAGACAATATTGGCCCTGGCTGGGTGGCTCGGTTGGTTGGAGTATCATCCCATGCACCAAAGGATTGCGTGTTAGCGTCCAGATCAGGGCACATACCCAAGTGCAGGTTCAATCTCAGGTCAGGACATGTACAAGAGGCAACTGATCAACGTTTCTTTCTCACATCAATGTCTCTCTCTCTCTCTCTCTCTCTCTCTCTCTCTCTCTTCCCCCTCTCTCTTTCTGTCCTCCCCCCCCTTAAAATCAATAACTATATCCTTGGATGAGGATTAAAAAAACAAAACAAAAAACTACACAATATTGTGAGTAGTGAGTTTTCAGCATAGTTTAAAAGGACTTTCTTCTGCACACCCTAATCCCTGTTTACTTTATTTTATGAGGGGTTAGCTCTTGGCCGTCCAATAACTGATAGGGGCCTTGTTATCACTATTATTATTATTACTGATCAAATGAATGTATTAGTTAAGAAATTCAGCAGCTTACACCAGCAATTTTCAACCAGTGTGCCGCAAGAGCTTTTAACACCTGCAGCGCCTGGCTGTGTAGTCAGGGGCGCTGACCTCTTTTCCCTTAGATTGTCAGATAAAAAAATGACAACAGCCAACAAACCAATAGCTGTCTGTCTGGTGTGAATGAATCAAAATTATACCTGGTGTGCTGCAGAATTTTAGTGATTAGTTTATATGTGCTATGAGACGAGAAAGGTTGAACATCACTGGCTTATTGATAACCATCTATTAGCTCCATGGTTCCTATGGGTCTCACACTTGGAAGAGGCTTAGCAGGGTGGCTCTAATGCGGGCTCTGCCTGGCCGTTGTCGTGGAGATGTCCCCTGGGGCTGCGGCCACCAGCCAGGGTGCTGGCAGTTTGTGGAATCATGGTCCCTGCTACCACCGCTCACAGCGAGAGGAGTGGGCTGTCATGACCTGTGCTTGGAATGCAGACAAGGCCTTTGCACAGTGCCCGGGGCTGCAGGCCAGCCGTGAGAGGGCTGGGGTCCATCAGGGCTCCTTGGTGGCAGCGACCACACAGGGGGTCTCTCCACTCAGGGCGACAGGTGTTCAGAGGCGCGACCTGGAAGCCGGTTTCCCGCCAGCTGAGCCAGTGGCAGGGGAGGCACTATCCAATCTTCGTCCCTCCTGAAATACAGCATTGTCACCGAGTCCCCTTGCTTTGCCTGGATGCTCGTTCCTTCCTCAGTGAGCAAAGGAAGATGGAAGATTGACTCTGAGGAAGTAGGGTCTGCCTCCTCAATGCAATAAGGCAGCAAACAGGTGACCCCTGGCACACAGCCACCCCCCACCCCCGAGTTCAGAGCCCCATGCCTCCATGTGCCAGCTGGGGCATTGGGCAATGCAGTAGTTCCCTGCCTCAGTTTCCCCATCTGCAAAACCATGATAATCAAACGTACATTATAAGATGTTTTGTAGGATTGAGCTAGTTAACGTGTGGAGTGTTCAGAAGAGTGAGCGCCAGGCAGTTACTACGTGCTCTGTGGATTTTGACTTTTCTCTTGTTGCTTTGCTGCTGTTAGACTGTAACACTGTTGGAGGAGAGGGACACGTGATATATCAGGAGCCTCTCCACAAATGTGCAGTGGATTGTCAGGAACCACAGGAAGGAGCTGAGAGGAGTCCAGGCCGAGAAGCTAGCTTCCCAGCAGCTGTAAGCATCACCTCGGTCTTCTATCACCTCTGTCTCCCATCACCTCGGTCTCCCATCACCTCGGTATCCCATCACCTCGGTCTCCCATCATCTCTGCCTCCCATCACCTCGGTCTCCCATCATCTCTATTTCCTATCACCTCGGTCTCCTGTCACCTCGGTCTCGCATCATCTCAGTCTTGCATCATCTCGATCTCCCATCACCTCGGTCTCCCATCACCTCTGTCTCCCATCACCTCTGTCTCCCATCACCTTGGTCTCGCATCACCTCAGTCTCGCATCATCTCTGTTTCCTATCACCTCGGTCTCACATCACCTCGGTCTCCCATCACCTCTGTCTCCCATCACCTCGGTCTCCCATCACCTTGGTATCGCATCATCTCTGTTTCCTATCACCTCAGTCTCGCATCATCTCAATCTCTCATCATCTCGGTCCCCCATCACCTCTGTCTCCCCTCACCTCCGTCTCCCATCACCTCGGTCTCACATCATCTCGGTCTCCCATCATCTCGGTCTCGCATCATCTCGGTTTCGCATCACCTCGGTCTCCCATCACCTCGGTCTCGCATCATCTCGGTCTCCCATCATCTAGGTCTCCCATCATCTCAGTCTTGCATCATCTCGGTCTCCCATCACCTCGGTCTTGCATCATCTCTGTCTCTCATCACCTCAGTCTCTCATCACCTCTGTCTCCCATCACCTCGGTCTCGCATCATCTCTGTTTCCTATCACCTCAGTCTCCCATCACCTCGGTCTCGCATCATCTCAATCTCTCATCATCTCTGGCCCCCATCACCTCTGTCTCCCCTCACCTCGGTCTCCCATCACCTCGGTCTCGCATCATCTCGGTCTCCCATCATCTCGGTCTCCCATCATCTCGGTCTTGCATCATCTCGGTCTCCCATCACCTTGGTCTTGCATCATCTCGGTCTCTCATCATCTCAGTCTCTCATCACCTCTGTCTCCCATCACCTCGGTCTCGCATCATCTCTGTTTCCTATCACCTCAGTCTCCCATCACCTCGGTCTCTCATCATCTCGGTCCCCCATCACCTCTGTCTCCCATCACCTCGGTCTCCCATCACCTCGGTATCGCATCATCTCCCATCATCTCGGTCTCCCATCATCTCGGTCTCCCATCATCTCGGTCTCGCATCATCTCAGTCTCGCATCACCTCTGTCTCCCATCACCTCGGTCTCGCATCATCTCTGTTTCCTATCACCTCTGTCTCCCATCACCTCGTCTCTCCCCATCACATCTCGGTCTCGCATCATCTCGGTCTCCCATCATCTCGGTCTCCCATCATCTCGGTCTCGCATCATCTCAGTCTCGCATCACCTCTGTCTCCCATCACCTCGGTCTCGCATCATCTCTGTTTCCTATCACCTCGGTCTCCCATCACCTCGGTCTCTCATCATCTCGGTCCCCATCACCTCTGTCTCCCATCACCTCGGTCTCGCATCATCTCTGTTTCCTATCACCTCGGTCTCCCATCACCTCGGTCTCTCATCATCTCGGTCCCCCATCACCTCTGTCTCCCATCACCTCGGTCTCCCATCACCTCGGTATCGCATCATCTCGGTCTCCCATCATCTCGGTCTCCCATCATCTCGGTCTCGCATCATCTCAGTCTCGCATCACCTCTGTCTCCCATCACCTCGGTCTCGCATCATCTCTGTTTCCTATCACCTCGGTCTCCCATCACCTCGGTCTCTCATCATCTCGGTCCCCCATCACCTCTGTCTCCCATCACCTCGGTCTCGCATCATCTCTGTTTCCTATCACCTCGGTCTCCCATCACCTCGGTCTCTCATCATCTCGGTCCCCCATCACCTCTGTCTCCCATCACCTCTCTCGTCTCCCATCACCTCGGTCTCCCATCATCGGTATCGCATCATCTCGGTCTCCCATCATCTCGGTCTCCCATCATCTCGGTCTCGCATCATCTCAGTCTCGCATCACCTCGGTCTCCCATCACCTCGGTCTCGCATCATCTCTGTTTCCTATCACCTCGGTCTCCCATCACCTCGGTCTCTCATCATCTCGGTCCCCCATCACCTCTGTCTCCCATCACCTCGGTCTCGCATCATCTCTGTTTCCTATCACCTCGGTCTCCCATCACCTCGGTCTCTCATCATCTCGGTCCCCCATCACCTCTGTCTCCCATCACCTCGGTCTCCCATCACCTCGGTCTCATCTCGGTCATCATCTCGGTCTCCCATCATCGTCGGTCTCGCATCATCGGTCGGTCTCCCATCACCTCGGTCTCCCATCGGTCTCCCATCACCTCGGTCTCGCATCACCTCTGTCTCCCATCACCTCGGTCTCGCATCATCTCTGTTTCCTATCACCTCGGTCTCCCATCACCTCGGTCTCTCATCATCTCGGTCCCCCATCACCTCTGTCTCCCATCACCTCGGTCTCGCATCATCTCTGTTTCCTATCACCTCGGTCTCCCATCACCTCGGTCTCTCATCATCTCGGTCCCCCATCACCTCTGTCTCCCATCACCTCGGTCTCCCATCACCTCGGTCTCCCATCACCTCGGTCTCGCATCACCTCGGTCTCCCATCACCTCGGTCTCGCATCATCTCTGTTTTCTATCACCTCAGTCTCCCATCACCTCGGTCTCTCATCATCTCAGTCCCCCATCACCTCTGTCTCCCATCACCTCGGTCTCCCATCACCTCGGTCTCGCATCATCTCGGTCTCCCATCATCTCGGTCTCCCATCATCTCGGTCTCGCATCATCTCGGTCTCCCATCATCCCGGTCTCGCATCATCTCGGTCTCCCATCACCTCGGTCTCCCATCACCTCGGTCTCTCATCATCTCGGTCCCCCATCACCTCTGTCTCCCATCACCTCGGTCTCGCATCATCTCTGTTTCCTATCACCTCGGTCTCCCATCACCTCGGTCTCTCATCATCTCGGTCCCCCATCACCGCTGTCTCCCATCACCTCGGTCTCCCATCACCTCGGTCTCGCATCATCTCGGTCTCCCATCATCCCGGTCTCGCATCATCTCGGTCTCCCATCACCTCGGTCTCCCATCACCTCGGTCTCTCATCATCTCGGTCCCCCATCACCTCTGTCTCCCATCACCTCGGTCTCGCATCATCTCTGTTTCCTATCACCTCGGTCTCCCATCACCTCGGTCTCTCATCATCTCGGTCCCCCATCACCTCTGTCTCCCATCACCTCGGTCTCCCATCACCTCGGTCTCCCATCATCTCGGTCTCCCATCATCCCGGTCTCGCATCATCTCGGTCTCCCATCACCTCGGTCTCCCATCACCTCGGTCTCCCATCACCTCGGTCTCGCATCACCTCGGTCTCCCATCACCTCGGTCTCGCATCATCTCTGTTTTCTATCACCTCAGTCTCCCATCACCTCGGTCTCTCATCATCTCAGTCCCCCATCACCTCTGTCTCCCATCACCTCGGTCTCCCATCACCTCGGTCTCGCATCATCTCGGTCTCCCATCATCTCGGTCTCCCATCATCTCGGTCTCGCATCATCTCGGTCTCGCATCACCTCTGTCTCCTATCACCTCGGTCTTGCATCATCTCGGTCTCCCATCATCTCGGTCTCCCATCACCTCTGTCTCCCATCACCTCGGTCTTGCATCACCTCAGTCTCCCATCACCTCGGTCTCCCATCATCTCGGTCTCCCATCACCTTGGTCTCGCATCATCTCGATCTCGCTTTAGGGCACAGGTGTGCTGGCCTCTGCTGCCTGTGCTGCTGCTGGCTCTGCCTGTGAATGGACCCTGCAGTGCCCTACCACTGAGAAAGAGGTGGGCATGTGGGATTCTAAGAGCCGGATAAGAGGGGCACAATGGGCAAACCAGCCTGACTCCATCAGAAAGCAAGTTCTCTCTGTAACTGAACTGGGACACGGTTGCCTTATGTCCCTCAAGATTGAGGGTTGAACAACACAAAAGGTGCAAATTATAACCTCAGAACCAGCTCCCAGGGCCCTGTCCTGACGAATCCACAGGTCATACAGCTGGGCCTGTGCAGAGGGGAGCCCTGAACCTCCAGCGGCACTGGCACCCCAATCTCGCCCCTCCCCACACAGCCCAAGGAAAGGACAGGACTGGGACTTGAATTCCAGAACCTTTCAGCACCAAGGGTCTGCTGTCCAGGAAGATCTGTACTGACACCCCTTTACCATAAATGGCCAAGTTCCAAGGTCTCCCAATTAGAACTAGCTGCCAGCACCTCCCCATCCTCATCCCTCCAGCCCCTTAAAACCCTCAACTATTCCAGCGAGGGAGAGAGACCTGAGGCCCATGAGTCTTCACCTTCTCTGGTGGTGACTTCTCAATCGAGAATCCTTTCCTTACAGCCAGAGTGGGGAGGACAGTCGTGATGGAGAAGAATCTACTAGTAACTGCCACCGAGATGGCGGTTAAAGCATGTGGCGCTCTGCAGCAACAGACCAGGCAGTGGGTGGGGCTGCGTGTGGGCAGCAGGAGAACATCAGGGAACAAATAAAGCACATGGAGTCATGACTCCACGTGCTTCGAATCAGGAACCAGCAGGGATGAGCACCAGGGAGCATCTTCAGGACAGTGATTAGAGATGAGTCCAGGCCTTAGAAGGAGGAGCAGGAATTTGAATCACAGTCCTGGAGGGGGTACCAGTGGGTGTGGGTTGCAGGGAAATAGAAAAATGAATAAGAAGAAAGAAGAAAAGCCACTCAGGACGACGACAACAACAACAGGAAAGCAGAAACATGGCCTGTAAAAGGTCCAGAAACAACAGAGGGAGCGGAGACAGGGAAGAAGCTGTGCGGCCACCTGAGAGCTGAGGGAAGAGGGTGTAGCGGAGGCACAGTGGTGGGCTTGCAGCAATCGGTCTACAGAGAGTAGCAGCTAATATTACTAAATTTTTTTTTTTTTCAGGGCTGAGCTAGATCTCGAGCCTGCATATTTATTTATTTTTATGTTTTAAATTGTGATTGTTAAGAGTATTACAGATGTCCCCTTTCCCTCCCCCCCAACCCCTCTCCAGCAGATTCCCACCCCACCCCAGGCCTTTACCACCTTGTTGTCGTGTCCACAGGTCATGCATACATGCATATGTTCTTTGGTTAATCTCCTCCCACTGCCACCCCCGCCCCCGCCTTCCCATTGAGATTCCTCAGTCTGTTCCATGTTTCCATGCCTCTGGTTCTATTTTATTCATAAGTTTATTTTGTTCATTAGGTTCCTTTTCATTTATTTTGATTTTTATATTCAATTGTTGATAAATAGGTATTTATTGTCATTTTATTGTTTATGTTTTTTATCTTTTCCTCTTCTTCTTCTTAAAGAACATTTCATTAGTATTGGCTTGGTGGTGATGAACTCCTTCAGCTTTTTCTTGTCTGTGAAGCTCTTTATCTGACCTTCAATCTAAATGAGAGCTTCGCTGGGTAGAGCAATCTTGGTTGTAGGTTCTTGCTTTTCATCACTTTGAATATTTCTTGCCATTCCCGTCTGGCCTGCATAGTTTCTGTTGAGAAATCAGCTGACAGTCATATGAGCGCTCCCTTGTAAGTAACTAACTGCTTTTCTCTTGCTGCTTTTAAGATTCTTTCTTTGTTTTTCACCTTTGGCACTTTAATTATGATGTGTCTTGTTCTGGGCCTCTTATATTTATAAATATCATTCCAGATTACATACATGGCACACATGGGTGTCGGACCAGCCCGTTCTATGCCTCCACCCCTCCGACTCATCACAATCTGCTTTCTTTACTTGTCTAGTGTAGGACTCCCATTAAGCCAGATTTCAGGCTGCTCTGAATGATGATTTTTTGTATTTTAGTTGTAATTTTGATGTGGTTGTGAGAGGCAGTGAGTACCGGCATTTACCTACTCTGCTACCTTGGTTCTCCTAGTAATATCTTTTAAAGCTGCAACTGTCTATCCCTCAGCAGCATATAAAGTAGTTTGGCCCCTTCTTGATGCCTGAAGCTAATTCCAGCTGTCAGCAGGGCTGAATCACCTGGAAATGGCTGAGGGCATTTCCCCAAACCTAAAAGGGATACATGAATGATTGCTTACTGCCAGACAGCTGATGGCATTTCAATCTACATGTTATTGCCTCCTCCTGGCTAAACTCCTGAACAGCTAGAGGTAATTCTTCCAGTCTGACAATGGATTCTTTGTATTAAACCCTGGCCTTTGAAGTGCATATACCTTGCCTTAGGACAATTTGTGTTAATAAAAAGCAAGAGGTCCTGAGACAAGGGAGAACTTAGTTCCTTTAGCTAAGTCTTCTCTGGTTCTCCATAATGCCTTCCAAAATTATGTTTCGTCTCTGGACTCTTGATTAATTTACACACAGCACTTCTCCAGATTCCTGAACCCTTCTAGATGCTGGATCAACACCACTGGCAGGTTCTCATACTAAATATCTTTTAAAGCTGCCACTGTCTATCCCTCGGCAGCATATAAAGTAGTTTGTCCCCTTCTTGAGCCCTAAAAGTCTCATCCCAGTGACAGCTTCCAGCTCAGTCTCATGGTACTGGGCCTCCTCATCTGGCCCAGGTGTGGACAAAGCTGTGTAGATGTGGTTCCATCAGTTCTTTTCAGTCTGAAGGACCTAGAGGCAAGTTATCTGCCACTCCACACTCCAAAATGCACAATAGTAGGAGAGTCCTAGGATGTTGGCATGATGTGTAGGTTACAATGCAAAATTAAAATGTAAAGCTCCTTATTCAAATATTAGGAATTTTGATCCTGGCTGGTGTTGCTCAGTGGTTGAGTATCGACCTATGAACCAGGAGGTCATGGTTTGATTCCTCATCAGGGCACATGCCAGGGTTGTAGGTTTGATCCCCAATAGGTGGTGTGCAGGAGTCAGCTTATCAATGATTCTCTCTCATCATTGATGTTTCTCTCTCTCTCTCTCTCTCTTTCTCTCTCTCTCTCTGAAATCAATAAAAAAAACACTTTTAAAAAGGAAAGAAAAGAAAGTATCCAAGATGGTGACAACAGAGAATTAAACAAAGCCTAGGACCCTTCTAACCACACAGCCTGTAGCACATGCTCAATTCACACCCCCATTGAGGGCAGCCCTCCTTCCATGTGGGAAGTGAGAGAGAGAATGTTACTAAACCAAGCACTGTGTTCAATGCTTCAAAAGGCCAAACCTCAAAATGTCAGAGTTTGGGGTAAGGAAAGATTAATCGAGAAGTTGTCAACCAAGAAAATAAGAGACCGAATGATGCTGCAAATCCATCTCACTGTCTGGACCAGGGAAGGGTTTTAAGGAGCTGGAGGGACAGGAATGTGTGCTGTTGGCGTAAGTTCTAATGAGGGACCTTGGAGCTGGGCCATTTAAACTAGAGGGGCGTCAACGTGCAACCTTCCTGAGCAGCCAGCCTTTGGTGTCTGAAAGTTTCTGGAGTTCATGTTCCCATCACATCCCAGTCTTTTGGCGCCAGAGCAGCTGCACATGCTCCGGCTGCGTGACCTGTGGATTTGGTCTGTGGTCTCTGAAACGCAAGTCAGTATTGCCTTAAACAGGACAGGGGCCCCTGGAGCTGATCTACAGTCACAAGAAGAGAAAAGTCACTGGTTTACAGAGATTCCATATCCAAGCAGGGTCCATGGCATGCATCCTTCATGTGGAGCCTGAGCTCTGCCCTGTGATCTCTGAGTTCTAGTCTGAGCCATTCTTCCTGTGCCATGCACGCATCCCTGCTGGAGCAGGTCACAACGTCTCCGTTCCTGAAATGAGTCTTCTCAGTTTACTCCTTTCTAGGGAAATTTGGGGTTCTAAAATTTGCACCTTGTTTTGTGCTGCCTCTGAACCTTTCAGTTCAAGATAATAGAATTCCTTTAAAACTTTATTCTTTTTAATTTTACACTCCATTAGGCAAAGCCACACTTACAGGAGTTCTTGGAGTCAGCCTTTCTCTTCTCAGATGAGGCTGCAGTGGGAAGCATGCCCTTCAGAGCCATGGGAGCCATGGGACTCAGTGGAGACCTGCTCATCCCTAAGACCCTCGACTTCTATCTTGCAGGGGCTGTGAGCTGCGAATTTAAATCTTCCTGAAGTCCTAACAAAGAGTCTCCAGTGCACCTTGACCTCTTCTCTGACCTGCCCCAAGGCCACACTTCCTGGCCATTTCTTGCACTTGACCTTTGCCTCTTCAGTGGAGAACAGTTTGTTTGGGAGAATCAGGCAGGATAGGAAATAGTTTTATTATCAACTTCAGCAAGTCTCATATCCTTAGGTATTTCCCAATTTCTGCTTGGACTCTGTCCTTCCTTAGCCCATCTTTCTCTCTGTGTGGCTTATGAGATGCAACAGAAATGAAAAGCTAGTTGACACAACCTTCTGCAGGGAAGGGCCCTCCTCAGCCCCACGCTCCCTTGGGGTGCTCTCTATGCTCTTCATTGCAGCAGGCAGCACTCTCACTGACGCTTCTCCCAACATACGACAAAGGCCTTTCCTCCAAGGTCAAACTAGTGTTGCCCTCCTCGCCTGTAAGCCTCAACCACAATGTCCTGGCCGCCAGGTTCTGCTAAGTGACCTGGTGCCCTCTCACACCCTCCCATGGCCTCAGTCCAGAGTGAAGCTGTGAATTTTAGGGCCTGGTTATAGAGACACCCCATTGCTGGTAATAGCTTCTGTACCTGCCTGGTCTCAACAGGAAAAGCAGAGTCACTGTGAGTGACACTGACTGAGAGTTCCAGTTAAAATTAAACTACAGGAATCTGGTTATGGGCAGAAAAGTCTTTGCAAGAGTTTGCCTCTGTGGTTAGTTAGTGTTGGGTCAGCCATGGCTACACCAAGGCTGTGATTCAGGAAAGAAAGAGGGACTTAGATGAGGAGGCAAGGGCAGCTGGACCCACAGAGCAAAGACAGACTTGTGGGAGCAAACCGCACCCCGGGAGGAGGGATGGAACCATGGCCACTCTCCTTGATGCAGGAGGTGCTCCAGGAGCTGGCACCTCTGTCACAGAGAGGCTCACGCCAGGCTCGAGGAGCTGGGGGAGGACAGTGGTGGGAACTGCTGGTCCTGCTTTGACCTTCAGAGCCCGAGGCACCCACACACCGACATTCGGAGCCTAAACAGCTGTTGCTTCATCTCCGCTGTCCAGACCCCACACCACCCCCATGCTCACCTCATTGGAACAATACAGGGAGGGAAATCTAAAGCCACAGTCCAGCGCAGTTCATGGGCACAGAGCGGAGCCACCAGAAAAGCCCCGGAAGACACGTGTTCCAGTTGGATCTTTAAACACGTGAAGGACTTGAGGGCAAAACCATTACCGAAGTCGAAGCCCAGGGCTCAAGAGAAAGATCGGACAGGAGGAGGGGGCCACACAGGCAGATCTTTCTTGTACCTCCTCCCAATTTAGTTGGAAACACAAATAAATTGGGGGATGGTCACCTGAAATTACCACCTGAGGTCCAGCTGAGGAGGAGACTTATGTCAGGGAAGGACAGAAAACACCGGAGCCCGTTGTAAGGGCAATGTCGAGAGAAGGACTGGCCCCACTCCCAGGGGCACCAGGCAGAGAGTGAGGAGGGAGCTCTCAGCGACAGGGGTTCTGTTCCCTGAGAAGATCGAGGTCCAGAACCCAGGCTGGGCTCAAGACCAGGCCCCAGGGCCGAGACCAGGGCCCATGTAACATCCACTGTGAAAGGAGGCAGGGCTGCTGGCCGCTGGGGAGCCTGCAGTGGGTCAGACTTATATCTGCGGGGGTTTTATTTTGTTCTTTTTTGTTTGTGTGTTTGTTTTGTTTTAAAAAACCTAGAGCACAGGGTTTTCATTTGCAGTGCCTCACCCAAGGCTTCAGAGGAGGGAGGGTGGAGCAGACTGAAGGTGCCTGAGGAGGGGCCGTAGTAGGAAGCATGGGGGGGTGGCATGTAAAAGAGGTGGCCAGGAAGCCTGCATTCAGTTGCACCCCCAGAACTCAAACAGCCATGTTTCCTGAGAGGCACTGCTCCTTCTAGTAGCCACAGCTACTGAAAATGGAAATGTTAACGTAAAAAAACCATTGAAACCTGTAAAGAATTTTTATGAGTTTATTTGAGCCAAACTGTCGACGTATGCCGGGGAAGCAGAACCTCAATGAATTGAGATAATGCTCCGGAGAATGGCGGGTTACATCTATGTTTATACAGTGCAATCAAAGGAAAGATGTAGGTGGGTTACATGAAATCCATTGGTGATGGATTAAGGAGATGGGATAAAGCGAATCGGGGGAAACCCCTGGGATTAGATAAAAATGGACACATACTTAGGTGGGTGCAGGAACAATTAACATGATAATGAAAGAATTTGTGGTATCTGTCCTGATGCCCAGTACATTAGGTTGTGCCCCAGGAGCTCCAGAAAAAGGGAAGTTACAAGTTACCCAGACACTTCAAGGGTATGTTATCATAGATGCAAAAAGATAGATGGGCTCAGTTAAGGTAAAGGTTGACTTTGTCAGTGAAGATACCAAACTAGGACATAAATACCCACCATAACTGCTTTTAGTTAAAGTTTAATTTAAGACCATCCTTTGTGGTTACTTTAGGTCTCTGAGTTTGCAAGACTGCCATGCAGGCCTCCCCTGAGCTGTCAGGTCAGCATGTGGCCCCTTTCGTCCACACATCCCCCTTTTGGTCATGAATTAATCCAAAGGATGCACTGATGACCAACCTTTTGGTTGGATAATGGAGTCCCATGGAGCTAGGAAGGCTCATTCCTAGGATGTCTCAGTGTCAGCATGTTTTGCTGAACAGGTGGACCACTGGGGATGGGGCAAGACCATAACCTTAGATGGCATTTAAGATCAAATTATTATTATTCAAAAAGGGCAGGTAAGTGGGAGGCAGTCAGATCATATGTCCTTGTTAAAAAGTATTCTGGATCATTTCTAATTTTTGAGCCACCATGATCCCAGTCTTTTTGTTGTTTGTCAAGTTTTGTTTTTCTGCATCTAGTATAACATTCATATGCCAGGAACAAAAGTAACAATAATAAACCAGTAACATTGATTAGGAACAGAAAATGTATATTATTAGATAAGGAACGATCTGAGGGGAACAAGTATCTACTATTATCCAGAAGTTCCAATTTTTCTTCTGGGCAGTTAATTTCATCCATTCCTATATTTAAACAATAATCATCTAAAATACTCATCTAGATTAGATCTATATATTATTTTACCAGAGGAATTATTAGGGGTGTGTTCTTGGAGAGGTTTGTCCAAGGTAGGTCCTTTATAATAGATATACCCTAAAAATGTACCAAAGCTTATATTGATATTGGCCAAAAAACAAACAAACAAATGAAAAAAACCAAAAACCCCAAAACATTAACTTCATTATCATAGGTGATAATCAGAACATCACTATCTAGTAGGTGGGAAATTTTTCATGTCTAATAGGGAATGGGATCTAGGGAGACACATATTGTTTCCACTAGGAAACCATAAGGAGGATAATGAAAGTATAAAAATCACTTTACATTCAATCAGTGACAATTAGGTGATATAAGAACAAAGTCTGAGCAGCATCAATTTGTGAGCATGCAGGCCTTGTTGATGTCTTGGGATGGCTGTCTACCTCCTCTGTAGTCAGCAGCTTCTCATCCTTGAGATGAAGGCCAGTGTCAGACAGGGGCAGATGTCCATTCATGATTAGGTACCTGATAAGGTAAGGTCCCTTTAACACTTGGAGAGAGTCTTTCATTAATGTATTTCCCAAAGGACAAAAATCTCCAGGTTGTCGTAGTCTTTGAATCTTTGTCTCCTGTGAAATGAATGTTACTAATTTGTTAGTTCCAACAATGCAGAATGTCTGCTTTTTACTTTTCTTTATATTTGGGAAACAAAAGATTTAAAAAGTCAACAATATTTTAAACAGGGTCATAAGAATAATTATTCTCAATTAATTTAGTCCCATAGTTATTTTTGTTTACCCTGATTGTTTGCCAGTAATTTTTTGAATTCAGTTATTCCTTGAAGTCCTATAAATCTTCATCCAGTTCAAAGAAATGACCTGTTTAGAAGCCTGCAATTTAAAGCCAGAGTCCTTTTCATGGATTTTTCTAAAGATACAAATATACCTAAAAATGCATCAGAGTAAAGAAACGGCTGTCCATGAATGACAAAATTTAAAAAGTGTCATGGTTATAGATTTGATTGAAAACTTTGCTTCTCTATAAAATATAACATTCCAAGACAACAATTTCTTGGTAAATAATAATTCCTGTAAAATGAAATAGAGAATAATATAAAATTTGTATACTTTCAGATTCAATTATAATTTCAGCATATGAAGAATAAATAATAGGTAAGATTTTAAAATGAGGCACATGGCTTATTGCAAGCGGTGTATTGAGCATGGAAAATAATTCATAAATTCTCAACATGTGAAACACAAATACCCAGAGTATCACTGGCAGACGCTCCCACAGGGGATCATCACTCTTGGCTTGCCTGGTGTCCCCGACTGGACACATATTACCCCCCTGAAAGTTTCCTGTTTGAACTAGGCCCTGAATCTTTGTTCCTTTCTGAAGCAGACTGAAATTACTATAACATTCATTTTAACAAAATATATGTATATAAGTAGAACATAGTTATTAATTTCTATTTGACAAAGCTTCCCATGTAATGTCAAGTACATTAAATAGGCTTAATTTCTTTCAAAAATATTTCTTTTAAGAAGAGAGAATAAATTCTTGAGTCATTCCAGGGCTCTTGGAATGTCCCAAAGCTATCTCTTGGTTAAAGTCATGAAATTTAACTTGGAAAGACCTTCAAATAAACACAACCCAAAGGTTATATCACACACTCTTTGTAATTATTCTAAAGACATAAATTAAGGTTAAAACAGTTTTAATATTAAAAATTTGGTTTGGACTATAGAATTAACCCCTCCCCCCTTTTTTTTTCTCAGGCCAATAAAATATTATATCCCAATTGAAAAGCCAAAATCAAAACTAGCCACCCATTTTTTCCTCCAGTCCCACATTAGCCTGGGTTCTGTCAAACCATAACCTGGGTTCTGTCAACCCTGGTTCCACCACGAGGATTTTAAAAGACAGCTCAAATAAAGTCAGACCCTCTACCAAAACAAAGGAAGGTCCTGGATCCAAGAGACAACTCACCCAAGTTTACCCAATGTGCAGAGAACCAGCAGGCTCAATGGGCCCTTTGCTGGATCGAGTCCAAGTCCAAGTGATTGTCCTGGGTGAGCTTCTTTGGAATCCTGCCGACTACTACAAGTAATGTTAATGTAAAAAAAATAATTGATACCTGTAAAGAATTTTGTGAGTTTATTTGAGCCAAACTGTCGACATATGCCGGGAAGCAGAACCTCAATGAATTGAGATAATGCTCTGGAGATTGGCAGGTTACATTTGTATTTATACATTGCAATCAAAGGAGGGGCATAGGTGGGTTGCATAAACTCCATTGATGAGAGACTAGAGAGGCGGGAGAAAGCAAAGCAAGGAAACCCCTGGGATTGGATAAAAAGTAAAATGATGGACACATACTTAGGTGGGTGCAGGAACAATTAACACGATAACAATGAAGGGATTTGTGGTCTCTGTCCTGTCGCCCAGCACATTAGGTTATGCCCCAAGGGGCCCAGAAAAAGAGAGGTTACAAGTTACCCAGACATTTTAAGGGTATGTTATCATAGATGCAAATAGATAGCTGGGCTCAGTTAAGGTAAAGGTTGACCTTGTCAGTGAAGATACCTGCCTAGGAGGTAAATGCCCACCATAACTGCTTTTAGTTACAGTTTAATTTAAGACCATCCTTTGTGGTTACTTTAGGTCTCTGAGTTTGCAAGACTGCCATGCAGGCCTCCCCTGTCCGGTCAGCATGTGGCTCCAATTTTTCTTCTGGGCAGTTAATTTCATCCATTCCTATATTTAAACAATAATCATCTAAAATACTCATCTAGATTAGATCTATATATTATTTTACCAGAGGAATTATTAGGGGTGTGTTCTTGGAGAGGTTTGTCCAAGGTAGGTCCTTTATAATAGATATACCCTAAAAATGTACCAAAGCTTATATTGATATTGGCCAAAAAACAAACAAACAAATGAAAAAAAACAAAAAAACCCCAAAACATTAACTTCATTATCATAGGTGATAATCAGAACATCACTATCTAGTAGGTGGGAAATTTTTCATGTCTAATAGGGAATGGGATCTAGGGAGACACATATTGTTTCCACTAGGAAACCATAAGGAGGATAATGAAAGTATAAAAATCACTTTACATTCAATCAGTGACAATTAGGTGATATAAGAACAAAGTCTGAGCAGCATCAATTTGTGAGCATGCAGGCCTTGTTGATGTCTTGGGATGGCTGTCTACCTCCTCTGTAGTCAGCAGCTTCTCATCCTTGAGATGAAGGCCAGTGTCAGACAGGGGCAGATGTCCATTCATGATTAGGTACCTGATAAGGTAAGGTCCCTTTAACACTGTTGGAGAGAGTCTTTCATTAATGTATTTCCCAAAGGACAAAAATCTCCAGGTTGTCGTAGTCTTTGAATCTTTGTCTCCTGTGAAATGAATGTTACTAATTTGTTAGTTCCAACAATGCAGAATGTCTGCTTTTTACTTTTCTTTATATTTGGGAAACAAAAGATTTAAAAGTCAACAATATTTTAAACAGGGTCATAAGAATAATTATTCTCAATTAATTTAGTCCCATAGTTATTTTTGTTTACCCTGATTATTTGCCAGTAATTTTTTGAATTCAGTTATTCCTTGAAGTCCTATAAATCTTCATCCAGTTCAAAGAAATGACCTGTTTAGAAGCCTGCAATTTAAAGCCAGAGTCCTTTTCATGGATTTTTCTAAAGATACAAATATACCTAAAAATGCATCAGAGTAAAGAAACGGCTGTCCATGAATGACAAAATTTAAAAAGTGTCATGGTTATAGATTTAATTGAAAACTTTGCTTCTCTATAAAATATAACATTCCAAGACAACAATTTCTTGGTAAATAATAATTCCTGTAAAATGACATAGAGAATAATATAAAATTTGTATACTTTCAGATTCAATTATAATTTCAGCATATGAAGAATAAATAATAGGTAAGATTTTAAAATGAGGCACATGGCTTATTGCAAGCGGTGTATTGAGCATGGAAAATAATTCATAAATTCTCAACATGTGAAACACAAATACCCAGAGTATCACTGGCAGACGCTCCCAAAGGGGATCATCACTCTTGGCTTGCCTGGTGTCCCCGACTGGACACATACTACCCCCCTGAAAGTTTCCTGTTTGAACTAGGCCCTGAATCTTTGTTCCTTTCTGAAGCAGACTGAAATTACTATAACATTCATTTTAACAAAAAATATATGTATATAAGTAGAACATAGTTATTAATTTCTATTTGACAAAGCTTCCCATGTAATGTCAAGTACATTAAATAGGCTTAATTTCTTTCAAAAATATTTCTTTTAAGAAGAGAGAATAAATTCTTGAGTCATTCCAGGGCTCTTGGAATGTCCCAAAGCTATCTCTTGGTTAAAGTCATGAAATTTAACTTGGAAAGACCTTCAAATAAACACAACCCAAAGGTTATATCACACACTCTTTGTAATTATTCTAAAGACATAAATTAAGGTTAAAACAGTTTTAATATTAAAAATTTGGTTTGGACTATAGAATTACCCCCCCCCTTTTTTTTCCTCAGGCCAATAAAATATTATATCCCAATTGAAAAGCCAAAATCAAAACTAGCCACCCATTTTTTCCTCCAGTCCCACATTAGCCTGGGTTCTGTCAAACCATAACCTGGGTTCTGTCAACCCTGGTTCCACCACGAGGATTTTAAAAGACAGCTCAAATAAAGTCAGACCCTCTACCAAAACAAAGGAAGGTCCTGGATCCAAGAGACAACTCACCCAAGTTTACCCAATGTGCAGAGAACCAGCAGGCTCAATGGGCCCTTTGCTGGATCGAGTCCAAGTCCAAGTGATTGTCCTGGGTGAGCTTCTTTGGAATCCTGCCGACTACTACAAGTAATGTTAATGTAAAAAAAATAATTGATACCTGTAAAGAATTTTGTGAGTTTATTTGAGCCAAACTGTCGACATATGCCGGGAAGCAGAACCTCAATGAATTGAGATAATGCTCTGGAGATTGGCAGGTTACATTTGTATTTATACATTGCAATCAAAGGAGGGGCATAGGTGGGTTGCATAAACTCCATTGATGAGAGACTAGAGAGGCGGGAGAAAGCAAAGCAAGGAAACCCCTGGGATTGGATAAAAAGTAAAATGATGGACACATACTTAGGTGGGTGCAGGAACAATTAACACGATAACAATGAAGGGATTTGTGGTCTCTGTCCTGTCGCCCAGCACATTAGGTTATGCCCCAAGGGGCCCAGAAAAAGAGAGGTTACAAGTTACCCAGACATTTTAAGGGTATGTTATCATAGATGCAAATAGATAGCTAGGCTCAGTTAAGGTAAAGGTTGACCTTGTCAGTGAAGATACCTGCCTAGGAGGTAACTGCCCACCATAACTGCTTTTAGTTACAGTTTAATTTCACACCATCCTTTGTGGTGACTTTAGGTCTCTGAGTTTGCAAGACGGCCATGCAGGCCTCCCCTGAGCTGTCAGGTCAGCATGTGGCCCCTTTTGTCCACAGAAAACACCCTGCCCCAGGTGATACAGCCCACCCTCCCTCAGGAGCCCTGCTGCCATACCCTGCGTCTCAACTCCTGCAGAGGAGGCCAAGCCTGCGGGTTTGAACAGTCTCAGGAGTGTCAGTCCCTGGCGTGGTGCTGACCCCCCACTAACCCAGGAACCTGGCTGGTGTTTCCCCCTCGCGGGATAGCTGACAGAACCGCCAGATTTCCAGGTGGTCCCACTAGACTGCGTACCAGGACTTCTGCCCAGCTGAGGGCGGGGAAATGTTCTGGGTCACTCGCAGAGGAGCAGCCCTGGGACAGGAAACAGACCCCTCATGTGCCCTAAAATCTGAATCTCTGCCTCACAGGAGACGCTTTCAAAACAGACTTTCGAGTAAATGAAATTGACAGCTGACTGGCAGGCAAAAACAGGAGGAGGTGGAGCCCAGGGAACCTGAGGAAGTTTGCTGACCCAACCCTGCACCCATGAACCCACCTGAGAGTGCAGGTTGGCCTCGCCCACATGCGGCCAAGGCCTGTAGAGACAGATACGCTGTGGGTCGCTTGGAGCTTCAAGCAGGGTGCTGAGAGCCAAAGGAGGACAGTCTCTGACAGTGGTTAGCACCTGAGTACCTCCCAGCAAGCCCAGAATTGGCAGGCAGAACAGTTGGCCTCAGACATGAGAAGAGCAGGATCCAAAGGGAGTTCTCAGGAGGCACTAAACTCTACCAAGAAGAATGCCACTTTACTTTCCTTCTTTATCTTCCATATATTTCTTCTTTATTGATTTGTTATTATTTTAGTCTTTCTTTTTTCTTTTTGGTTTACCCTCACCCAAGGATATTTTTCCACTGATTTTTAGAGAGAGTGGCAGTGAGAGGTCTGAATGCCACATCCATTTGCGGCTAAGGTTCAAGGTCTGGAGAAGGGGCTGATGCACAAATGAATACACTAAACAAGAAATATAGATTTAGAAGGCATGGGGAGCCAGGCAGAGACCTTCCTCTAGCTGAGAGGCTCTCCACTTTTATTTAGTTGAATACATATTTTCCCTTTAGAAAAGAGAACAGCATATCAATGGTAAAGTTTGGTAAACAATATAAGGATTATCAGGTTAGGGGATTGCCTTCAGTCATTTGGCCCACAGCAGGGAAATATTATGCTGATTTTCAGCCCTGCTGAATATCAAAGTCCATTAGCCTTCCAGGGAACTTCTCGCATAATTATGCTAACTACTGTTGGTCTTTGCCTCCAGCAGAGAGAGAAACATCCATGTGAGAGAGACATATCATTTGGTTGCCTACTGCCTGCATCCCAACCAGGGCCAGGGAACCTGCAACCAGGGTATGTGCCCTTGACCGAAATTGAACCCAAAACCTTCAGCCCATGGGCCAATGCTCTATCCACTGTGCCAAACTGGCTAGGGTTTTTTAAAATATATTTTTAATGATTTCAGAAAGGAAGGGAGAGGGAGAGAGAGATAGAAAAATCAATAATGAGAGAGAATCATTGATTGGCTGCCTCCTACACGCCCCACACTGGGGATCAGTGCCGGCAACTGGGCATGTGCCCTGACCAGGAATCAAATCTTGACCTTCTGGATCGTAGGTTGAGGCTCAACCACAGAACCACACTGTCCAGGCAGTCTTTCTTTTTTCTTTCATAGGCTTAAATTTTCCCTTTCCTCTTCTTACTCTATTTTTCTTCTTTCTCCTGCTTTCTCTTCATTTTTCCTTTTCTTAGTTTTAATCTATATGCTTTCTCCTCACTTTTCCTTTACATAATTATTTTCTTCCTCTTTTCTTTTATACTATTTCCCTTCCCCTACTCTTTAATCTTATATTTTCTTTAATCTCTACCTTTTCATGTTCCTTTTTCTTTTCATTTTTTTCTCCTTGTATTTTCTTCTATTATAGTTCTCTTTTCTCCTTCACAATTCTTTCTTCTTTTGTGGTTGCTTTTTTGTTGTTGCTGCAGGGGTCTTGTGTATGTGTTTGTTTTGTTTCTTGTTTTGTTGTGTTCTGCCAGCATCTTCACAACAACTTGAACAACATGGTTGAGGGTGAGCTTCACACTCAGCCTGCCTAAGAGGAGATTCCTCCCAATAAAGGGACAACAGCATTCAAGACCCAATTACAACAGGAGAGCCCAAGGAACTCACACAAGGGACATTCCTGGAGCACCCAGTCAGAGGATCTAAGAGACTGCACTACTGGATCCCACAAAACACATACTACATAAGGCCACCCAGAAGACTTGGAAGCATAGAAATTTGCTCTAATACATAGAAACAAATACAAAGGGACATCAAAAATGGGGAGACAAAGAAACAACCACCAAATGAAAAAAGGTGGGAAACTCCATAAAGAGGGCTAAACAAAATGGAGTCAAGCAATTTATTAGAAATAGAGTTCCAAGTAATGGTTTCTACAGATGCTCAGGGACTTAGTGAGAATTTCCAAAAACTTAGTAGGAACTACAACAGCATGAAACAAGAAATGGAAACCATAGATATGAATCATTTGGAAAAGAAGAATAACATTTCTGACATCAACAATACACACAATGGGAGAAATCAAAAGTAGATTAAATGAGGCAGAAGAGATCGATTTGGTGATTTGGAAGACAAGTTAGAAAAACATGTCCAATTAAAGCAGCAAAAAGAAAAAGAATTAAAAAGCAGGAGGATAATTTAAGGGAACTTTGGCACAACATGAAATGTAACAACATTTACATCATTGTAGTCCAGGAAGGAAAAGAAAGTGAGCAAGTACTAGAGAACCCGTTTAAAGAAATTACAGAAAATTTCCCTAACCTAGTGAAGAAAAAAGTCACACAAGTTCAGGAAGCAGAGTCACAATCAAGATGAACCCAAAGAGACCCACTCCAATACACATCATAATAAAAATGGCAAACTTTAAAGGCAAAGGGAAAATCTTGAAGGCATTAAGAGAAGGCAAGAAGTTACCTACAAGGAAATTCCCATTAGAATGTCAGCTGATTCCTCAACAGAAATACTTCAGGCCAGAAGGGATGGCCATGAAGTAGTCAAAGTAATGAGAAACAAATTTTTAGAAAAATAATATCTTCTAAAACTGAATCAGAAAGACTCAGAAAACCTGAAGAGGCCTATAACAACTGATGAAATCGAAGCAGTAATAATAATAAAAAAACTTCCAGTAAACAAAAGCCCTTGTCCAGAGGGCTTCACAGGAGAATTTTACCAAACATTCAAAGAAGAACTAACACTTATTTTCCTCAAACTATTCCAAAAAGTCCAAGAGGAGGTAACACTTTCAAGCTCTTTTTATGAGACCAACGTTATCCTAATCCCAAAACTCGATAAAGACACTACAAAGAAAAAATTACAGGCCAATATTCCTGATGAAAATAGATGCTAAAATCTTCAACATAATATTAGCAAACCAGATCCAGATATACATGGAAAAGATCATACACGATGACCAAATGGATTTATTCTAGGAATACAAGGCTGGTACAATATTCACAAATCCATAAATGTGGTACATCACATAAACAAATTGAAAGACAAAGATCACATGATCATATCAATAGACACAGAAAAAGCATTTGACAAAATCCAACATGCATTTTTTTTCATAAAAACTCTCAATAAAGTTGGAATAGAGGGATCATATCGCAACATAATAAAGACCATATATAGCAAACCAGCAGCCAACATCATACTCAATGGGCTAAAACCATTTCCCCTAAGAACAGGAACAAGACAGGGATGTCCTCTTTCACCACTTCTATTCAATATAGCACTGGAAGTCTTAGCCACAGTGTTCAGACAAGAAGGAAACATAAAAGGCATCCAAATTGGAAAGGAGGAAGTAAAAGTCATTATTTGCAGATGACATAGCATTGTACACAGTAAACCCTAAAGACTCCACCAAAAAACTACCAGATTTAATAAATGAATTTGGCAACATATCAGGATACAAAATACCCAGAAATCAATGGCATTTTTATACACCAATAATGAAGTCTCAGAAAGAGCAACTGAACAAACAGTCCCATTTATCATTGCAACAAAAGTAATAAGATACTTAGGAATAAACTTAACCAAGGAGGTAAAATACTTGTACTCAGAAAACTGAAGGATGTTGAAAAAAGAGATAGAGGGAGATATAAACAAGTGGAAAAATATACTGTGTTCATGGATTGGTAGAATTAACATAATTACTACCCAAAGCAATCTATAGATTCAGTGAAATCCCTATTAAAATACCAAAGGTACATTTCAAGGATCTAGAACAAACACTCCAAAAATTTATATGGAACCAAAAAAAAAAAAAAAAGACCTTGAATAGCAGCAGTAATCTTGAGAAAGAAGAACAAAGTTGGAGGAATCAGAATACCAGATTTCAAGTTATACTACAAAGCCACTGTAATCAGATTAGCCTGTTACTGGCTCAAGAACAGGCATATAGGTCAATGGAACAGAACAGAGAACCCAAAATTCGCCCCAAGCCATTATTCTCAATTAATATTTGACAATGGGGGCAAGAGCATACAGTGGAGTAAAGACAGTCTCTTCAATAAATGGTGTTGGGAAAAAAATGGAAGGTATAAACAAAAAAATGAAACTAGATCACCAACTTACACCATACACAAGAATAAACTCAAAATGGAAAGAAGATTTAAATGTAAGCCATCTCTCTATATAAAACCCTGAGATGCAAATAGACTGAAAGGTGGAACAACAGAACAACGGTCACAATGACATGCACTGACCACCAGGGTGTGTGCATGGAACATAGCAGGCATTGGCCATGGTGGGATGGTGAAGCAGGTGAGCGGGGGTGCCAGACAAGGTGGGGTGCCAGTTACTGTCATTGGGGTGAGCCTCTGGTGGTTACTGAAAATTCTTTGCTCCCACACACCGTGGTCCTGCCCGGTGCTTGCACCTGCTGCTGTCATCAGCAGTGGGAGTGGCGGCTGCCAGCCCAATCACCCCTCAGGGCTTCTCCACCTCCCCCTGCTCCTGCGAGGTGATCAGGGCTTGCACCTACTGCTGGTGCTGGCCCCACTCGCACACTCAGCTGGTGCCCAGCGCTGGTCCCGATCACTTGGCGCCATCAATGGGTGAGAGTGTTGGCTGCTAGCCCCGATCACCCCTGAGGGCTTCTCCACCTCCCCCTGCTCCTGAGGGGCGATTGGGCAGCTACTGCTTGCACATGCTGCTGGTGCTGGCCCCAATTGCTCTGTGCCATCAGCAGGTGCAAGAGGGGCCAGCGCCATCAGTGCATGGTAGCCACGGAGGTGGGAGCGGAGCCACTGGCAGAGAGGGGACCGGGGACCACGATGGGAGGGGCTGGATGGGGGTGAGAAGGATGGGCCAAGACCAGTTCCTGTGCCCACAGCAGCCTTGCAGCCCACAGTTTTTTTCAATGTGCACAAATTCATGCACTGGGCCCCTAGTGAAATCATAAAAATACTAGAAGAAAAACATAGGCAGCAAAATTTAAGACAAGTCATGGAATAGAATTTTCACAGATACATTGCCTAGGGCAAGAGAAACAAAGGAAAAAACTAAACAAATGGGACTACATTAAACTAAAAAGCTTCTGCTCAGCAAAAAAAAACCATCATCAAAATGAAAAGGGAGCCCTTGGTATGGGAGAACATATTTGCCAATGATACATCTAATAAGTGACTAAACTCCAAAATATATAAAATACTCAAACAACTCAACAAAAAGAAGACAAACAATTCAATTTAAAATATGGGCAGAAGACCTGAATAGACACTTCTCCAAAGTGGACATACAAATGGCCAGATACATGAAAAAATGCTCAACATCAGAGAGATGCAAATTAAAATGACAATGAGGTACCACCTCACACCTGCCAGAATGGCTACCATAAACAAATCAACAAAGAAGTGCTGGTGAGGATGTGGAGAAAAGGGAACCCTAGTACACTGCTGGTGGGAATGCAGACTGGTGCAGCCATTGTGGAAAACAGTATGGAGTTTCCTCAAAAATTTAAAAGTGGAACTCCCATTTGACCCAGTAATCCCACTTCTAGGAATATATCCTAAGAAACCCGAAACACCAATCAGAAAGAACATGTGCACCTCTATGTTCATAGCAGAGTTATTTGCAATTGCTATGGTCTGGACCCAGACCAAGTGCCCATCAGTAGGTGAGTGGATAAAGAAGCTGTTGTACATTTGCACATGGAATACTACGCAGCAGTACAAAGAAGGATCTCTTACCCTTTGAGACAGCATAGTGGGACCTGGAGAGTATCATGCTAAGTGAAATAAGCCAGTCAGAAAAAGACAAGTATCACATGATCTCATGTATATGTGGGATGTAATGAACAATATGAATCAACCAAGGAAATAGAACCAGAAGCACTGAAGCATAGAACAGACTGTGGAATCTCATAGGGAAGGGGGAGGCAGGAAGAGATGAACCAAAGAACTTACATGCATAACCCATGGACACAGACAAGTGTGGTGAAGGCCTGGGGAGGGGGCTGGAGCGGGATGGAGGGTGATTAGGGGGGGAAATGGGGACACCTGTAATACTTTCAATAGTACATATAAATTAAAAATTAATAAAAATAACTTGCCAAGAAAAAGAAGGAAAAGACTATGGTCCCAGGAAAAGACCAGGCTTTGAGGAAAGGACCAGGATTTGAGGGAAAGACCAGGCTTTGAGGGAAAGACCAGGCTTCGAGGAAAGGCCCAGGGTTCAAGCACAATGAGCTCAAATAGGGACCTGGGAACACGAGCTCCGTGGGGCACGTGCGGCCTGTGAGGAAGAGAATCCTGCCTGTGGGGATGTGATAACAGACTGAGCAAAATGTGTGAGACAGAGAATGGCAACATGGGAAGCCCAAGCTGGGCTTCGATTGAAGGAGGTGGGATGTGGTGTGAGGAAGCTCTCTGAGGCAGGCGGCTGCTCCCAGGCCGCAGTCTCCAGGAGGCTGTGGGTGGGACGAAGCCCGGGAGGCTTGCTCATCAGCCCAGAAAAGGTAAAAACTAGCACAAGGTCACACTGGTCACACTGGTCACACTGCGGCAGGCACGGGGAGGCTTCGCGTCGGCTGGGGAAGGGTGAGAACGCTGTGGCTGAAGCGAAGTTTTAACAGATGTTCCAAACGCCCTTCATAAAGAATTTTCCCACAACTGCTTAAACATTTCTTGTCACATTTAATGGACAAAAACGAATCATTGGGATCATTTATTCTGAGAAAACGTGTTCCATGTAATGCTGACCACAACTGCCTATTTAGCTCTCATCCTATTTCTCAGATATTTTCCCCCTCCCAGGTCTTTCATTTGTAAAACAAAACAGGTTCCCAGCCTTGGGAGCTTAGCAGAGGCCAGAGGGAGCGATTTTTCCTGAGAGTCTTAACTCCAGGGCAGTACTGAGCTGCTCCTGTGGTTGGAGGACAAGGAAGACATTTCCCAGGAAACCAGGAACATCAGAGCACATCAGATTACTTGGCCTTTGCTTGCAAGCTCCAAAGCCATGCTGATTTCCTAACAACAGACAGTGCAGGGACCAGACCTCTGTTCCCCAACCCCCAACCCTACCCCAGGGGCTCTGCACAACTTAACCCTTTCCAGTCCCCAGTGGAGAAGGCCAGGAATCCCTGTGGTCAGGAGGAAATGGCTCTGGGTGCTCCCTGGCAGGTACAGAATGCTCCCTCCTGGTGGCCTGTGGCCTGGTGGGCCCCCCACCCCGGGTGCATCCCAGGGTAGCTCCTGCCACTGTTTCCTGGAGACGTTTGCAGAGAGAGGCCCTCTGCATGGGCTCCCTGTCTGGGGCATGAAGGGATGTGATAAGCCCTGGAGGGCGTCTTCTCCCTGTGCCCTCAGTGTCTCTCCTCCTCCTGTGTGACAAGGTCCAGGTCCCTGTGGGGACTCCTGCTCCCCAAGCTTCAGCCACACCTGTAGGTTTGAGCAGCCGCATCTCTGTCACAGACTGGCGCAAACACAGGGCCCTGAGCATGGACCAGGTCAGGCGCTGAGTGTGCACCGGGTCACAGCACTGAGTGAGCCACACCTGCACCCACGAGCGCCCTCTACCTTAGCTCCATCTGCAAGACTGTGCTCCAGGCTTGCTCCTCCTGAAGCTGGAGCTCATTGCTGGCGTCCTTGTCAGGAGGTTCCACAGCTCTGTTCCCTCATAATAGCCTGAGTAGCCCGAGCATCCCTAACCTCCTTTTAAAAGGGTGCATGCATGTGTGTGTGCATGTGTGTGCATGCATGTATGCATGTGCATGCACGTGTGCATGCCCGAATGTGTTCATGTGTGCGTGCCTGCATGTAAGTGTGTGTACATATGTGTGCCTGCATGTGTATGTGTGTGTGCATGTGTATATGCCTAGATGTGTGTGTCTGCATGTGTGTGCATGTGTGCCTGCATTGCCACTACTTGGCCAGGTTAGCGTTAAGCACAGGCCACTCACATGTGCCCAGAGCATCGGACTGACTCCACCTGCTCTGTTACGGGAGTGCAGCTGGAGTCATGAGGAATGATCAGAAATGCCTCTCTGCAGTCTCTCCACCCATCCTTCCCTTCGGCTCAGGAAGCTGGCTCAGCACACATGTCACTTAGACCTCCAGGTGGCCTGGCTGGTGAGTGATGGGGGAGGGAGTGTCCCTTAGACCTCCAGGTGGCCTGGCAGGTGAGTGAGGATGGAGGGGGTGTCACTTAGACCTCCAGGTGGCCTGGCTTGTGAGTGATGGGGGAGGGAGTGTCCCTTAGACCTCCAGGTGGCCTGGCAGGTGAGTGAGGATGGAGGGGGTGTCACTTAGACCTCCAGGTGGCCTGGATTGTGAGTGATGGGGGAGGGAGTGTCCCTTAGACCTCCAGGTGGCCAGGCTGGTGAGTGATGGGGGAGGGAGTGTCACTTAGACCTCCAGGTGGCCTGGCTGGTGAGTGATGGGTGAGTGGGTGTCACTTAGACCTCCAGGTGGCCTGGCAGGTGAGTGATGGGTGAGTGGGTGTCACTTAGACCTCCGACTGCGACACAGCCTCCCTGACTCACAGAGACAACTCTAAAATAGTGATTGATTCCATGCAGGATGCTGTGTTTCCCTTGTTCCCACCTTTTCCACTAAGGAAGGTAGAAACCTGCATTTTAATGGGAAATGTGAATTTTAAGTAAAAATGTGTGTTGGAAAGAGTTGGCTGTGTTGGGAGCTGTCGCGGAAGAAAGAGGTGGAGATTTCCACTCCCGGGCGGGCAGGGTGTCCAGGGCCCAGACTCTCGTGTCCCTGTCTTGGAGGACTGTCCTGGGACCCAGCTCAGCATGAAACATGCGTGCTCAGTCTCCTGCTGCTGCTGTGAGGAAGAAACACAGGCCGGGCTGGCGGCTGGTGGTCTGCAAGGGGCTTCCCTGCTGACAGTGGCGAGCCAGCAGGGCTGGTTCACAGGAGGCTCTAGGCACATCCAGCGGCCGCCTCTGGCTTAGAGGACTTGGGCCTGCTCTTCCGGAAATCATTCCCAGCTCTTGCTGCCATCATCCCGTCTGCTGGTTCCGCCTTTGACCTCTTATGAGGGCCCTTATGGGTGCAGGGAGGGTCCACCTGGATAATACAGGACAACTTCCCATCTCAGGGTCCTCAACACCGCCCTCCCAGGTCCCCTTTGCCAGGTACACTAACACTCACAGGTCCCAGCATGGGGGCGGGGCCATTACTGGCCCCCACAAAACATCTGATTGGCAAACAGAGTTGTGTGGTTTGGACGATGATGGGTAACGCCGGTCTCATCTGCAGCGGGTGGCAGAGGGGCCTGTGGGCACCGGGGGCAGGCCCAGGCCCAGTGAGCCCTGAGGCGGCCTTGCCTCCTGCAGTGGAGAGGTGCGAGGGGTCCCGCACAGGGAGTGTTCCTTTCCTGCGTTCTCAGTTATTTTAAAGGATGTCTTTAAAGAGGGAGGAGTAGGAGAGAGAGAGAAACAAGGATGGGAGAGAAATACATTGATCACGTGCCTCCCTATGTGCCCTGACTGGATGGAAGCAGAAACCTAAGGATGTGGCCTGGCTTGACCCTGCGACCTTCAACCTTCGGTGCCCAGGACGATGCTCCAGCCAGCTAAGTCCCAGCGGCCAGGGCCCCTCTGTGCTCCTCAAAACCATGTGCACTCCCCCCCATTCACTGAAAATTCCGCTCCCCCCTCTCCTCCCCCTGCTGCCCTCCCACACCACCCCTGCCTCCTCCTCCCACACCACCCCTGCCTCCTCCTCCCACACCACCCCTGCCTCCCCCTTCCCCTCCCCCGGTTAACTCCCCTACTTCCCCTCCCCTTCCCCCTCTCCTCCCACTACTGCTCCTTCCTCTGCCTCCCCTCCCCCTTCTCCTCCCCTTGCTGCCCCCCCCCCCTGCAACAGCCTCCCCCTCTCCCTACTTCCCTCAGGTCAGCAGCTCTGAGTGTTAATTCAGGCAAGTTCTCCACCCACTGGAGGAAACCCAGATTATTAAATCCTGACTACACTTAGTATTGCTTGGATACAATTTTTTAAAAAAATATATTTTATTGATTTTTTACAGAGAGGAAGGGAGAGGGACAGAGAGTCAGAAACATCGATGAGAGAGAAACATCGATCAGCTGCCTCCTGCACCCTCCCCACTGGGGATGTGCCCCGCAACCGAGGTACATGCCCTTGACCGGAATCGAACCTGGGACCCTTGAGTCCGCAGGCCGACGTTCTATTCACTGAGCCAAACCGTCCAGGGCTAAACCTACAATTTGTTAAAAGAGAATTTATTCTTGAATCTAAGGAAAAAGTGTGTGTACTGGAAGATGAAATGATCCCACCATGGAAGTGTTGAGGTCGCTATCATCTGAGTCACAGGTTTTAGGGAGCAGATGCTGGCTGTGGAATGAAGTCTCCCAAACAAGATCCATCCAGTCCCGGCGATGTATAACCTGTCCCTGCCTTCCGACCCTGAAGACTCTCGGCGGCCTCCTCCCCAGTCTTTGGTAATTGTTTTTGGACGCCCGGCCTGTCTTCACATGAGGAGCATGAGTTTCCCGTCACCACGAGATGACACGCTGCTCACAGACACGTCCAGGGCCTCATTCTAGTTACTCCATTGGGAAGTTATGTGCTTTCCTATCATCCTGTCCATAACCTGGTGCCACATGCGGCCGCTGGTGTCCTGGCGCTGGGGGCAGAATAAACGCACAGAACCATCCTGGACACCCCACCCTCTACTTAGAACCACTGAGGTGTTGCCAGTCAGCGGCCACTATTTCAACAAGATTTGGTTTGGATTTCTGATGTTTACAGTTTCAAATATCTAAAAAAGTTTCCCCAAAGTCCACTTTTTAATGCTTCCTAAGAACAAATATATCAGGGGACATTTTTTTCTCTAATATGTCCTTGTTTTCTTTCAACTTTTATGCGGGCCATCTGTCTGCATTGTGACTGTAGCAGTCACACATGACTGGGGAGTTTTTCTTGTTCATGTAATTTTTAGGTGATTTTCAATTCATCTTGACAAGAGATGAAGAATTCTCCAACAGAACTATTTTACTGGAAAGATGCTGGCCTAAATGAGATTAAACAATTAAAAAACTAAAGACTGCCTTGTCTTGTTTTTTTTAATATATATTTTTTTTATTGATTTTTTACAGAGAGGAAGGGAGAGGGATAGAGAGTTAGAAACATCGATGAGAGAGAAACATCAATCAGCTGCCTCCTGCACACTCCCTACTGGGGATGTGCCCGCAACCAAGGTACATGCCCTTGACTGGAATCGAACCTAGGACCCTTCAGTCCGTAGGCTGACACTCTATCCACTGAGCCAAACCGATTAGGGCTGCCTTGTCTTTTTGTTTAGCATTATGAATGCTAGTCATTGTTTAATGCTTAATAGACATATGGTTCATAAACAACCCCATAAATATTAAAATTATACTAACATCTCATTTCTATTTTTCTGCTCAAATTATTATTTAACATTTATAAACATGTTGGCTCAACAATATTTTTCATACATTTTTAAACTAATAGAATCTTATGAAAATTATATTAACTGTGAGTGTTTTCCCCTCTTTGTTTTGAAGCTTATTCACAAGAGTTTTCATACATAAAGTTAGAATTTTTCACAATCTTGCAATAATAAATATAATATATATTTTATACAGTGGATAGAATTTCACCATATAAACACACAAAGATGATTTCACTCTGGGTTATTTCTAGAAGGCTAACCATTGTTTGAAAGTGAGTATTCAGCTATTAAAAATGAATGTAAATGGCCCATAGGCCCCTGGTCAATTTCCATTGATCTAATTCCGATTTGTTGTCGGCCTGTGCAATCACACAAGCAGTTATGTGCAGGTTCAGTTTCCAGGAAAATAGCTCTGAAGTAGGCATTTGGTTGTTTGATGTTCCAAATACTGAACTTGCAGCAGAAAAGCAGGTTTTTGCCAGAAAATAGATGGCAAATTTGTGGCCGAATCCAACATTTGGTTCATCCTAAGTTATTCTGATTAATCAATAGGATAAGGCAGTTAAAATTGGAGTTCTAATGTGTCAACTATTGACAAAACCTTTAAATATCTTTAGTGATAAACCCCAGAAATCCCCTCAGCTTGCTGACAGCCACATACACCTGGCCATGTCCTCCTTCCTGCTTAGTCTTTCATCTCGCTGTATTTTTAGGAAGGCCAGGTCTATCGCGCTACAAGGCCCAACGCAGACGATGGGAAACACAGTGGGCCTCAGATCCGTCTTACTGGCTGCACTAGGTTAGGGATTTTTAAGAGTTTAGGGGAACAGTTGTGGGAGGCCTGGCAGCTAGTTCTGATTGGGGGACGTTGGAGCTTGGCCCTTTATGCTAAAGGGATGTCAGCACAGATCTGCCTGGACAGCAGAACCTGAGCTGTGAAAGGTCCCTGCATTCCCTTTCATCCTGTCCTTTTCTTTGGTTCAGGGGGGCAGGGGGATGAGAGCGGGGCGGGGGGAGGGCCTTCGTTCCAGTGCAACTGGAGGTCCAAGTGCTCCCCTCTGCGCAGGTCCCGCTGCATGGTTTCGGTCTGTGGTCTCTGAAAGCAACTCGGTATCTCCTTAAACAAGACAGGACACTTTGGAGCTGGTTCTGTGGTTATAGGCCCGGACTGTTCTAAACAAAGGGAGGAGGACTGGGCTGTGGGAAGGGAGGAAAAGTAAACCCAGGGTTTGTGGGAAACAGGGGCCCGGTAGAGACTGTGGGAGTGGGACTAAGAGGATGATAAATAATCGAGATGAAATACAGTGACAGCAGAAGCAGAGAGGCATGAAGGAACATGAGACAACCACCATCCCAGGGGCCACTGCCACCATTAGAACAGGAAGTTGGGGAAAAGGGGTGATTTGATTCATTGCAGCAGGTAGCTATTGAGGACATGGCAGAAGAACTCATAGAACCTTCTAGTGAGAAGCTGGAGATATAATACATTATTAGAACTCATAGAACGACTCAGGGCATGTTCTGAATTGTGAATCCATCAGCAAGCACATCAGCGGACTGGAGGCTGTGGGGTGAATAACTGGGTGTGCTAGAAGGTGAGTGTGCAGGTGGCCTACACACCTGAGAGGAACTGGAGACAATGACCCAATGGAAGCACCACATTGGCACCTGCTGACGTGGGAAGGAGAGCAAGGGCAGTGTCTCGGGAGGGTCTCAGGAAGAATGGACAGTCCTTAATCAAAGAAAGGGCAGGAGGAGGGTGTGGAACAGCAACTACTGAACTAAACGTCCTCAGTGTCTGTTTCACACACCCCTGCTGCAGGTGAGCCAGCTCTCTTGTGATTAGGGAGGCTGGTGACTCTTACTGGTAGACAGTAGATACGGTGTCTCCAGGGCTGAATCATCCATCATTTTTAATCCTCACCCAAGGATATTTTTCATTGATTTTTAGAGAGAGTGGAAGGGATTGGGGGAGACAGAAAAGAGAGAAACATCAATATGAGAGAGACACATCGATTGATTGCCTCCCGTATGCGCCCTGAACAGGGCTGGGGATTGAGCCTGCAACTGAGGTCCATGCTCTTGACTGGAATCGAACCCAGGACCCTTTAGTTCTCAGCCCAACACTCTATCCACTGAGCCAAACTGGCTAGGGATGAATTATCAATCTCAACGCACCCCACAGCCACTGCATCCTGAGTGGCTGGACACCGTCTCGACCTCATGGTTCAACAACTCAGAGTTCAAGTCTGGGGACTTGATTACGAAGTGTCTGCACTTTAACTTCAAGGGACTTTGGGGAACTCACTGTCTCAGGAGATACTTTATTCATTGGTTAAAGGTCCTGTTCACCACCATGATGACAGTGATGGGTGTAGACACGTGTTCTCTGGGTGTGCTTCACCCTGTGTGCTCTGGTCTGTTTATGGCCAAGGTTCTTTGGATGCAGACAGCGACTTCTGTTGTTATTTTTTTCTTAAGATCCCATGACAAAGACTTTATCAGTGCTGTTTTCAAAATAAATATCCAAAATGCTATGGTTGCCCTAACCTGTTTGGCTCAGTGAATTGAGTGTCGGCCTGCGGACTGAAAGGTCCCAGGTTCGATTCCGGTCAAGGTCATGTACCCTGGTTGCAGGCACATCCCCAGTAGGGGGTGTGCAGGAGGCAGCTGATCAATGTTTCTCTCTCATCGATGTTTCTAGCTCTCTATCCCTCCCCCTTCTTCTCTGTAAAAAAATCAATAAAATAAATTTTTAGAAAAATGCTATGTTGATGGGCCTTATAGCCACTCCCCACCTACATCCATAGACATTAGCAGAGCTTTTATCTACAAATAGAACAACAAGTGACATGGACGATGGAGGAGTTGCTGCCAGCCAACTTGTGTCCCATCTCATTTTCCCATAAATATCCAATTTTCAAAGAGTAGGTGAGATTCCTATAACTTGATAACCTGCTGCTGTTGAAATATTTCACGATGGTTTGTTTCGGTCTTTTGGAAAACTAAGGGATTTTGTTGTTAAATAGCAGAGGTGAATGTAATTCATATTCTTGCAGCTCACGTCTAAACACGCTGTGTTTTTGTTTATTTGCGGTCACATTGCCATTTATCTAGAGAAAAGTAAATGGGATCAGGTGTTATTTCCAGGCTCAAAGTCTAACATTCACACCTGTTTGCGAGATGAGGTTTTCGTTGACCTGGGAGAGAAGCTGACATTTTCACAATTCATAGCCTCAGAATCCACTGGCGAGAGAAATATTTATTCCTGTCTGGTGACCTCACCAGGATTGTTAGGGAGAGGACTTATATATAAAAATGTCCCTGTAGTTTTAGATATTGGGGTACCTACCTTCATGAGAACACACTGCCCCAAGTAGTTCATGAGACACCACAGAAGCCATATGAAGAGGCAGACAGAAGCAGATGGCCGGGAGCAGCATGCAGTGGCTGCTGTTTAGAAGTAGAGCTGTCGCCGTGAGTAAAATGGCAAAACTGCCTTTCTGGTCTAATTTGGGAGACATTTCCTCACATGTCCTGCGGAGCTTCTTGACCCACATGCAGGAGGGTTACTGTGTCTTTCCAAACAGCTACATAGCCCTCCAAATATAACCCCCATTCTTCTTTGGAGTTACTGTGTGGGGCTGGAGTGGGGACTACCTAAGGTTGTTATCATTTAGAAAGAATTTAATAGGATTTATGACATTCCTTCTATGGCTCAGGATCAACAGGAGGCTCGCCCCGGGTCAGAAGAACTGGTATGGCCATGCTAGAAGGCCCTCTGGGCAGTTTCAAGCAAGATAATCATTGCACTTCCCGTTTCTTACCCTTTCCATGTCTGAATCTGAATGTGTTACCCTGCACCTCGGTGGTCATCTGTGCTAAACCAATGTGTCCTGTGGCCTGGAGGGTGAGGCAACACCAGGTTTGAGAGGCCTTGGCACCGAGCTGCAGCTCAGGAAGGACAGTGCAGATTAACTGCCACGGTCCCAGGCACCCTGCTGAAAGGCAGCACCAACCCCGGTGATTTGTTTCACTGTCTTACTCTCGTGTTTAGCAGGATGGACCCATTCTTCGTCATTTATACTTTTTTTTTTTTTTTTTTGCTGTTAGCTGTTTTTTGTTGTTTTTTTTTATTTAATTTATCTTTATTGTTGAACGTATTACATATGTCCCCCTTTTTCCCCCATTGACCCCTCCTAGCCTGCCCCTGCCCCCCCCCCCCCCAGGCCTTCACACCCTATTGTCTGTGTCAGTGGGTGATGCATATATGCTTTCAAGGTTTTTGGTTGATCACTTCCCACCCACCCACCCTCCACCACCTTCCCTCTGAGATTCTGCACTCTATTCCATGCTTCCATGTCTCTGGATCTATTTTGTTCTTCAGTTTATTTTGTTCATTAGATTCCACATCTGAGTGAGATCATGTGATACTTGTCTTTCTCTGACTGGCTTATTTCACTTAGCATAATGCTCTCCAGGTCCCTCCATGCTATCGCAAAGGGTCATACCATTTTTACATGTCCTTGTCAGGCCTGGGTGTGAGGAAGTTCGCAAACCCTCTGTCTACATACTAGTAATTATGAAGGTTGGAGGGATGGCCTTCGCAGAATATGCCCATGTCTCTCTCTTTTTTTAAGTTTAAATTCTACTGTATGTTCTGTAAAGGAACTAATAGCCACAGGCATAGGGTATGTACTCTGGTGACAGGACCAGCAGCCATGAACCGCCTGTGAGCTCTGTTCTCCGGAGCACAATGCATGTGACAGCCCAGCCCCACAGACAGAGGAGGGGATGCCCAGACTGCCACCTCCATTCAGTGGATGTCAGCAGCAGCGAGAAGGAATGACAACCTGACAGGTACTGCCACCTGCGTGACCTTCACAGGCGTGCTGCTGGGTGAAAGGCCACCTGCTGTATGGCCCCATTTACATGAAATGTCCCAGATGGGTATGTCCAGTGGGAACACAGGTGGATGGGTACTTGCCAGAGCTGGGGGGCGGTGGGAGAGAGGACACAGGAGTGCCTCCTCCACAGGCAGACAGCACTGGAATGAAGGATGGGACTGTTTGGGACTGGATAGAGATTGTGGGGCTCAGTCTTGTGAATGTACTAAATGCCACTGAATTGTTCCCTTTGAAATGGTTCATTATAGGGGGGTGGGAAGAGATGAACCAAAGAATTTATATGCACACTAGTGGCCTGGTGCATGAAATTTGTGCACGGAGGGAGTGGTCCCTCAGCCCAACCTGCACCCTCTCTAATCGGAGACCCCTTGGGGGATGACTGACTGCCGGTTTAGGCCTGATCCCTGTGGGCCTAAACAGGCAGTCAGACATCCCTCTCACAATCTGGGACTGATGGCTCCTAACTGCTCACCTGCCTCTGCCTCTGCCTGCCTGCCTGCCTGGTTGCCCTTAACCCCTCTGCCTGCCTGCCTGATCACCCCTAACTGCCCTTCCCTTGCCGGCCTGATCTCGCCCCCAATGGCCCTCCCCTGCTGGCCTGGTTGCCCCCAACTGCCCTCTCCTGCTGGCCTGATCTCACCCCTAATTGCTCTCCCCTGTCAGCCTGATCACCCCTAACTGCCTCTGCCCTCTCCTGCCTGCCTGATCTTGCTCCAAACTGCCCTCCCCTGCCAGCCTGGTTGCCCCCAATGACCCACCCCTGCTGGCCTGAATCTCGCTCCCAACTGCCCTCCCCTGCAGGCCTTATCTTGCCCCCAACTGCCCTCCCCTGCTGGCCAATTTGGTTCTGATTGGTAGGTTTCTATGCCAGTCAGCATCAAAAGCTCTGCCTCTTAGGCAGCCATTGGCTCCTCACAGTTCACCCAGATTTGGTTCTGATTGGTCAATTTCTATGCCAGTCAGCATCTCTGGGCTTATCTCCAGGCCTGATCAGAGAGGTGAGGCTGATCAGCAGCTCCCACAGAGGCCCGGAGAGAAATAGAGGCGTGGCTGCTGACGAAGAACGGAGAGAAAGGAAGAGGCAAGGGCTGATCAATAGCTGCCATGGAGGCTGCGGATCAGATCCTGCCTCTCTCTTAGGGCCTCTCTCTGGGCCTGATACACAGGCCCCTTGGCAGTCAGTGCTGGGTTTCAGCACCTGCACCGGTGGCAGTCAGTGTTGGGTTGCCATGGCAACCCTGCACTGACTGCAGGACTGACTTCTGGTTGAGTGAGCCTTTGGTCGTTTTGGATGTTATGGACCCTGGGTTTTTATATATTAGGATATGTATGACCCATGGACACAGATTGTAGTGCCATAGGCCTTGGGTGGGGAAAGTGGAGTGAAAGGGCTAATGGGGGGAAAGGGGCATCTATGATACTTTCAACAATAAAGATAAATTTCAAAAACAAAGATAACACATATTAACTGAAATTACTCAGAAAAGCTAAAGATAAAATTGATAAAGATTTACCCATAAAATGACACTCAAAAAAAGATGAGTGAAATATTTATATTAAAGTAAAATAAAAAGCACAATATTTTACACAGAAAAAAAAAGGTTAATTTTACATCATGTGAACTTTACCTCCATAAAACTTCTGTATTTATATAAATAACCGTTTAAATTCAAGGTTTTGGCAATTTTTCTCAGCCTATTAGTTTTAGTTGCAATTTTCCTCGGCATATTATGTAGTTTTATTTGTATATCATGGTTACCCAGGACTCTACCTCACAAACCTCCACAACAATTAGAAGTCAAGGTTTCCAGTTCCTACATTTGGAATTTCCTTCATAGGGGTGCCCAGCTCTAAATCACACCCCATAATTAAAACAGAAGATGGAGAACAGATTACTGGGGACTTACTTTCCAACATACTTTATAAACTTTAAATTTTACTTGCCTCAGTATAATTTTAAATATTGGATTGCTCCATTATTTAAAGTTGGAATTTATTTTCTAAAATGTAATTTACAGACATTGCTACAGACATTTCAGAAACATAACTTTGTCAACAAAATTTCACAACACTTCCAAAAAAATGTGATTGCTTCTTTATCATCAGACTGGCACGGCTCCATGAAGGACCTGGCTCCGTGTGGGCGTGGCTCCCTGATGGCCCAAGACTCCAGGAGGGGCGTGGTTCTGCGGAGCCTGGGGTAGGCCCCTGGTTGCCCTGGTGGCCCGAGGCTAAGAGGACACAGAGCACAGGCCTTTCCAGCACTGCTCCCCGGCTGCTGTTGTAAAGGCAGAACATCTCTGAGTTTGCCCTCCCCAATGCCAGCCCCTGTAAAGCGTAATAATTTGGCTTCCTCTTTGGGGTATTTCTTCCTGAGGCCACAATCTTCGGTAATGAGATTGGACTGGGACCGAGGGACAAATACAGACTGGTTTTCTCCCATTCCTTGTTTCTAGCAGCGTGGGTGAATCCTTCATGCGTTTAATTTTAATCCTTCCATCGGGGAGACATTGGTAGAATGAAAATAATCACTACTGATGGCCCCATGATATAAAATGTACTTGGTCAAGGAAGAAATTGTTTGCTCCTCTGACTCAGGATTTTAACCTCTGGGCCATAGAAATCCTTAGTTAAGTATTTCAGGATGTCTTAAAAGATTGAAAATATGGATAGATATATGTTATGCTGATGTCACCTTTGCTCATCAAAATTAATTTCCTTTGCACCCTAGGGAAGCAGGCGCTGCCCACTGGTTGCTGGACATGGAACCTGCCATCGCTACCAGCATGAGTCCATCTGTTGAACCGTAAAATAAGACCATGGTCTTAGTAAACATAGTTAGGCTTATGCTCTTCTATTAAAAAAGAAGTCACTTCATATGTTTTATTTGTACACTCAGCAAAAGGCCCATCATTCCATCCACTTCAGTTATAACCTAGTTTCCCAATATGATACTATTTCTATAGGACAATATGTTAATTCTGAAGTCACAAATCCAGCACAGTTTTCAAACAGTGGCAGCAAGTCAGACATAAGTTGGAAGTGCAAAACCATAACCAAAATCTGTTTACAATTTGGATAGCAACCATTTCCTTGGAGACAGAACAGAACAGAAATACATTTAGGCAACTCCAAACTTTTAGCTGCTGAGACATAGTGAGCACCAGACAGAGATGTGCAGATCTGAGGGTCTGGATAAGCAGAAGCTGACCTAACGCTGAGATGCTGTTCTTCATGGACGCACAGTGTGTGCGGCCGTGATAATGCCTGCGGGCCAGTCTCCCCTGCCACGGGCCCCGCCCGGAGTAACTTCAGTGTGTGTTTGTCTCACGGTGGACACCACATGTTCCTGATCTCGTGCAAAGGTGAGAGGATCTGAGATAATTTAAAAATGTATTCTGTTGGGAAAAGAGGAAGGAATTAATGTGATCTCATTTGGAAGAGAGAAAGAAGAGAGGAGTTGATCACTTTCATTTTCATTTTTTAATTCATCCAATGTCTGCTGCAGGGAAGGGCTGTGCATCCTTCAGGGAGGGTGACCTTTTTCTCAGTGCGTGTGCATGTGTGTGAGTGCATGAGCTTGAGTGCTTGTGTGCGTGCACGCGTATGTGTAAGGGAATGACTCAGGTGCAAAACATAGCTGGCACAAGATGGATTGCATCTAAGGAGACCAGGGCAGTTACAGCGGCCCAGGACAATGTTTGTGGAGGACGAGGCGTGAGCTTGGCGAGTGACAGCTGAAGGCAAGTGGTGGGTGCAAAGCCTGGTCTGTGCGGTGACGCTGGGGCCCGAAAGACAGCAAGTCCCTGGAACATGACTGTTTAATAAAAGAGCCAGGGGCAGGAATCGGGGGAGGGGCGTGAGGGTGCTGTGGGCGGAAGGAACAGCCTGGGAAGGCTGAGGAGAGAAGAGGAATTGGGGACAGTGGGCCATCCCATGCTTCCAGGAGTTCCTGGATGTAATAGCAATGGGAACAGCACCTCCAAGCTCCTGGCTTCCCAGGTTTCCCATGGTGCTCCACTCCTCATTTTATAGATGAGGAGCCTGGGGTTAGGTGACTCCTGGTTAAAACTTGGAAAGTGTTAAGACTGGGTGCTATTCAGGTGCAGGTCCAGTGAACAGCTGCCGGGCCAACCGCTCCACAGCAGCAGTTATGAACTTGGAATAAAGCGTGAAACACATGCACACATATGCGCGCACACACACACACATGCATGCACACACACAGCATTAAACAAAAGCAGGACCAGCGTTCACACTTAGAAAAAGGGGAGAAACTGGGTAAATCTCTGTTTTTATGTTTAGAACTCCAGGAAGTAAAAACAAAAGCACTGGGCGTGCGGTAGGCAGTTAGACATGAGCAGAGCAGGGATCACCAGGCCCCAGGTGCCTAGCAAAGGACAATTGTAGGGGGGACCTCACCCCCAGGGTGACCTTTCCTCCCCTAGCATATGGCAGGTCATGTGGTTTGGACCCCTGACCTTCCCTCCATAGAGATAACACCTAGGCCTCAGTTGTATGTCAGCTCCAGGCCCAGAGAAGCAGCAACACCAGCCACGGCTGACGTCAGGACCAGCCGCATTGGACAGTGACCCGCTGCACAGGTGCTGGCCAATCAATCAGTGGAGACCACAACCCTGCAAGGACACACCAGGAAAGCTGCTGACTGTTCTATTGAGGTCTTCCCCGGGACGGTCCCTAACGTCTCCACCCCTAAAGCCTGTAGGATGGAGGACCCAGTGAGCTCTCCCTCCGGGGAGCACGCCCAGGCCTTTCCCTCCCCTTCCCCCTGCCCCCTGCCCCCGGGCACATCACCATCAGCTTCCTCTCTCCCAAGCTCCAAGGGCCATTGCCTCTATAACTTGTTTCCTCAGCCCATTTCTTCTAGGAATTACTTCCACCTCTGAAATTTACCCAATAAATGTTCTCTATAGTTTGAGTCTTGGCACTGAATTCTTTCCTAGCCAGAACCCAAGTACCCAGGTTGCTAAACCAAGGTCTGGTCTGACCCCAGCAGTCTACATGGGAAAATATTAAAGTCAACATTTTTCTATTATGTTCTTTGAAATATATGACATTTAAAGCAGGGTTGGGGAGCTGTTTTTCTGCCTAGGGCCATTTGGATATTTATAACATCATTCACAGGCCATACAAAGTTATCAACATAAAAATTAGCCTGCTATATTTGGTCAAACATTTAATTAACTCACCCCTAATGCCTTGGCAGGGCCAGACCAATTGATTTTTCCAGCCTTACACAGCCCAAAGTCTGGATGTTCCCCACCCCTGATTTAAAGCAAAAATTGTAACATGGCAGTGGAGTTTATAAAGTCTTGTCAATTTAAGAAACATACAAACCTATAAAGAATTTTTTTTCCCTTTTGTTTACTTGAGCCAAACTGTCCACAATTGCCGGGAAGCAAAATTTCAACACATTGAGATAATGCTCCAGAGAATGGCAGTTTTATACCTTAATTTATATGTTATAATTTAAAAGAAAAGATGTAAGTGGGTTATACAAAATTCACTGGTGATAGTTTAGGGAGGCTGGAGAAGGCAAAGGGGAAACCTCTGGGGTCTGGTAAAGAGTAAAGTGATACAGCTTTTGCACAGCTGAAGGCGCGGTAGTTAACAGCAACAATTAGCACCACCACCACAACGTGGTCTCTGCCCTGGGCGTGGCTGTGCCTGAGGGGTCTGGGAAAGGGGAGTTAGCCTACATTTTGACTTTTGTCAGGGAAGATTCTAGCTTAGGACATGACTACCTGCCATGAACTGCTTTTAGTTAAAAAGTTTGCTTTCAGACCATTCTTTGTGGTTGGCTCCTTTGGGACTCCGGGTTTGCAAGGCTGCCACACAGGCTTTCTCTGAGCTGGTCAGGTTAGCACGTGGCCCCTTTTCATCCACTGTTTGTAGATGTGAGTCACACTGCTGATATGGGAGTTTTGGACTGGACCACGTGGTGTCCTCGGGCAGGATGCTTCCCAGCTCTTCATCTGTCGGAGTTGAAGAATGAATCCATGGATGGAAGGTGGTATAAATATTTCTGTTTTCTGGGACCAGTATGGCTAGAGAGCGGACAGGAGTCCTGAGTAGGGGCAACTGGGGATTGAGAACATGAAAGAGATAGACACAAAGAGAGTAGGGAAAGCTGGGACCAGGTGGGACAGCTTCCCTCTGATGGAGAGACAGGGACCCAGAGCCGATACAATTCATTTATTTTATACAGTAAGATACCAGGAAGTTTTACTAAAGTTTAAGATAAAGAAAATATGTGCATTCTTGTGGCTTCTTTGTAATCGTCGCTTCTGAGTGGGCCTGGATAATTGTGTTTGTTCCTGGTGCCTGGCTGAATTTAGATAATGAAATCCACCCCCTGGAACCTGAGCTAAAGGTCAGACTGAAAACACACCTGCCTCTGGCAAGTTATGTTTCCAGGGTATGGCTCTGCCAGGTGTCACTGGATTCAGATGACAATCAGCTCAGGGGCCTTTCCCAGGTGCTCTCTACATCCCCCCCCCCCTTCTTTACATTTTAAATGGAGCTTATGGACATATAATTGGAGTCTTTGGACTTGAGATCGCAGGAACTTGCTGCTGACTAAAAGAAAGCAGGATAAAATTAGTGGTACACAAAGGAATCCTATTAGGTACCAAGTGGTGTGTTTTAACATTTTCCATGGATTAAATCCTTTTAAATCATCCAGCAATTCTTTTTCCAATTTTGCTGGAGATATAATTTCATCATGACTATTCTGAATGGCTTGCACATGTTTGTATAGCTGTACTAGGTTTATACTGATATTATTATGAATGCTGCATTCCCTGTAGGTGCATCTTGATTTTATTCCAGTCCCATAGAGAACTGTTATAGCGGGCTGAAGTCACACAAATACATGTAAAAGCAGCATGGCATTGCAGCTCCTGTCTAATCTTGACACTTTCTAATTGATTGCTTAGTCCTATTACTACAGCTTCCAAAGCATTTAACTTTGTTTCTAGCTTTTTGTCTACTTCTTCTTGATCATGAAATGAAGTTGAGGTGTTCTGAGCCAACTCATTGACAAACTTTGCATTCTGGATGCTTTGGGTCAATGCAAGAGAAGCAGTCACAGCAGATACGATAACAGTAACTAGGGTAACGATACCAAAAAATAATAAGTCCCAAAGCATGCTTTCCTGGGATAAATGATTGTGTAGTTCCTGTAATGCCTGGAGGCCCGCATCATGATACCATTTTCCTGTTATGTTGGTAGGAAGCATAATAAAAGAAGGCTGCTCTAAAATTAATATATCTTCCTTCAGATTATGCCTGGAAACACAGCTGGTAAGGTTACAGTGAATGCATTGGACAGCATAATGTGTGTCCAATCTGGTGATGTTCACATTTCCAGTCACCAATATATATGGAGGCTGGACACAGGCTTGTAAGCCATAGCAAGTGTTCGATGAACACGCTCCTTTAATATTAGCTAAGAAAGAGCCAGTAAAATTAAGAAAGTCAAGGGCAGCAGCTAGACTCCAAAGATCTTTTGGTAAACCTCCTGTTTCCGTGGTCAGGGCATTACCCACAAACCCTCCTGGTGACATAGGCTCATGATGGGGATGTTTAGCATCAAGCCTGTAAGACCAATCCAATACATACAAGTCAGAGCCAGAAATATTATGTCTCACTAGTGCAGGGTTGGCACAATCTTGCCATTGAGGAAATGCTCCCAGCTCAGTAGTGGTGCTATTAGGACAGTAGGGGGGTGGGGGATGCTTATCAGACAGCCATGGGGTGGCCTTAGGAAACCCCAGTTTAGTAACTGTCTGAAGCTATTTTCCCATATCCCAGGGGCCTGCAACGTTAGCAATGTCTGCGCCTCCATAGGACGTCTTATTTTCTTGGCCAAGCTGCAAACATCCTGAAGTCCTCTTTTCAGATAAACAAATAGGGAGCTCCCCACTAAAACCATTATAAGTATAATCACCTTGGGAAGAAGGAGTTATGTGCTTGTCAGAGCTACCCCCGACCATATTGGTGTTGTTAGTAAACACTGGCACTGGTTCCCCGGTCCAGGTGGCTGGATTGACCACACGGGGGTCTGGAACATAAGTCCAGTAAGTTTCTGCTGCAGCCATACTTACCTGGCAGCTGACAAGTGCCAGCATAGCAACAAAAAAGGTGGAGGGGGTTACCTGAACCCCCTGTTCTTTCACCACTTGTCGAGCATTGATGGTCAGCTTCTTCAGTTGACCCCATGTGGGGATATTAGCTTCTCGGGTGGCCTTGGTCACCTGCCTTCTGCTCTCCTTCTTCGGGGCTGGTGGCTGGGCTGGCATCATCACAGGAGGTGTGATCTTCAGCTTCTTGAATGGCGGGATGAGCTGTTCTCCCAGGTCCATGGTCGTGATGCACCGCTCGCTCTGGAACCCAGATGGGGTTAGAGGCGCCTTCTGGAAAGATACAAACTTGGCCTCTTCCCCACATCATTATTGGATCCAGCCCTCTCCACTGCCCTGTTTGTAAATCCTTCCATCACTCCATACCGGCAGATGCCATGTCACCAGGAGCTTGATGCCTCTGAGCTGCTGTGTGCCCCTCATTGTCACAATTTTAAAAATTTAAAGTGTAAAGGGCATGATTTAACTGATTCTGTGGAGTAAGATAATACTCCTCTCCCCCTTTCTGTTTTTGTAATTGAGTCTTTAAGGTTTGATTAGCTCTTTCTACAATTGCCTGTCCCTGGGGATTATAGGGAATTCCTTTTTTATGCATAATTTGTTATTGCTTACAAAACTGCTGAAAGGAGGAGCTAGTATATGCAGGTCCATTGTCTGTTTTTATCTCTAGGGGCTGTCCCATGACTGGAAAAGCTGCTAGGCAGTGGTTAATTACATGCTTTGCACTTTCCCATTTGGGGAGTAGCGAAAATGAAGCGTGAGCATGTATCTATGGAGACATGGACCCACCGAAATCTGCCAAATTCAGGCACATGAGTAACATCCATTTGCCAGACTTGATTAGGTTTAAGTCCTTGGGTATTTACCCCTACTGCTGGCACAGGGAGGTGGATAACACACTGAGGGCATTGCTTGACAACTTGGTGAGCCTGCTCTTGGGAATATGGAATTCCTTGCGCAAGGCAGAGGCATTTTGATGATGCAGGGCATGTGAGGCCTGTGCCATAGAAAATGGGGTGGTCTCCTCTACTGAGGCAACGAGGCGATCTACTTCCTCATTACCTGCAGCCAAGGGACGTGGAAGGCCATAATGGGATCTAATATGGCCAATAAAACATGGAAACTGCCGTTTTTGAATAACTCTTTGCAAGGTAATAAACAGGTGGAATAGCTCTTCAGAGTTTTTATGCCCAATGGTAGCAGTTTCAATAATTGTAGCCATTCCAACTACATAAGCACTATCACTGTAGATGTTGACAGGTTCAGAGGCAAAGTTTTCTAGAGCATAAATGAGAGCTTGGATTTCTACTCATTGTGCAGAGGAGTAATTTGTCTTAATTACTTTAGAACTCGTTACACTATGAAATCCGGCTTTCCCTGAGCTGGACCCATCAGTGAAGACAGTTACTGCTTGGGGGAGAGGTTGTTGCTTTACTATTTTTGGAAAGATAAAAGTTGTAACAGACAAAAACTGTAAAATCTTATTAGCAGGATAATGATTTCCAATTTGACCAGGATAGTTAGCAAGAGCTGTTTGCCAATTAATAGAGTGTTGCCATAGCCAACTTTGCTGTGCTGTGGTAAATGGCACTATAATGAGGGAAGGTTCTTGCCCTACTAATTGAGCTAATCTGTACTGTGCTTTCACTATGAGTTGTGAAACTAAATCATGAAATGATGTTAGCACCTTAATCGGAGAATGAGCTAGATGGAGCTATTCTATTACTCCTGGGTCCTGCCAAATGACTCCCGTGGGAGTGTGAGTAGTAGGGAAGATTAACACCTGTTGGGGTGCAGTGAAGTCTACCAGTGTAAGCTGAGCAGCTTGAAGGGCGGCCTCTGCTTTGGTTAAAGCAGTATTAACTTCAGCAGTTAATTGTCTGGGAGAAGATGGCGAGGGATCTCCTCGAAGAATATCAAATAAAGGAGCTAAATCTGCAGTAGTCAGTTTCAATGAGGGATGGATCCAATGAATGTCCCCGAGTAATTTTTGAAAATCATTTAAAGTTACTAATGTATCTGTCCGAATTTGTAAGTGTTGAGGACGCACAGTACGTCCCTCAATTATACTGCCTATATATTGAAAAGGAGAAATTTTCTGCACCTTTCCTGGCACATTACACAGCCCCATTGTTAAAAGAGAGTGTTGTAAGTCTGAAAAAACTTTATGAAGAATGTTTACATTCTCATGAGCCAGTAAAATGTCATCCATATAATGGATGACGTATTCCTGGGGGTGCTTGCTGCCCTATGGGGTGGATAGCTGCATCCACAAAGTCTTGGCATAGCGTAGGACTGTTAGCCATTCCCTACGGCAACACTTTCCAGCAGTATCTCTTCGCTGGCTTCTTAAAGTTTGTTGCAGGGACATTAAATGCAAATCGTTTACAATCATCTGGATGCAAAAGTATAGTGAAAAAATAGTCCTTTAAATCTAGGATGAATAACTCATAATTAAGAAGAATAGCAGTAGGTGAGGGTAGCCCCAGTTGAAGGGGCCCATAACCTCCATGGTCTTATTTATTGCTCGGAGATCTTGCAAAAGCTTCCACCCACCTGATTTTTTCTTAATTACGAAAATAGGTGTATTCCAAGGACTCTACGTAGGCTCAATGTGACCGGCTTCAAGCAGTTCTTGTACTAGAAGCTGTGCTGCTTGAAGCTTCTCTCCAGTTAAGGGCCATTGGTCAACCCAAACAGGGTCGTTAGAGAGCCAAGTAATTTTTGTATCAGTCTTTCGGGTCGGAGAGATGATCAAGGCCCCTAATGAAAAGGCTGTGGCTCCTTGTATCCTAGCCCTCTTCTCCCTTGCTGGGTGGACAGGGGGCTAGGAGATAATCTGCCTTGCTGCCTTTTGCCTAATCCTTTAACAGGATAAAATCCTTGATTTTACATTTGAGCTGTAACCACAGCATTAGGACTCATGAGCAATACCCATTTGTTCTAGAATGTCCCTTCCCCAGCAGTTAACAGGTAGATGATCAAGCACATAAGGTGTAAAATATCCTGTATTCCCCTCTGGATCCTACCATCTGAGAGCTGAGAGACTTGTCCAATGCCTTGTAGATTGGCGGTGGCTGTGCTAAGAGGCCATGCAGGGGGCCAGTGCCTAGAGGCAATGACTGAAACATGTGCCCCCATATCTATTATTCCTAGGAAGGCTTTCCCACTTAATTTCAATTCTAGCTCCGGGTGCACTTGTTTAACTAGCTGTGCCCAGTATATTTGATTAGAGGATCCCAATCCTCCCTCTCCCCGAGGCTCTGTGGAGAGAAGTTCTCCTGCTGTATGATAGGGCAAAAATATAATTTGAGCTATTCTAGTTCTGGCAGAACTTGAATTATGGTATTTGTTGTCTATGCTATAACTTTAATTTCTCCAGTATAGTCTTGATCTAGTACACCTGGTAAAACTTGAAATCCTTTCATGGTTAAATTACTTCTCCCTAAAATAAGTCCCATGGTGCCCTTAGGTAATGGTCCATAAATCCCTGTAGGTTGCCTGTGGCCCAATGTCAGGAGTTAGTACATATTCAGTGGTGGGGCGGAGGTCCAATCCTGAGCTCCCTGGGGTGCACGGTAGAGGTCCCTGGTAGTGGGTCGATCGGCTGGCCAGGACGGTACAGCTATGCCAGGGTGAGTGACAGTGCCCCCACAGTTTGGTGGGGCTGGGGCTGGCCCCACTTGCCATTTCCCTGATGTGGGTTAAGAGGCTGACCATTAATGTCTGTCTGGGAGAGGCATTTACTGGCCCAGTGCTTCCCTCTGTGGCAGCGAGGACAAAGACCTGGCTTGCCAGTGGTCTTGATCCAGCATCTAGAAGGGTTCAGGACTCTGGAGAAGTGCTGTGTGTAAATTAATCAAGAGTCCAGAAACAAAACATAATTTTGGAAGGCATTTGGGGGGCCAGAAGAGCTTGGCTAAAGAAACCAAATTCTCCCTTGTCTCAGGACCCCTTGCTTTTTATTAACACAAATTATCCTAAGGCAAGGTAGATATACACTTCAAAGGCCAGGGTTTAGTACACAGAATCCATTGTCAGATTGGAGAATTGCCCACAGCTGTCCAGGTGTTTGGCCAGGAGGAGGCAATAATATGTAGATTGAAATGCCCTCAGCTGTCTCCAGGTGATTCAGCCTGGCTGACATGCTGGAATTGGCTTCCGGCACTGGCTGCCAGGCAGGGGGGCTAGGAGTGGGACTTCCTTTTCCCCCTGAGGCAGCTTGTTGCCTGCATTGTTTGCAAAGTGACCTGGCTTCCCGCAAGTGAAACAAGCCCCCTTTCCTTTGCCTCCTGAACGGTCGCTCTGTAGAGCCTCCTTTAATGCAGCAGCCAAAGTCACTCCCTGAACATAGGCAGGCCCAATATCAGCACAAATATGGATGAAATCACAAACCGACCCCCTTTTCTTGTAGCGGCGCAGAGCCTCCTTACATGTTCTATTGGCATCAGAGATTTTGCGTCAGGATTTCCGACAATTCTGTCTACTGCCTGAAGCAACTGTGCCACAATGTCTTGATAGGGCTCCTCCGACCCCTGTATAATTTTAGCAATGTCCATGAATTTTTCTCCCTTACTGGGCAACTCCCTCCAAGCCTTAGCGCCACAAATATTTATCTGCTGATAAGCTTGCAAAGGAAATGTCATCAGAGCCTGTAAGCCTTGACACGCCCTTGTTCCTACTAACATTTCGAGAGTGATAGGCATGCCATGTTGTTGATTTCTAGCTGCTTGTTCTGCAATAAGTTCAGTCCAAATGGATTTCCACATTAAATAATCTCCAGGGGAAAGACAAGCCTTAGCCAGTGTTTGCCAGTCAAGAGGATGTAGAACTTCGCTAGCTACAGAGTCAAGCAAGCTCAAGACAAAAGGAGAAGTTGGGTCATACATGGAAACAGAGGTTTTAAACTCCTTGAGGGTTTTAAAAGGAATAAGCTCATGTACTCGCAGTGTCTGCCCTGCATTGGTAGGGTCTGGCCTTTCTACAACAGGATACGTTGAAAATCCTGTAACAGCCTCTCCAGCTCATCTTGCCTCCCGTAAGGTCTGCTGTAATGGAGACAGTATTGGTGCGGAAGTTACTTTTACTTTCAGCTGGGCGCCTGCTTCTAGCCTTAAAGGCTAGGTGGCTAGGGTCATTTTCATAAAACTGCAAGCAAGATCTTCCTCACTATCTGAATCATCCTGCTCACAGTGATGCTTGTCCCTCTCTTCTTCAAACTCTAACTCCCACTCATATTTAGGAGGTAAATCTTTATCAGGTGGGCTTTTGACTGTGGTCATAGGAGCAGGAATATGCCCACAACCAAGGTACATGCCCTTGACCAGAATCGAACCTGGGACCCTCAGTTCACAGGTCAATGCTCTATCCACTGAGCCAAACCAGTTAGGGCTGCTTAGACATTCTTAAACTCTCCTCTGCTGGATCAAGGCAATCATGAACTAAAGACCATAGTGTGAATGTAGGAATAGGAATCTTCTCTGGACCTTCTGCTGTGTATCGGTCATGCAACTGCTTTCCGAACTTCTCCCACGTTTGAAAGTTGACAGTTCCCTCTTCAGGAAACCAAGGGCAAGTTTCATTAACAAAACTTAAGAAATCAAGAATCTGACTATGCTTAACAGAGCATCCTCTAGTTTTAAGCATTTGAGAGTAGAGACCTCTTTCCTGAGACCCTGAATTTCCCATGTTTTACACCCAGTTCTTACCTTACACTCCTTACCTTACTTCTTGAGTTCCTTGTGTGCACACTCCCAGAGCGTTCCCCTCACCTGACTTTTGAGAGTTCCCCAGTATTCAGGTCCCTGGATCCGGGTGCCAGATATAAATATGTCTCTCTTTTCTGAGGCCAGCATGGCTAGAGAGTGGACAGGAGTCCTGAGTAGGCGACAGGGGATTGAGAAAATGAAAGAGACAGACACAAAGATGGTAGGGAAAGCTGGGACCAGGTGGGACAGCTGTCCTCTGATGGAGAGACAGGGACCCAGAGCCAATACAGCACATTTATTTTATACAGTAAGATACCAAGAAGTTTTACTAAAGTTTAAGAAAATATGTGCATTCTTGTGGCTTCTTTGTAATCATTGCTTCTGGGTGGGCTGGGATAATTGTGTTTGTTCCTGGTGTGTGGCTGGATTTAGATAATGAAATCCACCCCCTGGTGCCTGAGCTAAAGTTCAGACTGACAACACACCTGCCTCTGGCAAGTTATGTTTCCAGGGCATGGCTCTGCCAGGTGCCACTGGATTCAGACGATAATCAGCTCAGGGGTCTTTCCCAGGCACTCTCTACAAGGTGGTATAGTTAAGGTGGAAATTTATTGAAGAACAAGCACAGACTCCCACATGGGGAGGGGGAAAGAGTTCCTTTTTCCCCAGTTTATAAAGTCTGCAGATCTTTGTGCCTGTATATCCCCTCTGGTTGGTCACTATCCCCTTCTGATTTGGTCATTATTCTCCTTTGACTTGGTCATTATAGCAACTCCTGAGCTCAAAGGTCAAACCTCACAGGGAAATGTTGAGGCCCTCCTCCCTTATTGTTCTCCCATTCTCTCCAGGCTTTCTTCCTCCTTCTTTATTTTGTAAATATAGACTTTTTGCTATTCCCACTTCCTTTACCTTGTGGAAATGTAACTTCTGCCAGTATCCCTTGTCTTATGGAAATGTAACTTCTGCATCTCCCAACTCCCTTGTCTTACAGAAATGTACCCTTTTGCACCTGTGTAGCCCTGTGTTTTTTCCATGGACCCCCTTAATTTAAAAAATTCTCTAAACCTGCCTATTTCACCACTAAAAATTCCTATTTCACTACAACTTAGAGAGAAATGGTCTCTACATGTCACATGTGTCAGGGCAATATTATTTTCTGTGTGAAGATCCTAACTCTTTTTATATGGAGATATTTGTGGATTCATATAATACAGAGAGAGTTCATGCACACCTTATCTGCTTTCCCCAGGGGGACATGGGACAGGCAGCAGCACCAAGTCACAGGGAGGATAGGGAGGAAACTCCTTCCTGCCCTTTTAGCTCTGCTGAGCTGATCCTGTGGGTCCCCCACCTCGTTAACTCCTGGCAATGGTCAATCCCTCCTCCATTTCCAGAATTTTGTCACGGCAACAATATCACACAAATGAAATCACATGCTGGGTAATCTTTTAAGACTGGCTCTTCCCAGCATTTTCTGGAGTCTCTCCGAGTGTGTGTGAGCATGGGCTCTGCCCTTGTACTGCTGAGCAGCATTCGGCAGAATGGTGTTCCTACCTGCCCATTCACCTTCATGGGAAAGCTGGATGGATTCTAGTTTGGGGCAATAGGCATGAAGCTAGAATAATCACTCTTAAAGGTATTGTATGATCATAACTCTTCATTTCTCAGAGACAAATTCCCCGAGCTCTAAGTCACATAGTAGTTACAGATTTCATTTTTATTTATTTATTTAAATTTAATAAATCTTTTCTGTTCAGATTATTACAATTGTTTCTCCTTTTTCCCCCCATAGCTCCCCTCCACCTGGTTCCCACTCCACCCTCTGCCCTTACCTCCCCCCCCCACTGTCCTCATCCATAGGTATAACATTTTTGTCCAGTCTCTTCCCATACCCCCCACACCCTTTTTCCCCTGAGAATTATCAATCCCCTCCCATTCTATGCACCTGATTCTATTATATTCACCAGTTTATTCTGTTCCTCAGGTTTTTAATTCATTTGATTTTTAGATTCACTTGTTGATAGATATGTATTTGTTGTTCATAATTTTTATCTTTACTTTTTTCTTCTTCTTCCTCTTCTTAAAGAATACCCTTCAGCATTTCATATAATACTGGTTTGGTGGTGATGAACTCCTTTAGCTTTTTCTTATCTGTGAAGCTCTTTATCTGACCTTCAATTCTGAATGATAGCTTTGCTGGGTAGAGTAGTCTTGTAATCTTGGTTGTAGGTTCTTGCTATTCATCACTTTGAATATTTTTTGCCACTCCCTCTGGCCTGCATAGTTTCTGTTGAGAAATCAGCTGACAATCGTATGGGTGTTCCCTTGTAGTTAATTAACTGTTTTTCTTTTGCTGCTTTTAATATTCTCTCTTTGTCTTTTGCTCTTGGCATTTTAATTATGATGTGTCTTGGTGTGGATCTCTTTGGATTCCTTTTGTTTGGGGTTCTGTGTGCTTCCTGGACTTGTAAGTCTATTTCTTTCACCAGGTGGGGGAAGTTTTCGGTCATTATTTCTTCAAATAGGTTTTCAGTATCTTGCTCTCTCTTTTCTTCTGGTACCCCCATAATTCGGATGTTGGTACGCTTGAAGTTATCCCAGAGGCTTCTTACACTATCTTCAACTTTTTGGGTTCTTTTTTCTTTTTGCTTTCCCAGTTGAGTGTTTTTTGCTTCTTTGTATTTCAAATCTTTGATTTGATTCTTGCATTCCTCTAGTCTGCTGTTGGGTCTCTGTATAATATTTTTTATTTCAGTCAGTGTATGTTTAATTTCTTGTTGGTCCTTTTTCATATCTTCGAGGGTCTCATTAAATTTATCGGCCTTTTCTAGGACATTCTTGAAAAACCTTATAACCGTGGTTTTGAACTCTATACCCAGTCTTTTTTTCCCCTCCATTTCTTTCGTTTGTGATCTGTTTCCTTGTCTCCTCATTTTTGCTGCTTCCCTGAGTTGGTAGGGTGGCTTTGTGTGCTAAGTGTCCTATATGGTCCAATGGGTCAGCCTCCCAGTTACCTGAGGTGGACACTCTTGGTTCACCCCTTTGTGGACTGGGTGTACAGCTTTGTTGTAGTTAAGTCTTGATTGTTGTTGGTGTCACTGGGAGGAATTGACCTCCAGGCCAATTGGCTGTGAGGACCCACTGTGTCTATAATGGAAGAATTGCTGTGCTGGAGATACGTTTATGAGATAGGACTTGTTTCAGTAGGGCTTTGGTGCTCACTGAGTCTGCCTCTTGAATGTGTCCCTTATGAGAGTGGTTGAAATCTGGTGTCGTCTCACACAGACCACTAGATACACTAGCTTCTGAATCTCCAATGGGGTGCAGGTCAGCTACTGTCTGAGGCCACACAGCAGGAGCTACAGCGAGAACTACAGTTTTCTCCTCTTTGCTTGGGGTTTGGAGGTTTTGGAGCAGTCTGACCAGAGCTGCAGTTTGTTTGGTTAAGCTGCGATAGGACAGGCCATTTATATGCAAAAGCTGTTGCGCAGAGCTTGGGTGGGTTTGTAGATTGTGCGGGGTGGAGTCTCAGGGACTCACTAGGCTAGGGTGTGGCAAACAGCGATGGCTGCCAGTCAGCCTTTTCTGTGTTTCCGCATTTCCAAGTCCCCGTGTCCCATGCCCCAGCGCAGTAAACAATGATAACTAGGTGCTCCTCTGCAAGAAAGTCACCCTCACTTTCCGACCCGATGCCAGCAGTCCAGCTTCTCCCTGTAGGAGTTTGGGTCACCAGAGTCTCCCCAAAAACTGGATTTCAGAGTAATTGGGAGCTTGTTTCCCTTCAGGTTGAAAAAAAGCAGCGCATCCAATCGCCCACAACCTGTCTGATTCGCACACCTCCTTACCTCAGCTTTTCAGCACTTGTGCACGTCTCAATGCTCTTTCCTTCTAGTTGTAGAACTTCCGTTCAGCCAGCTTTCCCATGGTTCTGGGTGATAGACGTATTGTCTTTTAGTTGTAGTTTTGAAATTGTTGTGCGAGGCAGCAGTTTAGGTGTTTACCTATGCCGCCATCTTGGTTTCTCCAGATTTCATTTTTAAAGAAAACACCACATACATTTTCAGGTCGGCTGTATAGTTTAACATTCCAACCAGCCGTCTCAGTGAGGGACCCAGTTGCTCCTGTCCCGGCCGGCGCTGGGTTGTCCCTGTGTTAGTTTGGCCATCCCGAGAGGTGTGAGATACCCCCTGCGGGGTCTAATTTGCATTTCTGGGTGGTGAGTGAAGACATCTTCCAAGTACCCACTTGCCACCTGTGTCTGCTCTTCTCTGGTGAAATGTCACTTCCTATCTTCTGCATATTTTCTGCTTGAAATTTTGTTTTTTTTTACTATTGAGTTTTGAAAGCATGTCTATTCCCTTGCCCTGCAGGTGAAACCCTACACTATTTAAGAACATCATCAGGTGCAAAACACTGCACATGCTTAAAGCATAGTTTGATGAGTTTTTACTTATACTTTATATACCTATAAATTGGACAATTGTTCCTAAATGTACATGGGCATGGCAAGAACCTCACATAGCTAGAACAATTTTGACAAATAACAGTTGGTGGACTTCCTGTCTTCAATATTGAATGTAAAGATTTAGGAGTCAAAATTCCATTAGAGCGCATTGTGGTGTTGAAGTCAGAATGGAGGAGTAGTAGTGAGGCCCAGAAATGCTCAGGGCACTGCCCGGCACTGCAATGAGAACAGGGCAACTGCTCGGAAAAGCAGTCTTTTCAATAAACTGCTGACCAGCTGATGGCCCTATGGGAAACAGTGTCCTCAGCTTCCACCTTCCACCGCACCTGTGAAACAGGAATTTTAGGATAAAATAGGACAGGTTTAGGAAATTTTAGAAAATTTGGAAATTAAGAGGACCATGGAGGAAGCACAGGGCTGCAGAGCAGCAGAAGTTATATTTCCATAGAATGGGGAAGCTGAAAAGCTGCAGCAGGTGCATTTCCATAGAATGAGGGAGCTGGGAACAGCAAGGTCTATATTTACAAAATAAAGAGAAGGAAGCCCCTCATCCAGAAGGAGAAGAAGAAAGCCCAAAGGGAATAGGAAAACAATAAGAAAGGAGGGGGATGGGGAGAACTTCACATGTCCCATGTGAGGTTCAACCTTTGAGCCCAGGAGTTACTTTAGTAACCAGTCCAAGGGAATAGTGACCAATCAGAGGGGATATCAAGGCACCAGGATCTGCAGCCTTTATAAACCACAGGGAAAAGGAAGTCAGTGGGACCCTTTCCCTCTCCCTACTTGGGAATCCATTCTGTGGGACTCTTTCCCTCTCCCCATGTCGGAGTCTGTACTTATCTATACTAATAAAAGCCTAGACCCATGGTCAGCAAACTGCAGCTCACTAGCCATATGTGGCTCTTTGGCCCCTTGAGTGTGGCTCTTCCACAAAATACCATAGTCTGGGAGAGTCTATTTTGAAGAAGTGGCATTAGAAGAAGTTTAAGTTTAAAAAATTTGGCTCTCAAAAGAAATTTCAATTGTTGTACTGTTGATATTTGGCTCTGTTGACTAATGAGTTTGCTGACCACTGGCCTAGATGGTCTTAGGCCCTCATGCATGATATCATCACAAGATAGCCACTGCAAGATGGCTGCCGCAAAGATGGCCACCACAAGATGGCTGCCACAAGATGGACCTGTGCACAGTGGAGGTGGGACCCAGCGGCCTCTCCACGTGGTGAGGCCTGGGGATCCCATGGCTCTGTGCGGTGCAGAGGAGGCGGGTCCTGGCAGAGGAGGTGGGTTGCGGCAGGGGAGGGCAGTTGTGGGTGATCAGGCTGGCAGGGGAGCAGTTAGGCATCAATCAGGCTGGCAGGGGAGTGGTTAGGGGACAATCAGATAGGCAGGCAGGCGAGTGGTTAGGAACCAGCAGTCCCAGATTGTGAAAGGGATGTTGGAATCAGGCCTAAACCAGCAGTTGGAAATCCCCCAAGGGGTCCCAGATTGGAGAGAGTGAAGGCTGGGCTGAGGACACCCCCCCTGCACAAATTTCATGCACTGGGCCTCTAGTTCTTCAATAAATCTCCACCTTTGCTATACCACTTTCTGTCCATGGATTCATTCTTTGATTCTGGCAGACAAAGGATCTGGGTTCCAGTCCCAAAATTCTGTTTCCCCTGCATTTTAATTCCATAGGTACCTGGAACTCCATGGAACAAAGAAACAAAATGAATCCAGAAAGACTGTTGTAGAAAGAGTACTTATCAGAGGTCTCTCTCAGCAGCTCAGGTGAACAGAATTCCTACCTCATTGTGACAGGGAGGCACCTGAGCTTCCGTAGCCGGGTGATGGAGAGGACTCCACCATTGGCTGCGGGAGCCACAGAGGTGAAATACTCATGCGACTGGGACTTTGCCCTGGGGCAGAGAAGGCACTGTGAACACAACAGAAATGGGAGAAGTAGGAATGGAACCACGTGTTCCCAATCGCACAGGTGATCATCACCTGCATGTCCAGAAGGTGTGAGCATTTCCTCAGAGCCATGGAGGAGATGCACAGGTGCCCCAGCAGGTGTTGGGCAGCTCCAGGGGCTTCCTCCGGGACAGCTGCTGACCGCTCAGAAATGGCTGAGGCTGGGCACTGGCCTCCTGGGCCCGAGACATGATGTCTGGGAGTGAGTGATGGCCAACATCTGGCGAATTTTAGTCAAGACACTTCTCCGTAAACAAAATCATCCATTGCCTGTGTCCGTTTTCCATGGGATGGCAGGTGGATACATCAGTGAGGTTACTGGATTAGTAATGTCTGATTTTTTTTAATCTTCTATGGGTCAGTCTTCATCTGGGTTGATGAAAGCACATTTCTGAGGTCAGGCTGCCCCTGCTCAGTCCGTACTATTTCACAGCCATTGTTAAAGGCAAACCTCACATCCCCAGTATACGCATCAGCAACACACAACTACTTAACTATTAGGTGGACAGATGAGAGGAAAATATATTTCTATCACAAACTTTTCTGAAGAAGACTTTAAAACAGAAATAGAAGGAAGATGGAAAACATCAATTAAGATGTTTTAAATTTGTATATTCCAAAGGAAAATATGGTTTCATTTTTACAAAAATCCCAAACCACTGTTTTACAATACAAAACTGAAATTATTTGTCATTTTACTAATTAAATTTCTTTGCTAATTTATTCCCTACATGGATGAGACAATTCTTTCATAAGATAATGACATTTCTCTTTCATTCATTTAAAATTACTGATCCTTCTGATATTTTTAACTTAATATTATTTCATTGAAAATATATTTTCATTTGGAGAATAGACCAAACTTTACTCGCGGCTCATATGTCCACTCAGAAAACAAAAGGTCAGGACACCAGAAGCGGAGCCGCTGCTGGCAGCCAGTTTCAATTCGGTTTGGGCCCAACTTCATCAGGGCCTGTGGCGACCAGGGGTCCTTGATGGGACTGACCAAGAAAAATAATGTCCAGAAAGAACGCCGACTCAGCTCTTCCCCAGGAGGCGCAGCCAGGTGGAGAGCAGTCCCCGGCACAAACCTGAAATGAATATAATTTTTAAGGATAATTTGTACTTCAGCGTATAAAGGAACTTTTACACATTCTGTAATAAACCAAGATATTAAAAACAAAACATACCTCATTATCAGCATTTTTAAACAAAATCAGTTTTTCAATTACTTTGTAGATAATTAACATTCAATGAATTTTAATCTGAATAGGATGTCTGCTGTCATGTTATATGTAAATAATGACATCATACGTAGGCTGCTCAAGCCAGGAACAGTGACGGCGCCCCTCAATCGGTCATGTCCCATCAGCAACAGGCGGATGAAACCTCTGCTCCAACATCTGTGTCCCTTTGTCCCTTTCACACGAATTTTTTTTTTATATGTAAAGGGTTATTTTACCTTCAAACGCTGCTTTTAATTAATATTTCTTCAAGAAATAATACACAAGCATACCCCCACAAGCTCTAAATTATAGTTGATGCTCACAGGTGGGCTCAAGTACACTTTCGGACTATGTGATTGGATGGCTAATAGTACAGCCAACTGCAACCTGTCACAATTACAGTCTTGTTTACTGAACTATGCGTCTTTATCTCCACTTCTGCTCTATTGCCTTCTTATTGTTAACCCTGAAATAGAAAGTAATTAATTTCATACTCTCCATAGAGAACAGCAAATGACCTTGAAATTCCGATAACAAATGGAAGTCTCTGTTGAGACTTCCTTGCTGCTGCCTGTGCTCTTCTCGGCTCCAACATGCAGCCCTCGGCCTCATCCACAGAGAACTTGGACCTTGAGATTTTATTCCACATAGTCCTGGCTTCTCAACAGAGTATTTTATCTCAACTCCCCTAGACAAACATGGTGAGTTACATTGCTGCACCCCACACACTTGAACATTTAAACGTTTGAAAAAGAGAACTAACTTTTCATATAAATCTTTATTGCAGGGAATTCTACTTATAATAGGTGCTAGAGCACCTCAAGTTTAATGTCATATTACTGCAGGTTTGGAAGAGAGATGAAATAAACCCTCGTGGTCAGGAAGAATTTATTGTAGAATCATTATCCTGTTTAAGTCAGAAAAATTCTTGAAAGGATTTTGATGGTGCTAATAGCTTAGTGACTACAGTCTGAGCCTGAAGCAGGAATCATTCTAAAACTGAGTCCATGAAAATGGTACTATAACAGTGGATTGGGTCAATTCTTCTAAGCACCTGGCCAATAAAGAAAAGGAAATAAAATAAATAACTGGACGAATCAGATTTTTGACTGCGTAATTGGCTGGATATTTTACTCTGAAGTGGAGCTCTTTGTAGACATAGCCCCAGGCACATGTGGAGGCTCAGCTTCCTTTGTTTTTGCTATGACTCAAAGCTCCAATCTAAGATTTCCACAGCTTTTGTCTCGCACCATGTTGGGTCATGTCTCACAGAGCCCTGCCGCTTTTGAGTTTGTCTGAAATACAACATTCTATTTTCCTCGAGGAAATGATGGCCTTGTGAGAAGCTCTTAGGGTAATGAGATGTTCCTCCTATTTCTTGTCAATCGGTAGTGGAGTTAATTCCAAAGAGCGTGGTGAGTAACGGGGGCTTTGCTGGGCCACCAGCCTCCAGGCGTGACCGTCCCAAGAACAACCCCGTTTGTTATCAAAGTCCTGGCGTCTCCCTGTTGCAGCGCAGCAGGACATACGAAGTCTGGTACATCATTCTAGTCTCCCCGTCTAGAACGGGGTCACAGGAACTGAAGCTGTGGTCTCTGCAAGCTGCTTTGATTCCAGTGTTTGAGGAACTTGGGCCTGTTCATTCTCTTCTAGGCCACTTGGGAGATGAACCCACAGTGACCAAGAGGGACAGTGACCTGGGGGATCGAGGGGGCTGCGCCAGAGAATGAGAGAAAAACCAGGGCCCTGGGGTCTCCAGTCGGCCTCTAGCCTGGGTTTATGGGGTGAAGTTAGAATGTGGGACCCCAAGACAACCTCTGTGGTCCACAAGCTTGGGAAGGCAAGGGCGGGGATGAGCTGTGGGCAGGAGCACTGAGAAATGAAGAAGGGGCTGTCCCAGCAATCCCAGGGACCAGCTACCAGTGAGGGCGCCAGCCCAGCAGCCAGTGTGGGCTGAGCATGTAACTGTGCAATGTCTGGTCATGGTTACTCCTTCAAGGTCATTTCAAATCCTCTGCTCTTTCTCTTTTTCTTTACATCACAGGAGGGGAGAAGAATGACCGACTTCCACTGGGAGTCAGTGAGGAAGGACTGGGCAGTCGGGAGACGTCAATCACGTCAATCTGCCCTTGCCCAACGCCCTTGTCCTCAGGCTGACCCCATCTTCCCTAAGTGCAGGGAGCATGCCCATGGAACCCAGGCGTGCCTGCTCCTCCCTGTCCTTCCTCTCTGAGCTCTGGCCTTCGGCCCAGCAGGCTCTGTGGGATGGAGTTCACCTGCTGCCCTGTGTGCATCTGGGAAGAAGGTTGTGGGATGAGGGAAGGGCTTGACTCTAAGGTTGCTGAGTGGCTTCCTCGCACAGGCGCAAAGTCCCTAGCTCTCCTTCCTGCTCTAATTAGCACATTGCCAGTTTCCTTCTTTTGCAAACTGCACCCGGGTCTGGTGAGGAGCCAGGAGAGACTGCTCCCCAGGCCTGGCCGTGCAGGAGGCAAGCGTCTTCAGCGTGGATGTCTCAGAAAGCAGCTGGCCTCATGTCTCAGGTCCTCTTTATTTTTTCAACAAGTGGTTCAGTGGACACATTAGCTAGGACTTGGGACTCTTCTTGGAGAAATGGTACTAAAACCCATCTTGGAGGGAACGGTGTGGTCCCACACACTGGGGTCCATGTGGGGCCCTGACTGTGCTGAGCTCCTACATGGGGGCAAGAGGCCCCATGTGCATCGGAGGCTGAGGGGCGGTCAGATGACAAACGTGGGGCCACTGGGGGTAGCGTGGGACGGAGTGGGAACAAACTCCACACAAGACTGGTGTGGAGTGTGAGCCAGCTCCGCCTCATCCACAGAATCTGTGAACTAAGATCCAGAAGCTTCTTAGGACAGTTGGGCTTCATGCACTTCCTTGAAATCTTTTATTTTTACTCATACACCCACATTCATAGCAGCGTTATCCACAATCTCCAGAAGGTGGGGAGAACCCAGTGCTCACCAACAGATGAATGGCGATGCACAATGAGCCATCTGCAGACATTGGGAAATTGTTCAGTTTTAAGAGAAGGAACTTCTGTCACGTCACAACATGGATGAACCTCGAGGACATGCTGAGTAGCCAGTCACCAAAAAGACAAGAACCCTATGATTCCCCTTACATGAGGGTCCCAGAGTGGTCAGATTCCCAGACTTTTTATTCAGGAGAATGAAAAAGTCGTAGACATGGAGGGTGTGATGCCCGCACAACAATGTGCATGTGCTTGATGCCACTGAATGATGCCTTTAAACCTTTCAAGATGGTTAGAATGGCCCATCTTACCAAATGGTCCCCACACACCATGGGCCCCAAGGAGGAGACTTGCAACAGATCCCACTGTTGGCCTCCTGAGTGACTTCCTGTAATTGTGAGTAGACAGAACAGACCTGGTCAACTTGAACCTGAACATGGGAGACATCCATGCGTTGAGGCTCTGTGGGATGGAACTCACCAGGGGTCATTGTCACTTTATGTTAAATTCAATGTTAAATCAGTTGCTGTTGTTGGGAGCACACAGGGAGGCCGCATGTCTGAGCTTTAGGATCCAGGTTTCCTCAGGGAAGCGGCTGAGGCTGCCAGCCCAGGTCTGCGCTCTGACTGTTACTGGAGTGTGTTGGACATTGTTGACCTACTCATTCAACCTTGATTCTTGTTGCTAAGCAACACCCTCTATCCACAGCCAAGGGAAACACTTGCCCCTTCTGTGGCTCCACACAACCCAGGGACCATGGTGCCTGGATTTGCTGTGATGGTTATTCGTTCAGTTTGAGAAGCAACTAGAAGATTTCTCCACTATAGACCCACCTGGGTAACGTCGGATCCTTTTCTGCAGCACAATTAACCTATTTGGAGAACAGGCCATTTTCATGCTGCGCTCACTGATGGCAGCATTTGAGGAAGTGAGCAGAGATGGACGACTTTGAAGCAGACCAGGGGCTGAGCTCTCAAAGAGCAAAGGCCTCCAGTGTCCCACAGTGGTCATGCCCCAGGCTACGCGCTGCTCACTTGAACATGGCTCCTTGCGTGCAGCTCAGTAGGGGGACTGCTCTGTGTCAAGCCAAGCCTCATGTTATGTCCCAGTTTATAGGAGGACCCACCTCTTGAGTAGGATACCGAGAAAGGAAAATACGGTGTGAAAATGTCCCAGTGGTAGCCTGGCAACTGGGGTCTCAGAAACTGGGCCTGTGCACTGAATTCATCCCAGGAATCTGTAGCACCAGCCAGTGTCAAGGGGGATGAGAGGTGATTATTATCACCTGCCAGGCGAGGTGGGTGTCAGGGGCTTATCTCTTGACTTGGCTTCCTCCAATGAACATAATATTAGCAGACTTTTGGTCAATGCTGTTTCCACCAAAAATTAAGAAAGAGTAGACAAATGCATAGTGAATATTTACCACAAAGCCAGAGCAGTTACATAAGTCATAGTGTTTAAACCTTCCTGTACTCTTTAAAATAGAGACTATTCATGACATTTTAGGGAATGGGTGCTCGTGGAGACCAAAGCATTTGCCCCAAATGTGTATCCAGTCACAGCCTAATGGAGATTGGAGCCAGAATCTGTGGGATGTTTCAGAGCAAAGAGGAATGTGGTTTTTAAAAAACAAAGCCAGGCCTGTTCCTGGCTGGGCTGGACTCTGCACTTCCTGTCTGGGCTGGACTGTCCCTGTCTGGGCTGGATTGTCCCTGTCTGGGCTTGATCGTCCTTGTCTGAGCTGGACTGTCCCTGTCTGGGCTGGACTGGCCCTGTCTGGGCTGGACTGGCCCTGACTGGGCTGGACTCAGCGCTTCCTGTCTGGGCTGGACTCTGGATTTCCTGTCTGGGCTGGATCATCCCTGTCTGGGCTGGACTTCCTGTCTGGGCTGGACTCTGGACTTCCTGTCTGGGATGGACTCTGGACTTCCTGTCTGGGCTGGATCATCCCTATCTGGGCTGGACTTCCTGTCTGGGTTGGATTCTGCACTTCCTCTCTGGGCTGGACTCAGCACTTCCTGTCTGGGCTGGACTCTGGACTTCCTGTCTGGGCTGGATCGTCCCTGTCTGGGTTGGACTTTCCTGGCTGGGTGTGCAGGGAATTCTGGGTTATTGGCACACACAGTGCCTCCTCTAAGCTGAAGGCTGCATGACAGTTGCTCAAACCTGGTATATTTCACTTCTCAAGGAGGCCTTGACCGGTCCTGTCGTGTTACTGGAATAGTGTCCCCTCCTCCCGATACTTCCTGCCACAGCTTAGGTTGCTACTGTGACCTCTGAACACATTTCTCCAGGTCCTCTCTGATCTGCTCACCTCCCCCTGCACACCCCCCAACATCAAGGGTATTCCTGGCAGAAATAGTCTCTCCTGAGTGTTTGTATTGAAATGAACTGGTGTCAAGATTTAATCTTTGAGAATAACAGCTGGTGGCCATGATTTCACACTGTTTACTGAAACATACAGACGCTGTCTCGTACAATCCGGTCCAGGCCAGCATGTCCCTGTAACCTACACATCACACAGCAGGGTCCCGCATCAGAGCAGCACTGCCTTTGTCTCCCAATTAGGGTCTCTCGCACCCGGGGGTTTGCAGCGGATTCATGCCAACCAAGGCTTTGGCCAGAAGTGATTTAGCTTCTGCCGAACTGACTTCCATCAGCATCTCTTAAAGGGGTGGAGAGGCTCCATGACAATAACTCCGGGTTGGTTGTTTGTTTTCAAGATTAATTTGAAAAGCACTAGAGGAGACCTCAGCTAAAGATGTAAATTATAGTGAACAAATTTCAAGAGAATCAATATCTCTGAAAATGGGGCTTTTCTATACTCTGACCCACAAGGATGGTCCCAGCCATCGCCTCCTCTCAGAGTTTGGTTTCCATCACGAGGTAACACAAATGGTTGATGAAAACCCAGATGTGTTCATATCTTTTATTTGCCACATTCCTTTCCCTGGAGTCCACTCTTTTGAACAAAACGAAAACACAGTGAGATGGTACTTTCCACATTAATGCTTTTCCCAAATGCATCTTTAATGTGTTTTCCAAAGCGAGATGAGCAGAGAGGCGAGCAAAAGCCACAAATTATGCAAACCATCCCGCTGCGACTGAAAAATTCGGCTGCATATAGAAACTGTACCGTAATCGCAGAGTCAGAATGGATGTGGCCAAGGGTCTGGAACTGAAGGTGTAATGAGCCTTCGAGGCTCACAGAGTGGCATCACGTGCGGCCGTCAGGTTCAAGATAAAGCATGTGCAGCTCACCACCACAGGGCCACAGCAGTCGGGGGCGGTGGCCGTGACGTTTCGGACCCCATGTGCCACCTCATGCCACAGCCACAATGAACTTAGAAAGGAGAGCAGCCAATAGCCGCTGAGCTCCTGTGTGCACCTAAGAACACACCCCTGCATCTGCTCTTCTGAAATGTCAATTTTATTTTAAACCATGTGAAAATTTTGACTTCAATGTAACATTTTTCTTATGTAGCCTGTCATGGTGCTGCCGATTCTGTTACATGCACATGGAACCCAGATTCAAGTTCACATCGTCGCTTCACCCACCCCCACAGTCAGGACCCCAAGAGCTGCGGAATCAATGTTTACGCCCCAGGGAGAAAGCTGGCTTTGGGGCGGGGGGGCTGGGGGGTTCAGCAAACCTGGTGGAAATGTCTTCTTTATTTAGCTAGACTAAAACACCAAGCAAATAACAGTTACTGATGGAACAGAACACGTCTCTGCCTTAGCATTCGCCCTGCTGGAAACGTGTTGCCAAGAACATTTCTATTGACATTCTCATTTTCTACTTAGAAAAGGGAGAAATAGACACCCTAAAAGAGTACTGCTTTTTTGTTTTGTTTTGTTTTATTTATTTTTTATTTTTTTAAATTGATTTTCAGAGAGAGATGAAGGGAAAGGGAGAGAGAGAAAAACATCACTGTGATGTGAGAGCAGCACATCCATTGGCTGCCTCCTGCATGGCCCCACTGGGGACCTGAGTTCACAACATGGGCATGTGCCTTGACTGGAATCAAACCAGCAGCCCTGGTACATGAGCAACACCCAACCCACTGAACCACACCAGCCAGGGCAAGTACTCTTTCTGCATACTGGATGGAGGGGATGTCTAAAATGTGCTAAATAATAATAATAAAATAATAAAGTAAAAATGAAAATAAAAAGTAAATAAAATGTGTGCTGTTCTCATTGCAGAGATCAGCCAGGTCTACAAAGGTAACCATTACAGACCAAACCCGAGAGAGAGAGAGAAAGAAGTGAACATGGTATAAAGGTACTATTGCATTGGCTGAAAAACTCCCTTATTCATACAGTATTTTTAGTGTCTTTTTAAGCTTGATTCATTGTGTTGAAAAAAAAAAAAACTTACAGCTCATCAGAAAATATTTATAATTTCTATAAATTCTCAGTGAACTAAACCACAAACAGGTAAAAAGACAAGGGATTAATGCTCATTATAGTAGAATATAACATTAGCAGCAGTTTCTAGGAACTGAGAACCTTACTGTTTAAAATAAAAACTCTAATTACAATTTCCTCTTGGCTGTTAGGGCTAGATATGAAGAATGGTGGGGTCCCGTGCAGTTTGGCGAGGACCTTCAAGTCTGAAAGGACTGAGTGAGTGTGGCTCGGCTGGCTTAGCTGTGCTGTGCCTCATTCCATTCAAATCGTCTCCTTCTGGGGTGTTCAATTCAAGTATTATTGTGAAGTATGGATTTAACAAACCTTTTGAAATGATAGCTGTGGTAATTCTGTTTTATTTCATGTTAGAGTTTGTTTTGCCAATGGAATGTTAGTGAACTTGAAGCCTGGATAGTCCCGGAGGACGAAGGCTGGATGAGGACATTAGCACATCAAAGTGCTGTCAGTTTTGCACAGAAATGGGGACACTGTGTGTGGTATTTTACCTAGGAGGACACTACACTGTTTAAAGAGGTGCTATTAGGGTGGGGCTCCAGGTTCCTGTATGAAAAGTTCAGATCAGTGGGAGTGCAGGGAAATGAGGGCTCCAGCACCTGAGAGAACAGGCAGCCAGGCAAAGGGAGCAGCACAGTCTTTGCTCTCAAAGCTGCAGGGATCTTTCCGTGGAAGGACCGCAGTCTGTAACAGATGATGTCAGGATGCCACATCACCTACGTGCCCACGGCGGGTCCCCTCTCCATTCACCTCCACACAGGCTCTGCTCTTCCAAGAACATACACTAGAGATGCTAATTTCATCTCTTCTACTAAAAATAAGTCAAAAAACACCACCCTAACGTGTATTGTTTCTACGGCTAAAGAGATTCTAATGTGAGAGCTTCCTTAACATGCATAGACCTGCCAGGTCCCAAACAGGAATAGTCGCCACCTGTAAACCCCAAGTAACTGACAAATGAAGTGAGTAGCACAGAACCTTTTTCTGAGGACCCACACTGGTGACAGGTGGGGCTCTTTTGATAGGTGGCCCTTGCCTAGAGGGTCCCATCAGAGTCCCTAGCATGGAACAATGGGCCAGAACTTTAAAATAATGGGACATGGTTCTTTTATTTTTACAGCCTTATCTTCCTGCATGCCCTTGAAGGTATCTCACTCCAGCCAGAGTCACAGAGAGGCCAGGCAGTGAGGGCTCTGAGCCTCTCAGGTGCAGAGTGCACACATCTACAGGCAGCTCTGTCTACCTGGCAAATGCAGCTTTCACGGTCCAGCCGTGTTCTCCAGGCTGCAGGACTGGACTGTTTATTGGCTAGCAGAAGTCCATGTAAACAATGTGGGGCGGATTCCAAAATGGCAGCGAAGTAAGTGGAGGCTACACTGACACTGTCCCAGGGCCAAACTGGAAATACAACTAAAATACAGAAAAACCACCCTGAAGAATCAACTGAGGACTTGCTGGAGAGAACCCTGATAAGCAAGGACAGAAAGTGGAGACCACACAGAGACTGGTAGGAAGTGCAGAGATGAGAAAAGGCTGGCTGGGCTCCCACAGACCTCAGCTGAAGTTCTGGAAGGATATCTAAGCTCTGGGCGTTCCCACTGAGAGCTCTGGGGTCCAAACCCCAAGCTGGGCTCCCCAGCCTAGAGCATCAGAACTGAGAAAGGTGCCCACATAACATCTGGCTGTGAAAAGCAGCAGGTTGCTATCTGCCATGGAGAGACAACTCGAAATTCAGGCACCTCTTAAAGAGCCAACACACAAAATTCCCTGTGGAGCTGCCTACCTTGTACTCTGGCAGAGGGAGGGCAGAGTGGACTGGAGCTGCATGAGGAGAGTCCAGGGTTGGGAATCTGGGGTTGGAACTCAGAGGGCAACCACCCCAGTTTCCTGTGCTGAGTCATTCCCTCACTCTGCAGAGGACATCTTTCTCTGGGGGACCTATGCCATTCAGGCAGGTTTTGCTTGGGGGAAGGCAGGTGCCTCACCTGTTGGAAGATCTCTTGCCCTACCCTGAGGTCAATAGCCTGAGACTAATGAAGCTCCATCAGCCTGCAGGTGGAAGTGGATCTCTGGAGGCTTTGAGTCTTTGCCTCATCTCCTTCCAGGCCCAGGGCTAGGAAAAGTAGACCTTGGTGGACATCTTGGTCCTTTCCAAAGGCACACAGCCCCAGCAAAAGGAGCCGCAAGCTGTGGATTTCTGATAGCACCAAAGAGGGTCCTCAGAGCCAGCCACAAACAGCACTGGACACTGCCCTGAACTAGAGATTGAGAGTCATAGCAGATCTCCATAATACATAGGTACAAAGACAAACAGGCAGCCAAAATTGGGAGACAAAAAACAAAGCCCCAAATGAAAGAACAAGAGAATTCTCTAAAAAAAGAGTTAAACAAAATGGGGATAGGAAATTTATCAGATATAGAGTTCAGAATAATTATGTCAAGGATGCTCAACAGCATGAGAAAAGATATAGTAACTATGAAAAAAGACACAAATGGAAATGAAGAATGACATAGCACTAAGAAAGAACACATCAGAAATAATACACAGAAGATTAGGGGAAGCCGAGAACCAGATCAGTGAATTAGAAGACAGGGTAGATAAAAATAACTCAATCAGAGAACCCCCCCGCCCCACAAAAAAAAAGTAAAATAAACAATTAAAATACAGGAGCACAATATAAGGGAGCTGTGGGACAATATAAAATGTAATAATATTTGCATCATAGGAGTGCCAGAAGGGGAAGAAAGTGCACAAGGAATAGAGAATGTGTTTGAAGAAATAATGGCAGAAAACTTCCCTAACCTGGTGAAGGAAAAAAGTCACACAAGTTCAGGAGGCACAGAGAGTTGCAAGAAAGAAGATCCCAAACAGGCCCACACCCAGACACATCTTAATTAAAATGCCAAGAATTAAATACAGAGAGAGAATCTTAAAGGCAGCAAAAGAAAAGCAATCTGTTACCTACAAAGGAGCTTCCATAAGGCTATCATCTGATTTCTCATCAGAAACTCTATGAGCTAGAATGAAATGGCATGAAGTACTTAAGGTAATGAAAAGCAAAGATCTGAAACTAAGATTACTATATCATTCAAAAATAGATGGTGAAATAAAGAGCTTCCCAGACAAAAAAAAAAAAAAAAAGTTAAAGGAGTTTATCACCACCAAACCAGCACTGCAAGAAATGCTAAAAGGACTGCTGTAATAAAAAGAAATCGAGAGAAAAAAGAGCATAGGCATAAAGAATGAAAATTGCAATAAATAAGTACCTACTAATAATAACCTTAAATGTAAATGGATTAAGTGCTGCAGTCAATTAAATGAAGACATAGGGTAGCTGAATGGATATGAAAACATGATCCAATTATATGCTCTCTATAAGAGACCCACCTTAGAACAAAAGATTCACACAGGATGAGAGTGAATTGATGAAAAACAATTCTCTATGCAAATGGAAATAAAAAAATATAGCTGGAGTAGCAATACTCATATCTGACAAAATCGATTTCACAATGAAGGCCATCACAAGAGACAATAAAGGTCACTACATAATACTAAAAGAATCAACCCAACAAGAGGATATAACCTTGGTAAACACATATACACCCAATATAGGAGCCCCTAAATAAATTTTAAAAAAACAAAACAAAACAAAACAAAACAACTTCTGGCCCGGCTGGCATGGCTCAGTGGTTGATCATTGACCTATGAACCAGGAGGTCACGGTTCAATTCCCAGTCAGGGCACATGCCCAGGTTGTGGGCTCAATCCCCAGTGTGGGGTGTGTGGGAAGTGGCCAATCAATGATTTTCTCTTATCATTGATGTTTCTATCTCTCTCTCACTCTCCCTTCCTCTCTGAAATCAATAAAAACATACAAAAAAAAACAAAAAAAAAAAAAAACAAACCCAAAAACTTCTGGAAGCCTTTAGAGAGATATCAACAGCAATACAGTCATAGTAAGGGACCTTAACACCCCACTGACTTCACAGGATATAACTTCTAGACAAAAAATTAACAAAGAAACAGTGACTCTAAGTTACACACTGGATCAGATGGATTTAATGGACATTTATAGAAAAATTCACTCCAAAGCTATAGAATATATTTTCTTTTCAAGTGCTCCTGGGTTATTCTCAAAGATAGACCACATGTTAGGACACAAAACAAGTATCTACAAGTTCAAGAAGATTGAAATCATATGAAGCATCTGCTCAGATCACAATGGAATGAAATTCGAAGTCAACTACAGTAAAAATACTCAAAAACACTCATATGCATGGAAGTTAAGTAGCATGGTGTTAAACAATGAATGGGTTACCGGTGATATCAAGAAAGAAATAAAAAACTTCCTGGAAACAAATGAAAATGAACACCCAACAACCCAAAATCTCTGGGACACAGCAAAAGCAGTCCTGAGAGGTAAGTTCATAATACTATAGGCCTACCTTGAAAAATAAGAGAAATTGCCTGGTCATTGTGGCTCTGTGATTGAGAGTCCGCCTGTGAACCAGGAAGTCAAGGTTTGATTCCCATCTGGGCAAATGCCTGGTTTGTAGGCTTGATCTCCAGTAGGCGTTAGACAGGAGGCAGCCAATCTATGATTCTTTCTCATCATTGATGTTTCTATTTATTTTTTCCTTTCCTTCATCTCTGAAATCAATAAAAAATATTTTTTAAAAAATTAACAATAAACTATTTAACCATACTATTTAAAGAATTAGAAAGAAAACAACAAGAAAAGCCAAGAGTAAGTACAAGGAAAGAAATAATAAAGATTAGAGTAGAAATAAATGACATAGAGACTAAAAAAAAAAAAAAAAAATCAATGAAACCAAGGGGTGGTTATTTGAAAAGATAAACAAGATTGGTGAACCTTTAGCCGAACTCATCAAGAAACAAAGAGAGAGGACACAAATAAACAAAATCAGAAACAAAAGCAATGAAGTAACAAATGACACTACAGAAATAAAAAAATTGTAAGAAAATCTAATGAACAACTAAATGCCAACAACTTGGACAATGGAGATGAAATGGGAAAATGCTTACAGAAATATCATCTTCCAAAACTGAATCTTGGAGAATCAGAAAACCCGAATAAGCCAATTTCTGGAAGCTAATTCCAGCATGTCCTAATAAATGCAAGAAGTCCTCAAAAGGTTAATGGGCTTCTATATTCAGCAGGTCTGAATCATATTGTTGCCTGCTGGAATGGCTGAAAGCATTTCCCCAAACCTAAAGATTTGCATATATTATTGCCTGTTGCCAGACAGCTTAGGGCATTTCAATCCACATGTTATTACCTGCTGCTGGCCAAACAGGTGAGAAAACCCTAAAGACTTCACCAAAAATTACCAGATTTAATAAATGAATTTGGTAACATATCAGGATACAAAATACCCAGAAATCAATGGCATTTTTATACACCAATAATGAAGTCTCAGAAAGAGCAACTAAACAATCCCATTTACCATTGCAACAAAAGTAATAAAATACTTAGGAATAAACTTAACCAAGAAGGTAAAAGACTCAGAAAACTACAGGATATTGAAAAAAGAGATAGAGGAAGATGTAAACAAGTGGAAGAATACACTGTGCTCATGGATTGGTAGAATTAACATCTTTAAACTGTCCATACTATCCAAAGCAATCTACAGATTTAATGCAATCCGTATTAAAATACCAAGGGCATATTTCACAGGTCTGGAACAAATATTCCAAAAATTTATATAGAACCAAAATAAGACCCTGAATAGCCACAGCAATCTTGAGAAAGAACAAAGTTGGAGGGATCACAATACTATATATGAAGTTATACTACAAAGCCACTGTAATCAAAACAGCCTGGTACTGGCACAGAACAGAACAGAGACCCCAGCCATGATGCTCAATATTTGACAAAGGAGGCAAGAGCACACAGTGCAGTCAAGACAGTCTCTTCAATAAATGGTGTGGGGAAAAAAGGAAGGTATATGCAAAAAAAAAAATTAGACCACCCACTTACACCATACACAAGAATAAACTCAAAATAGATAAAAGACTTAAATGTAAGTTATGAAAGCATAAAAATCCTAGAAAAAAACCCATAGGCAGCAAAATCTCAGACATCTCTCATAGCAATATATTTGCAGATACATTTCCTAGTATAATTGAAGCTAAGAAGAAAATAAGCAAATGGGACTACATCAAAATAAAAAGCTTCTGCACAGCAAAAGAAACCATCAGCAAAATGAAAAGGGAGTCCACTGCGTGGGAGAACATACTTGGCAATGATACACCTGATAAAGGGTTAATATCCAAAATATATAAGGAACTCATACAACTTAACAAAAGGAAGACAAACAATCCAATTAAAAAATGGGCAAAAGATCTAAAGAGACACTTCTCCAAAGTGGATATACAGATGGCCAAGAAACATATGAAAAAATCCTCAAAGTCACTGATCATCAGAGAGATGCAAATTAAAACGACAATGAGGTGTCACCTTACACCTGTCAGAATGGTTACCATCAACAAATGACAAGTGCTGGCGAGGATGTGGATAAAAGGGAACCCTAGCACACTGCTGGTGGGAATGCAGACTGGTGCAGCCACTGTGGAAAACAGTATGGAGGTTCCTCAGAAAATTAAAAATGGAACTACCATTTGACCCAGTGATCCCACTTCTAAGAATATATCCCAAGAAATCAGAAACACCAATCAGAAAGAATGTATGCACCCCTATGTTCATAGCAGCACAATTTACAATAGCTAAGATCTTGAAACAGCCCAAGTGCCCATCAGTAGATGAGTGGATGAAAAAGTGGTACATTTATACTGTGGAATACTATGCAGCTGTAAAAAAGGAGAATCTCTTACCCTTTGAGACAGCATGGAGGGACCTGGGGAGTATCATGCTAAGTGAAATAAGTCAGTCAGAGAAAGATAAGTAGCACATGATCTCACTTATATGTGGAATCTAATGAACAAAATAAACTGATGAACAAATTAGATCCAGAGACATAGAAGCATGGAACAGACTGTAGAATCTCAGAGCAAAGGTGGGGGAGGGTGGGTGGTTGGGAAGAGATCAATGAAAGAACTTGTATGCATGTGCGCATGACCCATGGACACAGACAATAGGGTGGTGAAGGCCTGGGGCAGGTGGTGGGGGTGGACTAGAAGAGGTCAATGGGGAAAAAGAGGGGACATATGTAATACTTTCAACAATAAGTATTTATTAAATAAATAAATAAATAAATAAATAAATAAAAAATGTGGGCAATAGTGTGTAGCTAAAGTTTTATTTTGTAGAGTAACGATATTAACATCAAATTAAAAGGAAGTAACAAACAACCCACCATCTACAATCTCATCATTTCATAAAAATGAAAATTTTAACATTGAAAAGGAATAAAAACAATAATTTCAATAAAGTAATACATTGGCCGTTCGGGAATGTCAGCCAGTATTTCCTGCTGATCCCATTTTCTTCCAGATAGGCACACATTTTGTTAGCCAAGTCCTGTTCTCAAGAGAAGGGTTTTAGGAGATTTTTCAAATAGGTCAGTTCTGTTCTGAAGGTATTTTTTGCTTGCTGTTTCCCTTTCTCGAAAGTAAATTATTAATGACATGAATGAGGTCTTATTGGTCCCAGTATCTGCCACAGTGAGGGGATGCCCAGCTTAGAATGTGAGCACGATACTGCGTGAACGGGAGACTTATACGTGACGACAACGCTGCAGACAGATAGGGCTGTTAGGATTTCTTAGGCTGAATTGAAATTCCTCCCCAGATCTCCCCATTCTGCTGCAGGGAACAACGCTTTCTATTCTCAAAGCGCAAGCTTGCAAACGCTCAGCTGGTCCTTTCCCTTCAGGCACCAGCCTCAGCTCTGCACACTGCTCCTGTGAGGAAGATGCTGGGACACGGTTCTCTTCCTGGTCCCTCCCTGGGCTCAGCCAAGCTGCTCTGATTCCCCGCAGTTAGGCAGCTCCCCGGGGCTTCCCGTCAGGGGCCTGGGTCAGGTGCGGCCAACCCGTAGCCTTCCTCAGCTGGAAATAAATTGAAGTGACTGCTACCATTTCCTCGTTTTTACCACCATTTTCTGTGTTCTGTTTTTTTATGTGTTCACCACTTGGAAATACTAAACTTCACCCTGCACTACAGAGTTTAAAAATTAATTTAAAATACTGTTTTAATGAAATACTAATTTAAATAATATCTTAACTACATCACATTTATCACACCCCCAACAAAAATGATCACATTATTTTGAAATGCCTTCTTGCGTTCAATTCCACTGGACTCTGCAGGAAAGCGCTTTTCCCGCAGAGAGCGCAGTGTGTTTGGAGCTTAGTGGGTGAATGTGAGTATTTTTAGACAAAAACACACATCCCAAGTGCACCAAAACCCCCTACTAAATCTCTTCCTCATTTCACATGGGCGCAGGTGTCTTTCCTTCACCCTACGGGTGCCCGCTCCCCCTTGTTCCAGACCTTACTGCCCTTGAAAGGGTCCTCCCATGAGAGCCCACATGTGCTTTCACTGATGGTCAGTTCAGCCAAGTGGGGGGATGGACACCATGGAAAGCCCAACACACCACAATTCAGAGGTTTCCCCCTTCTAGAGTCAGTAAACAGTTAGCAGCAGAAGGCCCTAACTCACACAGGGTCTTAGTCACAGATATTATCAAGAATTACCACAATATTGTGTGTGTATACTATGTGTGTGCATGTACTAGTATGTGTATACAGTGTGCATATCTGTGTATACTTTTTGTGTGTGCATGTGTGTATACTCTATGTGTGCATATGCTCTTGTGTGCATGTGTATGTATATTCTGTGTGTGTGACGTGTGTGTATAACATTAAAAGACAGTCATGGGAATGACCTGTTGAAGAGAAGCCTCATCAACGTTTGATTGGATGGAGTTCGGGATGAGGAACAGTGAAATGGGAGATTGCCCACAATGAAATAACCGATTGTTATTGTTAATGTATTGACTTGAATGAACGATGGGTCAATAGAGAGACAGTTGAAGGAAAGGAGTTCTCCTGAGCCTTTACAACAGGGAAACCATGGTGTGACGTCATCCTTATCATGTGTCCTTATTCCTGACCCAAATCCAATCTACTCCCCTCTGCAATTTCAGAATTAGAAAAAGCTGTACTGTTGTATCATTTATTGAAGGACGTGGACAGTTACTAAACTGTGGGAAAGGAGAAGAAAACAAGTTGTTCCTCATGTTTGCTGTTGAAAACGCATACTTAGAACAGAAGGAAGAGGATTCCTTGTTCACCATGTAACGCTGAAGCTTTTAAAGTGTAAGCAGTCACTCCAAGGCTTCTTGATGTCCCAGCAATGTGCTTATCAAGGAGAGCAGCAAGTCCAGCTCCTCCTCCTCTGTGGTGGGGACCATGGTGTGGAGATGGATCCGGGCAGTGGTGCGGGCAGGGGAGGGCTGACCGAGAAGAATCCTCTCGCTGACCAGAACACCTTCCTGCTCAGCCCGAGGAGGGAACTACTCAGAGAAAGATAAGGAGCCAGCAGATTGAGGTGGAAAACCTACGTATTCTCCAGCGGAGGTGGAGGGGGAATCGTGGGGTGAGCTGTGTCAGAGACAAGTGGGGAGCCCCCACAGAGCTGACCGTGTAAGCGCCCGCCCAGGGGACTCTGAGCAGCCAGCCACCCTGTGAAGCTTGAATGGAGGCGCATCATGAGTTGCGCTGAGCACCTGCAGTCCCACCAGCCAGGAGCCTAGCATATGGCCCGTGGGCGCACGCCCATTATACTGCAGATCCACCCGCCCAAGCAAGGAGGAGTGTGGAACTGAAATGTGATCATTGTCCTCTGAGCTTGTTCTTTTTGGTGCTAGGAGTGACGTGGGTGAGAAGGGTGGGGAGCAGGCAGGAGGCCCAGTTCTGCCTGATCGTCCACTGTGGACTTGAAGCAAACATGCTCAGCTGTGCGCAGGTGTGTGTCCGTACACCAACTGACTTTCAGATGCTGGGATGTGGGAGGTGCACATCCTCACATGGGTTAGCATACAATTAAATTGTTTGAACCAAACATGTCAGAATGGAGATTTGAGATTTATTTCACCATGAATTCAGCAACTGAACATAGCATAGAACCATTTATTTTATTTTAAAAATATTTTGGTTTCAAAGCATTGAGCAATATGGGTTTAATGAAAGAACAGAAGGTTGTTGTTACCTGGCTAAGATGACTTCTTCCTCCATTGACAGCTATATCTCAAATAACATCATCATTCTCTTCATCAAAATATAAAAACACAGTGTCTTGGTGTACATCAATATGGTTTCAAACTCTTTTATTGGGAAGCAAAAGATGCTGTTAAATTAGTATTTGAAAAGAAATTTCAAGAGGCAGAGTCTGACAAAATGAATCGAGAAGCAATTTGTTTTAAGTATAAGATCATGAAAAGGCCTAAGGATGAGGCCAGCCACACAGGAGGGCGAATGACTGCAGTGAGCATAGGGTAAGGCCGGGTGAGGGTCAGAAAGCCATGTGTAGTAGGATTTTTGTGAAGTGCTGCACACGCAGAAAAATGCTCAGTCTATTTACCCAGCTGGATGACTTCTGAAAACTGAAGAAACCCACATAACCAGAATGTGGACCAAGAATCAAAATATTCCTAGCCTGCAAGTTCTCACCATTTAGCCACCACATCCACTCTTGGGGTGACCTGGACCTGAATTCTGACATGCAGGTGGACTTTGCTGAAACCCGTTCCTCCCGGCCTGCCACTGCGGTCACCTGGCGCGGCACCTGCCACACCCCAGCCTGCGCCGTGTGTCCAGGCCCGAGGCGGACCCACGGGTGGGCGCTGTGGCTGCTGCACGTCAGAGCCTGAAGGCAGAGGCCGTGCTCCGGGCCGGGGCCCGGCCCACCTCAGCACCCACGTGCCAGGCCGAGCCTCAGCGTTCCTGATTTCCACGGCGTCCCCGATTTTCTGGGTGTCCCCGAATTCCTCATGAGTTTTTCTACTATGGAGCTCTCATTTCTTTGCAAAGAAAGGAAGGAAGCTCTCTCATAGGTTAAACTGCTGAACATCCCAGCAGCTGCCCTCACACACATAACACCACAGGAGTCACGTCAGCTCACATTGGAGCAAGGTCCCCGCACGCCCCCTGTTGCGTCTCCGTTACCATGGCTATGTGCACACCTGGGCCGGCAGGACTGGTAGCGACCCCAGTCCCACAGTCAAGAATTACAAGCGACTGCCCCTCAGGGACATCTGTGACAGGAGGTCAAAGAAGTCAAAGGTCACCCAGACAGTGAGCAGGCAGTTCTTTGGGGTGGGCGTGGTCAGATTTGGGAAGATTTCAAAGAGAAAAGATGTTCCCGAGTCCTGGGAGGGATAACAGAGGTAAAATAGCTGCGCCCGAGGCAGAGGCGTCAGCAGGTCAGGCCCCAGCTCCTTCCAGAGCGCAGGTGCGTTCGCTCTGGTGCTGTCAGGCCACAGGGGTGCCTGCTCCCTCCCACCCCTCCCGCCCCCCCCAGGAGAGAGGTCGGGAAAGGAGCAGCAGAAGGTCCTGTCTGCTCTGGCTGCCTTAACAGGATTCCCAGCCCGGGCGGGGAGCCACCCGTGCATCTCTCCCAGTTCTGGAAACTGCAAGTTCAAGACCAGTTAGCTGGCAGGACCCGCCCCTTGGAGGGGTCACTACGCGGGCCCATCTGCCTTTCCGAAGCCTCTCTGCTCTCTTTTTAAAAGGGCAAGAACCTCATCTTGACCTCCCCTAAGCCTAATTACCTCCCACAGCCCATCTCCAAATCTATCAAATTGGGGGGTTGGTTCATCACATGAGTTGGGGGACACAATTCAGTCCATAACAGTGTTGGGGGGCTTGACAGGTTAATGGAAACAGAGCACTGAAGAAAGACCCAGGCGTGTGTCCCAGGGGCACCCCCACCAGACTCTCAAGAGGGGTGGTCACTGACACCACGTCCCCCTCCTCCAGCCCAGCATCCAGGCTGAAACAGGAACACACAGGGGACACAGAGGGTGCTTGGCAGTACAAATAAGGAAGCAGACTAATAAACTAGAAAAGACATAACCATGGCCATCCTATATAATAAAGAGGTAATATGCAAATTGACCATCACTCCAACATACAAGATGGCCGCCCCCATGTGGACACAAGATGGCCACCACAAGATGGCCGGCAGAGGAGGGCAGTTGAGGGCAATCAGGCCAGCAGGGGAGGGCAGTTGTGGGCAATCAGGCCAGCAGGGGAGGGCAGTTGTGGGCAATCAGTCCAGCAGGGGAGGGCAGTTGTGGGTGATCAGGCCAGCAGGGGAGGGCAGTTAGGGGTGGCTGGACCAGCAGGGGAGGGCAGTTGAGGGGAACCAGGCCTGAAGGGGAGGACAGTTAGGGGCGACCAGGCTGGCAGAGGAGGGTAGTCAGGGGTGACCAGGCTGGCAGGGGAGGGCAGTTAGGGGCAATAGGGCTGGCAGGGGAGTGATTAGGGGGTGATCAGACTGGCAGGCAGAAGCGGTTAGGGGCAGTAAGGCAGGCAGGCAGGCAGGCAGGCAAGCGGTTGGGAGCCAGCAGTCATGGATTGTGAGAGGGATGTCCCAGATTGGAGAGGGTGCAGGCTGGGCTGAGGGACACCCCCCTTCCCCATGCACGAATTTCATGCACCAGGACTCTAGTCTTTTATAAAAGCTCAAGGATGGATGGGGTGAATTAGATCTGGAAGAGTCAGTCCAAGCACATACCTGTGCTGGTCAGTATACTGTGCACATGGCCTTGTGAACAAGAAAAGGCCCATGGGGAGAATTTGGTTCCTGCAGGGCTGGCAGGAGCTTCTCCATCTCAGACACTGTTTTCAGGATCTACCATCTTCCTGATGGGGGTTGTGGGATTTCAACCCCATAGCTCCAGACAGGGTTGCAGTTTCTCTGCCACATTATTGACCAGGCCAACTGTTTCAAAATACCGAGATAAGTAAATCCCTGGCTACATCCATGAATTGCTTGTATCTAATGCTCTGTCAATCCGAGCCTTCCAAGGACATTGGTCAGTGCAAGGACCACAGCTGTAATTTACACAGTGCGTTGGACAGATACATAGAGCATTACTTCCAATGAATACAAAGCTACTTCTTCACAGGCACATATGGAACATTCACAAAAAGCAGACTAAGATACAATGGAATCCTTAATCATATCCAAAAATCACATCGTATGGACTATGCTCTTTAATGACAACTGAGAAAAAAACTAAAAAAAAAAATTCTTTCTGTTTGGAAACTAATAATATATATCATTATATAAAGGGATAGCATAAGACAGATTAATAGTTAGAGCTAAAAAAAAAACAGAAAGAACACGTCAAAATAAATATATAGGCGAAACCAGTGAAATCAAGAACAATAATCACATCCCCACACACAACAAAACACAAACAAGTAAAAAACCTGGAAAATAGTTCTTTAAAAATGTTAGTAAGAGACAAGAACCAAGATGGCAGCATAGGTAAATGCCTGTACTTGCTGCCTCCCACAACCACATCAACATTACAACTAAAATACAGAAAAACTATCATCCAGAACTGCAGGAAAGTTGGCTGAGTGGAAGTCCTACAACTAGAGAGGTAAAGAAGAAAGCACACTGAGACTGGTACAAGGTGTGTTGGCACGGAACGGGCTGGTCCGGCACACAGGTGTGCTACTTTTTTAGGGAGATCACCTCTGCGGAAGCTGCCCGGAGAAGCAAGGAGTACCAGCCCCACACCAGACCTCCAGCCCAGGGTCCCAGAGCTGGGACAAGAAGTCCCTATGGGCAGTAAGAACTACAGATTGTTAAAACCTGTGTGGATTGGGGCTGAGTGACATACAGGCTGCTAGAGACCCAGCTGCTCCTCTTAAACAGCTGGCACCATGAACTGAATTGACAAGTTCCCACTTGCTCTGAGGTCCAGTGCTGGGCAAGGCTCTAGGGGTCCCAGACACATACTGGGGAGAAACTAGACTGTCTGGCTTCAGGGCAGGAACATGGGGGCGGCTTTCTTCCAGACAGAGGTGCTTGAAATGGTCATTGTTCCTGTGCTGGGACCTTCCGAGTGCTGGGTTGACTGGCAGCCATTTCTGTTTTTCTGCCCTGGAGATTCCCTGAGACCCTGCCCCACCCAATTTACAACCCCACCCAAGCTGTGTGCAGTGGCTTTTGCATATGAATGGCCTGTCCTTTATCAGTCTAGAACCTGTCAAACCAATGACAGCTGGGTCAGGGAGCCCCAAATCTATCAATAAAAGGCCCAAGGCCAGCACCAGCACCAGCCTGCCTTCCTTCACAGCTGGGCCTCATATGGGCACTTCCAAAATTGATAAAAAGAGGAGGAATCTGCAGATCTCTCTGTAGCTCCTGCTGGGTGGCCCCAGGCAGTGGCTGAACTTTGCACCTCCCTGGAGACCCAAGAGCCAGTGTACCCAGTGGTCAGAGTGGGACCATCCAGATTACAACTTTTCACATCCATAAGTGACACACTCAAGGGGCACACTCAGTGAGCACCAAAGCCTCACTGAAGCAAGTCCTGCCCCATAAGGGTGTCTCCTGCACAGTAGCTCTCCCAGTGTAGTTGTAGTTGATCCCCATAGCCAATTGGCCTGGAGGTTAATTCCTCCCAGTGACACCAATAGCGTTCAAGGCTCAACTACAACAAAACTGTGCACACAACCCACAAAGGGGTGCACCTAGAGTGTCCACCTCAGTGATTGGGGATGCTGAGCCACTGTGCCCTATAGGACACCTACTACACAAGGCCACTCCATCAACTCAAGGAGACTTAGCAGCTCTACCCAGTACATAGAAACAAACACAGAGAAGCAGCCAAAATGCAGAGAAAAAGAAACATATCACAAATGAAAAAAAATGGAAGAAAGCAAACTACTAGATATAAGTTGAAAACCACAGTTCTAAGGTTACTCAAGAATCTTCTAGAAACCTCCAAGAAACTTAGTGAGACCTTCAAGGATCTTAGTAAGAATGCAAAAAAAAAAAAAAAAAAAAAGGAAAAGGAAAAGGACCAGTCAGAAATTAATCACACACTGACTGAAATAAAGAATAATATACAGGGATTCAATAGGAGATTAGATGGTCCCAAGAATCAAGTCAATGATTTGAAATATGAATAAGCAAAAAACACCCAACCAGAAGAGCAAAATGAAAAAAGAATCCAAAAATATGAAGATAGTGTAAGAAGCTTCTGGGACTACTTCAAGCATACCAACATCAGAATTATGGGGGTGCCAGAAGAAGAGAGAGGGCAAGATGTTGAAAACCTATTTGAAGAAATAATGACAGAAAACTTTCCCTACTTGGGGAAAAAAAAATAGACTTACAAGTCCAGGAAGTGCAGAGAAACACAAACAAGAGGAATCCAAAGAGGACCACACCAAGACATATCATAATTAAATGCCAAGGGCTAAAGACAAAGAGAGAATCTTAAAAGCAGCAAGAGAAAAACAGTTAGTTACCATGCAGGCCAGAAGGGAGTGGCAAGAAATACTCAAAGTGATGAACAGCAAGAACCTACAACCAAGATTACTCTACCCAGTAAAGCTATCATTCAGAATTGAAGGGCAGATTAAGAGCTTCACAGATAAGAAAAAGCTAACGGAGTTCATCACCACCAAACCAGGATTACATGAAATGCTGAAGCGTATTCTTTAAGAAGAGGAAGAAGAAGAAAAAAAAGCTAAAGATAAAAAAAATTATGAACAACAAAGTGACAACAAATACATATCTATCAACAAGTGAATCTAAAAATCAAATGAATAAAAAATCTGATGAACAGAATAAACTGGAAGAATAAACAAGAAATGGAATAAAACCAGGGGCATGGAAACAGACTGACAATTCTCAGAGGGAAAGGGGTGTGGGGGGTGTGGGAAGAGATTAGACAAAGATCTTATATGCATGTATGCATTACCTATGGACACAGACAATAGGGTGGCGAGGGCCTGGGTGGCATGGGGTGGGAACCAGGTGGAGGGGAGCTATGGGGGGAAAAAAGGGGGACATCTGCAATAATCTCAACAATAAATATAAAAACAATGTTAGTAAGATAGTTGATTATTTGGCAAAGCTGATTGAGAAAAATAAAAATACATATAAAACAGAATGAAAGAATGGATAATTACTTCAGAGAGAACAATTATCAAGAAATAAAGAATATTGTAATTACTACAAAAGAATATAATAGGTTTGAAAACCTAGATGAAATGGATAATTTTCTGGTAAAGTATCCAGGATGGGGAAAAAGTAGGTTTATAGTTGTGAGTATTTGAAACACAGAGTTTATTCTTATTATTTTTTAATATTTATTTTCCATAAGAACAACTATAAACCTACTTTTGTCCCACATTGTACAATTTCAATATTGAAGTAAGAATAAAAAATGCTGAATATATCTAGGACTTTGGATTTCACAATTTCAGTGCATTCAAGAAATAGTAATAATAAAACTACATTTACCTGTGCCAAGCACTGTGCTAAGCCCTTGAGTGGAAAATGTGGGCATTGATGACTGGGTCAGAGCTAATTATATGCATTTCTAAATAGGTCTAAAAGAGTATTTTCAAAAGATATAAAATGAAATACTAATGAATAAGAAATTTGTTGTGTCATGGCTTACCAGTATTTTCATAGTGCTACATAAAGTAATTGTACATTTTATATTTGTTGGTTCTTGGATATAATGTCATGTGGCAATATGCAAAGACTTCAAGCCACATGCCGAGACTTTCACCAAATATCTGTCATCCCTTTTTTTCTTCAGTAACTAGACCATCCTTCTCTTCTCCCTCAATGTTAAGCTGGGTGCACTGAAACCAACTAAAGACTACAGTTCCCAGCATCCCTTGAAGTCAGATGAGATCATATGACCACATTTGCAAAGTGTCTGTGCTGGAAGTGATGAATGGTGAAACTTCTAGGTTGGTTCCCTAAAAGGCAGGATTCACTCTCTTACTTCTCCTTTTCTTGTGAACTGGAATGTGGCAGCCTTCCAAGCTGCCATCTGAGGCTGTGGACAGAGCCATGTTTGAGGTTGTGGAACCACAGTGTAGCAGGCAAGCACTAAATACCCAACTGAAGCTTCCTGAGTTTTTATTGCTGAAAAAGTGAAGACTTTTCATCTTTCCTAGAAGGCTGGATTTTATCTAGAGTTCATATGTTAATAAGGATTGATGTGTTATGAAATTTACCATCAAAAGCCTAAGAAGCCAAGAAATATGTTTTCTAGGGTAAGCATATTTACCTAAAAAACAACCTCTCTCTCTCTCTCTCTCTCTCTCTCTCTATATATATATATATATATATATATATATATATATATATATATATATATATACATATATATATATATATATATACACACACACATACATATATATATATATACACATATATATATAGTTGAAGAATATAGTTACATATACTAGTATATGTAACTACATATATCATATAAAATAAAATGGTAATATGCAAATTGACCCTCACACCCTCACACAAGATGGCCACCCCCATGTGGTTAAAGATGGCTGCCTAAAGATGGCTGGCAGGGGAGGGCAGTTAGGGGCGACTGAGCCAGCAGGGGAGGGCAGTTAGGGGCGACTGAGCTGGCAGGGGAGGGCAGTTAGGCATCAATCAGGCTGGCAGGGGAGTGGTTAGGGGGTGATCAGGCTGACAGGCAGGCAAGTGGTTGGGAGCCAGCAGTCCCAGATTGTGAGAGGGATGTCCGACTGCTGGTTTAGTCGGACATCCCCCGAGGGGTCCCAGATTGGAGAGGGTGCAGGCTGGGCTGAGGGACACCCCCCCCCCACCCAGTGAATGAATTTTGTGCATCGGGCCTCTAATTTATATATATATATACATATATATATAGAATATGTAACTATATTCTTCAACTTTGGTTGCAGAAAAACAATAACTAAGGTTGAAATCATAGCCAATGAGTTGTTACTCTAATAAAAACACAAGCACTTACCCTTAGATCTTCCCCAAGTTAAATTATAAAAAATTTTAAAAACTTGATGCTTTGTCAGAGATATGGCAGAAGAATACCTCTAAAATGAAGGTAGTTATCATTTATGATGAAATTTGAAAGGCTTTTATGTTGTGTGTATGTACGCATGAGGGTGGGCACATGAGCATATGGGTGGGTGTAAGAGAACAGCTAGAACTAGGATTTACAAAAATATATTTCAATGTTTTTATTTACTTAATATTTCTATGGTTTTAAAATAGAGCCTTAGCAAAAATAAATAATAATAGGGCCTTTTCTTTCCCCTCTACCAAGGAAAGCATGTTGTTTTATAACACATTAGGAAATAGGATGTAAGGTTTTACTAAAGAGATTCAGTTGGCAAAATTAGAGTTGGGACACTTCCAAGTTCCCACATGGAATATAATAAATTCTCCAGAGAGATGACCTCTCACTAGGAGTCAGCCATTGGGCTAGCCTGGAAGTCAGCACATGAAGAATTACACCCAAAACACATAAAGTTTAATAGGCAAAAACCCATGATGAAACACCAGCAAAGCACTTTATTTTTTATATTAGTTCTTCTAAAAAGGGAACTTAGTTTTCTTTGCCTCAAAAAGTGTGTGTTTTAGAGGAAAAATTGTAACAGCTTAATATAAAAAACACAACCATATTTTATAACTACAATTATTTTTAGGGAGCATATCAATATTAGTTATGATAATATTATTAATCTTGATACTTGCAATGTGTTGGGACCAGTGCTGAGTACTTTGCATACATTTATGTCAATCTTTTCATCTAACAATTTAATGAATGAGGCATTATGATTCCCATTTGTAAGATGAGAAAACTGAGGTACATTGAAATTAATTTGCCCAGGTTCAGACCAATAGTAAATGATAGAAAGAATTCAAAATCAGGTCTGTCTGATTCCAAATCCAATCACCATCACGGGGCTTCATGTTTTGACCAAGTCAAATAGAGAGGATCTGAGGAATTCTAGTATATTAAACTGAGAAGGGAAATTCTAGATTAGTAAAATACCAGAGGATTCTTTAGGCAATATCCTATATAATAAAGAGGTAATATGCAAATTGACCATCACTCCAATACACAAGATGGCTGCCCCAGGTGGACACAAGATGGCCGCCACAAGATGACCTACAGGGGAGGACATTTGTGGGCCATCAGACCAGCAGGGGAGGGCAGTTGGGAGGGACCAGGATTGCAAGGGAGGGCAGTTTGGGGAGATCAGGCCTGCAGGGGAGGGAAGTTGGGGGAGACCAGGCCTCCAGGGGAGGGCAGTTTGGGGTGACCAGGCCAGCAGGGGAGGGAAGTTAGGGGTGACCAGGCCTGCAGGGAAGGCTGGCAAGAGAAGGAAGTTAGGAGTGACTGGGCCAACAGGGGAGGCAGTTAGGGGTGACCAGGCTGGCAGGGGAGGGCTGTTAGGGGCAATTGGGCTGGCAGGGGAGCACTTAGGCATTGATCAGGCTGGCAGGAGATTGGTTAGGGGGTGATCAGGCTGGCAGGCAGGCGAGCGGTTGGGAGCCAGCAGTCCTGGATTGTGAGAGGGATGTCTGACTGCCATTTAGTGGGATTGGGCTTAAACGGGCAGTCGGACATCCCTCAAGGGGTCCTAGATTAGAGATGGTGCAGGCTGGGCTGAGTTACAACCCCCCACCCTGTGCACGAATTTTGTGCACTGGGCCTCTAGTATAAAATATATACATGGAAGTACATTTATTCAATGTTAAGTCTAATGTTTCCATACATTTAACTGTTCAGATTGTGTTTTCTGGCTACTGGAAAGCGATGGCTCCCGCAGACACACATAAACTTATTTCCTCCTTTGGTGTAAGCTTTATAAATGGTTCTATGTTTGTGTTTACTCAAGCACATTTATAGATATTAAAATATCAGCTGATGCTATTCATCTTTTAGAACTTTATCAAAAGGAAGTGCATTATGTGAGCAATAAACATTAGTATGGTCTTAGTTTTATTGAAAACTGTGTTTCTTTAGAGATAGTTTAAGCTATACCTTGGACTAGAGGACATGGCTGAAAGCTAATAAATCCATAATATAACATTTAAAGCCATTTGACGCTCCCTGAGTACAGTCAAATGACTTTTAACATTATGAAACCTGCCATGTCTTTGAAGGACAAATGAATGGCCTGCAACTCAACCAACTGTGCTATTTCCTATAAGAATTAGCATCTCTCCTCCTAAAGCATTAGCTTATAAAACTGAAGACAATTTTTTTTTTTTGGCAGAAAATTAACTGAGGTTTCAGGTGGTGTCTCTGAATTTTATTGACATGAGAATTAAAACCACCTCTCACAATCAGAACATTATATTAAAAATAAATTTCATAGTTAGGTAAGCATCTATGATAAGATTTATTCATTTTTGTCCTAACATTAGGTAAAAACACTTTTATCACGGGATTCTGATATTCATCCCTAATATTTTGAAAGATTGTTGGTTTTGCTATTGATATTCTTCAGGAAAAAATGTTAATCTTCTCATGACCCATAAACATTTTATATTTCTGTTAAGGAGACATGTGAGAAATAGTCAAAAGATCTGAAACACATTCTATGAATCAGGTGTCAACAGAGACACAGAAACAAGAGGAGATTTCCTATAGGAATTGGCTCATGTGGTTATGGGGATCAAGAAGCCCCGTGGTTTGCAGTCTACAAGCCGGAGACACAGTGGAGCTGGTGTGATTCAAAGGCCTGAGGACCAGGAGGCCCGGTGTCTGAGGGCAGGAGGAGAACATCTCAGCACAAGCAGAGAAATAATTCACCCTTCCTCCCCCTGATTGTCCCTTCTATTCAGTCCTCTCCAGGGAGGATGATGCCACCTGAATTCTTTTTTTAAAATATGTTTTTATTGATTTTAGAGAAAGGAAGGGAGAGGGACAGAGAGATAGAAACATCGAAAAGAGAGAAACATCGATCAGCTGCCTCCTGCATGATCCCCACTGGGAATCAAGTTCACAACCTAGGCATGTGTACTGATGGGGAATTGAACCAGCAACCCGTTGGTGCATGGGATTACCAACCAACCAACCGAGTCACACGAGCTGGGGCCCAGCTGAATTCTTTACTCAGCCCAATGTGCATCTTTTCAAGAGATACTCTTATGGACTCACTCAAAAATACTATTCACTAGCTGTCTGTGCCCAATCAAGTCGATGCATAAAATTAACCATCACACATATGTAACTGGTGTATCTGAAGGAGAGAGAGAGAGAGAGAGAGAGAGAGAGAGAGAGAGAGAGAGAGAGAGAGAGAGAGAGAGAGAGATTTGAAGGGACAAATATTGAGAATTGTTCCAAAACTTACCAAAGTCTTTAATTCACAGATTCAAGAAATTCAGTATTCCCTAATAGAAGAAAATATAAAGAAAACCAAATGTAGGCACATTATCATAAAACTGCTGAAAACAAAGACAAAGAAAAAATATTTAAAGCAGTGGGAAAACCCCACAGTATCTTCAAAGCAGCAAAAACTAGACTGATGGTTGACTTTTCAAGAGAAACCACAAAGCCAGTCCAATGGAAATACATTTCTAGAACACTAGAAGAAAAATTCCCTGTAAAGAGTTCTAGTAAAAATATCTCTCAGAAAGGCAAAATAAAGACATTATCAGACAAAACTAAAGCTGAGATATTACCACTACAATGAATGTTAAGTAAGTTCTTTAGAAAGAAGACAAATGATTACAGAGAAATACAATTGGATGAAGAAAATAAGCAGCAGAAAGGGTAAATGTATAGATAAGAGTGAAGAAAATTAGCTGTTAAAAACTTGTGGGATTTTTTTCATAGCAGCACAATTTACCATAGCTAAGATTTGGAAACAGCCTAAGTGCCCATCAGCAGATGAGTGGATTAAAAAACTGTGGTACATCTACACAATGGAGTACTACGCTTTGGTAAAAAAAGAAGGAATTCTTACTATTTGCAACAGCATGGATGGACTGGAGAGCATTATGCCAAGCGAAATAAGCCAGTCAGAGAAAGATAAATATCACATTATCTCACTCATTTATGGAATATAATGAACAACATAAACTGATGAACAAAAACAGATCCAGAGACAAAGAAGCATCGATCAGACCATCAAATGTCAGAGGGAGGGTAGGGGAGGTTGGGAATAAGGGGGAGAGATCAACCAAAGGACTTGTATGCATGCATATAAGCCTAACCAATGGACACAGACACCAGGGGGGTGAGGGCATGAGTGTGTGTGTGTGTGGGGGGGGGGGGATGAGAGGGCAGTGGGGATAAGGACACATATGTAATACCTTAATCAATAAAGAAAAATACTTGTGGGATTTATAACATGTAGTAGAAAATACATGACACATGAATAGTGCAAAAGGTGAGAGGGAGTTGATAGGGTTAAACTATTGCGAGGTTTTTTGCTTATCTTAACAGGAAAATGCATACGAGAGGCACTATTGAATCAAGGAGCACATTGAAATCTTCAGTATCACTGATGAAAACACACAAGGCTGTGTAACTAAGATGCTCCTAGAGGAAGATAAATGGGATGTTTTAAAAAATGCCTGATTATTCTAAGAGAAGAAAGAAATGAAGAAGTAATGATCAAAGAAAAGAGGGACAAAATGAGACAAATAACAAGATGGTGGACCAAAACCACTTCCATGAAAGAACATGGCCTCTCCTTGGAGGAAGGGCTGACTCTAGGACGGAGGCAGAGAGCATGCAAGATGGGCCTGGACAGACCCTCCATGATGGATCTGTGTCACGGGCAGGCAGGAGCTCACTGGAGGAGCTCCCAAAGGCCAAAGCTGTGGCCATCTGAGCAAGGACACATGAGGTATAAAAGAAATCTCCATGAGACCACACTGATATAAAAGCAGGGGGAGAGTGAACAAATCTTTGTCCTGACAATTCCAAACAATTATAGACACTCCACCCTCGAGGAGCCGGAGCCCAATCTCCACTTCCAAAGGAGGGGCTGTGAAAGGGGAGTGGGAGGGACAGGGACTTCCTGGGGGAGGAGCCCATAAAACAGCACTGGGTCAGCGATCAAGGTTCATCAGTGGTGATAAGCGTGTTCATGTATGTACCCTTGAGGGGGCAGCATCTTACCTCTGCAGTCCTCCAAAAACATAACCCCAGTACAATCATGGAGAAATGGACCAATCCCAACTGTGAGATGTACTACAAAACTGTCAAGTCATAAAAATTAGGGAAACAGGAACAACAAGGAGAAGCCTAAGAAAATACAACCAAAGTGGGGTCGAGGGTGAGATCATGGAAAATAACATTAGGTAAAAATAAAGAAAATCTGAATTAAATATGAACTTCCATTGAAGTACCGATATTGGTTCATTAACTATAACAAATTTTATTTTAATTAAAGATACTAATAACAGGGAACACTGGTGCAGAGTCACTGTGAACTCTCCAAACAATCTTCTCAACTTTTATTTTTAAAGTTGTTAAGGTCAATCCTTCTGCTCAGACTCCTTTCCCCGCCTGCTGTCAGTGGTGGGCTGGCGAATGTTCCACAGCCAGCCCTGAGGTTGGACTGGGAGCCTTCATGCATAGCATTTGCCACTCGTTAATTCCCACCCCATGGCCAAGTTCAAATGCTCAGTTCCATGTTGAGAAGAGATGCAATTGGCAGCCAGTAGGAGCCTACTGGTCTCCAGGTCCGAGAAGCCAAGTGGCAGGGCAGCTGCCACTGACCTTGAGTGTGAACACTGCCAAGCCCGTGGAAAGGCACCTGTGCTCTGACAATCATGACCTCTAGACCCACAGAATCGCATTTTCAGCGACATATTCCCTGAGTGCGTCCCAGAGAGTGGTGGTGAGCTGGGCGGCTCCCGTGTCCACTCCTCAGTTCCTGGCCTGTGGCTCTGCCTGTCAGGGACACGGCCCGCATCACGTGATGATTCACGTGTAGACTGCATCTCAGAGAATGGCTCCCTACCTCAGAATCTTATCTCTGAGTCTGTGCTGACAGGTCACTCCATTGATTTGTCACCTGTCTAGTTGGAAGGACCAGTGGGTCCCTTGGCTATGTGCCCACTGCTGAACCTCTTCTGCCATAAAGGGGTGACCCAGGGGGCCCAGCGTCCTCTCAGTTTGACTGAACTTTAGACAGGCTCTCAGCCCTCACCTCCACTTCCTTAGAGCACAGCTTTAGAAAACATGTAATTATAGATTCTTCCTCTGTCCCTTTGGCATGGAAATGTTTTTAAAAGTTTCTTGAAAGATTTCTACCCCAGAAAAGTCTTCCTTCAGACCTAGAGCCATTCTTCTGAAATGCCATCATGCAGGAAGATAGAGCCCAGTGTCCCAGACTGTGGGAGCGTAGGGGCCCGACTGTAGGAATTACACTCAGCAAACACAGATGGCTAATCCCGGGGAAAAACATCTGCAAACTCAGGAAAAGCTAAATGTGTTCGACACAGCCACTGACCACACTCCCCACGACTCTCCATGATACCCCCCGAGTCCCCCCGACTCCCCACAACACCCCACCACACCCCACGACTCCCCATGACTCCCCATGACACCCTCTAACTCCCCACGGCAGCCCACGACTCCCCACCACAACCCACGACTCCCCACGACTCTCCATGACACCCCCGACTGCCCATGACTCTCCATGACACCCACTGACTCCCCACAACACCCCACGACTCCCCCATGACACCCCACAACTCCCCATGACATCCCACCACTCCCCAAGGCAGCCCATGACTCCCCACCACACCCCACAACTCCCCATGACTCCCCACGACACCCTCCGACTCCCCATGACACCCCACAACTCCCCACGACTCCCCATGGCAGCCCACGACTCCTCATGACAGCTGCAGCCTCGCCTGGGGCTCCATGCAGCACACAGAAGCCCTCCTGCCTGGCTCCAGCACAGCAGAGCTCCGGCTAAGCTTCGCCTTCTCTCCCATGTTGCAAGAGCCTTGAAACAAGTCTTCCTTGACTATTTAACTTGGTTCGGTGCCATTTTCCTGTGACTGTGGGTCTCCAGGGCCACGCTGATCCTGAGAGGAACACTTTGAGTGAACCTGGCACTTTGGGTATTGGGGCGAGCTGAGGCCCCCCGGGCGGAAAGGTCATATCACACACAGGGTCGGATGGATCCCGCTCCTTCCGTGGTAGAATGAATCTCTTCGTAGTGGAAGGGAGAATTCTATTTATTTTTTAAATGCTTCATGCTTTTAATTTTTGTTTTCATGGATCTCTAACATATATCTGCAATCATTTCTATTTTTACTGCTCAATAAACATTGTGTTAAAAAATATGGATGCACATATCATAATATCTTAAAGTAGAAGGAAACCCAATGTTGTTGAGATGACTGAAATACCTCTCTGCAGGGAAACAAGCAAGCCAAGTATCGAGTGGTCTCTAAGTTGGAATGCTATCTCCTGAATCCCAGATGCTGGGCTGGTTCTGCGACTGTCAGGAGTGAACCAGATGTGACTGCTGTGCTTCCAGTGTCCCCTGGCTTTCTGAGAGCCTGTCTCCTCTTATTAAAAGGGTTAACAATCCTATTGTGTAATGATCAAGTTATTGCTAGACTATTTCCATAATATGTGCCATTTTTGTCCACTCTAAAATAATGTGCTGTTTCCTCCCAAGTGAATTGTTAAAAAATCAGGAACAGATGAAAAGTCTGGGGCGCTGTTCTTCCCACCCCCTCCTTTCCCATCAGTGTCAGGAGCGAGGGATTCAGCCCATGCAGGGTGTGGTCTGGGTGCTGGTAGAGAACTCTGACATCCTCCAGGTTATTGTTTTACTGCCATTTTCAGAGTCAGAAACATAAGGCTTCTCCCAAGAGGAAGTGGAAATAACGACCTCAGCTCCACTCAAACTTTGCCACCGTCTCCAGAGCCAGGGAAGATGCCCTCAGCTGTATGGCAGCTGCTTGCCCAACCAGCAGATTGCTATGCTCTTGATTGGCCTGTGCGCACACTCTTCCCACCTCCGGACAACACAGCGGGCAGCGTGTGCTTCCTCACACAGAACAGCCCTCATCCTGAAAAAGCATCTTCCGTGAATTCTTCCACTTCACCTCCTTTTACCTTTCTCCCCCGCCCGAGGCAAAGGGACTGGGGATTGGCCCAGTGGGAAGTAAAAGGGAATGTGCATGGTCTTCCTCTGAGAGGAGAAGGGAGCGTCAGCAGTGAAGGCTCTCCCTGAATCCTCTCTAGACGTTTGCAGAACACAAAACAATGCCTTAACCATGGTGAACTTGCACTCAACACTCCCCTAGTGGTTTATATTAAATCCATTTATCCAGTTAAGTTTTATTTGTATTGTCTGACTGTTATATTCAAAGCATTGGTTACTTACACCTTGCAATCACACTTTTGGGGAAACTTATTTTTGCTGCGAAACATGACTTTGCTGGTTCTATTGAGTCACGTGTTCATTCATGTGTGCCCTTTCTTTACGTGACTGCGTGGGGTGGCCAGTAAAGCTGTAGGCTCTTAGATGATAGAGCCCTGGGGAGGTAGCTCCTCCGGCCCAGGCCCTGCACGGTGCTCAGTGATACTAGAAGGCTGAGGTCTAATGGCCAGAGTCAAGCGCCATAGGCGCTGCAGCAGGAAGGCTTCCCACTGCAGAAAACAATTCGCATCGAAGCCGATCGCATGGGTTTGGTCTGCAGTGAGTGCCACGGTCGGCAGGGGCTGCAGGGGCCATGGTCACACATTTCATCCAACCTGCTGTTAGATTAGATTATAAGCCCTGGAACAAGTTCAGATCATTCGTTTCTTGGTTCTCAACTACAATATGACACCCCATGTGTGTGTCACAGTGAAGGTGTGGTTCTGGAACAAGTTGCTTTCTAATGTACTCAGGTGGACTCACACCTGCCTCTAGAGTGACGTCATCACTCACTATGCTCTCTGTGCTGCAGACACCAAACACAGGGAGCATTTCAGGACTTTCATTCGCCTTTCTAAATGTTTCACTCCAACTGGTGGTGTGTTATGAAGAGAAATTCAACAAGAATCAAAATTATTTCAGGCATAATCAATAATTTGCAAGTTAAGGACAGAGCAGGAAAATAAAAATAGCCTATTTTAAATCCATACCTGATTTAACACATATCTTTGTTGGTCATATATTATGGGCAAGGCCATTGTGCTAAGTGTGGTAGGGTGTTCAGAAATTTGTGACAATAACTTATGTCCAAGAAGGGAAATTGAAAACGCTGAAATTCACACTGCAAGGTTACTGATCCTACAGTCCCCAACAGAGATGGGCAACGGATCGAGCTGTGTCTCATCAGCAAACTTCCCAGGAACAAAAAGTTAAGTTTAAAAGAACTTGTAATAAGGTGGACAAAAGTGACCAAAAATAAACCAACTAAAGTCAATTCAACTTATTTAAAAAATATTATTTATTTTAAACAGTTCATGTACAGAACTCCCCTCTCCCACCCCAGCAGCTCATAGGTTTCATTAAAAAACAGTTTTCTGTTTTAAGCTGAGACCCCGGCTTTATCTGCACTTGGTGGTGTGTCTGCTAATTTGACAACATGGCTCTTGTTACGGGCAAATCATTACTAACACGTCTGGTGTCATTACTGAGAAAGGCGAATTTTTTCAGTAGGGGATGGGCTGGCCCATAGGATTAACATGCGAGCTTTCATTTTGTCAGTCAAATCCTGCAAATTCTTAGGTCAGATGAGCAGGCCAGTCTGCATGTAGAAATCAGGCCACATGCCTGGGATGGAAACGGCCACGCTGGACGCAAAGAGCAAGTGAGCGCTTCAGAGGCTGTAACTTAAAGAGCATTTTTAGCTTCCTGTTCACTTTATTGAACTTTCTACGTCCTTCTTAAGTAAAGACTGTTTCTGGTTACAAATGGCTTTCATTGGGAGACGTGGCCTTTCCTTCTGCTCTTGGGGAAAACAGACTGACCCTCTGGGTGAGGGGCAGGACCGGCGGGGCGGCCTGGCACGTGGCCTGTTCCGGGCCAGCCCAGTGCTCCCTGCGCAGCGGGCTGTGCCCTCTGGTCCCAGCGTCCCAGGGTTGCGCCCCTCAACTTCTCCCACGTTCTTGGCGGAGGAAAGCTCCCGCGGACATGTGTCCCCACCGCCGCGTCCTGTCCCTGATGGTCCCCTCCCCTCAGCGCCCCGCAGCGCTGCAGGCGGGTGCTCCGGGCCACAGGCACCCTGCTTCTGCGCCCTGCTGCGGCCTTGGAGGGGGGCCCTTCTCCCCCGGAGCTCAGCGGCCGGGCCCCGCCCCCTGAGCGTGGCCGCTCTGCCGGGGAGACTCAATGGCTGCCTGCACCACAGTTGGCTTCCTCCAGATTCCCTCAACAAATGCATGCCTTTGCAATGTGCATTCTTCCTTCTTTCTTTAAATTTTAAATTAAATTTAATTTTTCCCATCACTATGTATCCCATCTATGCCTCCTGCATCTCTACCCCCTCCCCGCCACCCCTCAATCCCAGCTGCTGTCCATGTCCAGGAGTTCTCTCTCTCTCCTTTTTTGCTCAATTCCTCCCCCACCCCCACTCTCTCCTGCTCTCTATCTATGAGTCTGGTGCTATTTTGCTTGGTGGTTCAGTTTGTTCATGAAATTCCACATTTGAGTGAGATCATGTGGTCATGTCTTCCTCTGACTGGCTTACTCCTGTAACAATTCTATGATTTCCTCTTTCTGTTCAAAAGTTTGAATCCTTTCAGCCTCACCTGTGCCCCTCACTCCCTCATCACCTTACTGAGAGCTGACTGATGGACAGGGGACAGGGAAGGCGCATGCCCAAAGCTTCCAACGGACACTGTGACACATGGCTATCACAGGCTAGAAACTGTCCCTGGTCTCTGAAGTCCTGTACCACCTCCCCGGAGGCCAGGACCAGCGCCCAGTCATCCAGGGGAGCTTGCACTTGCCAGGCTTCTACAGACAGGACCAATGCAGGGGTGCTGGCCTTTCTCTAACTCCTTCCGCAGACTGTTGAGAGCCATCCCCGTGTTCAGTGTGTCAAAGGTCCCTTTCTCGTGACTTCTGGGGCAGATTCCAGCCGCATGAATAGGCCACCAGATCTTCAGCCAACTGCCCATAAGCAATTTGGTTGTTTCCAGCTTTTGACTATTTCTAATAAAGTTGCTATGAATATTTGTGCACAAGTCTTTGTACAGACATCCCTTTCTTCCTGGGAGAGTACGTAGGAGTAAGACAGCAGGAGGATTCATTAGGAGTGCGCTCGGCATTGTAAGCTGTCTGGCCACTTTCTGGGTGCTCACAGCATTTGGTAGGCCTCCCAGCTGCGCACGAGGGGACAACTGCCACCACATCCCCCCAACACCTCACACAGTCCCTGTGTAAATTTAGATGCTGTAAGAGGTGGGTAGTGGAATCTCCTATGGTTTGAATTTTCTTTTTCCCTAATGATGGTGAGCATCTTTCCATGTGCTTATTTGAAATCTAATGCGTATTCTTTGGTAACATGTCTGTTCAACGTTTTGGCCATTTTTCCTGTGTTTATTGACTTGGCGTGTTCTCTGTATATTCTGGATGCAAGTCCTTTAATAGATCTGCACTCTGCAAATTGTTTTTCCCAGTTTGAGGCTTACCTTTCAAAGAGCAGATGATTTGTAACATGAATGAGGTCCAGTTTATCATTTTTATTTTATAAGTTTTGTTTTTGACATTGTATATAAGAAGTGTTTGCCTCATCCAAGGTCACAAAGATTTTCTCTATGCTTCTTTCTGGAAGTTGTAAAGTTTTAGGTTTTACACTTGGGTCTAGGATAAATGTTGAGTTAATTTGTGTGCCTGGTGCAGGAATCCATTAAATTTTACTTATGGATATGCAATTGTTTCAGTATCACCTATTGGAACGCCATCCTTTCTCCACTGAATGGCCTTTGCATTTTGTTCCAAATAATTTGTCTCTATGTAGGTGCACATTTTTTTGCACTCTGTTCAATTCTATCGATCTATTGATCTATCTTGATGCAAATATCATGCTATATTGATTCCTGAGGTTTTATTTTGTCTTAAAATCTAGTAGTATTAGCCCTCCCCCTTTCAGACATGGTTCTTTTACCAAGTGAGTATGCCTATTCTAGGTCCTTTAAGTTTTACTACAAATTTTAGTATAAGCTTATAAATTGCTTTAAAAAATGCTATCATTATTCATGGTGGCCAAGACATGGAAACAATCAAAGTGTCCTGCAATAGAAGACTGGATAAAGAAGATGTGGTACAGCCCTATCCAGGTTGGCTCAATGGATAGAGCATCAGCCTGCAGACTGAAGGGTCCTGGGTTCAATTCCGGTCAAGGGCACATGCCCAGGTTTCGGGCTCGATCCCCAGTAGGGGGTGTGCATGAAGCAGCCTATCAGTGATTCTCTCTCATCATTGATGTTTCAATCTATCTCTCCCTCTCCCTTCCTCTCTGAAATCAATAAAAATATATTTTTAAAAAAGATGTGGTCCATATACACAATGGAATACTACTCAGCCATAAGAAAGGATGAAATACTGCCATTTGCAACAACATGGATGGACCTTAAGAACATTTCGCTAAATGAAGTAAGTCAGTCAGAAAAAGCTAAGAGCCATATGATTTCACTCATATGTAGGATATAAACTGAAATTCGTGAACATAAACAGCAGTGTGGTGGTTGCCAGGGGGAAGTGGGTTTGAGGAGAAGGAGTGGGGGGAAGAGGGGGTCCTAATATATGGTGACAGGAAAAGATCTGACTCTGGGTGATGGGCACATGGTGCAATATACAGATCTTGTAACATAGAAACCCACACCTGAAATTTGTGTTCATGTTGACCAATGTCACCCCAATAAATTTAATTAAAAATGCTGTCATTTTAAAAATTTTATTGAATTAAAATTTACATAGCATAAAATTCACACATTTTATGTGTGCAGTTGAAAGATTTTAAACAAATATATGGAGTTATGCAAGCACCACAATTCTGTTTTAGAATATGTTCATCATCCCAAAAGATCCACCTTATCAATCTGCAGTCACTTTCCTTTCTTATAGCCAGCCCTAAGCAACCACTATCTCTCTCTCTCTCTCTCTCTCTCTCTCTCTCTCTCTCTCTCTCTCTCTCTCTCTCTCTCTCTGCATTCGCCTTTCTGGACATTTCATAAAAATGGAATCTACACTGTACAGGACTGCATCTACCTTCTTTTACTGAACATTGTGTTCGAGCTTCTTCCATGTTGTTGCATGTGTCAGCATTTCATTCTATTTCATTGTTTGACAGTTTCCATTCTGTGGCTAGCCAGGTTCACAGGAGCCACTTACCCGATAATGAACCAGATTAGTCCAGATTTTTGCATCTGTGAATGATGCTGCTGTGAACATTTGCATGCAAGTCCATGTGGGATGTACACTGTCATTTCTCATGGGTAGACTCCTAGCATTGCAATTGGTGGGCCATATGCTAAGGATGTGTTCAACTTTAAAAAAACAGATTTAATTTTTTAGAGTCATCAGAAGTTCACTGCAAAATTCAGCAAAAAGTACAGAGTTCCTATAAATTCCCCACACATGCACAACCTCCCCACCATCATGGCCCCCACCAGAACAGTGGTTAGCTATACTCAGTGAACCTACAGTGATACACCATCACCACCCAAAGTCCATGTTTACATGGTAGTATGCTCTGTGGGGATGTACAATGACACACACCCACACTTGCAGTAGCATACAGAGCATTTCACCGCTTTAAAGTCCCCTGTGCTCCGTATAATTACCCCTCCCCCTTCTTTGACCCCTGGAAACCACTGATTTCTCACTGTCTCCATGGTTCCCTTTTACAGAGGGCATAGGGGTGGAACCACACAGTCTTGTAGTCTTTCAGACTGGCTTCTTTCACTTCACAATATGCATTTATGGTTCTTTCATGTATTTTTCAGGGCTTGCTAGCTCATCTCTTTTTACCACTGAGTAATATTCCATTGTCTGTATGGACCACAGTTTGTGCGTCCCTTCACCTCCTGAAGGACATCTCGGCTGCTTGGAGATTCTGGCCGTTATGGATAAGCTGCTATAAACATCTATGTGCGTGTTGGTTGTGAACCTAAGTTTCTAACTCATTTGGGTAAATACCAAAGAGTGTTGAGAGCTGGCTTGTATGGAAAGAGTGTGTTTAAATTTGTGAGAAACCCTCCAACTGTCTTCCAAAGTGGCTGCCCTGTGCGCATCCCACCACCCTGGGCGAGAGTTCCTGCTGCTCAGGTCCTGCCAGCACTTGGTGTTGTCAGCATTCTGATTGGTCGCCACTCTAACAGGTTGTTGTTTGAATTTTCAATTCCCTAAGGACATAGGAAGGGAACGTCTATGTACATCTTCTTTGCTGAGATGTCTGTTCATGTGACCATATTTTAAAATATATATTTTTATTGATTTCAAAGATGAAAGGAGAGAGAGGGGGAAACATCAATGATGAGAGAGAATCATTGATCGGCTGCCTCCTACACACCCCACACTGGGGATCTAGCCTTCAACCCGGGCATGTGCCCTGACTGGTAATTGAACCGTGACCTTCTGGTTCATAGGTAACGCTCAACCACTGAGCCACACCTGCCAGGCTTGTGTCCATTTTTTAATCATTTTTTTTTTTATTTTCTTATTGTTGAGTTTTAAGTTCTTTGCATATTTTCAATAGCAGTCTTTAATCAGACATGTGTTTGGCTAATATTTTCTCCTAGTCTATCCTGTGATTCTCTTGATGCTGTCCCTTAAACAGTAGATTTTAAAAGTTGAATATAGCCCAGTTTATCCATTTATGAACACAGACAGCTTTGCCATTATATCAAAAAGGTCATTGCCACAGCCAAGGCCACTTAGGTGTCCCCTCTCTTATCTCTAGTTTCCACTTTACCTCGAGGGCTGTGACCCACTGACTTCATCGGAGTGAAAGGTGCACTGGCTTCTGTCTATGAGCAGGGAACGGAGTACGCGCCAGACCCCACCACATCCCCACCTCAGGCTCAGAAAACTGTTTGGGGTTCAAGTCACGCAGTGTATGGTATTCTGCATTGACTGCTGAGCTAAGACACCATACACTTACAAGGCCTCATCTTCCCATAATCAGAGAAAGGACCTAACGGTGAAGTTCACGGTCCACTACACCGTTCTTTGGTGTTGTCATCAACCAGGACCCTCTTGGTTTTTAGACAGAAACTCAGCTGGAAAAAAAAAAAAGGAAGAACCGAATGCAGTAAAGGAACCCACTGGCTTGAGTAACTGGGAAGCCTACAGGGAGAATGAATCACGGGGCTCAGACATCCTGTTAGAATCCCACCTGTGGGCTCCCCTTCTGCCACGCTCCCCCGCCCCCGCCCTCCTGGTGCCCTCTGCGCCCTCCCACAGGGCGGGGTGGGGGGCGGGGGCTGAGGATGACACTCTCCTGAGCTCCTTGCAGGCGGTGTCCTGCTGGCTGCATGAGCGCGTTCCCGCAGGTGCAGGTGCAGGTGCGAGGGGAGGAGAGGCCTGCGACCCGCTTGCCCCGGGCTTTCCAGGGGGCCCCACAGCCGCGTGGCCCGCACCCGAGAGCCCGGGATGGAAAGCTGCCCGGGATCTTGCATTTCTGACTTCCTGACATTACCAACGCCCTTTAGCCCTCGGCTTTGCAGCCTCCGCTGTGGGCCCGGGGCTGGGCTTGGAGGGCCCAGGAAGCTCCTTTCCTGACAGAAAACGGATGCGGCAACAGGACTGGAAACCCCTTACCGGCTCTGGAACAGTAAGGACAGGACCCCTGTAGTATCCATGCCCATGTCCCCAAGTAAGCATCACCCTTCCTAGGCCACTGCCCAGGTCTGAAAAGTACCACTAAGTTTGGGCGCAACGGTAGGAAGTTCCCCATAGCGACAGGATGGGTGGGGGACCGGACCGTCAGGGAACAGTCACGAACGATGGGAAAGGAGACATTTCCACGGGAAAGGAGACATTTCCACGGGAAAGGAGACATTTCCACGGGAAAGGAGCAGAAGTGAAGTTAGGGAGGCTGTTCTCTTCACCAACAGAGCAGTTATCCTCTACGGGCTGTGGGCTTTACTTTTTATGAAAAATGGAGTCAATTGTATTGCCCAATGAATTGCACGCTACTTATTGGGGGTGGAGATTTTGAAATCCTGTTACCATTTTCTTTAACAAATAGCAATTGCGTTCAGTTGAATTTCCTGAATCATGTCTATCAGTGCGCTGAGAAGTTAATGAAGGGAGAGAAACACCGCACTGCATACGTTAGAAACAAAAGCTGTAATCTTCCATCTCTCCAGCAGAGCTCAAACTTTTTTTCCCCACCTTAGCAACTGATCATAAAAAATTCATATAAATTGATAATAGAAAAATAGTCCTAGGATGTGAAGTATGGCAGAGAAACTACAGTTACCATTGTGATAACTATGTATGGTGCCAGGTGGGTACTTGAAATATTGGCAGGATCGCTCTGTAAAGCATGATTGTCTAACTACCTGAGACTGACACAAAATTATATTGAATGTATACTGCAATTGAAAAATAAAATAAATTCAATTTATATATAAAACGTATTTTATATATTGCAAACATTTTCTTATATGTTTCTTTTATAAATTTTGAACTTTTAAAGCTTGATATATTGAATTACAAGAAATTGGAAACTAATAGATTGTCCTATGTGCTAGGCCAGTGGTCAGCAAATTCATTAGTCAACAGAGCCAAATATTAACAGTACAACAATTGAAATTTCTTTTGAGAGCCAAATTTTTTAAACTTAAACTTCTTCTAACGCCACTTCTTCAAAATAGACTCGCCCAGGCCGTGGTATTTTGTGGAAGAGCCACACTCAAGGGGCCAAAGAGCTGCAGGTGGCTCACGAGCCACAGTTTGCCGACCACTGTGTTAGGCTATTTATTTCTCTTCTTACACAATACTTGAAATATTTAAAATCAGGGGGATTTGTTCTAGGTCTGTGAAATATGCCATTGGTATTTTAATAGGGATTGCATTGTATCTATAGATTGTTTTGGGTAGTATGGACATTTTAATGATGTTGATTCTACCAATCCATGAACACGGTGTATTCTTCCACTTGTTTATATCTTCCTCCATCTCTTTTATCAACATCCTGTAGTTTTCTGAATACAGGTCTTTTACCTCCTCAGTTAAGTTTATTCCTAAGTATCTTAATTTTTTTGTTGCAATGGTAAATGGGATTTTTTTTGTTTCTTTTTCTGAGAGTTCATTATTGGCATATAAAAATGCCATAGATTTCTGGGTGTTATGCTAAGCGAAATAAGCCAGTCAGAGAAATGTAAGTATCACATGATTTCACTCATATGTGGAATCTAATGAACAAAATAAACTGATGAACAAAAATAGATCCAGAGACATAGAAACATCAAACAAATTGTCAAACCTCAGAGGGAAGGCAGGGGAGGTAGGTGGGTTGGAAGAGATCAACCAAAGACCTTGTAAGCATGTGTGCATAACCCATGGACACAGATGATAAGGTGGTGAAGGCCTGGGGTGGGGAGCAGGGGCGGGCTGGAAGAGGTCAATGGGAGAAACGGGGGATATATGTAATTCTTTCAAAAATAAAGATTTAAAAATAAATAAATAAAGTGCAGGGGGGAATGTTTTGGTTAGGGCAGGGCTGCAGAGCTGTTACAGAGACATAACAACAGAGGGCATGTGCAAGAAAGACATTTCTTTCCTCTTGTTACTGTCTCACTTACCCGCAGCTGTGACCAATGGGCAGACAGTTCTCCTCACAGTCATTCAGAGATGCCAGGTCCCCAACTGGGCGTCTCCTCCATGTCACATGGTGTTCTCCCAACCTCCAGGTTTTATGCTGGGTCGATGACATGTGTTGGCTGAAGCCTTTGTAACAGAAAGGACATTGGGCCTGTAGAGACTGCCTGGGAAGGCACATGAGCATTTCCTTAATTATTGTCAGCTGAGTCCAGTGGTACTGGCAGAGCCACGTCCTGGAAACATACCATGCCAGAGGCAGGAGTGTTGTCAGCCTGACCCTTAGCTCAGGTGCCAGGGGGTGTGTTTCATTATTTAAGTTCAGCCAGGAGCAAGGAACGGATGCAATTTTCTGGGCTCAGCCAGGAGTGACAATTACAAAGAAGCCACAAGAATGAAGAATTACAGCTTGATCTTTAACCATGATTTCACATAATTACCTTTGTTTTAAACTCTAGTAAAACTTCCTGGAATCATGCTGTATATAGTAAACACTCTGGGTCACTGTCCCTCCATCAAAGGGTAGCATCCCACCTGGTCCCAGCTTTCCCTACTGTCTCTGTGTTTGTCTCTTTTTTCCATTTTCTCAATCCCCAGCCACCCCTACTCAGGAACTTGTCCACTCTCTAGCTGTGCTGATCACAGTCCAAGAGAGAAAAACTTATAGGACCACAGAGGAGCCATACCTGCCCTGTGGGTACTCAGACCCAGACACACACTCTTTAGTGACCACACCAGGTCACACGACTGCCCCTTGCTGCCTGGAACATGGCAGCTGCAGTCCCCCATCTGCCTGGCTTAGAAGAGGTTCTGGGAAACTAAGCCCCCAACACAGAGAGTGACCTGGACATAGGGAACCAGCGAGTCACCCCCTTCTGTAGGCCTCTCTTGGCCCTTTGCCTTGGCATTCCTCTTAGCTTGCGATTGTTCTCACTTGCCTTCACTACATTGGGTTGTCCTTAAACACCCTCCAGCTGGCTTTCCCTGTGCTCACACCTGGTATGAGGTGTCACACAGTGAGTGTTTCTGTAATTAGCTTACTCCTCAACCTGATGTTTGCGAGAAAGTGTATACAGCTCCAGGGTTTGGATTCACCCTGCCATTGCTCCCCTGTTTTTCATTTTTAAATGTAGCTTGTGGACATCTAGTTGGAGCCTTTGGACTTGAGATCGCAAGAGCTTGTTGATGACTGGCAGCTGACAAGTGTCATCATAGCAAGAAAAGTGTTAGAGGGGGTTACCTGAACCCCCTGTTCTTTTACCACTTGCTGAGCATCAGTGGTCAGCTTCTTCAGTTGACCCCATATTGGCATCTCAGTCCCTTGCGTAGCCTTCAGTTTTCTTCTTCTTCCGCTTTGCTGTCATTGGGGCAACACTCAGTCCTTTTGAGTGAAGGGACAAGAAGCTTCTCTGGGTCCATTGTGGTGACACATATAATGCTCTGGCACCCAAATTGGCTGGGTTGCTCCTTCTGGAAAGATATAAAACACAAACTCTTCCCCACATTATTAATCGGATAAAACTCTTGTCTGGTGTGTGCTTCCTTCCACCTAGCTAACTTGGTGTAGGCTATTGTACAGGAGGTCTGATGCCTTTTGGCTGCTGTATGATCCTCTGCATCACAATTCAGAAATTTTAAAGTATAAAGAGCATGACTGAGTTTGTTTTGAGGTGACACATAACATCCGTTTCCCCCTTTTTGTTTTAGTAATTGCATTTTAAGAGTATGATTGGCTCTTTCCACTATTGAGTGACATCCATTTTGCCAGATTTGATTAGGTTTAAGTCCTCGGGAATTTACCCCTAAAGTTGGCACAGGGAGGTGGATAACACACTGAGGACATTGCTTCTAATAAAACATGGAAATTGTCATTTTCAGATAACATTTTGAAGGCTGAAAAATAAATGAAAAAGTTCCTCTGAATTAGTGTGTCCTATAGTAGCTGTTTCAATAATTTTGGCCATACTTACCACATAAGCACTATCACTATAGGTTGATGGGCTCCATAGCAAAATCTGTTAAGGCATAAATAAGAGCTTGTATTTCTACTGAAATATATAAGGGGTTTGAAGGACCTTTGCTCCCCTGATGCAGTAGATCCAGCCTTTCCAGAACTGGATCCATCTGTAAAAATGGTTAATGCCTCAGGTAATTTTAATTTTTGCACAGAAATATGACTGCTTTGGATGCATTGCATGTTAAGCAATTTTACTATGAGATGAACTATCAATAAAATTTTTAGTTAATACTTAAGAAACAGGATTTTTGTCCAGTACAATTAAATTTTCTTGAATATTCACTTATTTCAATTAGCCAATTTAAGATAGTCTGAAATAAGGTTAATTTATTTATTAACTTTAACTTTATTTGCCCTAGGTTATAGACAGTAAATGACATTAAGCTTCTGCAATTAGTCTTTAACTTTACATAAAATTTATCAGGGAGGCAAAAACACAAATTATTTACTTTAGTTTAAGAGTCCAAATATATAGATTTTTAATTAGTTCTTAAGATGTTTGAAGGAAACCTGTTTTTATTTCCTTCCAAAATAATTTTCAGGCTACAGAGAGTAGTTTTATTTAAAAACCTTTGTCTTTACACCAGCCTACAGGGCTGCTGCTTAAAACTGGCAGATATTGCCAAATAGCCATATTACAAGAAATATCATTACAATTAAGTTGACTACTATTTTACTGTCAGATTTAATATTTTAACAACAATCTTAGTTTATACTGTAAATATTAGTGGAAGAGATTTCAAAATTTTCAAATTTTGCCTTTTTATTAAGCTAGAATTTTATTTTTAAAAAGTCCCCTTTGGCTTATTTGCATATACAGAGGAATTATGGGATGTCTCAGTAACTTTCTTAGAAGACTTAATCAAATTGCTTACAAAAACATTGGTTTATTCAAAGGAAGGGGGTTGGCCTTTGCTGATTCAAGATGGCGGCCCCCATGGGAGCAGCAAGCCATGAGGCCAACATGGCAGTTGCCAAGCCAGGCAGTCCTCATGGTGGCTTCTAATCTGTTCTTAGATTTTACTTGGATTCAATTACTTATAAAAACATTGGCTTTTCATGTAACTTAATTTATATGAGACCTTGATTATATTTTAAAAAGCTAACTTATAAGGTAATTTAAGTAGGTATTTTTATTAAAAAAGCAAAGCAAGCAAATTTAATAAACTTATAGGTCTGATTCACAAAGCACAAATGTTGCTCCACAACCAACCTATTTAAAATGCAGGTGGCTATGGGCTTTTTGTTACTTTAAATTCTGTCTTAAAATTTTGCTATTGGATTTTAAGAAATATTTTGCCTTCCTTAGAGGCCAAAACCTTCATAACATTTAATATATGTATATAAGTAAAATATATTGATTAATTTTTATTTGATAAAGGTTTCCATGCAATTGCAAGTATCAATCGGTTTAATTAAAAATATATTTCTTTTAAGAGAGAACAGACTTTTGAAAACATTTCAGGGCCCAAGAGATGTCTGAAATAACTTGGAAAGATTATACATACATACATATATATATATATATATATATATATATATATATATATATATATGATTTAAAGATTATATACTTAAGTTATCTTAAAGAATATCAATTACATTTAAACTGGTTCACAGAATTAATACTCTTTTTTAATTAGACCAATATGTAACATGTTTTGAATTCCTAATTATCAGAGAAAACACAAAAATTATTTTCTCAAAAATAAATTGCTATACTCTAGGCATTTAGTTACCACAATTATATAATTTCTCCCAATTCAATCTGAACCTTAAACTTTCAGAGCTTCAAATTTTAGGTAGCAAATTAAATACTTAGCATTTCTCAAATCAATAATACTTTTACATTTTTAAGGATACATTTGAAATAAAATACAAGGCATATTCAATTAATAGATTAAATTCTATCCTCTAGACTTTATATGAGGCATACTCAGATCAACATTTCAGTATTATATCATTTCAATATATTTAGATATAAGTTTTTATCATTTGATTTAGTAAACTACAAAGTTTTTAAGTTTCCAGCTGACAGGCCTGGCTCAGAAGCTTGACTTTTATTTTTTGCCAGGTCAAATCCATCATCTTTAAGCATGGAAAAGATGAGACCTTTTAAAATGGCTTTCTCGGGGAGTGGGCATCCATATTGGATCACCACGTGTCTCCCTTCCCCCACCTCCTTCTTGCTTGGGGGGAAAATTCAGTGATGGTCTGGCATCTACTGTTTTTATTTTCATTATTATTTCAATTTTTATTTTTATTTAAGGAAAGAAAAAGATTTTTTAAGAGAAAGAATCATTGGCAGTTGCTGAGAAATTCCTTTAATCCTTTCTACTTGGTTCAGCCTAATACAAGTAGTTTGAGCCTCCAACAAAATGAAATATGAAGTCACTTTCAGCCAAGTGCCAGCATCCAGCCATAAAAGCTGGGCAGCTGCGAGCAAAACCTTTCTTATCCCGCTCACAGTGATGCTTGTCCCGCTCTGCCTCAAACTCTAGCTCATGCTCATAATAAGAGATAAATCTTTATCAGGTGGGCTTTTGACTGTGGTCACAGGAGCAACACATGGAGGCAGAGGAGGCGTAGAGGGGGGAGGTGGTATTCTTAGAGATTCCCACCCCTCCACTGTAGGCTGTAAGTCCATGGCCACATCCCACTTAGACATTCTTAAACTCTCCTGTGCTGGATCAAAGCCATCAAGAATTAAAGTAGGAATAGGAATCTTCTCTGGACCTTCTGCTGTGTATAGGTCACACAACTGCTTTCTGACCTTTTCCCACATTTCATCAACAAAACTTAAGAAATAAAGAATCTGACTATGCTTAACAGAGCATCTTTGAGCTTTGAACATAGTTTTAAACATTTGAGAATTACCCATGTTTTACACCCAGCTAATACAACTTACAACAATCCGTTCTTTACCTTATTCTGTGGTGCACACACTTCTTGGAGTGACCCCCTCGCCTCTTGCCTCTGTACTCAACCAGACCATGTGGTCGCCAGATGTAACTATTTTCTTTCTTTTCCGCATCCAGCATGGCTAGAGAGTGTGTCCAATTCCTGAGTAGAGGCAGCTGGGGGTTGAGAAATAAAAGAAAGAGACAAGACACAGAGATAGAAAGAAAAGCTGGGGCCGGGTGGACCGCTGCCCTCTTCTGATGGAGAGACAGTGACCCAGAGCCGAAGCAGAGTGTTTATATTATACCCCCCAAAACAGGAAGTTTCACCAAAAGGTCAAGACAAAAGGAGATTATTTGCATTCTTGAGTAGGCCCTGAGCATTCCTGGTGCTAGGCTGGATTTAGATATCAAAAATCCACTTCCCCACACCATGGGCTGAAATGAAAGTCAAGGTGACAACACCCTTGCCTTTTGGCAAGGTGTGTTCCCAGGGCATGGCTTTGCTGATGCCACTGGGTTCAGTTGACAATAATTAAAGAATGCCCATGTGCCTTCCCAGGGGGCCCTCTACACATTGCTACACAGAATGTCCTCATCTCCAATACACACACTTTACCCACGAGTTTCAGCATCTTGTTATTTTAAAACCCTGCCATAAAACTTTCATGGCTCCTTGTGTGCATGTCAATAGTTTTTCTGGGATCTGTGCATATCTGTGTGTGTGTGTGTGTGTGTGTGTGTGTGTGTGTGTGTGTGTGTGTGTGTAAATTCCAGACATACCATAAAATCTAAACGCATTAATCCTAACTAAATATAAGTCTTCTCTGAAAGTCTTGGTTGCAGATGTGTTTGAGATTTTAATTTTTAATTTTCACATCAGAAAAATAATTTGGTGCACACACTATATCTTACACATCAGTGTCAGGAAGATTTGGGACAGTTTATAATAAACACACACACAGATGCACACAGACACACCATACATATGTCTACAATGAAATTATTTCTGCACCTGTAACATATTTCTAGCAACATCTGCCCTTGACAATATTCTCTAAGGTGCTAGAAACTTTCTCTAGAGTCAGTGCCCTTCCTTCCTGAGCTCTCACCAGCATTGCCTTTAACATCTATATTTCCAACAGGCTCCTCAAGGTTCTCCCGCTCTTCCCTGAGCCTGTGAAGTCTTCTGGACTAACCCTCACCCAATCCCCCAGCCTCTCCTGTGTGTGCAGATGTTTGTTTCAGCAGCTGTGCCAGCCTCTCATTACAAAGGCTGGAGTCATTTTGGATTAAGGGCCCACTCTACTCCAGTTTGACATCACATTAGCACCAACTCTACTTCCAAATGTGGTCCTCTCTTGGGGTACTGGGGGTTAGGTTTCAATATCTCTGCTGGGATAAATAGTCCAAGCACTAACACTATCTCTCAATGGACTTGTATACAGAATATAGAAAGAACTTTTAAAACACAATAACAAAAAGATAAATAACCTAATATAAAATGGGCAAACAACTAGAATAAACACTTTTTCAAAGATAACAGACAAATGGCTAATAAACACATAAAAATATGCTCAATATCATTAGTTAACAGAAAAATGGAAATCAAGATGTGTTGCTGGGGCAACATGTCACTGTACAACTATCAGGATGACAATAATAATAGTGATAAAATTAATAACATGTTTTGTTATAATGCCAGTGGATGGGGAACCCTCATCATAGCTATGGCTGATGTGGCTCAGTTGATTGGGTGCTGTCCGTGCATAGAGAGATCCCTGATTCAATTTTCAGTCAGGGCACATGCCTAGGTTGTGGGTTCGATTCCCATAGGGGGCTTGAAGGATGCAGCCAATCATGTTTTGTTTTGTTTTTTTCCTCATTGATGTTTCTCTCCCTCTCACTTCCTCTCTCCCTAAAAAAGAAATCAATAAAAACATTTTTAAAAACCTAAAAACAACCCAAAGGTCCATTAACCAATGAGTGGGCAAGTGAAAAATGGAATATCCATACAATGGGACACTATTTTGTCATAAAAAGACATAGAATTCTCATACAGGCTCCAACATGGATGGTCCTTGAACATACAATGTTCAGTGAAAGAAGCCAAACATAAACACCACACAGTGGTGTTTCATAGAGATGAAACCTCTAGAATAGACAAGCCCTAGAGAAAATAAATGGTGGTTGTGTGGAACTGACCAGTGGGCAGGAATGAGGAATGACTACCATAGGAGGGTGATGAAATTTTCTAAAATTAGGAAGTGGTGGCAGGTGCAGCTCCCTCTGTGGACATACTAACAATCATTAACCTGTAGACTTTCCATGGGTGAATTTTATGGAATGTCAATGATATTGCAATAAAGATAAGAAAAGTTGAATGCAAAATATACACTTTTTTTAATCTTAGTGAAGATTTTCAGAACACATTTTTATAAATTTTTAAAAATCTATTTTTTATTAAGTTCAGAGAGGAAGGGAGAGGGAGAGAGAGAGATAGATAGAAACATCAATGATGAGAGAGAATCACTGATTGGCTACCTCCTGCACGCCCCACACTAGGGATCGAGACTGCAATCCAGGCATGTGCCCTGGCATCTAAACATAATCTCCTGATTCATAGGTCAATGCTCAACCACTGAGCCATGCCAGTTGGGCCAGAACACATTTTTAAAGCATTTAATATACAAATTATCAGATATAGATGCCACAATTGTTTTTTGCTTTAGTGAAATGAAAGTTTAAAAGGTTCTAAAAAAGCTCCAAACTTTCAAAAGAAACTAAGAGCTGTCCTAGAAAATGAGTTGGATTTTACCTATATGTCGAAAACAAAAATGGAAATAAACACATAGCAACTTGGACTGAGAAGATCCATCACAAATGTCCTCTGACTCTTAATTTATATGGACAATTGTGTATTTTCCATATTTACATGTCAAAATGTTCCCTCTTCCTGCACTTTTTGGAGGATGAAAGAAAGGTAATGTAAAGAGCTGTTGGTAATATAATTTAATGCTGAGGAGTCATGGCTTTGTTATGAGTAATCTACACTGAGCTTGAACTGTTCTTTTCACTCTGACATCGTCGGATCTTCCTGACACTCTACCCTGTCCACTATGCCCCTTCATGATGAAATCCACCAGCATCCTCATGGGCACTTCAGATGGAGGTGGGGCAAATCACCTAAAGGACCAAAGGGTCAAAGGGCTAGAGAATGAGAGCTGTCACAGGATAAATTTACTCAAAGGAAAATTACTATCTCATATCAGTAAAAAATTAACATATGTCCAAAATCTCAATTAACTTATCAATTAATGGAAGAATCAGTGAAATGTTCCAACTCTCTCTCTCAAAGACCACACAACTTGAGGTAACACGACTGTTGGGGTGATGTGTATAAATTTACACTTGGACACTAGTCTGATCCGTCCACTAGGCATTCCTCAGCCGTGTCCCACCAGACAAAAAGTGGCTGCATCTCTGAGGACTACAATTACTTGTATTACCGGTTTTCTGCCACTTACAGAGTCATGAATTAGCTCAAAGATGGTGGAAGTTTGAGACAATGTGGAAGGGAGAACAATAGGGCATCCATTAATTTGTTTTGCCAATTTCAAAGGATTTCTCCATTTTTCCTGACAATGCAGATGCCTAACAGTTGCTTCCTGCCTATAGGAGGTGAATGCTAGGAAAATGAGAGAGTTGAAGTGGTTAAAACATGGAATTGAGATGAATAAAATAATTGTAGAAACCTGTCTTCCTAAATCATATGGAATTGCTGAAACCTGAAGCAAAGACACATGAAAGATTCTGAGAGGGGATCTTAAGACTTCTTCTAAAATCATTTTCAATCAATCAATCAATCAATCAATCAATCAACCAGTCAATGTATCTATCCATCTGCTTGTGTGTCTATCTATCTAATCATTCACTTACTGGTTTATGTAAGAACACTTTTATATGCATGGGGGGCCTGGATGCAAGGATTACCTTCTCGGATCACTTCTAATTTCTATCAGATAGGAATGCAATCTGATGAGAAATAAAGAAAATTATTAGTGCTGATTATATGACAATGTGAATTAGTAATTCTAACAATAGTAGAGGGGCAGACACCTGTCTCTTCAATGGGACCAGTTTTATAGTCACTTTGAGGGGTGAACAGTGGGAGTCCTCAGGGGTTACTAATTAGTGGTGGTCCTACTGGGTTACTAACCAGGTGGTCCTCGTAGGTTACCAATCAGGGTGGTCCTCAAGGGTTACTAACCAGGTGGTCCTCGGGGGTTACTAATCAATCAGTGGTGTTTCTCATAGGTTACTAATCAGATGGTCTTCGTGGGTTACTAAGCAGGTGGTCCTCATGGGCTACTAATAAAGTGGTCCATGTGAGTTACTAATCAGGTAGTTTTCCTAGGCTTCTAATTAGTTTAATCCTCTTGGGTTACTAATCAGGGTGGCTCCTTGGGTTACTAACTAGGTGGTCCTTGTTGCTTACTAATCAGTTAGTGGTAGTCCCTGTGTTTTACTAACCAGATTGTCCTTTTGTGTTTATAATCAATCAGTGGTGGTCCTAATGGATTACTAATCAGGTGGTTCTCATGGATTACTAATAAGGTGGTCCTCATAGGCTTCTAATTATGTAGTTTTTGTGGGTTATTAGTCAGGTGGTTGGGTGTGTTATTAAGTAGGTGGTCCTCAGGTGTAAGTTAGCAGGTGGTCATCATAGGTGACTAATCAGGTGATCCTCATAGTTTACTAAAAAGGTGGTCCTTCTGGGTGACTAATAAATCAGTAGTTGTCCTTGTGGGTTACGAATAAGGTGGTCTTTGGGGGTTACTAATCAGGTGTTCCTTATGGGTTACTAATCATTCGGTGATGGTCCTTGTAGATTACTAACCAGGTGGACTTGTGGGTTACTAATAATGTGGTCCTTGTAGGCTACTAATTAAGTGGTTCTCCTGGGTTACTAATCAGGGTGGTACTTGTCAGTTACCAATCAGTGTTGTTCTCATGGGTTACTAATCAGGTGGTCCTCGTTGGTAATTAATCAGGGTAGACCTTGTGGGTTACTAAACAGGTGGTTGGGTGTGTTACTAATTAGTTAGTCCTCAGAGATAAGTAAACAGGTGGTCCTCATTGGTACTAATCAGGTGGTCCTTGTGGGTTACTAACCAGGTGGTCCTCATGGTTTACTTATCATGTGGTCCTCTAAGTCTACTAATCAGGGTGGTCCTTGTAGGATATTAATCACGGTAGCTTTCATGAATTACTAATTAGGTGGTCCTCATTTGTTACTAATCAGGGTGGTCTCCTGGGTTATTAACCAGGTGGTCATGGTTGGTTACTAAAGTTAGTGGTAGTCCTTGTGTGTTACTAATCAGGTTGTCCTTGGGTGTTACTAATAAATTAGTGGTGGTCTTCATAGGGTTATTAATCAGGTGGTACTCATGGATTACTAATCAGGTGGTCATTGTAGGGTCCTAATTAGGTAATCCTTTTGGGTTACTAATTATGGGTATTTGGGAGTGTTATTAATTAGGTGGTTCTCAGGGGTAAGTAACCAGGTCATCCTCATTGGTGAGTATCAGGTGGTCCTCATGGTATACTAAACAGGTGGTCCTTGCGGGTGACTAATCAATCAGTGGTGGTCCTCATGGGTTACTAATCAGGTTGTTACTAATCAGGTGGCTCTCATTGGTGTCTAATCAGGTGGTCCTCCTGGGTTACTAATCAGGTGTTCCTTGTGGGTTATTAATCAATCAGTGATGTTCCTGGTGGGTTACTAACCAGGTGGTCTTGTGGGTTACTAATAATGTGGTCCTCCTGGGGCCCACAGTGGTCAGCAAACTCATTAGTCAACAGAGCCAAATATCAACAGTACAACGATTGAAATTTCTTTTGAGAACCAAATTTTTTAAACTTAAACTTCTTCTAACACCACTTCTTTATAATAGACTCGCCCAGGCTGTGGTATTTTGTGGAAGAGCCACACTCAAGGGGCCAGAAAGCCGCATGTGGCTCGCGAGCAGCAGTTTGCCGACCACAGTCCTAGGCTAGTAATTAGATGGTTTCCTGGGCATTAATCAGGGTGGTTTTACTAAATTACTAATCAGGTGGTCCTCATTTGTTACTAATCTGGGTTTTCCCAGTGGATTACTAATCAGGTAGTCCTTGTAGGCTACTAATCAGTTAATTCCTCTTGGGTTACTAATCAGGTGGTTTCCTGCGTTACTAACCAGGTGATCCTCATTGCTTACTAATAAATTAGTGGTAGTCCTCGTGTGTTACTAACCAGATTGTCCTTGGGTGTTACTAATAAATCAGTGGTGGTCCTGTGGGTTACTAATCAGGTGATCCCCATGAGTTACTAATCAATTAGTAGTAGTCATTGTTGGTTACTAGTCATGAGGTCCTTTTAGGTAACTATTAAGATGGTCCCAGGGCTGGCTCACCAGATGGTTCTCCTTTGTGACTAATCAGGTGGTCTTCATAGGTTAGTTTTCCGGTGGTCCTCAGGGGTTACTAACCAGGTAGCTCTTGTTGGTGACTAATCCTGTGACCCTAGTGGTTAGTAATCCAGTGGTCCTTGGGGGTTACTAATCATATGGCTCTCATTGGTGACTAATCTCATAGTACTCGCAAGATACTAATCAATCAGTGATGGTCCTCATGGGTTACTAATCAGATGGTCTTGTGGGTTACTAATAATGTGGTCCTCCTAGGCTACTAATTATGTGGTTATCCTGGGTAACTAATCAGGGTGGTACTTGTTGGTTACAAATCAGAGTGGTTCTCATGGTTTACTAATTAGGTGGTGCTCATGGGTTACTAATCAGCATACACCTCATGGATTACAAATCATGTGGTTGGGTGTGTTACTAATTAGGTGGTCCTCAGGGGTAGTTATCCAGGAGGTTCTCATTGGTGACTAATCAGGTGGACCTCGTGATTTACTAAACAGGTGGTCCTTGTGTTTGACTAATCAATCAATCACTGGTGGTCCTTGTGAGTTCCTAATAAGGTGGTCCTCATGAGTTACTAATCAAGTAGTAATAGTCATTTTTGGTTACTAATCAGGTGGGTTTTTTTGGGAGGGTAACTATTAAGGTGGTCTGAGGACTTACTTACCAGGTGGTTTTTGTTTGAGACTAATCAGGTGGTTTTTGTGGGTTAGTAATCCAGTGGTCCTCATGGGTTACTAATCATGTGTTCCCCCAAGTCTACTAATAAGGGTGGTCCTTGGGGGTTACTAACCAGGTGGTCCTCATTGTTTACTAATCATGTGGTCCTCCTAGTCCAGTGGTCGGCAAACTCGTTAGTCAACAGAGCCAAATATCAACAGTACAACGATTGAAATTTCTTTTGAGAGCCAAATTTTTTTAAACTTAAACTTCTTCTAACATCATTTCTTCAAAATAGACTCACCCAGGCCATGGTATTTTGTGGAAGAGCCACACTCAAGGGGCCAAAGAGCTGCATGTGGCTCGCAAGCCGAAAGTTTGCCGACCACGGTCCTAGTCTACTAACCAGGGTGGTCATTGCTGGATACTAATCATGGTGGTTTTCAGGAATTACTAATCAGGTGGTCCTCAGATGTTACTGATCAGGGTGGTCCTGGTGGGTAACTAATCAGGTATACCTCGTAGGCCAATAATCCATTTAGTCCTCTTGGATTATGAATCAAGGTGGTCTTCTAGTTTACTAACCAGGTGTTCCTCATTGTTACTAATCAATTAGCAGAGGTCCTCCTCTGTTACTAATCTGGTTGCCCTTGGGGGTTATTAATCAATCAGCTTGTGGTCCTGATGCATTACTAATCTAGTGGTCCTCGTGGATTACTAATCAGGTGGTCCTGATAAGCTCCTAATTAGGAAGTCCTCAATGGGTTACTAAACAGGTGGTTGGGTGTGTTACTAATTAGGTGGTCCTCAGGGATAAGTAAACAGGTGGTCCTCATTGGTGACTAATCAGGTGGTCCTCATGGTTTACTAAACTGGTTGTCCTTGTGGATGACTATTCAATCAGTGGTGGTCCTTGTGGATTACTAGTCAGGTGTTTCTTGTGGGTTAGTAATCAGGTGTTTCTCAGGATTACTAAATAAGTGGTTCTCATTGGTGACTAATCAGGTAGTCTTTGTGAGTAGTAATCCCATGGTGATCAGGGGTTTCTAACTAGGTGGCTCTCATTGGTGACTAATCTGGTGGGTGGTCCTCGTGGGCTACTAACCAGGTGGTCTTGTGGTTTACTAACATTGTGGTTCTCCTAGGCTACTAATTAGGTGGTTCTTCTGGGGTACTAATCAGGGTGGTACTTGTCGGTTACCAATCAGGGTGGGTCTCATGGGTTACTAATCTGATGGTCCTTGTGGGTTGCTAATCAGGGTAGACCTCATAGGTTACTAATCACTGTGGTCTCCTGGGTTACTAACCAGGTGGTTCTCATTGGTGACTAATCAGGTTGTCCTTGTGGGTTACTAATCTGGTGGTCCTCATGGATTACTAATCATGTGGCCCCCCTCATCTAGTAATCAGGGTGGTCCTTGTGGGTTACTAATCAGTGTGGTTTTCATGACATACTAATCAGGTTGTCCTAATTTGTTACTGATCAGAATGGTCCTGGTGGGTTACTAATCAGGTAGTCCTCATAGGCTTTTAATTAGGTGGTCCTCGTGGGTTACTAATCAGATGTTTTGGTGTGTTACTAATTAGGTGGTCCTCAGGGGTAAGTAACCAGGTTGTCCTTGTTGGTGACTAATCATGTTGTCCTGGTGGGTGACTAATCAATCAGTGGTGGTCTTTGTGGGTTACTAATCAGGTGGTACTCATGAGTTACTAATCAATTAGTGCTTTTCCTTGTTGGTTACTAATCAGGTGTCTCTTGTGTGTTATTAATCAGATTAGTCCTCCTGGCTTACTAATCAGGGTGTTCTTCGTGGGTTAGTAATCAATCAGTGTTGGTCCTAGTGGTTTACTAATCAGGTTGTCCTCATGGGATACCAGTCAGTTGGTCCTCATAGGGTACTAATCTGGTGGTCCTCCTGGGTTTACTAATCAGGGTGGTTCTGGTAAGTTATTAATCAGGTGGTCCTCTTGGGTTACTAATCAATTAGTGGTGATCCTGGTCAGTTACTAATCAGGTGATCATCATGGGTTAATTATCAATTAATGTTTGTCCTCGAGGGTATTAACCAGGTTGTCCTCAGGGGTTACTAATGAGGTAGTTTTTGTGGGTTACTAATAATTTAGTGGTGGGCCTCATGGGTTACTAATCAGGTAGTCTCCATGTATTAGTAACCAGGTGGTTTTCGTGGGTTACTATTAAAGTGGTTCAGGGTTTACTTACCAGGTGGTCTGCATTGGTGACTAATCATGTAGTCATTCTGAGTTACTAATCAGGTGGTCCTCATGGGTTACTAATCATGTGGTCCTCCTAGTTTACTAATCAGGGTGGTCCTTGTGGGTTACTAACTAGGTGGTCCTCATGGGTAGTCTTTGTAATCAGGTAATCTTCGTAGGCTACTAATCAGTTTAATCCTCTTGGGTTACTAATCAGGGTGGTCTCTTGGGTTACTAACCAGGTGGTCCTCATTGGTTACTAATCAGTTAGTGGTGGTCCTCATGTGTTACTAACTAGGTTGTCCTTGGGAGTTACTAATCAATCAGTGGTGGGTCTCATGGTTTACTAATTAGGTGGGTTACTAACCAGGTTGTCCTCAGGGGTTACTAATCAGGTAGTTTTTGTGGGTTACTAATAAATTAGTGGTGAGACTAATGGGTCACTAATCAGGTGGTCTTTGTGTGTTAGTAACCAGGTGGTTTTCATGGATTACTTAATAAGATGGTTCAGGGTTCACTTTCCAGGTGGTCTTCATTGGTGACTAATCACATAGTCATTCTGGGTTACTAATCAGGTGGTCCTCAGAAGTTACTAACCAGGAGGTCCTTGTTAGTGACTAATCAGGTGGTCCTCATGGTTTAGTAATTAGGTGGTCCTCAGGGGTTACTAAACAGGTGGTTCTCATTGGTGACTAAGCATGTGGTCCTTGTAGGTTACTAATTAAGTTGGTCTTCCTCAGTTACTAATCATGGTGGTCCTGGTGGGTTTCTAATCTGGTTGTCCTTGTGGGTTGTTAATCAAGTTAGTCCTCAGGGTGTTCTCCTGGATTATATCTAGGTGATACCAGTTGGTTAATAATCAATTAATGGTAGTCCGCATTGTTTACTAATGAGGTGGTTGGTTAATAATGGGTTAATAATCAATTAGTTGTGGTCATGGTTTACTAATCAATTAGTAAATTGATTACTAATCAATTAGTGGTGATCCTCCTGGGTTACTAACCAGGTGTTCCTCATGGGTAAGTAATCAATCAGTGATGGTTTTCATAGGTTACTATCCTGGTGGTCCTCATGCGTGACTAATCAGGTGGTCCTTGTAGGCTACTGACCAAGTGGTCCTCCTGGGTTACTTATCAGGATGGTCCCTGTTGGTTACTAATCAGGGTAGTCCTTGTGGGATACTAACCAGGTGGGCTTCGTGGGTTACTTATCAATCAGTGGTGGTACTTGTGGGTTACTAACCAGATGGTCCTTGTGGGCCATTAATCAGGGTAGTTCGATTCTGCATGGATGTTCTACACAGCTGGTCTGTGATGGCCTGTGGGTCATGAGAGATCTCGCCCCAGCATTCTGTAAACCTTTCCAGTGTCCATGTAGTTTCAGATCGGCTGCCCTTGGCACAGGGAAAGGGCATTGTGTGGTGTTCTTTACCTCTTCCCTCCTGCACCTTACCCTCCCAGTGTCCCCTGCCCCTGCTGGGACACAGGTCTGAGCTGCTTCAGTGTGGGTCACTCTGTAAGGTTGTGGGTTGATTATTTTCCGGTTAATTCAAGAGTCCTCCACTGCCCACCCCCCCATATGATTCCTTTAACAACTCCTGGGACTCGGGAAGCACCTTGGGAAGAAGCACATCTAGGGCGGTGCAGGGCGAGGCTTGGTCGCTGCTTCATTAAACTTGGTTCAGAACTCAATGCTTGGGATTCCCTCAAAGAAAGCAGAAGCTAAATATTTGATTTGAAAATGGACAGGTATGTTTTATTGCCTGTCCCCCCATCCTCCCAAACCTTATTCAACAGTGTCTGAGAGTCCCTCATACTCCTTTTTGTTAAGGGAATGCTCTTAGTTAAACTACTGCACCAATAGGAAATGATTCTTTTAGCTATTAACACCTGGGTAAAATACTGAGGTACTGATCATATGGCACATGAATCAGATAGAGATTTATCAGGAACAAAGAAAGGAACAGCCAAGAGAAATGCTTGAAGAAGTGATAGATATGTCCCTGCTGTAAAGGAAAAGAAGAAAGCCTGTGGGTGAGGGGAGATGCCCACAAAGCCATGACTTTCATGATTTTACTCAATGCTTGGTGTCAATTCCACAGTCATTTTTCTTCTGTTCTCTCGAATGCTTAAGATCTTTGGTGTTTCATGTTGTGTGTTTTTTAAAATCAACTTATTGAGGTATAACTGATATGTAAAAAGGTGTATGTATTTAATATATACAACTCGGCGAGTTTGGAGGTAAGTATATACCCATGAAACTATCACCACCATCAAAGCCATGGATCTATCTGTCACCTCCCAAAGTTTCCTCCCACTACCTACATTACTCTTGAGTGTGTGTATACACTAAACATAATGCCTACCCTATTAGCAAACTTTAAGCGTGCTGTTAGCTACAGGCATTGTGCTGCATAGACCTGCAGAACCTACCTATCTTGCAAAACTGAAACTTTGTGCCTTTGACTGTCATTTGCTCATTTCTCCCTCCCCCAGTCCCTGGCAATCACCATTCTCCACTCTGCTTCTGTAAGTTTGACTCTTTTAGATTTCACATTTAAGTGAAATGATACAGTATCTGCCTTTCTGTGACTTGTTTTATGTAAACACTAGAGGCCTGATGCACGGAATTTGTGCAAGAGTAGGCCTTCCTTTCCCGGATGCCAGCACCGGCTTCCCTCTGGCACCAGGGACTTGGGTTTCCCTCGAATCCCTGGCCTAGTCTGAAGGACGTCCGGTCTAATTAGCATATTAGCTTTTATTAGTATAGATAATGCCCTCATGTCCATCCATAGTGTCACAATTGGCAAAATCTCCTTCTTTTGAAGGCTGAGTAACGCTCCACTGCATGGAGAGAGCACATCGTTAGCCACTCATCCATTGATGGATACAGTTGTTTCCATCTCTTTGCTCTTATGAATAGTGCTGCAGTGAAATTAGGGGTGCACATGTCTCTTCAAGACAGGGATTTCATTCCCATTGGATAAACTCCCAGCAGTGGATTGCTGGATCACTCATATGGTAGCTCTATTTTTAGTTTTTTGATGAACCTTCATACTATTTTCCATAAAGACTGCACCAATTTGCATTCCCATCAACAGTGCACAAGGTTCCCTTTCCTCCATATCCTCACCAACACTCTTTTATTTGTGTGTGTGTGTGTGTGTGTGTGTGTGTGTGTGTGTGTTTAAATAACAGCCATCCTGACTGACAGCTGGTAGTTTGTTTATTTTTGCTGCCTGTGCTTTTGGTGTCACATCCAAGAAATCATTGGCAAGTCAATGTTAAGAAGCTTTTTCTCTATTTTTTTTTCTAGGAGTTTTAAGGTTTAGAATCTTATGTTTGAGTCTTTAATCCATTTTTAATTGATCTGTGTATGATGAAAGATAAAGGTCCAGTTTCATTCTTCTGCATGTGGGTATCGAATTTTCCCAGCAACTGATCTTGTTGAAGATCAGTTGACCACATGCACGTGGGTTTATTCTGGGCTCAGTTCTATCCTGTGTTTGTCCTGCTTCAGGTTCTTTCCCTCGTCTAGGATGTCACACTAAGCTGAATTATTGCTCACAATGATTTCATCAGATTGGTAATTCTCCCTAGTAAGCTTCCCCTATTCAATCACTGGCAGGTTCTAGTTCTGATGGTCCCAGGACAATACTACAATATCCGTTACATTTCCCCCTGTAAACCAGACGTTAATGATGAGTGACTTGGGTATATTGCAAATTATTATTATTTTTTTAAAATATATTTTTAATGATGTCATAGAGGAAGGGAGAGGGAGAAAGAGATAGACATCAATGATGAGAGAGAATCATGGATCTGCTGCTTCATGCACATCCCCCCACTGGGGATCAAGCCCACAACCCTGGCATGTGCCCTTGACCGGAATCAAACCCTGGACCCTTCCATCCACATGCTCTATCCACTGAGCCAAACCAGCCAGGGCTATAGCAAATTATTTTAAGTGCATGAACTAGTATTGTCAAGAGGGGTGTCCATAACCTCCCCTTGTTTTTATGTATTATCTTGGAGAAGACCATAGCTTTCAACTAATTCTTAAAGATGTCAATAGTCCAGAAAGTGAGTCTCAAAACAAAGTGCCTTTTAGTACCACTGTGGAGTTTTTAACACCACCACTCTCCAGGCCCCACCCAAGACAGCTAAATCAGAATTCTAGGTGTGGGACACAGGTGTCAATGTTTTTAAACACTTTTTAAAAATAGATTTTTATTGATTTCAGAAAGGAAGGGAGGAGGAGAGATAGAAACATTAATGAGAATCATCAATTGGCTGACTCCTGCTCGCCCCCTCCTGGGGATCAGGCCCACAACCCGGGTATGTGCCCTGACCGGGAATCGAACCATGACCTCCTGGTTCATAGGTCGATGCTCAAGCACTGAGCCACTGGCCGGGAAGGCACCAGTGTTTTTAAAGCACCCAGGTGATGTGGGCGTGCAGCCGGGGCTGAGAATCACTGTTCTGGATACGCCCTCTCTTTTCGGTTATTTGTGCTCTTCACTTTCAATCGCTATTTGTCCTACTTGTTTGTATGAAGACTGTGGGACAGGAAATCACCCTTTGAGGGCAGCTAAGTACTCTTACCACAACTTATCCTAATTTTAAATTCATTTTCCTCCTGATGCCTCAGTTATGAAATTGCTCAACATGAATAGTCACTCCTTAGTAATGAGCAGATGTGGGTTATGACGAAAATAAAATAACACAAATTATACCCATTTCTTTAGGGGGAAGTCAAAAGGTACTCCAGCAAGTAAACAAAACCCTAGGAGTACAACATAGAAACACTCCAGACAAAATGACCTTCCTGTGCTGGAAAATGACCTTTCGGAGAACATTTCCCAAGTCCCGTTTAGAGGCTCATTTAGAAAACGCACCCTAAGCACTGAGTAAAGGTATGTTCCGAACAAAACGATTTTATATATTTAGCTTGAACTTTAGACAAGCAATTTGGCTGTTCCTGATATAACACGGTGACAACAAGAGAGATTAACACCATTCTTCCTAAGCATCGAAGCAAAAGCTGACTACATATGCCAATCTAAGGGTCTGCCTGCCTCTTCATAGTGTGTCAGAATAGATTTTGTGATATTCTTCAATTCTACCACAAAGAGGTTAAACTGTGTTTTTATAGAAAACCTTAAACGTGATGCAGCATAAATTATGTCAGTTAAGCAGACACAGATAAAATATATTCTACATTCGTTCCTGGTTTTCTAGAAATACTCTTAACAAAACCTTGTTAGTGCTTGTGTCCATCGGCTGGGCTTTGAGTTCCTGTGTATTTGTAATGTTAACTCCTGTGCTGACTGTGCGCCCAGAATTCATATGCTGAAATCCTGACCCCCAAGGTGATGATATTAGGAGGCAGAGCAGTTGGGAGGTCATTGGGTGTCACTCATAATGGAGGGGCCCTCACAAATGGGGAAGTGCCCTTATCAAAGAGACCCCAAGAGCTTCTGCTTCCTTCTGCCATGTGAGGACACAGTGAGAAATCCGCTGGCGTTGAACCGGGAAGCAGGTCCCCCCCCAGGCACGGAGTCTGCCTGCACCTGGACTGTGGATGCCCAGCCTTCAGGACTGTGAGAAATAACGGTCTGTTGTTTATAAGCCTCCTGGCCTATGTCTTATTATAGAAGCCAAAATGGTCTAAGAGGGTAATCTTAAGTACAGATGTCAGGTTCTTGATTTCCCGCTACTTCCCGCACCTTGTCTGACAGATCCCTGGTTAAACAGTGGTTCTTCTATTGCTGATCTGAGGGTCAGCATACACTCGGCCGGATCACAGGAGGGAATTATTTCAAAGTGCATGGTTGATGGAGGGAGGCCTGTGCTCTGTGCCCAGGGCCAGAGCCCTGCTCCCAGGAGTTTGACTGATGAGAAATGAATTGGGATCAAGAGTGGGTGCAATTTTGACATAAATGAAACCTCAACTCCACACATTCTTCCACATCAGAATTATGACCATTATTTTCCCTTGTGGAGTCTACATCATAGAAAGCGTATTAAAAGAATCAAAGGAGAGTAATTGTCACAATATTAGAAAGAAAAAATTGGAAGAGTTTAGCCTGTGACTGACTTTAGCACTGCTCATTAGAAGAGTCACACCAATTGACCATGTGTGTAAACACCTGGTTTTACAGACTAGATTTTCGAATGTCTTATAATGGGAGGAGAGAGGGCCCACACATCCGTACCAGGGATGCTGTATTCACTAAAATTATCTCCCAGATGTACTGATAACAGACCAGGCCAGGGAAGTGCTTATGAACACTGTCAAATCACAGCTCTGCACTCCCGGCCAGCTTGTGCTGTGTCCCCTGCAGATGGGTTGACAATGTGCCCACTTCATAGCACATCACATGAGCTATCATATATAAGACATACACATACATACATATAATATACACACATACAATATACACACACCACACACAGAAAATATACATACAGTCACATAATATACACACACTCTACAATACACACATATAATATACACTAGTGGCCCGGTGCATGAAATTCGTGCACGGGGGGGAGGGTCCCTCAGCATGGCCTGCACCCTCTCCAATCTGGGACCCCTTGGGGAATGTCCAACTGCTTGTTTAGGCCTGACCCCACAGGGCCTAAACTGGAAGTTGGACATCCCTCTCACAATCTGGGACCGCTGGCTCCTAACTGCTCACCTGCCTGCCTGCCTGATCACCCCTAACCACTCTGCCTGCTTGCCTGCTTGCCCCCAATTGCCCCCCTGCCAGCCCTCTCACCCCCAACTGCACCCTCACCAGCCTGATTGCCCCAACTGCCCCCCACTGCCACCTGCTTGCCCCCAACTGCCCTCCCGCTGGCCTGCTTGCTCCCAATTGCCCCCCCCCGCCAGCCTACTTGTCCCCAACTGCGCCCCCTGCCAGCCTGCTTTCCCCCAACTGCCCCCTGCCAGCCTGATCGCCCCCAACTGCCCTCCCCTCCTGGCCTGATCACCCCTAATCACCTCTGCCACCATGGCTTTGTCCGGAAGGACGTTCGGAAGGTCTCCCAGAAGGTCTCCCGGTCTAATTAGCATATTTTCCTTTTATTAGTATAGATACACCATACATATAATATATAATATATAATGTACCTACAATATACATATAATATACATATACACATAATATTCACACTCTACATATACATATATATATGCACATATAATATACACACATCAGACTCATATAATATGCATACATACAACTTACACACTATACACACACATAAACACACATAATATACACCCCCAATATACATACATATAATATGCAATAACATACACATATAATATATATGTGGCATAAACATACACACACATAATATACAGACTCATATACTATACACACATATATAATATGCAAACACTATGCACATACACACATACATACTATACTTATATGTACACTATATACATATGAGTATATAGTGTACTATATACTTACATACACTGAGTGGCAAGATTATTATGGTCTCTGAACACATAATAATCTGACCACTCAGTGTTTCATATATATATATATATATATATATATATATATATATATATATATATATATATATATATGGGTGTGTGTGGGTGTGTGTGTGTGTATATATATATATGGGACCAAGTGCATGAATTCTTGTATGGGTGGGGTCCGGCCAGCCTGGCCAGGGGTAGGGGACATGGATGGTTGGCTGGCCTGCCTGCTGGTTGAACTCCTGGTCGAGGGGACAATTTGCATATTAGCCTTTTATTATATAGAATATACAGTGAGTGGCTGGATTATTATGCATTCAGAGAGCATAATAATCTGGCCACTCAGTGTATAATATACATACATACAATAGTTATACATACACTATATACATGCACACACATATTATGCACATATATACACACACATATAATGTACACACATATAATTACATACACACTATATGATATTTGTAATGGATACAGTGTGTCCTAATTGTTTTTATATAGAAATCCCTGATAGTCTTCTTACTTCCCTTTTACTTAGTTTTCTCTATTACAAGCATTCAAACTCGTGGCCCACAATGAATATTTTTGCGGCCCAGCCAATATAACGGTATGTAGGAAACATTTTAATAAACATTTCGTAACTCAATTTTTATAATACCCTGTTATACATAATTATTAATAACAAACTACAACATTTGATAATAACTGATTACTATCATCGTGTTGCATTCATTTCCCTTATGTCCTTACGCGCAGGCGCACCATTTCTCTCCACCAATACCAGCAGCAAATATTTTAGCAGCCAATGGCCCTGTCCTTAGTCTTGAACTGACTAATTGGTGAGCGCAATAGGAAATACTTCGCTTTTGGAGAACGAGAAAAATAGGTTTATTTGTGTTATACTTATTAATTTGTGCAGTTATTCGGTGTCTGGTAAGTTAATGTTCAAGAAAATGGTAATTTTTATTAGAATGTTCTATTATTTTATGTGAACAATAACTCATTTATTTCAGCCCTTTATATTCAGCATGTCTCTATTGAAATAAACCTACGCTTCTATGAAAATTGAAGCTTTTGTTTTTTTGCAGTCCACATACACTTGTTTATTTGGCCCATGTTAGCCTGTGAGTTTGACATGCTTGTTGTAAGTAACCTCTGAGCTAATGAAAGATTCCAACCACTTCTAAAAGGTGAGGTGAATTTAATGTCTCTTCCCTTAAAAGAAAAGTAGCTGCTGAAGTATTCGAAATCCCAGAAAATAAATGTTCCAAAATTGGATGATGAAATATAAAAATCTTGCTATAAACTGAGGAAAGAGGATGCCTGGGAAGTTGGGGAGACTCCTCGCTGGGTTTGCATCAAATCTATGGGTGCAGTGAGGTGTATGCCAACCCTGAGAACTGGCACGGAGCGCTCACTGCTCGCTCACCGGAGGCTGTGCGGCTTGTACCAGCTGCTTTGTCAACAACAACAGGCCATTATTGCAGAGCAGTTCTGCCACCTACAAGATAAAAAGCATTTCATGAACTGGGATTCCAGCATCAGGCTGTCATGGGAAGCCAGGTGGCTATTTATGCACTTCCTGTTCTGTGCTGGTGTGCCACAGTGACCAGAGCCACTCTGTGACTTCAGATACTTCACACACGCATACACACAGCTGCATACACACACACTTGAGCACACAGTGCACACACCCAACATGTGCATGCACTCATGCACATGCACACACCAGCACACACACGTACACACGTGCATGTGCTCATGAGCACACATGTGTATGCACAACAGCACACATGCATGTACACACATGCACGTACACCCCACATGCACACAGTGGCACACACACATGCACCTTTATAACTAGGGACCTACCACAGTCAACATAGCATTTCACCGTGGCTCTTCCTTGAGAGCCTCTGGTTAACACGGACAACCTTCTCTCCAAAGGCCCACAATTTACTTAAATTCTAAAAGGTAAAAGTTGCACTTCAAATGTTCAGGTCTTTAAATATGTTATTGTCATTACACAGAATATGGTTTAAGCCTATTTTGAACCAAATGTAGGGTTAGACTTAGACTTCTTTTCAACTAAGACCCAAGTTAATAGCACTTCTATAGTAACTTTAAATAAGGTAGGCTGGTTAAATTTGCATCCTAATCTCTTATTGTTGTTTTGCTTTTAAATGATGTTTAAAATATAACTGAACCTGGCTGGTGTGGCTCGGTGATTGAGCATCGACTTATGGTCACGATTCAATTACCAGTCAGGGCACATGCCCAGGTTGCGAGCTCGGTCCTCAATGGAGGGCATGCAGGAGGCAGCCGATCAGTGGTTCTCTCTCATCATTGATGTTTTTCTCTCTCTCCCTCTATAAAATCCATAAAAATATATTTTAAAAAATGTAAATGAATATGGTTAGGAAGTTGGAAGTACCCCAGCCTCTCCAATCTCCCCAACCAAATCATTCTTTCTGGCTCTACTTTTCCAGAAATATGGAGATAATGGTCCGTGTTCAGCTCTTCTGCACATGGCAATTGCGTTTCATTTAGTCACTGTTCACAGTTGACAGCTTAATGCAGAGCAGCGAGAAGGAACTTATATGCGCAGGAAGTTCATGTGGGGATCAGAATGACGTCTTTGGATGGTCGTAAACTAACACTTGGTTTGAAAACTGGTCAGTGTAGGGAAAGAATCAAGCAGCTCTCCCGTGTTTCTATCTCATCTACACTGTACTACTGAGCAAGAAGAGGGATATTTTTCTTTGTAGAAGCAAACAGTGAATACGTGAAGAAGGGTGGACCCAAAGCCATCATTTTGCTAGTCAGCGCGGGGATGGCCAGCGGACGGGCTAGGAGAGGAGCAGGCCGGCGCCCCTGCCGCTGGACAAAGTGCGGCCTTCGCACAGCCTCAGAGGGTCCCTGGTCTCCTAGGGGCTGGGCTTTCTCTCCTGTAAAATTAAGTAATCTCCACCTCACGGAGTAGCAGTGCAGGTTAGGAAAAATGCTCACTTTAGTATCTGGCACATCATGAAGTTTCTTTTCTTCTTTTTTAAATTGATTTTATAGAAAGAAAAGGAGAGAGAGCAACATTGATTGGGTTCCACTCATTTACGTACTAATTGGTTGCTTCCTGTATGTGCCCAGACCAGAGATCAAACCCGCAACCTTGGGGTATTGGGACGACACTGTAACCAACTGAGCTACCAGACAGGGCCTATGGATTTTCAACAAATGTGTTGGCACAGAGGAAACTGGGTAATGAATAGCACTGTGGGCATTGGGAGTATTCTAGTGAAGTGGAGCGCAAATCTAGGGTGCAGCAGGGTTGTGGGGTGAAGACCTGGAGCAGCGAGCCTGCACTGTGGGCCCTTCTGGCCAGAGGGACAATGGTGTGGATATGGGAATGAGTCAGAGAGACAGGTGGGGAGGCGGGCAGGTGCCTCGGAGACCAGGGTGTCAGAGGCCTTTTTGCTCTGAGATCACACAGACCCACTGATGCATAAGGTGGTGGCTGTAGTGGGTAACACTTTTGTATATTGGAAATTCACGAAGAGAGTAGAACTTAAATGTTCTTAAAAGAAAAGAAAATATGTTCTTTCATAACATTTTCAAAATATAACTTATGCACACACGAGGCTTGCTGTTTTACGTCGGAAGGGTGTGGTAACAGGGTCATAAACACTGGAGACACCGTGTCCCGTGACTCAGCAGCAGCAGGCCTGAGGATGGAAATCATGCGAGTCTCCAAACTCCTTTTTAAAGGGTCCAGTGGAACTTGTTTTTCAGCAAAAAAAAAAAAAACAACAAAACAAAACAAAAAAAAAAACCCCAAATCATGTTTCTAAATATCACGAAATAACGTGGAGACACCGAGCACTTGGCCCGTGCTTGTCAAGGGCTAATGCGCTGGTAGGTGGAGACAAAAAGGAGCATATGAACACAGTTTCGGGGCTCCGGGCTCCGGTCTCCGGCTCCGGCTGCCCTCTCTCCCGGCCTCCGGGCTCTGGGCTCCAGCTCCGGCTGCCCTCTCTCCCGGGCTCCAGGCTCCGGGCTCCGGGCTCCGGGCTCCGGCTCCGGCTGCCCTCTCTCCCAGGCTCCGGGCTCTGGGCTCCGGCTCTGGCTGCCCTCTCTCCCGGCCTCCGGGCTCCGGGCTCCGGCTCTGGCTGCCCTCCACTGGGCTCCGGCTCTGGCTGCCCTCTCTCCCAGGCCACGGGGGCTCCGGCTCTGGCTGCCCTCTCTCCCGGGCTCCGGGCTCCGGCTCCGGGCTCCCCGGCTCCGGGCTCCGGGCTCCGGCTCCGGCTGCCCTCTCCCTCCCGGCTCCGGGCTCCGGGCTCCGGGCTCCAGGCTCCGGCTCCGGCTGCCCTCTCTCCCGGGCTCCGGGCTCCGGGCTCCGGGCTCCGGGCTCCGGCTCCGGCTGCCCTCTCTCCCGGCCCGCTCCGGGCTCCGGGCTCCGGGCTCCGGCTCCGGCCCTCTCTCCCGGGCTCCGGGCTCCGGGCTCGGCTCGGCTCCCCTCTCCGGGCTCCGGGCTCCGGGCTCCAGGCTCTCCCGGGCTCCGGCCCTCTCTCCCAGGCTCCCTCTCTCCGGGCTCCAGGCTCCGGGCTCCAGGCTCCGGGCTCCGGCTCTCCGGCTGCCCTCTCTCCCAGGCTCCAGGCTCCGGGTCCGGGCTCCGGGCTCCGGCTCCAGCTGCCCTCTCTCCCGGGCTCCGGGCTCCGGGCTCCAGGCTCCGGCTCCGGCTGCCCTCTCTCCCGGGCTCCGGGCTCCGGGCTCCTCCGGCTCCAGCTGCCCTCTCTCCCGGGCTCCGGGCTCCGGGCTCCGGCTCCGGCTGCCCTCTCTCCCGGGCTCCGGGCTCCCAGGCTCCGGCTCCGGCTGCCCTCTCTCCCGGCCTCCGGGCTCCGGGCTCCGGGCTCCGGGCTCCGGCTCCGGCTGCCCTCTCTCTCCCGGGGGCTCCGGGCTCCGGGCTCCGGGCTCCGGCTCCGGCTGCCCTCTCTCCCGGGCTCCGGGCTCCGGGCTCCGGGCTCCGGGCTCCGGCTCCGGCTGCCCTCTCTCCCGGGCTCCGGGCTCCGGGCTCCGGGCTCCGGGCTCCGGCTCCGGCTCCGGCTCTCCGGGCTCCGGGCTCCGGCTCCGGCTGCCCTCTCTCCCGGCTCCGGGCTCCGGGCTCCGGGCTCCGGGCTCCGGGCTCCGGCTCCGGCTGCCCTCTCTCCCGGCTCCGGGCTCCGGGCTCCGGGCTCCGGGCTCCGGCTCCGGCTGCCCTCTCTCCCGGGCTCCGGGCTCCGGCTCCGGCTGCCCTCTCTCCCAGGCTCCGGGCTCCGGGCTCCAGGCTCCAGGCTCCGGGCTCCGGGCTCCGGCTCCGGCTGCCCTCTCTCCCAGGCTCCAGGCTCCGGGCTCCGGGCTCCGGGCTCCGGCTCCAGCTGCCCTCTCCTCTCCCCTCTCTCCCGGGCTCCGGGCTCCGGGCTCCAGGCTCCGGCTCCGGCTGCCCTCTCTCTCCCGGGCTCCGGGCTCCGGCTCCGGCTCTCCTCCGGGCTCCGGGCTCCGGGCTCCGGGCTCCGGCTCCAGGCTCCGGGCTCCGGGCTCCGGGCTCCGGCTCCGGCTGCCCTCCTCCCGGGCTCCGGGCTCCGGCTCCGGGCTCCGGGCTCCGGGCTCCGGCTCCGGCTCCCTCTCTCCCCGGCTCCAGGCTCCGGGCTCCAGGCTCCGGGCTCTGGCTCCGGCTGCCCTCTCTCCCAGGCTCCAGGCTCCGGGCTCCGGGCTCCGGGCTCCGGCTCCAGCTGCCCTCTCTCCCGGGCTCCGGGCTCCGGGCTCCGGGCTCCGGGCTCCGGCTCCGGCTGCCCTCTCTCCCAGGCTCCAGGCTCCGGGCTCCGGGCTCCTCCGGGCTCTGGGCTCCGGGCTCCGGGCTCCGGCTCCGGGCTCCGGGCTGCCCTCTCTCCCGGGCTCCGGGCTCCTCCAGGCTCCGGCTCCGGCTGCCCTCTCTCCCGGGCTCCAGGCTCCGGGCTCCGGCTCCGGCTGCCCTCTCTCCCAGGCTCCAGGCTCCGGGCTCCGGGCTCCGGGCTCCGGGCTCCAGCTCCCCTCTCTCCCGGGCTCCAGGCTCCGCGCTCCGGGCTCCGGGCCCCGGCTCTGGGTGCCCTCTCTCCCGGGCTCCGGCTCCGGCTCTGGCTCCCTCTCTCCCAGGCTCTGGGCTCCGGGCTCCGGGCTCCAGCTCCCCTTTCTCCCAGGCTCCAGGCTCTGGGCTCCGGGCTCCGGGCTCTGGGCTCCGGGCTCCGGGCTCCGGGCTCCGGCTCCGGCTGCCCTCTCTCCCGGGCTCCGGGCTCCGGGCTCCGGGCTCCGGGCTCCGGGCTCCGGCTCCGGCTGCCCTCTCTCCTGGGCTCCGGGCTCCGGGCTCCGGGCTCTGGGCTCCGGGCTCCGGCTCCGGCTGCCCTCTCTCCCAGGCTCCAGGCTCCGGGTCCGGGCTCCGGGCTCCGGCTCCAGCTGCCCTCTCTCCTCCGGGCTCCAGGCTCCAGGCTCCGGCTCCGGCTGCCCTCTCTCCCGGGCTCCGGGCTCCGGGCTCCGGGCTCCGGGCTCCGGCTCCAGCTGCCCTCTCTCCCGGGCTCCGGGCTCCGGGCTCCAGGCTCCGGCTCTGGCTGCCCTCTCTCCCGGGCTCCGGGCTCCGGCTCCGGCTGCCCTCTCTCCGGGCTCTCTCCGGGCTCCGGGCTCCGGGCTCCGGGCTCCGGGCTCCGGGCTCCCGGCTCCAGGGCTCCGGGCTCCAGGCTCCAGGATCCGGGCTCCGGGCTCCGGCTCCGGCTGCCCTCTCTCCCGGGCTCCGGGCTCCAGGCTCCGGGCTCCAGGCTCCGGGCTCTGGCTCCGGCTGCCCTCTCTCCCAGGCTCCAGGCTCCGGGCTCCGGGCTCCGGGCTCCGGCTCCAGCTGCCCTCTCTCCCGGGCTCCGGGCTCCGGGCTCCGGCTCCGGCTGCCCTCTCTCCCAGGCTCCAGGCTCCGGGCTCCGGGCTCCGGGCTCTGGGCTCCGGGCTCCGGGCTCCGGGCTCCGGGCTCCGGCTCCAGCTGCCCTCTCTCCCGGGCTCCGGGCTCCGGGCTCCAGGCTCCGGCTCCGGCTGCCCTCTCTCCCGGGCTCCGGGCTCCGGGCTCCGGCTCCGGCTGCCCTCTCTCCCGGGCTCCAGGCTCCGGGCTCCGGGCTCCGGGCTCCGGCTCTGGCTGCCCTCTCTCCCAGGCTCTGGGCTCCGGGCTCCGGGCTCCAGCTCCCCTCTCTCCCGGGCTCCAGGCTCCGGGCTCCGGGCTCCGGGCCCGGCTCTGGGTGTCCTCTCTCCCGGGCTCCGGCTCCGGCTCTGGCTGCCCTCTCTCCCAGGCTCTGGGCTCCGGGCTCCGGGCTCCAGCTCCCCTTTCTCCCAGGCTCCAGGCTCTGGGCTCCGGGCTCCGGGCTCTGGGCTCCGGGCTCCGGCTCCGGCTGCCCTCTCTCCCGGGCTCCGGGCTCCGGGCTCCGGGCTCCGGCTCTGGCTGCCCTCTCTCCCGGGCTCCGGGCTCCGGCTCCGGCTGCCCTCTCTCCCGGGCTCCGGGCTCCGGGCTCCGGGCTCCGGCTCCGGCTGCCCTCTCTCCCGGGCTCCGGGCTCCGGGCTCCGGGATCCGGGCTCCGGCTCCGGCTGCCCTCTCTCCCGGGCTCCGGGCTCCGGGCTCCGGGCTCCGGGCTCCGGGCTCCGGGCTCCGGGCTCCGGCTCCGGCTGCCCTCTCTCCCAGGCTCCGGGCTCCGGGCTCCGGGCTCCGGGCTCCGGCTCCGGGCTCCGGGCTCCGGGCTCCGGGCTCCGGCTCCGGCTGCCCTCTCTCCCGGGCTGCTCCGCTCTGTTCCCTCCGGCAGTGTCCCCTGCCTCCTCTGGCAGCCTTCCTCTGACACGAAGCCGGGGGTCATGGCCTCTCCTCATGCTGCTGAACACGGGATTGTGATCGTTTTTGTTTCCAAACACCTTCCCAAAGGACGGGGAGACATGATTTTTACCCAGGACATTCCTGCTAGAGCTCTATCTCCGTGATTGGAACAACTCATTCCATTACGATTTGCTGGCTTTTCGTTTGTACAAATCGGTTTTAACTTCCTACAATGGAAGAAAAGATTCAGACACTTTTCATAATCCAGCCCAGACAAAGGCAAGCAATCATTAGGTCATGATGAGTGTTCTTTCCACCATGAAGTCTCTTACTTAATGTAACACAGAAAATAAATTCTCAAATTTTTAACAGAAATATTTCACCTAAAGTGTAGTCAAAGAAGATACATTTCAATAAAAATAATATCAAGTACTATTGACACTACCCTCTTGGGAAATTTAAATTTAATTTAATTCATGAATTGTCCTGGAAAAATAATGACTTGTACCAATATTAACATGAAATCTTAATTAATTTAGAATAAACCATTTTCTGTGATTTTGTTTTTCCTTACATTAAAGAGGTATGCAATTCCTTTGTATGTAAGTCCTGGTATTCAGAGAGAGCTAGTGTTTAAAATGTGAAAATTTCACTGATAAACTAATGTCCTTTTTTGGACACATACAAGACTGGAATTCTACCTTTTCTCATGCACTTTTATTAAAAACTGAAAGCTGTGTGTGTCTGCTTCTTGATAATGTGCTGAGCCAAGCATACCTGCTTTATCTGTATTTGGGAAAATGTTTTAGGCAAGGGTTCCCCAGCCTTCAAACAATGCCGCTTTGAGGATGGGACCCTGTGTAGTGTGAACTATAAACACTAGTTTAAAGGTAAGAATTGCATCACTGAGTTCCACATAGAGGCTCTTATGTTGCAAAGCTGCATTTCATCCTGTGAGAGCAATTTTTACACACGTGACTATTTCCTTCCATTTTATGTCTGTTAAACACTGTTTCACTTAACACTATGTAAACAAATACTTTAACACCATCAAAAATGCTGGAGAACATACACAGAGGGGCCGTGGTGGGAGGGGCCGGGCAGGGGCATGGAGGAGGGGCCGAGACCCGCCCCTGTGCCCACCTCAGCCTCATGGCCCACAGTTCCTTTCAAGGTGCACAAATTCGTGCACTGGGCCCCTAGTTGATAATAAAAGTATCTCAAAGGATTAATATATTTCAAGTAGGACATTATTTTACACATATTATTAAGATTGGGAAACTGACAGGAATCTTTAAAAAATAAATGATGGTCAGAAGGATGAATTTTAAGAACTTCAAAGGCAGCCTGATGTGAGCATGGGTTTTGCTATTCTCTCTCTCTCTCTCTATCTATCTATCTATCTATATATATATATATATATATATATATATATATATATATATATATATGTATATATATATATATATAAGGGTAATATGCTAATTAGACTGGGAGACCTTCCAGGAGACCTTCTGGACATCATTCCAGACAAAGCCATGGTGGCAGGGCTGAGGCTGAGGCAGTTAAATCACGCCAGGAGGGGAGGGCAGTTGGGGGCGATCAGGCCAGCAGGGGGGTAAGTTTGGGGTGAGCAGGCCAGCGGGGGCGGGCAGTTGGGGGCAAGCAGGCCTGTGGGGGGGGGGCAGTTGGGGGCAATCAGGCTGGCAAGAGGGGTCAGTTGGGGGCAAGGAGGCTGGCTGGGGGGCAGTTGGGGGCGAGCAGGCCAGCAGACAGAGTGGGGTTAGGGGCGATCAGGCAGGCAGGCAGGTGAGCAGTTAGGACCCAGTGGTCCTGGATTGTAAGATGTATCCCAGATTGGTGAGGGTGCAGGCAAGGCTGAGGAACACGCCCCCCCATGCATGAATTTTGTGCACCAGGTCACTAATATACTAATCCTATTTAATAAAAGAGTAATACGTAAATTAACCATCACTCCGCGACAAAGATGGTGGCACCCATAGTGGCCAGGGCAGGGTGCTGGTGGCGTTGCCCTGGCAATGCGAGCCCAATGTCTGCGCCCTACCCGTGCAGCAAGAAGGCCTCGGGCCAGAGCGTGGGATGCTGGGTTCGCAGCAACACGAGCCCAGTGTCTGCGCCCCGGCCATGTGGTGGGAGGGGAGGGGCCTTGGGCTGCAAACAGAAGCCGAGAGTGTGGGGAGCACCAGGAATGCTGGGAATCATGGCTCTGGTGGCGGACGCATTGTGTGATCTCCTAGACTCTCCAGCGAAGTGAACCTAGAGCAAGATACTGTTGCGGGTGGGGATTGAGGGAAAGCAAAGGTGAGAGATATAAATCAGAGTGTAGGGGAAAAATTAAAAGGAAGATATCCTGCAACTTCTAGGAAATCTCCACCAATGGAGCAACGAAAAAAAAAAAAAGAGCTCTGTTATTCTGTGAGCACCAAACCAGACTGGGCTGGGGCCTCACACAATTCGCTCATATGATTGCAAAGACAGACAGAAACTTCACTCTTTCATGTACCCAGGCAGATACAATGCACGACATGCACATTTTCACAGAAGAGGACGTAACAGCACCGTTTGCTATACACCCTTTGGTAAGTCACCTTTTTGGTGGCCATCTGTGTTAGTTAGTTGCCATAATCAAGAGTAAAAATTAAAACTTTTCTATCTCTATGACAAGCAGGTCCTTACAACTTGGATCAAGGCAACTATCTATAATAATAAAAGTGTAGAGGGGCAATGAGGCAGGCAGGCAAAGGCAGTTAGGGGTGATCAGGCAGGCAGGTGAGCAGTTGGGGCGATCAGGCAGGCAGAGTGGTTAGGGGTGATCAAGCAGGCCGGCAGGCAAGCAGTTAGGAGTCAGCAGTTCCCAACCGCCCCTCCCCGTGCACGAATTTCATGCACCAGGCCTCTATACACACACACACACACACACACACACACACACACACACACACTTTAATTCCCATTTGCTTCTGTTTTAGTCTGCAAAATGAAACCTTTTTAATAAAACCACCAAGAAAAGCCTCCCATTGCTCCCATTGACATTTTTAGCTCAATCAAAAACAAGATACACCATTTTGTGGGGAAACTCCTGCCCAACGTGTCTGAATTTTTGAACAAGCGTGTAGTTGTGGAGACTTTGCAGTGTCTGGCCCCCCATCTTTGTGTTCATACAAGCTTGACCCAACGCTGCAAAAATGAAAGAGTTCAGCCAGTATCACCAGCCATCATAAACTGCTTTATTGATCAATAACTGCATTATTGATTAGATAAAGTGGAAGACTGCATGCCGGAAATCCCACTCCGAGTGAGGTCAAATGGGCGCACGAAGGATTCCTGCCTCGCATGCAGATGTGGGCCGCCGTTTGCGCTCTGACCACAGGCGCGTTTTATCAAATTCTTTTGTCTCCACCACCCAGACTAATAGCTGCCTCTAAATCTACTCTTCACAAATCTTCCAACTTGGCATGGGCCCCAATGCTCTCTCTGTTACAAAGCCAGAAACCTCAGGGTCACCCCAAATCTTCTTCACACCTAATGTTTAGTCACCAGGGTTTTATTATTTTATTATTTAAATGTTTTTAGAATTGTCCCTTGCTCAGAGACCTTTCCTGGCCAGCCTCTACAAAACAGCTGCTCCCACCGTTCCATCCAGTAACACCTCATCTCTATCTACTTTATTCTTGTTTCTGTTGGTTTGGAAGTTATTATATTGATGTACTTGTGTATCGGAGATCAGTCGCCACCCTTTCACTGGAGTGTAGACTCCCACCAGGTGGAGCTAGCTCGTAACTGCACTCAGGGGCCTGCAGTAGCATCTGGGATGTGATATATCACTCGATTGATTGCTTACTGACTTAATGAATGCATTTTCTGTATCCACATAGAAAGCTGTCATTAGTTTCACACATACATTTAGAATATTCTTTCTCTGGTTGTTCAGAGAAGCATTGTCTTATGCAACTGAAATACTTAAATTACTTTAGCATTCTTTTGCATAATTTTCTTGGCTTTAGTACTGATTAATAATTCATCATACTAGCAAAGTTAGGGTGAGTGAAAGTACTTGAACCCTCTAATAATTCTCTTCTCTCTGACAGTCCTTTGGACTTTCTTCATTCTTGAAACATCACCCATTCTTTTCATAGCATATGATCGTTATTTTTTAATAGGTTTTCATTTTTCAGGTCTATTTCATTCTAAAAGATCATTTTTCTTAATGATCAGAAAGTAATTAAACAATTATTAAAAGTGGTTTTTAACCTCACACATGGTTTTCAAAATGATTTAACCCATATGACCAAAGTATATTTTTTTTCCGTTGTGTCTCTTCACGCTGGTATTTCTTGACATTGTTAAAATAAACATATTAGGTCAAAGAAAGTACAAGTTAATCATATAAACTCAACCTGAGAAATGATACGTTGATTAATGGATGTGTTTGTAGACACATGTGTTAAAAGTGCTTCTCCAATTAGAGTCTCTGATACAAGAACGTGTTCTCCTCATCTCCAGGAATTCCATTACATCTTTTCATTTTTCTCTTCTCCATTGGGAAAATACAGGCATTTTTCTCAGTTCCTTGCTTTGGCTGTATTATTTTAGTATACAGAACAGATGGCTTTTAAATCATTGAGCGGGCTCTTGAGAAAGGTCTTTGGAAAAGCAGCTTAGTCAAGAAAACCTTTAAGCAATGTTTCATATGATCTTCATAGAATGAATCCATGGGACCTAATTTTAAAAAAGGAAGACATGGTTCATAATTAAGATAATATAAATTCAACCTCATCTATATTTTCCTTGATGAGTAGAATTATTTAAAGGCAAGTAAAAAGATTGAATTCTACTAATGGTAGCTCAGTAAATATCAGCAAAACTTTAAAATGAGTTTAGCTCTAGCTGGTTTGGCTCAGTGGATAGAATGTTGGCCTGCGGACTGAAGGCTCCCAGGTTCGAGGCCGTTCAAGGGCATGTACCTTAGTGGCAGGCTGGATCCAAAGTCCCAGTTGGGGCATGTGCAGGAGGCAACCAATTGATGTGTCTCTCTCATATCGATGCTTCTCTCTCTGTCTGTCTCTCTCCTGATCCACCACTCTGTCTAAAAATCAATGGGAAACAAATCCTCTGGTGATAATTAACAAAAAATAAAATAAAATAAAATTAGTTTAAATTAATTCTGAGATGCAGAGAAAAGAAACTGATTTCAATTCTCATCCACAAGCCTATTATTTTCTCCTGGCTTCATTACAAATTGCCTTGTGTTACTGGAAATGAGCTAGCTATACCCATACTTGAACACTGAAGTAGTGTGATTAGGCCATTTTTCATATACCTACAATTTTTAAATAGTAAAATAATAGTTCCAATGTAAGTCCAAACTTTTGTTCTTATCCCCCCAAATCATGTAGTAAACATGTCTTAGTATTGATAATCAAAACCAACATTTTAATCACATCATAATAATGTATAGTGAACTAATATAATTTTCTGAGCTATGTTGCTAAACATTTGTTGCTTGACATGTCGCTATTTTAGTTATGTCATTGTGCTGGCCTAGGAGGGAGGGAGCAGTGATGAGCATATTTGTGAAGTCAGGGTACTGATTTAAAAAATCAGGAACTTCAGCCCAGGCGGCAAGGCTCAGTGGTTGAGTGTTGACCTATGAACCAGGAGGTCACGGTTCAATTCCTGGTCAGGGCACATGCCTGGGTTGTGGGCTCAATCCCTAGTGTGGGGAGTGCAGGAGGTAGCCGATCAATGACTCTCTCTCATCATGGATGTTTCTATCTTTCTCTCCTATTCCCTTCCTCTCTAAAATCAATAAAAAAAACTTTTAAATCAAATCAGGAACTCCACACATTGTCACGCAGTATGATTGGGAAAAATGAAACTGTGAAGTCATCCTTACGTATTATGTCAGATGTGGGCCATTGTGCTCCATGCTTCGGATCCGTGGGTCTGTGTCTGGTGTGTTTTCTCTCTTTGGAGGTGAAAATTCAGTCCTAAGCTTTGCTCCTCTGTCAAGATGTACCTGGTTGTGTTGAGAAAGCCCCTGAGAACTGCATCAAACATTACAGAATTGACTACCCACCCTCTTCTTGTTCATCCTTATCCCCCAATGCTGGTTTCCCACATAAATACTCAGTGATACCTCAAGTATTAACACAAATAAACAATTATTTTGTCAGCAAAAGTCCTCTTTAAAAGTTTCCTTTGATACTTTGGCTGGGTAGCAGTATGCCAAGATTGTGGGTTCGATCCCTGGTCAGGTCAAGCAATGAATGCATGAATAAGTGGAACAAATCTCTCTCTCTCTCTCTAGGAAAACCAACAAAAATGGTTTCAAAGCTGATAAAGGTACAATGATACAGTGTTTATTTTTTAACAAACTCCCAGTGAGCATTTTTGCAGTTACCAACACACTTTGGAGAACTTTCCTTCAGAAGTAATAAAATAATCATCTTTATTGGCATTTTTCTTCTGTCTAGAAAATGTAAATTGTAAAGCTTAGCTTAAAGCAACCAAATATAGATATTTGGGTGTCTGACATTATAACTTCCTAAGCAGAATCAAAATGCAGCTGTTTTTCTTATAAGTGCTAGAAGAGAAAAAGAACAACCCGTCAAAGAGAAACAATAAAGAGAAAAACAAAGGACTTAGTTTTCACTCCACTGGTTGTGGAGAAAGAAATTTTAGCATCAAGGGCCTGAAACAAATACTACGAAGGCCACTGAGGAGGCAAAGAAAGACTCAGGGGGCCCTGAACAGGCCAGTTTTTGAGCGAGAGCTCCCTGTAGCCGGGACAGAGTTACATTTGGAAGAGCATTGCTGGTGATCGCTTGCCAGCTGATTTGGTTTACTAGCCATACCTCCCCTCCTGCCCACGCAGAGACTGACTCCCCCTAAGTCTGCCATCCTATGTTAGCCGTCGATGCTGAGAACAAAATAGTTCTGAGACATAGACACAGACTTCATTTCCTGCCCTTCCATGTGCTCATTATGTGCAACCTCAATGTAAAACATTCTTTCTCTGTGTGAATCAGAGCAGAGAGCAAAGGGCCCTGGGGCCATAAAGTAACACAGAGTCACTGGAGCCTCCTGTGGACGGGCCCTGCCTGAGACGGGACATGGCAGACCCTTGGGGAGACAGCGATACCCGTTCTTTATAGTTATTTAACAAATGCTGAAACACGGAAAGCTACCAAAAGTTGCCTAGCCTGGGATCTCCTACCACTCATTCATCCATTTATTAAAACCTGCTGAATACAGGCATTGCTATCTCTTCTTACACCAATTTTTCAAATCTTATGGCCATAACTAGCTCAGAATTTCTTTACAAATCTCTCACACCTGGGTTTTCTCATTTGGCTGTCATGGTGAATACAGTTTGACTCTAGTCCAATCTGGCTCCAATCAAAGCTATACGGTCATTTTTTTATTTGCCTCTCAAATTTACCCCCACAAGATTTCATTGGTGAGTTTCTCTTTCTCCAAATGGGCAGGTCACATAGGAACTGGATAACACAGTGGTGGCCAAGAGAGAACAAAATGGAGCTTACCATTTGGCACTGTCTGCTGGCTTTGGGTTCTGGGCCAATGTTGAAACAAGGTAAATACAGAAGGAAGAACCTTGATGAAAAGCCAGATACTTGGAGACTTGGGAGAAAGGGTGGGGTTTGGAGTAGTTTTGAACCAAGGAAGACAGTGAGTCCTAGAAAATCTTATAGCTTTTCATGGTCTCTCCAGACATCCGAGGTCAAGGCCATCTTGCAGAAAGTAAGCAAACATGGAATATTCTATTTATAAAATGTTTTCCAAACAATCTGAGATTTGGCCAAAGTGAATTATTTATTGTTCCTTATATAGCCCTTAAAATTTTCTCCTTGTGAGTTAGCTCTCCATATACACTCCAACTTCTCAATACCAAAACCTTATGCTGGATGAACGCAGAAGGAATCTGGAGGCTGTGCCAGAAATAAGCGATGGAGATTTATTCAAGGGTCTTGGAGTTTGCAACCTGGAAACATAGCTGGACGAAAACCCAGAAGTGTTCCAAAGAAGAAAAAGTAGTGAGAAGTTCTTACAGCAAAAAGCACTTTGTTGAGAACTATCAGTCCTGCGTGCTTAGCCCTAGGGTTGGTCAGGACGGTGATCAGTCAGATGGCAGGAGGCGGGTTATGGGTGCCAGGAGCTCTGGCTAGTCCCCGTGGTCTGAATAATGGATGAGGGGTGGATGTATGTGTGAGTCCCTCAGGGGATCAGGTGGCCTGGCAAGGTGAGCCCTCAGGGGGCAGTTAGAGGGCAACCTGGAGGTCCAGGTATGTCCAGGCATTGACATAGGACTGGAAAGTCTAAAAAAGTTTGTTTCTGAGTGAGTTAGAACAAGAATGGTCTCTCCTCATGCCTCAACCTTCCTCCTGTTAATTTTAGCAGCTTGGTTAAAGTGACTCCATTGTATACACTCCCTGTCTTCACTCTTTTCTTACAAACATACCTAAGAAAAAAGCCTCAATTTAAATTCTACCTTTCCATGAAGATAATCCCATGATCTCATTTTGTCTTCGTACACCTGTAAACATTCCCCATCTCCTGTAAGCCTTGGGAGTAACTATGCTACTTGTAGTGAAGCATGTATGTGAACCTGGCTGAGGCTGTAGCACATGCTGTGTGTGTTTCCACAGCAGTTCATTTCCTGTCTGGCTAAAGACTTCCAAGGCTCTCTTATCTGTAAGTTATCATTGTCTGTCACTGCTAACACCTGGCTGTTCAGCAGGAACTTGTTGGATAAATGAGGGAATGAAGAAAGGGAAACGACCAGCTCTTGGAGAACTGCTAACCCACTCTATCTTGGAAATTTCCTTTATGTTTTCTTTCCTCCCCCTTCTTAAGACATTTCCCAATAATTATCACATTGAAAATATAGGATAACTTGATGACATAAGTAACAAAGATTTTTCCTGTGGTTTCATTTTAGTAAAACCAGTTAAAGTTTTTAGAAGTGTTTCCAGTATAAGAATACAATGAAGAGGCTGTGAAGTTCAAAGTCATTGAGAAAAAACAACCAATTAAAAAACACCCTTAAAGACTAAAAAACAAAGATGGTTGCCACCCTACGAATTGGAGCCTAGAATGTCCACAAAGAAACAGAGGTGTTAGAGTTTGGGTCATCTTCTAGCATCTGGCCTGGCACTTCATCACCAAGCACAGTGAGGGTCCCAAGGGAAATGGCGTCAGGTGTTAGATCGTCAGCTTACTGGTGACATTCCAGGAGGCTGTGGGTCTAATGGGTGGAGAACATCTGTCCTGCAGCCTCTCTAGGCCTGGATGACTCTCGGAGAGTGTGATGTCACTGCCCTCTCCTGGGTGGAAGGTAACCATCAGCTCAATTACAATGTATAGGTACTAGTCAATTTGCAAAATCTGAATTTGTAAAGCTAACATATCCATTTAAGTAAAGCTGATAATATTTGCTAGAAACTTCACATTGGCTTCTTGTAGCCAAATTTCTAGACAGTAGATGACATGAAATGTTGTTAAAGAGAAATTTAAAAGCAACATACTTTAAAAGTTAAGTAAAAATAACTTAATGGAATGTATGAATATATGTTAGTTTTATATGAACAACTATATATGTATATACAGACTGATGGTTAAAATTTCAAACATTAGTGAATATAATGGATGCTGTCAACTGTCAACACCTAAGTGATTTCTCATGGTTAATATATATGACATGGTCACATAGCTCAAGGTGGTTACAAATAAAGAAACTGTGTCCATTGGTAAACTGCAGGCATATAAAATGTTCAAGTCCTAAATTTTCCCAAAATATCACAGCTCACCATTTAAACATTTGCCGGTGTCCCCAGGGGGCAGGCACTCAGCCACACTGGCCTGTTCCACAGCCACAGCCTTGAAACTGGAGAGGCCGTCCATGGCCATCTGGGGGACAAGCATGGCCAGTGGTCTAGGCATCCTCAGTGCTCTTTGTCTGGAGGCCACATCCTGTATAATAAAAGGCAAATATGCAAATTGTCCCTTCCACTGGGAGTTCAACCAGATGGTGGGGCCTCCCCCTGGCCAGACCCACCCCCGATCAGTCCTCCCCACCCTTACTGGGGGTGGGGCTGGCCTGCCAACCGCCCACGGCACCTCGCCCTGGCCGGCCTCACCCCTAATCTCCCCCCCTTGATCAGGGGAGGGACCAGCCTGCCAACCTCCCATGTCCCCGCCCCCTGGCCGGCCGGGCCAAATTGGCCCTGATCAGGGTAGGCTGGCCAGACCCCATCTGTGCACGATTTTGTGCACTGGGCCTCTAGTAGATAATAATTTTGAAAATCAGCCAATCCATTCTTAGGAAAATTTTCTTAGTCTTTACAAAGACTTACACAATAGGTAATTATTTTAGGGCAGTAAAGTGATTTCTCATAAAAATACTATAATAACCAATGGTGTAGCTTTTCAGTGTTTCCCATTATTGGGTATTGTGTCTGTCTTGGTTTACCCTGTGGTCTTGCCAAGTTAATGGTAACAGACACATCTGTACAAATTGGGAGGCCCTCCCTCCCTCTATCTTTTTAAGGGAAACCAGAAAGGAGCTAGCTGAGGGTTTTATAACTCTGCTTATTCATACCTAGGTCAAGAATTGGTTTTGGGCCTAAATGTCTGACATGTCCCACTAGATACAGATGTATTCTTCTGGAGTGAGAATGTGGAGTTTCTGAGGCAGCTGCTTTCCCTCCACTTTTGCTAACATTTTAAATGGGATTAGGGGTGGGTTTCCTGCCACCAGCTCAGAGCCACCCAGACCGCAGCAGGCAAGTCTGTGCATCTGAGCTCCCACTTTTCTGTGTTCATGGCCACCGCTAACCCAGCGCCCTCGGCGCCCTGTGGCAGTCACAGACTGCACGTTTACAGGCAGGTCCCAGATAACACGTCAGTGCTGTATTGTCTAAGCACTGAAGTTTCCGGCTCCCCAGTGAGCAAGCCAGAGCAGTGAGCCATCCTATCTAATAATAGACAAATATGCAAATTGGCCATACCTCCGACACACCCACAAGCCACGCCCACAAGCCACGCCCACCATCCAATCAAAGCGAGTATGCAAATTAACCCAAACCAAGATGGCTACAGCCACAGAGAGTAAGGTTTCCTAGGTAACAGAGGAAGCCAAGTTTTCCACCTGCCCTGGCCAGGCCTAAGCCTCCACTCAAGCTACAAAGTTTCAATTATAGAAGGTAAACAAATTCAAACAAATGGCGGCAGAATGGAGCTTGAGAGAGAAGGCCAGGGTTGCCGCCGGCAACAGGGGAAGCAAAGCTTTCTTCACACCCTGGCCGGGCCCACCCGCTTAAGGCTACAAAGTTTCAATTATAACCCCAACACAAATGGCTGCGGGTGGAGGGAGCCCCAGGCTTGGCTCCGCTCCAGGCTACAAAGTTTCAACTGTAGAAGAAAAATAAATTCCAGATACCAGGGCCTCTGCTTGGGTTGCCAGGGGGTGTGGCCAGCCTGAAAACCACCACAGGCCCCTCGCTCAGGTCGCCCCACACCCCAAGGGAACCCCCACCTGATCCGGGACGCCCTTCAGGGCAAACCAGCTGGCCCCCAACCCTGTACCAGGCCTCTATCCTCTCTAATAAAAGAGTAATATGCAGATTGATCATCACTGCAACACACAATATAGCTGCCCCCATGTGGTCAAAGATCCTGCCCCATGTGGACACAAGATGGCCACCACAAGATGGCCAGCAAGAGAGGGCAGTTGGGAGGCACCCGGCCTGCAAGGGAGGGCAGTTGAGAGGGACCAGGCCTGCAAGGGAGGGCAGTTGGAGGTGATCAACCCTGCAGGAGAGGGCAGTTAGGGGTGACCAGGCCGGCAGAGGAGGGAAGTTGGGGGCAAACAGGCTGGCAGCAGAGTGGTTAGGGGGTGATCAGGCTGGCAGGCAGAAGTGGTTAGGGGCAATCAGGGAGGCAGGCAGGCAAGCAGTTGGGAGCCAGCAGTCCTGGATTGTGAGAGGGAAGTCCGACTGCCCGTTTACGGGCAGTCGGACATCCCTCGAGGGGTCCCAGATTGGAGAGGGTACAGGCTGGGCTGAGGGACAACCCCCCTCTGTGCATGAATTTCATGCACCGGGCCTCTAGTCTATAATAATAAAAGTGTAATATGCAAATGGACAAATGACCGAACAGCAGAAGGACCTTCCGGAAGTCCTTCTGGACTACCACCTTATGACACACATTGGCACCAGGCCAGCCAAAGCAGGTGTGATGTGACTGGTCCGGGGGCCCGCCATCACCCCATGATTGCCCCAAAGAGGGAGGCCCAGGCCATCCTATGTACAGCGATCATAGGATGCCCCGGCTGGGTGGGCAGGGTCTCCCTCCACTGGGTGATGGATCATGGAGCCCCCCGATGATTGTCTCAAAGAGGGAGGCCCAGGCCACCTGCCACAGCCTGAGAGAGGGAGGCTCAGTGGCCGCGACAACGCCTGGCCCTGTGGCAGCAGTGCTCATCAGGCACAGCGCCTGCAGCTGGGCCCGGCCCGGGGACACCACCTCCGCCCGCGGCTCTGCACAGCTGGACTGCCACTCTTCCTGCTAGGATGCCTGGGCAGATCCTGGACCCTTTCTGACTGCCGGCTCTCTGCCAGGGCTTGGCCCCCTGACCGGACTCCCCAGCTAGGCCCTGACTGCAGAGGAGCTGAAATACACTGACATCTGCAACATTGGGGCCATGATCACCCCCTTGCACTTCCTGGAGGTAAACTAGGCAAGAGGCCTCAACCTGTGAAAAGTGAGCTAGATAAGGAAGAGGAGCAGAGGAAAAGGCGCCAGGAAAAGAACAAAGTGGCAGCAGCCCGAGGCCAGAACAAGAAGAAGGAGTTGAAGGAGTTTCTGCAGCAGAAATCTGAGTGGCTGGAGCTCATGAATGTGGAGCTGAAAACCCAGATGGAGGAGCTGAATCAGGAGCGGCAGCAGCTCATCCTGATGCTCAACTGGTATTGCCCCACCTGCGTCGTCAGGACCGATAGCCTTAAGACCCCGACTCAGAAGGCAACCCTCTGCTGGAGCAGCTGGAGAAGAAATGACCATGGGCTGGGAGGAGGAAGAGGAGGAGGAGGAGATAGTGAGAAGGAGGAGAAGGAGGGTCCCAGAGGGCTCTTCCTTGCTGCATGAAAAACTCTTCAATGAGGCTCAGCACAGCCAGCATCGGCCAGCTTTTTTTGTGAAACTCAGATCAGCCACACCAGGGGAAGAAACCCAGGCTGATGAAACCCAAGGACCAAGCGCTGATACCAAAGTAGTCCTGAGGGGGGCCTGTTCTGCCTGGGCCAGGCTTGCAGGAGGCAGGACAGAGGCTCTGGGCTGGAGAGACACCCAACCAGGCAGCTGTGGGCACTTCTCTGGCCTCTCCGACAGGGTACTCACCCAAAGGACCTCCGAGCAGCCAGGAAAAGCCATGAGTTGCAACCAAAATTAGTCTGAGTATGGAAATCAGAGTGAAACTCCAATCTGCCTACCCCAGCCCTGACCCTGACCCTGACCCTCACCCTGACCCTGATCCTGATGCAAGGTTGGAGAAGGGCACAATGACAGGCCCTGCTGTACCCATCCACCATGGCCCAGCTCAGTCCTTCCTGGAGTGGCAGTTGGGGCGCACCCTCACTGGCCCTGCTGGAGTTGCTGTGGGCACGAGGCACGGGCGCCCTTCCAAAGCTCATACTCACTGAATGTTACAGACTGGCTGTTCTGGCAGGGCTTTCAACTGCACATGTTTTTTTTACTACTTTCTTTTTTTAAATATTTTTTACAAAAAAAGATTTTATACAAGCAATATATAAATGAATTTCTATGATCACTCGATGTGATACAGTATAAATATGCTATGGTTGTTTGTTATGAACAGATATTCAGCAGTTATGGCCATTGCGTGTAACTTCTAAGTACTGTAGTCTCTCAGTGTTGGGGCTGGTGGGGGCGAGGGTGGGGTGAATTTCCATCCTGTTAAACCCTTCATAGTACTCAGTCCCATATCGCTCAGTAAACATTACTTTTACTTAAAAAAAAAAAAAAAAAAAAAAAAAAAAGGAAGCCCAGAATACCTGGTCGGCAGTGCTGCGGCGGGTGTGCAGGGTCGGCCAGCGATCACCCTGCAGAGGGACACCCAGGCCAGCCAAGCAATCGCACCCCATGACTGTCGCCTGCAGAGGGAGGCAACTGGTGGCAGGGGAGGGGTCGCAGCGCCGTACAGATGGCAAGCAGTGGCAGCGGCAGGGGCGAGGCCAGCTGACAGCAGCTGGGGGAAAGAAAGCCCCGATAGGCCCTGATCACTGGCCAGGCTTAGGGACCCTACCCGAGGGGTCCCGGATTGTGAGAGGGTGCAGACCAGGTTGAGGGGACCCCGCCACAGAGTGCACAAATTTTTGTGCACCAGGCCTCTAGTCTCTATATATAAAACCTTAATATGCAAATAGACCGAATGGCGGAACAACCAAACAACCAAACAACTGGTTGCTATGACGTGCACTGACCACCAGGCAAGCAGAACATGGCAGGCATCGGCCGCGGCAGGATGGTGAAGCAGGTGAGTGGGGGTACCAGACCAAGGTGGGCACCGGTCACTGTCATCGGGATGAGTCGCTGGTGGTTACTGAAAATTCTTTGCTCCCATGTGCTGCAGTCCTGCTGGGCGCTCGCACCTGCTGCTGGCACCAGCCCTGCTTGTACCCGCTGCTGGCACTGGCCCCAATCGCTTCACGCCATCAGCGGGTGCGAGCATAGCTGGTGCCATCAGCAAATGGGAGCCACTGCAGTGGGAGCAGAGCTGCCGGCAGACAGGGGACCGGGGGTATGGCGGGAGGGGCAGGGCAGGGGCACGGAGGATGGGCCAAGACCCACCCTGTGCCCACCGCAGCCTCGCAGTCTACAGTTCCTTTCAAGGTGCATAAATCTGTTCACTGGGACCCTAGTTTACGATAATGTACCAGCAATCCTAGAACATCCCACCCACAGCGCATCCTTCCTCCCTTAGAAAGTGGTCCGCGAACATGCAGGAGCACGAGTAAGCGCAGATACCTGACGCACATTGGAGCCGTGTTGGATGATGTGTCAGAATGCTGAAAACTGCTCCAAACTATTTTAAGAGGAAATTAAAACACAAGGGTGCAGGCCTGGCATTGACATGGTGTGCCCTGCCTGTTTCAACATCCTGCTGGGGCCTGCAGGAGATCTAAGGGGAGAAAGGAAAGGGCTGGAGGCTGCACCAAGTGTCTTCTGCATAGCCTTCCCGTCAGTAAACACTGTCACAGTCATACTGGCATTGTCTCCATATTACCCATCCCTGAGAAACACGCCCTGCTGCTCAGCAGCCCATAGGGACCTGCAGCGCTGGCTCACGCAGCTGCACTGCCCAGTGTCACACAGGGGTCATGGGTATTGTTATATCCTTCCATCCAGTTGTTTGTTAAGGTATTTTTTAAAAATTTAGTCTTGTTCCTAGAAATCCAGATGATGAGAAGTAGAAGAAAAAATAAATTGAGATCATGAGGAAAACTTTAAAAAAATCTCTCAGAACATAAATTTTAAAATCATTGTTATTTATACCTTACTTAAAAGTGTGACTAGGAGGAATAAGTCTAAGAAAGGACCGTGCAGGGACTTAAACAAGCCTGAAATATACAAATGAAAGGCGATCAATGGGTCAGTGTCGTCTGAGAGAAGCTTGTCTAACAATGTACATTCTTGGTAACTTTAGTTAAATTAATTCTTAGGTTTATTTCCTCTTGTTACACATCAATTTATTACATAAAATTGTAAGATGCTATAAAGCCTAGTTCTGAAGAAACATGAAGGAAATTTCACCAACCTCTTTAATATCCTTAAACTCTCTTCCTCTGAAAGTCATCACCTTACAGTCTTTTCCTTCTTCTTTCCAAATGTAAAATGCCTCACTGTCTTCTGAAACTCTCTAAGTTCATCCTGCCATTAAAGTGCTAAAAGCAGAGCATGTTGTTAATAACTAGCTCACCTGTCCTGAGTTTAGCAGTACAATTTTTTGTCTATTATAATGAGATACATTTCAATTTACTCAAGCCAAGCTACTCGTGATGTTCAGCTTCTAGGAAGTAGCTGCCTTTTTGTCTGTTAGGCAATGTGTAGGAATATCAAGATGGACTTAGTCAAGGAGGACAGATGGCAAAAAAAGTTTGAGAAGGGCCCTGTCTGGGAAGGTGACTCCTTTGATTACAATGTCACACCCACATGCCAAGATCGTGGGTTTGATTCCCAGTCAGGACACATGTAAGAATCAACCAACGAATGCATCAATAAGTGGAACAGCACACCTCTCTCTTTTTCTCTCCCCCTCACCTTCCTCTCTGGTTTTAAAATCAATAAAATAAAAAATTTTTTAAAGAAGTTTGAAATTAAAAGTAAGACAGGAAAATAAATCATGACAGCTTAGAGTCTCAAGGGTTATTTATGTGTAAATATTGAATCAGGAAATTTCCACGTGGGTGAACTTTGGTTAGTAGAAATCATCACCAAAGGGAGCAGAGAGTTCTTGGATGGCCCAGTTGTAAGTGACCCCCATTCTATGAAGAGCCCTCTGGGCCCTTAGGTAGGTCTACCTGCTCTGAGTCCACCGCACACCTGTGCACGCGCGGAACTGTTCCCATCCCATGTCACTAAAGTGCAGGATGCTCAGGGGCTTGTGCTACTTTTTTTTCTTCAAATTCAATTATTGAATAGTTACTATTTAACTAGTCAATTAACTATAACTATGAATTAACTATTTAATTCTGCCTTATCTGATAACTTAGTTCTATGGTTTTTAGATCCTAATTGAATTAAGAGATACTCATGGTAAACCTTTGACTCAACAAGAGAACAACAATAATAATGCTATCAAAATAATAGGCAGTGCAATTTTAAACGTTTTTCTTCTCTCATGGTCTCTGTTAGGCTGTGAAGCATCATATATTTGTGTAACCACGTACAGATATGCTAGAATTTGCTACTTAAGATTACACCGAATACTTCTGCTTTCAAACTAGCCACGCTTACCTCCCAAGAGCTGTGGCTCCCAAGAGCTGTGACGTAAACATATCAGTGAGATTCCAAATCTTTATGCTCCTCCCACTTTCATGATTACAAAGAGCAGAGAGGAAAAGGCAGCTTGCCTGCTGTGCTCACTCCTCATGGAGGGGAACAGAGGGCAAGCGCCACCCACCGTCCTCCAGGAGCAGCGACTGGCCCAGGAAGCACACTGGCCGCAGCCCTGGGTGCTGAGCGCACCACGCCGCGGAGGTGCCCGCACAATGCCAACCTGCAGGAACCTGAGTGCCCACATCAGTAAGACTAGAAGACAGTGACCTTCCAAACCAGCAGGAAAACAGCTCGTCCCAAGCATTGCTTTCTCTCATCTCTGGCTTGTAACTTTGCTGACCTAAAGTTAAAGCAACTTTGCTTATTGATACAAACTGATAAAACAATGGTCCTAACATGGCAAAAATAATCACTATTTCATTGTTTTCTTTTCACTAGTGGATCCGTGTTTTACAACAATGTTAAGCTGACAGCACATTGGGAAGAACATGCTCTTCCGTTGCAAGTGGGGTCACACCCCACGCGGTGGTCACAGCAAGCGCCATGCGCCCTGCAGCCTCAGAGCTTTCTACTCGTGAATATAATTGAAAGAAAGTATTGAAAGATAATTTTTGGGGAAAAAAAGTAAAATCATGAATCACATACAGATGCAAAATTAACCACATATTAAAGAATTACTTTACTCGTGTGACATGCGGAAACCAGGCAGATGTTACTACTGGTTCAGAGGAAAAGAGAACACAGCACAGATTTACATGGAGGAAGGGAGTGGAGAAATGCAAATGTGTTTTCCACATCAGGAGGAAGTTAATTAAAGTCTAACGGATGCACAGAATTTGCATATCATCAGTTACCTTCAACTTACAAAAGTTGCAAAATAGCTCAAAGGAAAAGCTTTCAAATTTTCACCGTTGAGTATGAGATTGGCTGAGGATCTGTCATGTATGGCCTTTATTATGTTGAGCTACTTTCCTTCTGTACCCATTTTACTGAGGGTTTTTTTTAAATTTTTAAATTTTTGTGTTAATTCTCTCCAGAGGATATTTTTTCCATTGCTTTTCAGAGAGAGAGAGAGAGAGAGAGAGAGAAGGGAAGAAGGGAAAGAGAGAAAGAAAGAGATGAGAGAGAGAGAGAGAGAGAGAGAGAGAGAGAAGAGAAACATTGATGTGTCCCATATCCATTGGTTGCATCCTGCACACACCCCAACCAGGGACAGGAACCGGCAACCCAGATACATACTCTTGAGCAGGAATCAAACCATGATCTTTTGGTGCATAGGCTAACATTCTAACCACTGAGCGACACTGGCCAGGACTTATTGAGTGTTTCAATAATAAATAGATGTTGTATATTATCAAATGCTTTCTCAGCATCCACTAAGATCATACGATTTTTGTCCTTTGTTTTGTTGATATGGTGTATTACATTGATCAATTTGTGTGTGTTGAACAATCCTTTTTTTTAATTTTTTTATTAAGGTATTATATGTGTACATATCTTACCATTGTCCCCCCCCACCCCACTCCCATGCATGCCCTCACCCCCCAGAGTTTTGCGTCCATTGGTTATGCTTATAGGCATGCATACAAGTCCTTCGGTTGATCTCTTATCTCCCCCACCTCTCCCTAGCCTTCCCCCTGTAATTTGACAGTATGTTTGATGCTTTACTGTCTCTGTATATATTATAATGTTCTTTATTATCCATAAATGAGTGAGATCATGTGGTATTTTTCTTTCATTGACTGGCTTATTTCACTTAGCATAATGTTCTCCAATTCCATCCAGGTTGCTGCAAATGATGAGAATTCCTTCTTTTTTATGGCAGCATAGTATTCCATTGTGTAAATATACCACAGTTTTCTGATCCAGTCATCTGCTGATGGGCACCTAGGTTGTTTCCAAATCTTAGCTCTTGTAAATTGTGCTGCTGTGAACATAGGGGTACATATATCCTTTCTGATTGGTGTTTCTACCTTCTTCGGATATATTCCCAGAAGTGGGATTACTGGGTCAAATGGGAGTTCCATTTTCAGTTTTTTGAGGAAACTCCATACTGTTCTCCACAGTGGCTGCACCAGTCTGCATTCCCACCAGCAGTGCACGAGGGTTCCTTTTTCTCCGCATCCTCTCCAACACTTGTCGTTTGTTGATTTGTTGATGATAGCCATTCTGACAGGTGTGAGATGGTACCGCATTGTCGTTTTGATTTGCAACTCTCAGATAATTAGTGACTTTGAACATGTTTTGATGTGTCTCTTGGCCTTCCTTCTGTCTTCTTTTGAAAAGATTCTATTTAGGTCCCTTGCCCATTTTTTTATTGGATCATTTATCTTCCTTTTATTAAGTTGCATAAGCTGCCTGTAGATGTTGGAGATTAAACCTTTATCAGTGATAGCATTTGCAAATATGTTCTCCCATAGAGTGGGCTTTCTTGTTGTTTTGTTGATGATTTCTTTTGCTGTAAAAAAGCTTTTTATTTTGATGTAGTCCTATTTGTTAATTTTCTCTTTTGCTTCCATTGCCCTAGGGGCAGTGTCAGTGAAGAAGTTCTTTTGGCATATGTCTGATATTTTGTTGCCTGTGGATTCCTCTAGTATTTTTATGGTTTCCCGTCTTATGTTTAAGTCCTGTATCCATTTTGAGTTTATTTTTGTGTATGGTGTAAGTTGGTGATCTAGTTTCATTTTTTTGCATGTATCTGTCCAATTTTCCCAACACCATTTATTGAAGAGACTGTCTTGACTCCATTGTATGTTCATGCCTCCTTTGTCAAATATTAATTGAGCATAGTGATTTGGATCGATTTCTGGGTTCTCTATTCTATTCCATTGATCTATATGTCTGTTCTTGTGCCAGTACCAGGCTGTTTTGAGAACAGTGGCTTTGTAATACAGCTTGAAATCTGGTATTGAGATCCCTCCTACTTTATTCTTCTTTCTCAGGATTGCTGTGGCTATTCGGGGGCTTTTTTTATTCCAGATGAATTTTTGGAGAGTTCTTTCTAGGTCTGTGAAATATGCTGCTGGTATTTTATGGGGAGTGCATTGAATCTGTAGATTGCTTTGGGTAGTATTGGCATTTTAATGATGTTGATTCTACCAATCCATGAACATGGTATGTTTTTCCATCTGTTTACATCTTCCTCTATCTCTTTTTTCAGTGTCCTGTAGTTTTCCGTGTATAGGTCTTTTACCTCCTTAGTTAAGTTTATTCCTAGGTATCTTAATTTTTTTGGTGTGATGGTAAATGGGATTGCTTTTTTAGTCTCTCTTTCTGTAAGTTCACTATTGGTTGTATAGAAATGCCGTAGATTTCTTGGCATTAATTTTGTATCCTGCTACATTGCTGAATTCATTTATTAAGACTATTAGTTTTTTGATGGAGTCTTTTGGGTTTTTTATGTACAATATCATGTCATCTGCAAATAAGGACAGCTTTATTTCTTCTTTTCCGATTTGGATGCCTCTTATTTCTTCTTCTTATCTAATTGCAATAGCTAATACTTCCAGTACTATGTCAAACAAGAGTGGTGAGAGTGGGCATCCCTGTATTGTTCCTCTTCTTAGGGGAAATGGTTTTCGTTTTTGCCCATTGAATATGATGTTTGCTGTTGGTTTATCATATATAGCTTTTATTATGTTGAGGTATGATCCTTCTATTCCCACCTTGCTGAGAGTTTTTATCAAAAAAGGGTGTTGGATTTTGTCAAATGCTTTTTCTGCATCAATTGATATGACTATGTGATTTTTATCTCTCAATTTGTTTATGTGATGTATCACATTTATTGATTTGCAGATATTGTACCATCCTTGCATTCCTGGGATAAATCCTACTTGGTCATGGTGTATGATCTTTCTGATGTACTGCTGGATCCGTTTTGCTAGAATTTTGTTGAGGATTTTGGCATCTATGTTCATGAGGGAAATGGGTCTGTAATTCTCTTTCATTGTGTTGTCTTTATCTGGTTTTGGTATTAGGGTGATGCTGGCTTCATAGAAGGAGCTTGGAAGTGTTCCTTCCTCTTGAATTTTTTGGAATAGTCTGAGGAGGATAGGTTTTAGTTCTTCCTTGAATGTTTGGTAAAACTCTCCTGTGAAGCCGTCTGGCCCCGGGCTTTTGTTTGCTGGAAGATTTTTGATGACTGCTTCAATTTCTTCCATAGTTACTGGCCTGTTGAGCTGTTTAGATTCTTCCTGATTGAGTTTTGTAAGATTATATTTTTCTAGGAATATGTCCATTTCCTCCAGGTTGTCCAGTTTGTTGGAATAGAGTTGTTTGTAGTATTTTGTAACAATCTTTTGTATTTCGGCGAGGTCTGTTGTTATTTCATCTCTTTCATTTCTGATTTTGTTTATTTGGGTCCTCTGTCTTTGCTTCTTGGTGAGCCTGGCTAGAGGTTCATCAATCTTGTTTATCCTTTCAAAGAACCAGCTCTTGGTTTTGTTGATCTTTTGTATTGTTTCTTTGGACTCTATGTCATTTATCTCTGCTCTGATCTTTATTATTTCCTTCCTTCTACTTACACTGGGCTTTTCTTGTTGCTCTCTCTCTAACTCTTTGAGTTGTAGGGTTAGGTAATTTATTACAATTGTTTCTTGTTTTTTGCAGTAGGCTTGTAGAGCTATGAACTTCCCTCTCAGGACTGCTTTTGCTGTGTTCCATAGATTTTGGATTGTTGTGTTTTCATTGTCATTTGTTGCCATGATGTTTTTTTATTTCTTCCTTGATGTCTCTGGTAACCCAGTCATTGTTTAATAGTGTGCTCTTTAGTCTCTATGTGTTTGATTTCTTTGGATTGTTTTTATTGTACTTCATTTCCAGTTTTATGCCTCTGTGATCTGAGAAAATGCTTGATATGATTTCTATCTTCTTGAATTTGGAGAGACTTTTCCTATGTCCTAACATATGGTCTATCTTTGAGAATGACCCATGTGCACTTGAGAAGAATGTATATTCTGTGGCTTTGGGGTGAAATGTTCTGAAGATGTCGATTAATTCCATCTGGTCTAGTGAGTCATTTATGATCGATGTTTCTTTGCTGATTTTTTGTTTAGAGGGTTTGTCCAGTGATGACAGTGAAGTATTAAAGTCTCCTACTATGATTGTATTGCTGTCAGTCTCTCCTTTGATATCTTCCAGGAGTTTTTTATGTATTTGTGTGCTCCTGTATTGGGTGCATATATGTTTACCAGAGTTATTTCTTCTTGTTGGATTGCTCCCTTTAGTATTATGAAGTGGCCTTCGTTATCTCTTGTTATGTCCTTCACTTTGAGATCTAATTTGTCAGATATAAGTATTGCTACCCCAGTTTTTTTTTTTCATTTCCATTCGCCTGGAAAACCTTTTTCCATCCCTTCACTCTCAGTCTGTATTCTTCTTTTTTTCTGAGGTGGGTTTCCTGTAGACAGCAGATATTTGGGTTTTGTTTTCTTATCCAATCCATTACCCTATGTCTTTTGATTGGGGCATTCAATCCATTTACATTTAAAGTTATTATTGATAGGTACTTATTTGTCACCATTTTTATTCTATACCCCTGTGTTCCTTCTTTGCTTCCTATTTCTTTTTTTTTTTTTTTTTACAGCAGACCATTTAGCATTTCTTGCATTGCTGGTTTGGTGGTGATAAATTCCCTTAGTCCTTTTTTGTCTGTGAAGCTCCTGATTTCACCTTCAATTTTGATTGATAGCCTTGCTGGGTACAGCATTCTTGGATTCAGACCCTTCCTTTGCATGACTTTGTATATTTCATCCCATTCCCTTCTGGCCTGATGAGTTTCTGTTGAGAAATCAGTTGCTAGTCTGATGGGGATTCCTTTGTATGTAACTTTCTTTTTTTTAGAATTTTTTAATTTGGTTTTTTTTTAAATTTCTTTATTGATTAAGGTGTCAAATATTTGTCCTCATCCCCCCATTCCCAGTCCTACAACCCTCCCCACGGATGCCCCAACCCCCTGTTGACCTTAACCACTGGCTAGGCTCATATGCATGCACACAAGTCCCTTGGTTGATCTCTCCCCCCTCCCCCCATAGTCCGATCAATGCCTCCTTGTTTCTGGTTCTGTTCTTGTTCATCAGTCTATGTTGTTCATCATTTCCCCTAGATGAGCGAGATCATGTGTCACTAGAAATATACTTATAAGAACTGAATGTGAGACGAGCAATAATAGTTATGCTGACAGGCAAATGAATCAGTCTGTAGTGAGTTTCTTTCTGGACCAACAGTTCTTTTGAGACCCAATTTCAATGTCCACCAGTTCCTTATGTGTACATGTCGGCACTGACTTTTCAGCTCAGGATGGTGGATGAATGGTGGTAATGCAGGTCCGACTCCCTCTGGTTTGGTCTCGGCCAGACCCAGGGGCACGGCTTCACCCGGACTCAGGGGCGTGTGGCCTCACCCGGACCCAGGTGCGCACATCCTCACCCAGACCCGGGACCCAGCCTCACCCAGATCCAGGGGCACACGGCCTCACCCAGACCCGGGATCCAGCTTCACCCAGACCCAGGGGCGCGCGGCCTCACCCGGACCCGGGATCCAGCTGGGCTTCGTCTTTTTGATCCCAATTCCTGTTGGTCAATTCCCTCTCAGCAATTCCTTCAGCCATTTTCTCAGAGCTCCAGGGCGGCTGCCGCAGAACTCGTTGGGCGGCAGGCTCAGGCGAAGCTCCGGTGTGCCCGATGCGTGGTGGCGGGCTGGTCCGGGGTTGCTGCATCAGCCCTTGGGTCTGCAGCGGTGGCCAGTTGCCGAGCGTGCACACCTGGTCGCTTCTGGGGCGTTTACATTCTTGAAGGACTCGGAGGTCAGCAAGCGTGGGGTCTCCCACCCCATGTCTCTCAGGGGCTCGTCTGTCCGTGCTCGGCAGCGAGTGGAGCCATCCCCTCAGCCGGAGACCGCCGGGGGAACTGCGCTGAGCACATTCCAGGCTGCCATTGTGTCGCCTGAGCCGTAGTTCTTAAAGTGTGATCTTTGGGTCACCGGCATCAGCATCATCCCGCGTGCCCCTCTCTTTTATTCTAGTTGTAGAGCATCTGCTCAGCCAGCCCTCCAGTGGTTCTGGATAGTGTCTCCTCTGTTTTCCCGTTGTAGTCTCAAAATTGTTGTGGTAGGCAACAATCAGGCGTCTGCCCTATGCCTCCATCTTGGTCCTCCTTTGTGTAGTTAAGTCTTGATTGTTGTTGGTGTCACTGGGAGGAATTTTCCTCCAGGTCAATTGGCTGTGAGGACCCACTGTGTCTATAAAGGAAGAGTTGCTGTGCAGGAGACACGTTTATGGGCCGGGACTTGTTGCAGCAAGGCTTTGGCGCTCACTGATTCTGCCTCTTGAATGTGACCCTTATGCGAATGGTTGAAATCTGGTGTCATCTCACACCGACCACTAGATGCCCTCGTTTCTGGGTCTCCAATGGAGTGTAGGTCAGCTACTGTCTGAGGCCACTCAGCAGGAGTTACAGCAAAAACTGCAGTTTCCTCCTCCTGCCTGAGCGGCCCTGGAGCAGTCCAACTGGAACCGCAGTTCATCTGGTCAAGCTGCCACAGGGCAGGCCACCCACATGCAAAAGCCACTGCTTGGAGCCCGGGTGGGCCTGCAAAATGTGTGGGGTGGGTCTGCAAAACATGCGGGGTGGGTCCCAGGGCGGGGCGGGTCTCAGGGCGGGGCGGGGTCTCAGGGCGCCACCAGGCGAACCGCAATGGGTGCAAGTCTGCTTTTTCTGCCTTTCCACATTTCCAAGTCCCCTCGTCCCGCACTCCAGCGCAGCAAACACTGATTGCTGGGCACACCTCCGCAAGGAAGTTACTCCCACTCTCCGACACAAAGGCCGAGAGTCCAGCCTCTCCCCGCAGGCGTCTGGGTCTCCTGCGCGTCCCCAGAAGCTGGATTTCAGAGTGATGGGGAGCTAATCTCCCCTAGGGTTGGAAAAAAAGCCGCACGTCCCTTCTCCCACCACCAGCCCGACCCATGTGCCTCCGCAGCTCAGCGCCTCCGAATTTGCTCTTTCCTCTTCCCTCTTAGTTGTAAATCCACCATTCAGCCAGCTCTCCTGTGGTTCTGGGTGGCAGACGTTCTGTCCTCCAGTTGTATTTTTGAAATTGCTGTGCACGGCGCAGTTCATTTGTTTAACTTTGCCGCCTTCTTGGTTCTCCTCTCTCAAAATGGCTAAAGGACTTGAATGTAAGACAGGAAATCATAAAAATCCTCCAAGTCGGTGTCGGTGTCGGTGGCCACCGGGGCCCCAAGGATCTCACTGGACAGCTCGGCCAGGTCGGTGACGTGGGTGAGCCCGTCCTGCAGAAAGATGGTCTCTTCCTTCACCGAGAGCCACCGGGCCGAGTCTGCGGCTGCCGCCACAGCAGCTGCCGCAGCCACCGACGAGCCCATGGCCCCGGCTGAGGTGCTGACTGAGAGGAGCAGCCGCCCGGGCTGGGGAGACGCGAGCAGGAGTCGCCGCGCTCACCAGTCCATCTTTTAGTTGTATTTCCGAAACTGCCATGCGAGGCAACAGATCAGCAGTTCAACTCTGCCACCATCTTGGCCCACACTCTAGGCTTTTTTCATTAACATTACTTGGCGTAGTCGCGGCAGGATTCCAAAGAAAACTCACCCGGGATCATCCCTTGGATTTGGAGCTAGGATCCAGCAAGGGGCCCGTTGAGCCCCGCCGGCTCTCCGCCGTATCAGGTGAATGTGGGTGAGTTGTCTCTTGGATCCAGGACCTTCCCTTGCTTTGGTAGAGGGTATGACTTTATTTTTTGTATGTAACTTTCTGTCTCTCTCTGGCCGCTTTTAAGATTCTTACTTTGTCGTTGGTGTTTGCCAACTTAATTATAATGTGCCTTGGCATTGGTCTTTTGGGGTTCACTTTGCTTGGAACTCTGTGGGCTTCTTGGATTTGTGTGGGTTTTTTCTTCCGTATATCAGGAAAGTTTTCTGTCATTATTTCTTCAAACAGGTTTTCTATTCCTTGCTCAGTTTCCTTTCCTTCTGGAACGCCTATTATGCGGATGTTGTTTTGTTTCGTGTTGTCCCAAAGTTCCCTTAGGCTCTCCTCATGCTTTCTAATTTTTGTTTCTAGAAGCTGTTGTACTTGGGTATTTTTCCCCACCTTGTCTTCTAGCTCACTGATGCGGTCCTCTGCTTCTTCTAGTCTACTCTTGATGCTTTCTATTGAGTTCTTTACAGCAGCGATGTTATTTCTCATTTCTTCTTGGTTCTTCTTCATTTCCTCTTGGTTCTTACTCATATTGTCGAATTTGTCTTCCATCCTTTTCAGCCACCTTATGACCATTTCTCTGGTAGGTCGCTGGCCTCTAATTCATTTACTTCCCTTTCTGGTGATGCCTGCTTTCCTTTCCTATGGGGGCTGTTTCTTTGTCTCCCCATGGTCTCTCTTCTCCGAATGTCTGGTTATGTAGTTCTCTCTCTCCTTATCCCAGGTGAAATCTGACCTTTCTGTGGTGGAGTGAAGAGTTCCTTTGAATCCACGTGTTTGCCTGGTCAATCCTTGTGCCCTGGAATGAATCCCACTTGATCGTGATGTATTATTTTTTGGATATTCTGTTGTATTCAATTTGCTAGTATTTTGTTTAGGATTTTTGCATCTGTATTCATCAGAGATATTAGTCTGTCATTTTCTTTTGCTGTGCTATCCTTGGCACAGGTTTAGGTATCAAGGTTATGGTGGCCTCATAGAACATGTTAGGAAGTATTGCCTCTTCTTGCTTTCACTGTGGCCAAGATGAGACAACCAAAGTGTCCTGTAACAGAGGATTGGATGAAGAAGATGTGCTGCATATACACTATGGAATAGTACTGAGCCTTAAGAAAAGATGAAATGCTGCCATTTGTGACAACAGGGATGGACCTGGAGAATAGTATGCTAAGGGAAATAAGTCAGTCAGGAAAAAGCTAAGGACCACATGATTTCACTCATATGTGGGATGTAAAACTGAAACTCATAGACACAGACAATAGTATGTTGGTTACCAGAGGAAGGTGTTGGGGAGTAGTAAAAGGTAAAGGGGGTCAAATACATGGTGACAGAAGATGATTTGACTTCAGGTGGTGAGAACATAATGCAATATGTAGATTGTGTGTCATAGAATTGTATACTTGAAACCTATATGATCATATTCACCAATATCACCCTCATAAATTTAATTTTAAAACAGCTCAAAGAACATAAACAGAGTGACAAAATGATAAATCTGGAGGGGTGTGCTACAGAGCATGCATAGTTTTCCATTGAAACATTTTTCCCTACCAATTTCCCATCTATATATATAAAAGCCCAGCCACCGAATGGCAGAACGACCAGAATGACCTGTTGACTCGTTGCTATGACATGCACTGATCACCAGGGGGCAGATGCTTAACTCAGGAGCTGCCCCCTGGTGTTCAGTGTGCTCCCACAGTGGGAGTGCCGCTCAGCTGACTGGGATGAGTGGCTTCTCCCACAGTGGGCCGATCCCCACAGACCACGCCCTCCACCAGTGCACGAATCTGTGCACTGGGCCTCTAGTCTTTTAATAAAAAATGGTCTTAAAGCAATCTTTAAGTTTCCTTAGGTTTGCCTGATTATTTGCACAGGTGCAGGAAAGTGTGGACTTGCCATACAGCCTTCTTAAGATTTCTGCTGAAAGTTTTCATAGGAACCTCAGGTTGGGCCTTTAAATGCCACTGAAGGCTTAGAAGCCAAGTCCAGAGGTCACCATTCCATGTAACCTGCAGCACCTATTTGTTTGGGTGAATTTCTCTTTCTTCAAGGTTTTCAAAATATCTGTTTCCTGGGCTGGCCCAGAAGTGACCTTCACTCACCAGTTTTCTCAAAAGGGTTCTGTACACATTGATTCCATAGAATCAATCTTAATTCCTCCAGAGTGTCTGCTAAGACCTAGCTAAGTGTGCATCCATCTTAAATATGACCCTGTAGGCCAAGGTTTGCATAGCCAAGGTGTCCAGGTATGTCCTAGAGGACAGGTGGTCACTGCTTCTTCCATTAGTGATATTGCTATGAAAATAAGAATATTCTAAAAGAGTTTCCAAATTCTGGAGGGCTCAGATAGGTGAATAAAATATCCTTTACAAATGTTTCATT